>CM072548.1:29166844-30366844 GCA_036898215.1 Platycarya strobilacea | reverse complement strand
AGAAAATATGTTTCCTCATAATTGCTCTCGGGTTTCTACAGGAAACCTTGTGCGACAAATTATACCGCACAATTTCATTTCGCATTACGCTTTCGTATAAATACTCATTTATATCTGACAAATATTACACCCTTTGGTGTTTGGACAACAGGTCCAAATGCATCTCGCTTCACTAGCGAGTTTAATTCAGTTTTAATAGCTGCTTTCCATTTTGACCAATCATTTCTACGTCGGCATTTTTCGACGCTTTTTGGCTTACTTTCTTCATTACTTCTGGTAATGTCAAGTGCTATCATATATGTTGTCAACAACAGTTTTATTTCTATCCATAAATTTTCCAGTATTCATGAAATGTATTGAGATTTCATTGTTCCTCTCTAGGAGAAAACATTTC
The DNA here is from genome assembly GCA_036898215.1 of Platycarya strobilacea. Lineage (NCBI taxonomy): Eukaryota > Viridiplantae > Streptophyta > Magnoliopsida > Fagales > Juglandaceae > Platycarya > Platycarya strobilacea. The sequence continues at coordinate 30,366,450 of CM072548.1, read as the reverse complement.
ATGAAACACCTCTACAGGAGGTTCCTCTTCAGGAGGTTTATACTCTTCAGGAGTTTTCTCTTCATGAGTTATACACTTCAGGAGTTACCTTTTCAGGAGGTTTTCTCTTCAGAAGGATTATATTTTATACAGAAAATACGGTCTCTTCATGAGCACCGATTTTTATTTTTCTTGTGCACTAATAGGTCTTCAACGCTTCAGGTGTATCTTAGACTCATTTATTACTGTTTTAACAACTCGTCTTTCAGGGACTTCAATTCTTGCTTAAGCATTAACAGCAGTAATATATGATTTTACAACACATTTAGTGACAGTAAATATATCATGTAATTGATTTGCAACACTTTGCAGATAGATAATCCTCTGAACTTCTGGTTCACATTTATTTGTAAGAGGATCAAATTTAAATAGGGCTTTATTATCCCAAGTAATTTCTTGTCGTACTTCAGGCACCGATATTTCATTATTTTAAAACATGATGAAATATTAATAAGCTTATATATAAAAGCTTAGTATAAGTAAAACAAGTGTTTGGCCGTACAACAAGTACGTGACTACTGTTTAGTCATACCACATCTATGACAAACATCTTCATCTTTTTATGAAGAATTATTCTGAGAGCCTTTATCCTTCTCTGAGTTGGATCACTTCTGGTTATACGGTATATTTTTATCATCTTTAGTGCTGTCTCTTTTGGGACCAACACTTCTATAATTTTTCTACCACGTCTACGCCCTTAGTTCCTGTTCACTTCTGGGAATTGTGTAAATTCGATATTATTAATTGGACGTAACTGGTGTAACAAAAACTCATTATTTAGCTCAATCACTAGAAGACAAAACAAAATTTCAGAATATTTGTTGAACTTTCACTCTCGATATTGCTACTGCAGGAGCACATTCGAGGTATGAAAAATAATGTCTTCTTTTATATATCATCATCAGTGACATTTTCACTGCATAATTTTAATATTGAGCTAATTTTAAAGAGTACAGAATATTCAATACTACTCTTAAAATCTTGCAACTTCATGTACAATAAATCATAATGATCTTTTGAGAGGATTACATCTTCTGGTGCTTATATCACTCTCTTAATTTATTTCACACAGTAAGATGATTTTTCATGATGAGATACACAGCACGGTCCTTCAGGAACACATGATTTTCTTCTATGATTGTATCTTTCAACTTCATCATCATATCCAAATAGATCTCATCAAGGATCCTGGATATAAATAACATTTTTCAGAAATGTCAATAGTAATAAATCTCAATATTTGACATTATATTACAAAAATAAATCTGTGAATTTAAGAAATATATTCACATTATCATGAGAATAAAAATAAAATTTTATCAAATAATATTCAGCAATATTACCTTTAATATTTATCTCAAAGACTGCAAATAATATATTGAAAAACTTACTTGAAGTAGAAGACCACTAGCTTCAGTATCGGTAGAACCTTGTGTTGATAACATGTTATAAAACTAAAAAGAAAACTACTACTATTGCAAGAGAAATATAAAAAAAATTCTCTGAAACTTTCTTCCTTCTCTATATTTTCTTATGAATTTCATTACAACTGAATCCCATATTTATAGGCGTTGAAATTACTATGCAAGTCACTATACAAGTCACTATACAGATTTTAAAATAATAATGGTGGGATCATTCACATAATTTTAGTGGTAGGACAGGGGGCGGCTACCGTTTCGTTCGTTCATTACAGTTCATAACAAATTTCAAATTTTCTCCCACTTTTATTTTCTTCTCCCTCTCCCCCTTCCCCAAGCCGTCACTCTCCCTACCCCACCCCACCCCCACCCCCACCCCACTCTTTTTTTCCTTCTTTCCTCCCTTTCCCTCACGGTTTTTGGGTTGTCTCACTGTTGAGAACTTGTTAATGGTACTGCTTGAGCTGAGAGCTTGGCGAATGCGTCGGCTAAGATTGAGTCGTGTGCTCCAAAAGAAGAAGGAAGGGCATTGAACGCTGGTTGTTACTTGAGGTATTCAACCCAGAAGTTCTACTTCAATTCGATTGAGCCTGTTGAAGAAAGTAATCGAGGTAATCAATTGGGTTCCCTTGAATTTTGTCTGATTTTTCTGCAATTAGGGTTTTTGTGTTCTACAAGGAATTCCTAAAGTCGCTTATAACGCCTCTTCCCCTCTGCCCTGTCTTTGGGTGTGGTGTGGGGTTCAGGGATGACCTGTTTAGAAACATCTTGAAGTTGACCATATACTACCGGTTCTGGTGTTTGTTTCTTAAAAGCCTGTAAAGAGAGTTTCCATTTCACTTTCCTAAGAAATACAGACACTGTACTTTTCAATTATACTTGTTCTTGTTTGTATCATAGCTTTTATAATGTTTTCCCCTTTGGGTTCTTCAGACTATGTATTTGTATACATTCCCTGTGTAGGATGAAAATAATTGTGCATGTGTATTCTGTGATGTCTTCACTTGAGATGACTAGGTTTTGCATGTCAACAGGCCTGCGGGATCGGGGAGAAATTGGCGTGCTTTAGTCTTCTTTCTGGTTTTCTAGCTCTGTGACTGAAGATGGGCAGGTTATATCACAGAGTATAAGGGATTTCGTTTCGCTGGACTTTTCAGTTTGAGAGGATAAGGTGCTTGAATTAATGAAAATGGTTGCGTGCACTTGAGTTTCATTTCCATTTACTTCGTGCATTGATGTGTATATTGTATAAATACCAAATGTAACTGCAGGTTGGGTGCTTGATGAATCAACTGATGTTTCGAACTTCTAGATTATTTTACATGCAACTTTCTGGTGGAACTTTTGAAGTATCATTTTTCTATGTGCAACTTGCAACTAAATAAACACTTTGGGTGATACTTCTCCTTCATCATCACGCTGGGATACCATTTATAAAATGGACTTAAGACTACTAGTATAGATGAGATATGTTATATACTACTTTTTTGTATTTCCATTATGTTGTGATAATGAGCAGTACCTATCAATTTCTAGATCAGCTCTTGTTTGCTAAAATAAAAATTTCAAAGGTTGGATAATGCCACATCATTCCTCCGGGATAAGATTATGATGTAGTATTTTACATTATCTAGTGTAACTTTAGCAGTCCTTTAATCCCGAAGGCTTGGCTCAAGTGTTAAGGTTGTTGGTCTCTCGAAGTCTAAGGTCTCAAGTGTTTTTGCAGATGTGATGAGCTGAAATTAAAGTTAAAAGTTGAATAAAATATTAATAGAATATAATTTTTTTAATATTAGTTTTGTTTCATAATTTGAAAAGGTTGAATTATTTATTTGATTTTGTGTGAGATTTTAAGAAAGTTATAATAATTAAATAAGATTTACTAATTTTAGAGTGGAGTCAAATAGAATAATTTTTAGTTCCAATACTTCAACTGTCATTAAAATCTTGAATAGAAATGCTTGTGACAGTTAATGTAACTCAAATAGATACAGATTGCAAGAACTAAGGGTGTCTCATGAGGTGCTAAGTCAGTCATTTTGTTCATCTTGTTCAAAACCTAAACAATGCTTGTGATTACTTAGGCTTGGTTTGCTTTCCCAAACAATCTCATCTTATTTCATCGTATTATTACTACTTTTTCAAATTCTAATACAAAATAAAATAAATAATTTAAGTTTTTTAGATCTCAAAATAATTTTTTCAAATTTTAAAACAAAATTAATATTAAAATTGTATATTATAACAATATATTATTCATATTTTTAACTTTTATCCCATCTTATCTCTGAAAACAAACTAGACAGTAGTTTGACAAATTCTTGACTTCTATATTGACCAAACAAACCATGCAGCGACTACAAGCAATACACACCCACAGATTTCAAACCACATACCCTCCCAGTCCTCCCATTTCAAACTGCAATCTCCAATCAATCCAAGTTCCCACGGATCAATTCTACCAAAAGGGAATAAATCAAACTTCTCATCAACCAAACCTCGAGGTAATAATCTAGTATTTTTGGGGGAGACGATGAGCTAGAAAGAATAAATATTTTCTTTTTTCGTGTCTTGTTTGGTCATCAAGAAAATGGAGGAAAATCGCGCAATAGTCTGCAAATGTTCCTAATAGCCTGTATGATTGTTGAGAAAATTGAGAAAAATCGCGCAATAGCCCTAACAGCTTGTTTGGTTGTTGGGAAAATAAAAGAAAATCATTCCCAAACAACTCAAGCCCAAAAGTATGAACCAAAACAAAAACAAAAGTTAAATAGAAGTTGCACACAGAGAAAAAAAAATTAATTTGCAAAGAAAAACCAAAACAAATGAAAAAAAATCAATTCGACGTGGTGAGTGGAGCTGGTTGCCTTGCAGGTGGGGGCTCGCGGGTTGGGTTGGGTTGAGTTGCACCGATGGGCTAGGGTTTTGCTGGACCGTTCATGCGCTCGTCGAAGTTAGGCATCAGATTGTAGGTGAAGGGGGCGTCGAAGTGGGCTAGGTTTCTGCGAGAGAATGGGAGAAGAGAGAGAATAAAAGGATCCAGTGCAGTCATGCCCAAAACATTTCTCCGTGAAACGTCTACGTGGCGATTTTCGATTGTCAGGTGTAAAACCGAGTTTTACACCCATCTAGCTTCGAGCGCCTCCTCATGTTAATCTATTTCAAGGTGCCACTTGATTGTAACTTTGGCTGCAACATCTTTTGCTTTTACTATTGTGCTAGTTATAGCAACGATTGTTTTTATTGTGAGGAAGAATGTGCAAAAAAAGAGGAGAGGTAAATATGTTTAAGATCTGATATATATTCCAAAAGATTTTGATTGGAGAATGAAGATAACATTTACCTTACTTTGATCTAACATTTTCACAAAGAGAGCAACTAGGTGCTAATAGAGGTAACTAGTTTTTTCTTTTTCTTTTTGGTTCCTTTAAGCCTTCATTTAATAGGGATTACAATTGTGGATGTCTATTGATTATTGTGCTTTTCTTGCTTACAGGCAGTCCCTATTTTTGCTAATAGATAAAGTTAGAACTTACAGGTATTGCAAGGTATGCATTGTTTGGATCTTCTCTTCGTTTAATGTGTTTGGAAAATTGTTTCTTGTTTTTCCTCTTTTTTGGTTTTATATGCTAATTTGTGCCTTGAGAAGTCTAAAGTAGCACGCTTCATATATACCAAAGGCTTGGCTCAATGTTAAGGTTGTTGGTCTCTCAAAGTCTAAGGTCTCGATTGTTTTTGTAGATATGATGAGCTGAAATTAAAGTTAATAGTTGAATAAAATATTATTAGAATATATTCTTTTTAATATTAATTTTGTTTCAAAATTTAAAAAAACTGAATAATTTATTTGATTTTGTGTGAGATTTTAAGAAAGTTATAATAATTAGATAAGATTTACTAATTTTAGAATGGAGTCAAATAGAATAATTTTTAGTTTCAATACTTTAGATCATTAAAATCTTGAGCAGAAATACTTGTGACGTATGCAACTCAAATAGATATAGATTGCAGGAACTGAAGGGTGTCTCATGAGGTGTTGAGTCAATCATTTTGTTCATCTTACTTGTTCAGAACCTCACCAATGCATGTGATTACTAAAGTTTGGTTTGCTTTCTCAAACAATCTCATCTCATTATTACTATTTTTCCAAATTTCAATATAAAATAAAATAAACAATTCAAGTTTTTTAAATCTCAAAACAACGTTTTCAAATTCCAAAACAAAAATAATATTTAAAAAATATTTTATAACAATATTTTATTTAATTTTTAACTCTTATCTCATCTTCTCTATTAAAACAAACTAGGCATTAGTTTGACAAATTCTTGACTTCTATATTGACTAATGATGATCAAAGGGTGATATGTTAATCTATTTCAAGGTGCCACTTGACGGTAACTTTGGTTTCAACATCTTCTGCTTTTGCTATTGTCCTCGTTATAGCAACTGTTGTTTTTACTGTGAGGAAGAATGTGCTTAAAAAAGAGGAGAGGTAACTATGTTTAAGATTTGATATATTTTGAAAGATTCTGATCGGGGAATTAAGATGTGACATCCCTAACTTACGTTCAGACATCTAACGTAAATTGAAGAGTCAGGATATATAACACTAGATTACATACCCTTCATACTTATTAGAAATAGCATGTATGCACCTAACTTACTAATCATATGCAATGATTAATGCAATGAGATAAGATTAATTTCCAAAGTATGCAAAAAAATCTAATTTTACATAGTGATCACATGACAAAACATAACCATAAACTCATAAATTAATATTTACAATACATAAAATACCAAGTTTATACAGGAATCAGTCTCCAAATACATACATCGCTCATCATACTACTACGCCTCCTCACCTCGAAAGCTCCTTAACTTCTTAAACTCATTTTTGTAACAAGACATATTCATACTAATTTAAAAATCTTGTTGAAGGTATTTCTTTGTTGGCATCACATAGACACCACTCACGGACAAAGAGCCATCAGGACTCAAGAATAGGCAACATCCAACACAAAGCTGCTCTTTGGATGAGGTGGACGCATGTTGTCTCATGACCACCAACATATAATCATACATAGAAAATGCATAGTCATCAAAAAGAGAGTAATCAGTGGGCTCTTCAGGGCTCGCTTGAATCTCTCGAAAGGTCTAGGGGTCTCCTTGTTTGTCATATTTTTCTACAACCAAGTCTATCATTTTGAAAGGAATGAGATAAAATTTAAAGATTGAGATTTCAAAAAATTTAAGTAAGTGTACAAATAACATAACAAAAACAATAACTATATATACAAATAACATGTAGATGCATATGCTATGATCAAGAAACTTATAAATCATGATTTATGTATGACTTATGACTTATACATAATGTAACATCCCGACCCAAATGTTTTTTAAGTAATATGCAAAACTTTCGATCTTTTTACTTCTAGTAATATTTTAAATATTCTTTTATGTTATTATTAATATTAGCATTTTTTATTCAATTATATGGGATTAATAGGTAGTATGTTTTTGTTAATTGTGGATTTTATTATTATTATTATTATTATTATATTGTTATAATTTTATTATATTTTAAATAGGGTTATGTTCCTCCTCTATTTGAATTATAATGTTTTTACTCTCAATCCTCTCGGTTGTTGATCTATCTACAACTCAAAAGACTTCAAAATCTTTATTATAGTTTGAGTTCAGATCCCTTTTTTTTAAACTCAAACAAGAAACTTACCATTATTCCAAATCCAAATCCAACGTCTTCATCTTTATTTTTGACCCAAATCCGACGCCATACATTTAACCATCACCTATTTTCACGACAATAACCACGTTAAAAATAGAACACATTTATCTCTTACCTCTAGAACGTAGGGATTTTCGATATATATATATCTACACGCAGGACTCCACTGCAAGTCGAGAATTCCACTGTCACTGGTCCCTACCTCTCTCACATTAGGGTTTCTCAGCCATCTTCGGATCCTCTCTCTCTCTCTCTCTCTCTCTCTCTCTCTCTCTCTCTCTCTCTCTCTCTCTCTCTCTATATATATATATATATATATACGCACGTAACCTCGTCCAAACTAGGAGCCTCAAAGCCAGCAGAGGTCCAACTAGTAGAAAACGAGGCACCACCTCGCCCTAAAAAGCCACAGGAGGAAACACTTCAAGCCTCATGTCGCCCTTCACGGCAACCACGCAGCGAGCAGCCATGACAACGCACAACCAAAGCTCACCGTCAAACCTCATGGCCAGCTCCTCAAAACAGAGCAACTCTTGCTCCAGACCCCCACCGAGGCCCTCCGTCAGCCTTTCCTTTGGTGTAGCACCCTTTTGCCACCTCCATGGACAGCCACTGTGAACCTCTCTGATCGATAGTAGGAGAATCAAGCCACCACAGATCACCATCAAAAACCACCCAAAGCCACCCTGCAGCGCCGTGCCCAGCCACCGAGAAGCACTGCAAACAGTGCTCTATTTTCAGCCACCCAAAACAGAGGAATATTTTTCCTCCACGTCGGCCACTGTAGGGGCTTCGGGCCATCGCTCAGCCACTACAGGCAGTGCCACCGGGCACTCCAAGCCGCTCCAAACCCACTGTGAAACTCCCTCTCCACCCCAAGCACGACCAACCTTCTCCACGGATGGCCCATCACCCAACGCGTAGTTGCCGCCATTGGACGTAAGTGCACTGTCACTGCCACCGTTCTGACGTCGCACACACCACTTTCAGGCCAGATTCGACGCGTTTCTCCCTCCCAGTGTCCTTGGTCTGCATGGTAAGCCATGCATGCTCAACTTTTGTTTTACAATCATATGAGCCATTAACGTGTTTAAGTTAAGACATTAGTTTTAGAAAGTTTCATTAAATACCATTATTCATTTTCAATCTAAAAGCTATCAGACGTGTGTGGTCTTTTTCGTGTGTTTTCAAGTTGACCCTATTTTCATTATGAGCTCTGTTTCAAGTTTTAATAAATATGATGTTTGTCCAGATAATATTTTAATATATTACTGTTTATTATTTTACTATAATTAATCTTGAGTAGTAAGTACAGTCTAATTTATTTTTAGACAATATATTTAATCAGGTATTTTTTTTATAAAACAAATTCCAATATTATTAATAGATTTGAATCAAATATGAATTCCTACTAATTATAGTATATTAATATTAAGTATTATTAACTATATGAAAAGAAACGAGTTTTCAATGTTATTTACAAGATTTAAATAAAATATGATTTCTTGCTAAATTATAGGACATTATTAGTGTTAAATTATCTTTAAGTTATAATACTAGTTCAAAAGAATTTTTATAATAAGTATTATTAACTTATTTTATGAACTAAAATTTCAAGTGTTTTTATGGATTAAGATAAAAATATATTGTTTACTAGATTATACTTGAAAGGCTATGTATTATATTTTTATTTAAATAATTATATGATATCTGTATTTATTAGATTTATTATAAAATCAAATAAGTACGTTAATTATAAGAAAGTAAAACTATTTTATGAATTTAATCTTTTACAACTTATTGACAGTTTTGAATGTTTTACTAAGGTATTTTTTTAAAGGGAAATATATTATTAAGTATTTATTAGTTTTGTGATATTAGTATTTACTATATTTTGTAGGAAGCATAATATGTACTAACTTATTCTTCGTGATATGTACTAATTCAATAAAATGTTTTAGTACGTTATTCTAGAAACGTTAGTGACGATTAATATTTTGTATAGGTAATATCGAGCTATGAAAGAAAAATTAATAAGTAACGATACGAGATAAGTGGATTTGATCACAAAATTAGGATCTGCACATGTAGTTTATATTATTAGTAAAGCCAGTTCTTTGATAATCATTTTCATGTATTCATCATGTCATGCAAGGATGTCATTTAACACAGCACGATACACGATCATGTCATTCAACATCACGCTTAGATTCAACGAGTTATAGTTATTTATGTTAGTATGTATTACGCATCTCATGTCGCATAAATCACATAAGTTGAGTTAAGTTCAAGTATAAAATTAGGTCAGATCATAAAGTAATTGATCAGTTATTCAGTTAATCAGTTCAGTAAATCAGTTAATTCAAATGGTCATTCAGATGCATGATACCAATGTATATCAGATCAAGATGGATGTGCAAGCCACGGACCTAAGCATCGTCCATCATAGTACGCTAGAGCACTATCAGTGGCTCCCCTTACTGTAGTGGTACATGGGGCCGGTGTACAAACTTACACACAGGGTTAAGTGTGTTGGCCAAATAGTTCGGTTAAAACAGTTCAGTTAAAATAGTTCAGTTAAATCAGTTCAACTAAATCAGTTCAGCTAAATTAGTTCAGTTAGATTAATTAGTAAGTTTAGTCAGATCAGTCAGTTAATCCAGACCAGTCAGTTAGTCAATTAAATCAAATAGTTTAGTCGTGCATAGCATGAGCATTGGCATGTACAATCATATTTTCAAAATTCAGCATATATTTTATTAAAAATTCCTATAGTATTTATCTTACATTGTGGTGGATTCATTACTGATTCATCGACTCATTTTAGTTTATTTTCTATTTTTAAAATCACCCAGGTGAAGAAGAAGACTAGTACGAGCAGGCAGGCCAGGAGTACATTGAGCAGTTATTTGAATTTTTAGCATTTCTAAAATAAATATTTTTATGACACAAATTTACTGTCATTTATTTCAGTTAATGTTTCTCAAAAATATTTTTTTTAGAACTTCAATTTTTTTTTAAATAAATGTTCTTTTATTTTTATTATTAAACAAAAAATCTTATGCCGGATTAACATTTTTTAGAAAAATCACATGACACTCATTAGCCTACGAGGAGTGGGTGTTATACATAACTTGTGCACATCTTTACAAAAACATGCATTTCTCCAAAAAAATGACTTAATTGACACAAGTGCATAATCTTTTGTGATGTGGTGTATCTTTTTCGTGAAAATCTTAATTTTCATGTTTTCATTCTTGTTTATATAAGTCTTAACTTTATCCTCGATGGGAGATCGAATCGTCTTCACCGTCAATTTTCATATTCACATCAATCATTCGACATATTGAGTTGCCTTCACCATCATGACGTGATTTTTCTTATCATGGTAGCAGATCGAATCGTCTTCACCACCAAGTCATGTTAGTTATACAACAGATCGAATCGTCTTCACCGTCATGACACGACTTTCATTTTACGACGGTAGATCGAATCGCCTTCACCATTGGTACGTTAGTCATCCGGAAGATTGAATTACCTTCACCATCATGACGCAACTTTTCATAGTATTATTCTTTTCTTGTTTTTATAAAATTTCATGATCTTAATTCTTGAAAAAAATGGTATGACCCAAAACATAAAATTTTGTGACGAAATCCGACATACATGTACCACTAGACTTATTCATGTATGCTATAGATTTTCATGGATCATATAACCTATATAGCATGTATTATCAACACATGACATATACTTATTATCTTATAGCAAACATTCTTAATCAATCAAAACATACACAATTTATTTGAAGGAAAATCATTTAACCTTAACCCTAATAGGTGTAGAGTCGAATATCATTATATAATAAACTCCAATTTTCTCTTCATTTCCTTAGAATCAACTCACTCTCTTATTATCATACCTTAAATATTTCCCAAACTAGGTAAGATAGTCCTAGCCAAAATCTTCCTTCATATAGTAAACCTATTTTTCTCCAATTCCTTTCTTTTCCAAAATAATCATTCCATCATCAAATAATCTTAATTCTTCCACTACTCTTCAAGAAAATTAATCAATAAAATTTTTCTCAATCACCCACTGACTTAATTTGATCATCATATCATTCATTTAAAAAAAATAAAATCATAATACCCTAAGATATTCCATCAATGCCGAAAACTATATAAGTCATCAACTTGGCTCTTTTGTCATTTTAACTTCACATATTATTGTCTCATCGTCAATCCACACTTTAATAATATAAATCCTTAATTCTTAGAATAGTTTTCCACATTTATCATACTACTTTCTTTTAAAAATCCACTTAGCACAACATAACATATCCTATGAATATATTAGGCATTCAAATGAAATAACTCTCAACATATTAACTCTATACCTATACAGGTAAATTCAAAAAGTGAGTTATAAGTACACTTACAAATTTCTCCAAGAGAATCTACTTGTGAAAGAGTTTTGCCTTTGAAAATCCTTTGAAACCACACCTAAAAGCCTTGAAGATGGATTGATAAGGTAAGTGAGCATATAAAAGAGTAGAGCGGGTTTTATTCTTGCTTTGGCCAAGAGCTTGAGATAGGAAAAAAGGAGGGAACTTACTATAAGCTTAGTCAACCACCTTATATAAAATTGAGTGAAACAAATCTAGAAACGCTTACACAAGTCCTTCTTGCCGTGAACCACTTGTCCGTCTTAGGTTTAGGGTAATCATTTTACCTTGTTTAGGCTTGGTTGGCAAGTAAAGGAGTAAGGACTCATTTTGTGACACCTAATAGAAAACCAAAAAAATAGATATACATATCATCTCCCATTGAGCAACAAATCTTAGGGTAAGACAAAAATGGTATTCGGCAATCTCCAATTCCCCTTAATACCATCCGAAAATCATCTCAAGCTTAAATCCCTAAAGTGCCATGTTTCCATACATGCCATGTTTCCATACACATATCAAGCTAATAGTTTGGTCATATAGATTTTTCAAAATGAGACATGACAAAGTCGGTTACCTCATGCATGCCTAAGTCGGTGCTCACTCATTCCCCTCCAATTTTCGATGCTCTCTTATAACTAGATGACAAAATTTCTTCTCCTCCTACTTGCTTAGTTCCAGGTTAGTTCACCATATGCCAAATGTCCTCCTTTGACATTGAATCAATTGGAAACTCAACTGGATTTTCACCATAGTTGAAACATGCAAAAGAAAAATCCAATTGGTGAATCACTCATTTCATCCAATCTTTACTTGCCACACATGGATCCTTGTCCTCCAAGCAAGATAAAAAAATCTAGATTAAAATCTCCCAAGTCCAAACCATAGCCTTTCTTGGCTCGAAACAAACTACACTTTTGCCTAACTCCAATTCCTAAACACTTACCTAGTTTTATGCCTTGTGTCCCCATTTGTCTATAGATATTTCTAACATATCTATCATGGTCGAAATCCTCAAAATAAATCCATTGTGTTCTCATCATCTTTTCTCCAATTGCCATGTATTATCTTAGAAGAATAAGATATTTCCTACCTTTGTGAGCTTAAGTATCTCTAGCAACATATATTTCCAAAAAATTCTAATAAAATGTCAATAATAAATCTAAGGTAAATGTAACTATCCCAAGTGTGATATATTAAATGGAGAAAATATCAAGTCATCACATAAGATAACATTTACCTTACTTTGATTTGATATTTTCATAGAGAGAGCAACTAGGTGCTAATAGAGGTAACTAGTTTTTTGTTTTTTTGGCTCCTTTAAGCCTTTGTTTAACAGGGATTACAACTGTAGATGTCTATTGATTATTGTGCTTTTCTTGCTTACAGGCAAACCCTATTTTTGCTAATATATAGAGCTAGAACTTATAGGTATTGCAAGGTACGCATTATTTGGATCTTCTCTTCGTTTGATGTGTTTGGAAAATTGTTTCTTCTTTTTCCTCTTTTTAGGTTTTATATGCTAATTTGTGCCTTGAGAAGTTTAATGTTGGACACTTCATACATACTGTATGTTTTAGATTATAATTTAATATATATAAGAGTTTTTATGGATTGTAACATAATGTAATTGCTTACAATATAAAACAAGTCTTTTGTGTAATTGTTTTATGGATTACAATTTAATATAAGTTGTGTATTATTTAATGTAAGAGATAGGTTCGGTAAATTTAATTAACCTTGACACAATAAAGCTTTACAAGACCAAAAGTATATTTGCAAATATTTCGACAATACAGCACAATCACAAATATAATTACATTACCATAATAAAAGTTCACAGGACCAAAAGCATATTTCCAATTATTCTAACAAAACAACACGGTCGCAAATGTAATTAATCTTGTCACAATCATATTTGCAAATATTTCGACAACACAGCACAGTCGCAAATATAATTAACCTTGCCATAATAAAGCTTCACAGGACTAAAACTAGATTTCAATTGTTTCGACAATACAACACAATTACAAATGTAATTAACATTGCCACAATAAACATATATGAGTTTGATTTCATATGTCTTGCGAGATATTTGAATTTGTTGAATAAGAAGTGTAACTAATAATATTACTTTTTGTGACAAAAATATTTCAGTCACAATTACAATCCACCAAAAAATTACACCTATTGCATCACAGTGACCATCGATTTGTGACCGACTTAATCAACACAAAAAATAACTTATGCTGACAACACATTTTACGACCTTTAAATGAACATGGAATTAATATTGCTACCGACTATATGTTTATATTTAGCGACACCATATTTTTGATACAAATATATTTTTTCTACCAATGCCTAGTGCTTTTTCGACATGAGAAGATAATAATTGCGTCAAAATAAATTTTGAAAAAAAAGCACTTTTTTGTGACATTTGTCTGTTTGGACTGAACAACCCTTTTGAAAGTCATTAATACTAACCACTTTGCGTCAATCGAATTAGGATGACAAATATTATTTTCGAGAAGATGTGAACTTTTAGTGTCAAAAATAGTAGATACAATAAGTCGATCCTGTTGTAGTGAATACATATTATTTTTTATGATTTAATAGATTATATTAATATCATTTTATTTTAGCTCCCTCTCTGAAAACCTGTATAAAAATATAATAAAAAATATTTTATTGTAGTTTAATTTTACTTCCCCCCCCCCCCCCAAAGAAAAATAAATTTCTGGTTCCATCATTGTTTGTGCGTGACAAAGGGCTAGTCTGGTGCTTACTCATGGGGGCGGAACATGATGGCAGCTGGTTATGCTGTTAGTTTGTTTCAATTGGCCTCTGATGGAGCGATGGCTTAGAAGCTGGCTTCATGGTGGTTCTCCAAGTGTTCTACGCAGGGGCGACTCAATATATTTTGTGGCTTCAGGCGAGCATCAAGTACATAACGCTTTAATTTAAAAATAATACTAATATTTAAATATTAAATAATAAAACTCTATTGAAAATTTTGAGATGTAAAACATATTAAAATTTTGCTACATTAAAATACACATTATTTTGTTATTTTATTCTAGTTTTACTATTATTTGAAAATTTTGTACATTTTAAATAAAATCTTTTTGAGTAAAACCTTTATATTTACTTGTTTTTTATTCAAATTTTATCATTTAATATTGATTTTATTTTAAATGAAATGTTTCCTGTCTTTTATACTAGGTAACATTTTCTATGATATTTTTTTTTCTTTGTGGGATGGGGCCTACTCAAATTTGGGGGCCTTAGGCGGTGGCCTTATTGCCTACCCCTTTGAGCTGACCATGGTTATACGATGCCATGGCTAAGAAACCTCTATGGAGCAAGGGTGGTGCAACGACTCATCATGTTGTGATGTGCGCTTCTTTGGCAGTGAAACGGTGGGACTCATCCATGGTTTCGCTGCTACCGATTTGCAACGTTTGATGATGGCTTAAGGTAGTGGCTTGCTTTTGATGACTTTGGTGTAAGGGAGATTTTGCCATGTTGTACTGGTGTAAAGTGTGTGGTGATGGGAAAGGGTTGGTTTTTCACTGGTGGTTGATCTTCATGATTTGTTGCATTCGTGGTGGAGAACCATAGGTGGGAGGTTTTGTGGCTTCGGTTCTATTATTTGTGGTGGAGAAAGAAAGTGCACAGCAAAAGTAAAATGATTTGCTCGTGGGGGTGGATGTGTGATGTGGGGCTGCTATCAAAATGAAAACTCTAGATTTCAGTTGAAGATAACACAATGGGCCTCATGGGTTGGGTCCATTTGCTCTATAAAACCTTATTTGATTTTAACCCGCTTTTTGGGCTTTAACCTACTTATTGAACCCAATAGAATTTCATAATCTATCATTATAAATTTTAGGCTTGTGGCCTATTTAAAATTATCCAATAACTCTTAAATGGGCTTTCTGAAAATATTAGTCTATTAACACTATCCATTAAACCTTAATGGGACTTAGACTCTGTTTAGGATTGCGGTAAAAAATATTATTTTTAATTTAAGGCTTATATTTTAAAACTTAACGTAATAAGTTATACTATTAAAAAACTATTTATTGGTTCGAATCCATATGTCTAAAGTACTTTCAAACACATTAGATTTGTTTGGAATTAAATTTAAAAAAAAACACTTTTTGAGATAGAAATGATGTATAAGGGCATATCCTTGATAGAAGTAAAAGTATTATAATAAAATAAAAATGAAAATATTCTAATAGGTTTTTCAGTAATTATAATAAAAAAATAAAAATCCTTTCAACGATGTATAAGTGAAAGAGCAATATAATCATACTCAATATTCATAATATTTTTACTAGATATCTCTTATTGTTGCATGCTTGACTAATCTTTCACTTCTTTCTCCTCCATGCTTCCTGGAGGTCGATATCCTCGTCATCATCATATGGCTTGAACTCAATATCTTTCAATGCATGATTTCTAATAAAGCTATGAATAGTCAAAAAGTAATGAAAATATCATTTATTATCTTATTAAAGTTCATTAATGTCATTCTTATTAAATTCAAACCTCTAGATAGATGTAGAAAGTGCAATTCCTTCTTCCGGATAGCTTCCATAAAAAATACGTGAAGTGCATATGAAAATCACAATTTGCCATGATATTTTGAGTAGGTCTGCCTTTTCTTCCAATAAATGGAAATTTTTTTGGTTGGATAAATAATTACTAGCATGTGGGTTCCATCAATAGCTCCAATACAATGCTTAATGTATGGCCAATATCGCTCATCTTAATGGTTTTTTTTTTTTTTAAACATCCTTAAATTCCCTATCCGTAGGGCTGATAATATCGAATGTCATTCGTGAAACATCCATTAGTACACTATTAAACTACCTACTAATAGTCTCTCTTGAGTGTTAAGATCTTTCTTACGCCATTATATTCCCGAAGTCATGACCTAATGTAATTAAGAAAATTTCTACAATTTATTCGATAGTTGTGTTTCGAGTACTAACTAACTTATATCTTCCATTCAACTCTTTGCATGATGTAATATATACATGTTTTTTCATTCTAGACTGTTGATGACATTTATCATGATGACTATTTAGAATCTCCATGACAAATTTATGAGCTATATGTGCAGAGGTCCTACAAGGTTTGTTTACAATATATGTTGTATAATATTAAGAAGCCATCATTAATTGTAATGCTATACAAAATTAATATCATTCTCTTTTTCTTCTTCCTCGCTATTATCAGTATCGCTTGTGTGATCTTCAATGTCGTGACTATTATTCTCCATATTTGTAAAAAGATAAAAATTTGAAGAACAAATAAATAATAAAGATGCAATGTTTAAGACAAGCATTACTAAAAAAGAATTTTGTCAAAATTCACCCAAAAAATATAATAAATAAGATTAAGTCTCAGCAACTTCTAAAATAGTTTATTACCAATCATTATGAAAAGAAAATAATAATGAATCCTTAAAATGACATCACAATAATTAATAATAAAATCAATCTGAAATATTGGGTCCTTTTGGGCAATAAACATTTCTCTATATTATTCAAAAAAAGTACCTCACTTACATCCCTAGAAATCTTATTCATTTTCTATCTCAGCTAACTCTCATACAACAATCATAATCTCATCAATGCTACGACCAGGTTTATCACAGGATGTTGTTGTGGCCGCTGTTTTTCAAGCTCCCGCCCCTTCCCAGTTGAACGCCCAGGTGTCGGCCCCAGTTTTTCTAGTGCCAACCGCTGAAGGTCCAGTGCGGGGCGGCGAGCTTCCTCCTTGTGTTGTTGCCGCCCTTCACTTGGAAGGATTTGAGGAGGCGGGCGTTCCTCATGTGGGGGTAAAGGATGCGAGCCGTGAAGGAGAAGGAGGTGTTTTATCCCCCATTCTGAAGGCGCTGAAAGGGTGTCCAACTCGACCGGACCTGAGCCCTAAAGGGTTGTCAGACCCAAGGTCCGTAATCTGCACCCATCACCACACGGTGTCCAAATTCAATTAGGGGTACTGAAACCGGGGACGATCCAAGTCTCTGGTTATCCCGAATCGAAAGAATGAGATTAAATCGGCTTCGAGGACACGCTAAGGTCAGAACGACGGTTCATGTATTGACATATCTCCTGGATCTGCCTCACATCAAGATCACTCCCGCATTTATGAACGACCAGACAACCGCCGGTCTACAGACCTCCCCTCTTAAATGCGGAGACACTATAAACGCACATCATTAATTGCTAGATTGACGAAAGATAGAGCAGCATTTAATGCCCCTTTCCAAAAGGGTCTAATTGAGTATTAAATGAAGGGATACTCAATTAATGCGATGAGACCGACCGAATCAGATCAGGTTTTTTCCCTATCGAAGATGACGATCGAGTGATGTCCCGATTAATAGATCTTTTATCATAAAAACCCTCCTTCAAAAGGAACACCTATAAATAAGACCGAACCAAAGACGAAAAGGGGTACATTCTGACAATTCTCTTAAACAAACTTCCATATATTTTCTCCCTGAAACTAACTTGATCGTCGGAGCGGTCCCGGACCCCGATCTTTCTTGTTCTTGTTTTGCAGGTTCCAGTCGATCGAGATTTAATAAACTAGACTGCACAATACGTCCTTAACAGTGGCGCCGTCTGTGGGATTCTGAGTACATTATAAAGACATGTGAAATGTTGATTTAATATTTGGACTCATTTCTTCCTTTTCCTATCTTGGACTGCAGAACTAACACGTTAATTTTCTTTCGTCTGAGTATCTAAGTTAGTCTAAATATTACCGGTTTGTCATTTGGGTCATTAATCTCCTCTACCTCTGATAATAAATCATTAGACTAATCACATATTATTACGTTATACCCCTTATAGTTATACCAATCTACAGTATGGTGCCCAAGCTCTCTCACCAGCTGCATTTATACCCCTAAATATTATATCTAACTTGGAAACATGAGTCAAAGCTGTATTTTGGAATTTAGATGCTTGTGGAATTTCCACTATGTTCAATATAATCAATAATAGTAAATATTTATCAATTATATAGAAGCAAATAAATATGTAAAAACATAGTGCCTATAACTTTTTTGCCCACCACTCATCCATAGCATTAATTGTCTTCTTCACCAGATCTATCCAAGGCCAGTTTCCTTTTCAACCAATTTCGTCCAAATGTTCCAATCCTTTTTTAACGCATCCTACTTATTCTGAAGTTGTTTATAGCAAAATTCTTTTCCAATTTTCTCACTAAACTTATAAACCACATTTTTCCTCCCTACCTTATTAAAATGGGTTCCTGGACGGTTACGAGTATAAATCTCACTAATGCATATGTCTATATAATCCTCTAGTATTTATCAGTCCAAATTAATCATGTTGTCTGACTCTTGCATTTATGTAGCAGAAACAACATTATTTTGATTTCTGTTAAATTTTTGTTATATGCTAAAAAATATAGAAAGAAGTAAATTTATAGATTTCATGCAAGATAGGCTCATTAATCGTAATAGAAAGTACATCAAACGTAATTGACAAGAAAAATTTAATCTTTATTCAGATAAATTATTTATTCAAATTTAGCATCCCATGAATTCTAATTAATAAACTTTGCTCATTAATTATAATCTTAATTTAATATTTAAAGGAAAATGCTAAAATATTAAAAATACCATAAATTCTATTTATAAACTTTTTAACTTTGATTTTCCGTATAAAGTAATATATATAAAATAATATGCTTAACTTTGATTTGAATTTTGATCCATGAAATAGCCAAGCTAATATAAAATTTGTACTACATATAACATTATCTATATCAAAATTTCCAAAAAAAAAATTTAATACTAAAAGACTCGATCTAGCACAAGTTAGAATCCTAAAGTAGATTATCACAATAGATTTAACTCCACAGGTACACTTGTATTGAGTGGCAATAAGAGCTTAAAAGAAGCCTAGAAGAGGACAAGCTCTATTATAGCCACCATAAATAGTCATAAATGACTATGAGCTGTTTGATAGCCTACAATATCATTCCAAGCTTCCAATATTAGACTTCTACAAAGTTTGAGCATTGAGACTTAAGCGATGTAGGTACAATTCTTTGTTATTGTGATGCCCCCAATCTACGTTTAGGATTTAATATAAACTGAAGCGTCGGGACATGTAACACTAGAATACATACCTCTTGTTTATTTCAGAAGTAATATGCATGCACCTAACTTACTACCAGTATACAATGTATATTACAGTGAAATATGGTCAACTTTCTAAAATAGACAAAGGAATCCAACTTTGCAAATGATCACATGGTAAGCTACTACAAAACCCACAAACTTCATAATATACAATAACATATAGTATTAGGTCTATAAGTTCAAGTTTTCAACAAAACATAACATTGTCTGATATTCTTAACATCAATTACTCATTTACTCACAGTAAGGTTCTTTTTTCACTTCTTTATAACCATCACCAAAGCGAGAACGACTCATTGCTTAAATTGTCACCCTGTTGGAGTTCTTATTCCCGTTGGCGTCATGCAGACGCTGTCAAAGGATAATGAGCCATCTGGACTCAAAACCACACAACACCCCATGGGTCGTCGTCCCTCCGATGACTCAAATACATCCTACCACAAAATTCCCAACAGGTGATCATATAGGGGATGGATCATCTCATCAAAAGTGGAATATTCTGTAGGGCTCTCAGAGCGCCTCAGAATCTCTCAGGAAGTTTGAGTCTCGCATTGGGCCATTTATTCCTACAATAATGTCTATCATTCCGTAATAAATGATAAATTAAACTAACAGAGTAAGTCAAGATATCTTAGTAAGTGCACAGATAATACAATAAAAGCATCATTGGCATATACAGCTAAACAAATATATGTACCATGATCATGAGATTCATAAGATGACTTATGCACAATGCACTTTTATAGAAGACTTTCATGTTTTCATGAAAAGACTTCCGTTGACACGTAAACAAAACTTTTTGCATAATTGTTATGTCTTTTCTTGTGATTCTTAACGTTACGTGTTGTTATTCTTATTCATATTATTCTTGTTATGATAACAGATTAAAACGTCTTCATTTTCATTCTTATTCTCGACGGTAGATTGAAACGCCTGTACTGTCGGTTTTCTTATTATGACGGCAGTCGAAACACATCCACCCTCATTCTTAATCTCAACAGCAGATCAAAACGCTTTCACCGTTGGTTTTTTTTAGCGTGACGGCAGATCGAAACGCCTTCATTGTCGATTTTTCTTAGCATGATGGCAAATCAAAATACCTTTACCGTCAGCTTTCTTATTATGATGGCAAATTGAAACGACTTTACCATCATTTTTTTATTTTCTTTGGGGTTCGTATAAAAATTATTTTCTTGATTCTTTTGAAATCATGATGTCTTAAAACATGGAGTTTGTAACATGAATGGACATGCATGCTGACTTGAACTTCTTTATGCATGGTACATGATTCATGAAACATATGGCATATGAAGCATGCATTTCCAAATCATGACTCTTACATACTATACCATGCGAACATAATTTGTTTTCAAATAAGTCATGTATATTCCAATAAGAAAGAAGTCCAAACAAATCAATCCTAGTATTAGAGAGGTCTAGGCCGAAACTCATAATAGGTCAAACCTCAAATTTCCTTCTTCTTTTTTCTCTTGATCAACTAATACTTTTTCTTAAAATATTCCAAAACTCAATAATCAAGCTAACATAAATCACTAGCCGAATCACCAATATAGCTTATGAAGTCATTTTCTTTAACCCCTTTTTTCTCATATAATCTTTTCTCTAACCTAAACATATGTCTTCATTTATTCCTCAAGAAAATCGAAGAGTATACTTTCCTAAATCATCTAAAAATTAAGGTTATAATCATATAATCACCTATGAGTTGAAAGTTTTAAAAATCTCTAAAGAAATTTACCATGGCCAAATTCTATAAACTCCCAAACTAAATTTTTTTTGTCTTTCAACACATCATACTATTATTCTAACTCTAGCCAAAAATTACTAGGTTATAGTCCTTGAGTTCCTTCATTAAATTCTCTCTATTTTCTTTTAAATAATTCTTGAATCAAATCCTAATATGTCACCTTTTCAAGGTCTAGAGAAATTGTAACAAAACTCATTTCCCAAGCAAACAAATAATATAATAAAATCACCAATAACAAGTTTACTACATGTATATATATATAAGAAATGCTAGAATTAAGTTAAGAGTATACTTACAACTTTTCAAGAAACTTAGTAAAGGAAATATTGTAAGGAAGAAGTATCCCACAAAATATTGAAAGAAAAGCACATACAAGTGAGCAAGGGAGCAACGTTTGGAGGGTGAGGGAATGGAAAGAAAAGCAATGGAGAGATAGTATGTCTTGGTTGAATCCTTGGAGAAAGAAGTGGCAAAAAAGAGAAAAAGAAATACTCCAAGCCGTGCTAAATGTCACCTTAAGTTTATAGCACTCATTCCTAATTTTAGCTTAGTTGGCATAAGATAAGAACATATCCTTATCATTTCTAGTGATGTGCTACACATAGAGAAAAAGACAAAGAAGAATTCAGTTTCCCTCCCTCCTTACATCTCTATCTCATCCGATTCCTTCCAAGAAAAGATTTCACAATCCTGCTTGCATATTCCCCTACTTGCCACTTGTTCCTCTTTTCTCAAAAGATGAAATCTTGTATAGAAAAAGACAAAAATTAGGCATGAGTCCCATCCATAGCTTACAAAGAGAGAAGACCCAAGTTTGCTTACATACACTTGTCATTTGTTCTTTATTCTTTAAGAAAAGTGATTTTTGTATAGATAAAACTAAAAAGGTAGGCATGAGTTAGTTCTCCCCCACCTCATAGCCAATCCGAAACTTTCGAGGAGAAAATCTCATGACTTGCTTGCATCATCTTTTGCCACTTGTTCAAACATTTTCAAGAGATAAGATCTTGGTATAGAAGAAGACAAAAAGTTAGGCAATAGTCTAATCTTATCCCATACGCCTATTACCAAAAAGGTCTCAAGTTTGCTTGCATAACCACTTGTAACTTATCCTTTTTTTTCTCAAAAGACTTGATCTATGCATAGATAACTAGAATTACAAACATTGAGTCGACTTCTCCCCCTAAAATTCATCCAAATCCAAAACTCATCTCAAGGACCAAGATTTTCTTTGCTTACTTAACTCTAATTCCCATGCATTGACTCTTTGAATTTCCAAAAGGTAATATGTTCTTAGCATGCCATGTGTTACCCCCTAAATTTAGAGCACTCAAATCCTATTTTAGGCTTGGTTGGCATGATGAGATCAAGTTCTTATTTTTTCTTTAGTGATGTGATCAACATATAGAAGAAGACAAAGGAGGATTTGGCTCCCACATTTCTCAATCTTATTCTAGCCGAAACTCACCCATAAGAAATCCCATATGTTGCTTGACCTAACATGGAAAAGCAAAATGACAAAAAAATTAAGTTGTTTTCCTCCCTTAGAATTTGTCCAATCCATTTGTCTCAAGAAGAAATATCTCTAATTTGATTCTCTAAAATTCTTATACTATGCTTACCTCACAAAATCTTCATGCCAAACGTTCTTGAAATTCTAAAAAGGCATGTCCAATCCATTGGTTTCTCAAACATGTAGACATCTCCCAAATTGAGCTCTCACATCCGAAAATCCTCCAAGAAAAGAAAATAATTCTCTTCACTTGCATCTTTCAATCTCTCACGCAATTTCTCAAGATATGCATATCTTACACAGGAAAATGCCTAAAAATAATGAGCATATCTCTAAACATTTCCAAAGATCAACTAACTAAAAAAAATTCACTCCAAACATGAAAAAAATCAAATATGAGGAAAAATCCAAGTTGTCACAGTTATGTTGAACAAATATATATATATATATATATATATATGCGTATGCAAATCTAAGATGACCTAATTAAAGACCACTCATTCAATTAATTAAATCGTAGCCATTGATTGAATAAATGAAAATTACAAACTAAATAAATATCATAACTAAATGATAAAGTATGATATAACTCACAACATACCTAGATTCTATAGCCCACCAAATGAAATATTAGAGTTCAATTTGCACAAATAATAACAAAATCAATTGTGGGTGTTGTATAAATACAGTATGAGGAGAGGTAGAGCCAAATACAGTATGAGCAGAGGTAGAGTTTTAGTAGGATAAAAAAATGTGAGAAATAATTGGATAATTTTTGTTCATAAAGAGAATGTATTTAAGAAGGAAATCAAATAATAAAAAGATAAGTATGGTTGAAGAGAACGAGGAGAATGACTTTTTCCAATTGGCACAAAATCCAAGAAGGTATTGACCAGATCTTCCTAAATAATCAACACTCAAATTTCAAAAATTTGAATTTTTAAAGATAGAATTAGGTTGCAAAATAGCTATTAGGGGTGAACACAAAAGCTGTTATCTGACCCGACCGATAATATGACCCATTACAAACCCAAAACGCCCGAATCGATAAGATGAAAGTGAAAATGTCCATTCCAATACCCATTACTGACCCACTGTTTCCGAATCGGGTAGTACTTGATAACCCGATTTAGGCAAACATTAGGTCTGAAAACTCGTTTCTCATTTCTGTCATTCTACACCCCTCTCTCGCTCCATCTCTCTTGCTCGATTTTTGTCGCTTGTTTGCTTTCTCACCAATTTGATTGCTCAGTTCTGTTCACATCTCTCTCGTCGATTGCTCCTTTTTTTGTAAGCATAGTGTTTCTCGCCGATATTAGACATTGTGCTTTGTTAACTGCTATGATGTGTTTTTTATGATTCTTTCTTATCAATTTATTCGTTTACAACTTCTTCTATATATTTTTATTTATCCTGCATATCCGATTCTTGCCCAGATTTGCTTGGTTCAAATTACTTTTGACGAACTGAGTAGTTTAGTTCATAAATAGGACAAAGGATGGAATATGATCGATGATAGATAAACTTAATATAAAAATCTCGATTTCAAGCATCTTTGAGGTGCTTATGTGTATTTAAAGTTCTCCATAATCAACTTCTGTTAAGAGATAAACAGATAGGACGTTGGAAAGAAAAGTAGGAGTAGAGTCATGTATTAAAATTATGTTAAAGCATGCAGTAGTAGATAGATAGTCCAAGTGCAAGTCAATTCAAAAGAACATGCATGCTTATACGAAGCTGCCAGCAAATTCCAACTTAGTGGCTTATAGTCATTTTGTTTGTTCTGAGCTCAAATTGATGCCCTTTAGAGCTCAAATTGAATCCCTTTCACTTGCACTTCATATAGAAATTAGCTATAAACAAATAAACGCACTACTAGCAAAGAGGTTGATAATTAATTTATAGACAAAAAGAAAAAGAAAAAAGAAAGCTTCAACTTCCTTTGATAGATGAAATTATCTCATTACTCCATCTCATTTGTTGCTCTAGAGCTAAAGATGTTCATTTGACAAATAGCAATTTTTGTACGATGGATTTTATTGAGTTCTTCAGTTTCCTGCCTAAACAATGTTGTCATATTTTAAACTTGTGTCCAGAAATAAAATATCAATAAATGTGTGTATTGACTAATTAGCCGAATAACATTGGATTATGTTTGAACACGAGTTTATAGAACTTGAATACCAAGATTACAGCCACTCTTATCTTTGCCACTAAGCATGCAAAATCTATGCTATTAGTCCAAAACCATGTCTAGCTATTGGTGTGCTTATCAATCAAAGAAGGCGAGAGACGAGAGAATGAACCATAAAGTTTAGTCGCTACCCTAAAGTTAGACTTCTTTATAGAGACCATAAGCTTAACAGTAAACCTATTTTAGAGGAGCAGTTAGAGATGTTGTGTCTTGACCCTTTTTTTGTTTTTTTTTTTATCTCATTTATGAAGTAAGCATATGCTTATTTTAGGAGAAGGGGCTTTTGCATTACCATTGACCAAGTTCTAAACTCTATTATCTCCACCATGTTTGGGGGCCTCATGGAAATCAACTAAATTCAAATAGAACCCAAACTTTTTGGCCCCATTGCTGCACCCATTATAGCAGAAAACTTTAGATACAAAACATACTATACTTCATAAAGATATACTAACTTGTATAGACTAGAAACCTATACTAAATTCAACTAACTAAATTTTTTTATTTTGTAGTTGAATCCTATGGAACCTAGCACTTCTATGCCTTCATCTCACTTCTATGCCTTCATCTAGGTTTGAATATTTTTCCATTCATTTGGATATCACTTTACCTCCAACTTCAAATAGCTCTCTTTAAGCAACTAGTCATCAAGTTCGCCTTTCTATCAAAAGAAGCAAAAGCAGATCAACTGTATGGTGACACTTTACGAGGAATGATGAGGATCTCAATGAGCCCAAAGCCACATGTGATTATTGTGGTAAGATTTTGTTATGTCATCCTAAAAAATAAGGTACTTCATCCTTGGAGTAACATATTCAAACATGTAAAGTCTTACATGTTGCTATTGGGATTAGAAGGGTTAACCCCCAATCAAAAACAACCAGGGTTAGGCAGATGGAGGTGGATGGTACAACTCAGTCTTAGTGTTGGACTTGCTAAGTATAATAAACAAAACAAATGGTTGGCAATAACGAAAATGATAATTAAGGATGAACTACCATTAATTTTGTAGAAAAAGAAGGCTTTCAAGACTTTATGGTCGTAGTTGTGCCTAAATTTCCAATCTCTTCTTGTATTACTGTTATGTGAGATTGTATGAGAATTTATATGTTAGAAAAAGAGAAGTTGAAGACCATGTTTAATAGAATCTAATTATAAGATTTGCATTACTACTGATATGTTGACATCAGTCGAAAATCTTAACTATATGTACATAAAAACCTATTTTGTTGATGAGAATTGAACTTTGCATAAGAGAAAAGTAAATAGATAATTAGTCGATCTATTATAGAAGAGGAGATTATATGAAAAATGTAACCAATTCTTTCCTTTCCTTGGGTTATTGGTCATCCGCCGGGAGTTTCGGGTTTAATACCGATATTTTAGCAACAAATCCAATAAATCTAAGTGTAGTGTTAACACAGTTTAAGAAAGTTCTTGATCACAAAGGGATCACAATAGAAAAAAAGATTGAGTCATCCATACTTGAATGGGTTATAAAGAAGATTTTTACCATCACAATAGATAGTGTATCCTCTAACAATATGGCCATTGATTATTTGAGAAAAATTATCAAGTTTAGGGATTGCATGGTATTAAATAAAGAATACATGCATGTAAGATGATGTGCACATATTTTGAATCTCATCGTCCAAGATGGTTTGAAAGAAATTAATATATCAGTTGCGAAGATTCGTCATGCAGTTAAATATGTAAAGTCTTCCCCTACAAGACTTAATAAGTTCAAATCATGCATAGAGAAACAAAATATTTTTTTATAAGTGGTCTTATTTGTGTTGACGTTCCAACTAGGTGGAACTCAACATATCTAATGTTGAGTGCGGCTCTAAAACATTATGCGGCATTAGAGGTGCTGCAAGATGAACATAGTGAGTTTGTCCCATATTTACGTGAGGTTGGACAAGAAGTACTAATTTTACAAGATCGAAAACCATCAAGATTTTTGTACGATTTTTTAAAATGTTTTATGACATGACTTTATGGGTTTCAGGCTCAATTTTTGCAACTTCAAATCTATTCATGAAAGAAACATTTGCGATATATAACCATTTGAAAAAATCTGCAAGGAGTGTGAGCAATATGTTAAAGTTCATGTCGAAGAAGATAATATTGAAATATGAAAAGTATTGGAGATATTTTAGTAAATTGAAAAAAAAAAAGTTATTCATTGCAACTATGCTTGATCCGTGCAACAAGTTAGACATTTTTTAATTTTGTTTTACAAATATTATTGGCCATGAGCGAGAGTCTGAACTTGTTGATTGGTCAAGGAAGATGTTTGAACAAATGTATAAACAATATTAAAATCCAGTATAGGTTCAAGTAGGGGCTAATCAAGTGTCGGTGAGACCCAAAATAACACATCTTGTAATGATAATGATAATATATTAGATATATTTTTTCAACATCAATCATCAAAAGGTGTGGTAGAGTCCAAAACAGAATTTAATTAATATTTTATGAAAAGTATTGAACAAATAATACCCGGCTTTGATATTCTACTATGATGGAAGATGAACTCAACCAGATTTTTTATTCTTACCAAAATAGCTGGAGATATGTTAGCTATTCTTGTATCTACTATTGCTTCTGAGTTGGCATTTAGTGCTAGAGATCCTATCTTAGATTCATTTTATAGTTCATTGGCCCCAACAATAGTTGAAACTCTTATCTACACACAAAACTGGTTGATGACTTCCCCTGTTAATTATACTCCCAAGATATAATAGAAGATACTGAAAGCTACAAGTTAAAAACATATGAGATTCATATTTGAACAATATTTTCTTTTAATCCTTTCAGTTAATTATATGTTTTAACATAATTTTTTATTTCATGTAGAGATAACTTTGAAGAATATTTTGAATGAGGTCAAGTGAAGATTACTTGGAATCTATATATCAGGGACCATGATACTACATACATTAGTAAGTTTAACACCCTATCCATTATGACTCTTAGTCTCTTTATGCCTGAAGATTGTTGCATTATTTTTATGTTTCCTGACTTCAAATATTCATGTTGATATGAAGTCTTTACCTTTTGGTTTCAGGATTGGTTTATACCTCTCTTGAAAATCATATAAGATCTATAATTAGTACTTTACTTTCACATCTTTTGAGTAGGACACCACAAAACATAAGAAAATAGAGTCTAGAAAGAGCTCAACAGTAACAAGTCGTTTTAGCACCGAGAAACACTTCTAGTAGGTGTCACCTATAACCTCATTCTAATATAAGCCAATAGGTGACTGCCACATAAGAGGCTTCAAACATAATGGGCCGCACTGCAGGGAACACGACCTCCCTTCTCTCTCGAATCCACCCTTGCTCCCGAACCCTCTCCTCGTCCTTTACCCTTCCCTCTTTCTTCCTTCTTCCTCTTCCTCTGGCAAACCTCAAACTTTAAGTGCTTGGAGTCAGAGCACACTAAGATGCAATCAATGCTTTGGCATTGTTTGGAGATAGGTTTGTTTACACATGTTCAGCGAATATAAAAATCAAGGCATGGAAGAAGGAAACAAGAGATAAAAAGTGTTCACTGGTGGTAACATTAGAGAAACACAAGTCAGCTGTTAATGCCTTGGCTCAACGCAATGATGGGTTTGTGCTTTATTTTGGGGCGTGCAATCGGTCAGTTCTGGTGTGGGAGAAGGATAGGGAAGCCATGGATGGTGCTAGCGATGGACATATGGTGCTAATCAACACGCTTAGCGGCCACATGAAGGCGATTTTATGCTTGGCAGTGGTGTCGGATTTGGTGTGCAGTGGCTTGACCAATAACACTAAGGATTTGGAGGGGTAAGATTGAGAAGAGCTACTCTTGTTTGGCTATGTTGGAAGGGCACAGAAGCCCAATGAAGTGCTTGGATGCAGTTGTTGACCTTGGTAATGGGGATAAAAGTAGTTCTGATTGTAAGAGTTCATATCTAGTTTTTCATCTGGTTTATACTAGTCGTTTGGATTGTGATATTAAGGTTTGGCAAATACGGGTTCCCTTTCCATGATGGGGTGTAGTTTTTTTTAAGTTTAATTTTAACCATTTTGATTGTACTTAAGGTGGGGAGAGATTTTGCTTCTTTTTTACAAATTGAATGACAGTGATCTGTGTCCCTAGATTTTGCTTCACTTTCATGCAATTTGTAAAAAAAAACCATGCTGAGGGGTGGGTTATATTCGCCCCAGTACATCCTACAAGGCTGATGAACCAAGCTTGAAAAGCTTCCGCCTTAAATATAACCCAACTCTTTTTCGAATTGCTTCATTGTCATGCAATTTGTAAAGAAGAACCAAGTTGAGGGGTGGGTCTCGCAGAGGGTTTTTCAAGAGGGGAGAGAGAGAGAGAGAGAGAGAGGGTGGGTCTTGCGAAGGGTTTTGAGTGAGAAGAGAGGGATGGGTCTCTTTGACACCATTGTTATTCGATTTCTCTTATACTATCTTCATTTTCACCGTTTGCTCATTACAAACTTTGTGAAATACTCGGTTTGATATTGTTGTTATGATTGATTTATAGACAAAGTTTGAACCTTTTTTTTTATGCTTATCAAAAAAAAAAAGTTTGAACCTTTTTGATATACCTAGATGTTTTTTCTTTAGATGGTCCTTTCATTCAAATGGTAATGTTTTTGCTTGAGGATTTCGAAGAAGTACGACAGGGAAAAGGTGGATAGATTTGATGATTATTCAGAATTACTTGTAATTTAGTATATATTCGGTTTAATGTGTCTACTTAGCCTGTAATGTTGCTCTGTCTGTAGCAACAAAACTTCTATTTGATTAATATTAAAGGAGCGTTATTTCAAAAAAAAAAAAAAACTAATGAAGATTTGTCTATGTAATGAAATCCTATTATCAAAATGAACTATTAGAGATTATAATATAAAGAAACCCACGACCAGGTTCTCTAAACCTGGTCCATGTGGTCATCAACCCGCGACCAAGATTTCGCAGACAAATACAAAGATGACCCAGAAAAACTTAAACAAATGATAAATGGAATACAAAAACAACTTGGGCATTTACTGTACAAGTAGGTGGGTTTAAATTTAAAATTTAAAAAAAAATAAAAAATTGAGTACTCGATCAACTAAATGAATCGAATGATTGACTAATTAGATAATAGAATGAGTGTCTTACTGGATTGGATCGAAACAGCTCCTGTCGGGTCAGGTGAACAGCTCTAACAGCTAGGAATAAAGATATATTAATATAGTTAAAAAACAATACATTGTGCCTAGTAAAAAAGTCAAGTTAATATTAGATATAGTTATAAATTATGTAACTATTACTCACTATTTAAAAATTAAAAAATAATTATTATTATTTTTAATAATAATTGTTTTTAATCCCATACTTCTAAAGATTTATCATTAAAAATCTCATATTATTCTTTTGATAATCCCATACGTTTTCCGAGGCTGCTTGCATACCTGCAGTGGGGAAAATCCGTACGAATCGGCTTATGCCATTGCAGATGGTGAGATAAAATCTTTGAAGGTCTCCTCTTACATGGGCTTTGTTTTCTATTAAATTACACCTTTTTCCAACACTGCCAGTCCGCTATCATAGGTATGCGCATCAATAAAAATCAAATAAAAAAAATAAGAAATTGCTTATCACAATGAGAAATGCAAATTTTTTTTTGTTTTTTTTTTCTTGTTCTGTAATCTGTATCTTCTTCATTCTAGGTAGCTTCCAAAGACATTGAAAAGTAATAAAAATGCTGCTACGGAGAAGACTTTTGTAAGGCAGGAATCGCACGAATAGTGCTGAGTCAGAAAAATACAAGATAAAAAATAAAATAAAACAAGAAAAATTAGAACGGAAGCTTCTTCATTTCTCCTTCCTCCTATATAATTACTGTACACTGCAGCCCAATAATATATACTAAAAAATACTGTTATATGAACAGTATTTTTGTGCTAATGTTAATAGTATTTTTATTATTAATATATACAATAAAAATACTAAAATACTGTTTATTATATATGTGTGCTGTTAGGCTGCAATGCACAGAAATTACGGCCCAAATTTGTTGTTCTAAAAAAATTGATGGACAAAGTTTTCAACAGATGAGGGTTGTTTTGTCCCGTCTATAATGGGTTAAAATAGGAATTACATTTTTTAAAGTGCTTTTTATAAAAAGTATCAAAAGAAAACTTTTGCTGACAGGTAACTTTCAGTTTTTCCTCAACTTAAAAAGTATTTTAATATTAAACAAAACGGATAAATTTGATCAATTAAGTGTTTTAAGTTATTCTATTGCACTTTTCAAACTTTCTACTGCAATTTTAAACAAATTTTTAAAATAAAGTGAGTTTGTGGGCCTCACTAAAATATACTACTTAGTCTCATTAAATAATAGCTCGTGGGCATTTATCTAATATCACCCATTAAATTTAATTTAGACCCAATAAAATTATTCATTTTTGACCTTAGAAATATTAGACTTGGTCGTTACACCCCTTCACCAAACTAATAGAGTTACGTAGCTTATAGAAATCCTAGAACAAGAAGAATAGGCAAGAAGAAGATGGAAGAACAAAGAAGAAAACAAGATGGAGATAGAGATAAGAAGAAAGATAAAAGAAAAAATGCAGATCAAGATCGAGATCAAGAGCATAACAAGAGAGATTGAGTTGTTTATTCGGAAGATGGGATGGTTTATTCTTATTCCTCATGTCTATCTCATTTCCCTTCTAATATCACTTAAATACAAATACTTTTTAATCTTACTTCTTAAACATTTTCATTTAATTATTATTTAATCATTAAAATTTTCAAAAATTCTAATCAGGACAAAAAATAATGCAATTTTTTTAAATCTCAAAATAAAAAATTGTATTAAAAATTATATTCTAATAATATGTTAACTTTATAATATTATACTCAACTTTTGCTCTCCTCTTTTTCAAAATCTCATAAAACATCATAACTCACATTATTTTACTGCTATCCATAAATTATTTTATTACTATTCACAAATTTATCATCTCATCTTATTTTCCAAATATCCCATTAGAGAAGAAAAAAGAAAAATGAGAGGAGGGAGACTGTAATGTTTGTAAGGAGAATGAGACTAAGTAGTGATGGGAATAAGCTTTCAAGAACAGCAGGTTTGGTTTATACGGATTTAATTGTGGGAATAAGCTTTCTAGAACAACAAAGTTGGTTTCAGAGAATGAGATTATGGTTTCAGAAGGCTAAGGCTCCATTTGGGTTCTCGACTGCAAGCTCATATTCAAGCTATCCTCAACATCCAAACACATGGTTTATTCCGTTTTGAGTCCAATTCAAAGCGAATTCAGCGTTAGCGTGGGCCCATAACTGATAAACTTTAATGGCTCTCCCTCTTGAGTTTCTATCTCTCTTGTGGAGCCCACATGGCCACCATTATGGCATACAACCTGTATGCTTTTTATTACCTTATACGATCCATTATTGCTTTTGCATATTGGCGCCATGGCTGTAGGTGAGTTTGTCAAAAAGAAAGTCTTTTATTTTTTAGAAGAAATGCTAGGTGAAAAATAAATTTTAATGATGAAATCAATTTATTTTTATAATTTCCTATATATATATATATATATATATATACAAACTCATCTTAATATCCAAACATACTTAAACTCATCTTAAGTAAATTCTACAAAACTCACAATCTCAATTCACTATTATTCATAAAAAAGACAACTCAACTTTACATCCACATGCAGCCTAAAGGTAATTCTCAATTGGGTCTAAACTTGTAATCGAGAGTTTGGATTAACTAATTGGTCCTATTTAGAGCTTTAGTTTTTTGACAACTTTGTAATTAGTAGCATCACCTCAATCAAACCACCATCATACGCGCACTATTTATTATTGGTCGATTTATTACGTACTTCTAGAGTTCGGATGATGTAGTGCTTCCATCCTATCACAATATGTCATGTAATTAAAAATGCTTATACAAACACGAATGTTAACTGACATGACATCTTATAATAGAATGAAAATATCACATTTCCATATTCCGGGAGTACTTAATAATTACCCAGGCAAAATAGTATTATTATTAGTATTGCAGCTTGGCAGTTGGGCCTCAACCTGCTGAAGAAGAAGCAACAGGAGCAAGAGTTAATCGACATCCAAATAACCCTATGCCTGTGCAAACTACCGTATTAAAATCACACCTAACTCGTCTGGCAAGATAATGTTTACAGCATACCTGAACCGACAAATTACGAACAGATCATAACGGGTAAATGGCAGGAAGTATGATGATGTTCTAAGAGGAACTTGTGAACACCGAACAGTCAATTCGAAATAAAGAATAGAGGCTCAAATGATCAAATATTGCCCGTTCTAAGGGCTTGGATCCATGGACCTTCCCACCCTCAAACCCTCCACAGCCGCATCCCACCCGCAAAATTAAAAGTACACGAAAAGGGGCTAACACATTTACAGACGAGGATGCTGCCTGAACAAAGCAGACCACTCGAGTCTAATCACATACCTCAACAATTACACTAACTTCAGGGCAATCTGGATGATTAATTTCTTTACATGGGAATGGTTGCACTCAATACGGTATCTACAGTAAGAAACTCACAACAGCTAAAAGCTGTCTCATCCCCTGCATAAGTAGAGTGCTTCATTGCAAATATATGCACAGAGAATTTCTGAACATAGAGTCCAACAACCAACTATAACCAGAGATCATTCTGAAAAACCAACACTTCCAACTCATCGATGAATATACCAGAAAGCCGTGCAAGAGATATCCAAGATGCAGGACAGCACAGTGCACACTCAGAAGAGACGATTATGATTGAGCTGCTTCATGAAGGAAGTAACCAAACCGTTCTGGTATTTTAAGCCCCAACATTCTGTCTGAAGGAAAACAAACACCGGATCCTTGCATGTATTTAAATGATTTCGTGTTTCAGAGACTTCCACCAGAAATCCATTTCAATCACAATTAGAACTAGATAATGATAAAAGTGATCTAGGGAATTCATTTTACCATTAGCAAAAGGAAAATATCCTAGCTTGATGTGTCAATTTCCTTACCATGGTCCTCCTCACGAATATTTCTCTTTAACCTTCTTAGCCATATATCATAGTCCATCAAATATGGTGTCCCGCAAAGACTGTCAACATAATCAGCAAATGCCTTCAACACGGTTGAGACATCACCAAGCTTCTGCTGAATCAACCTCCTCGACCATGAGGTCTCTCTCCACTGCAATGCACCCTCAACAGAATCTAGGTTAGGAAAAGTACCACCAGACGAATAATAAAGCATATAAACCAGGCTCTCTGCATCTGAAGCTGAGCACAACTTTCCCTCCTGAAGAGCAAAAGTTGATGAGAAATGAAGATTCAATGCAGGGCGGTCCCTATCTTCAAGAATAGCATGTCCCCAGCCAATAAGAACAAAATACGGATACCTCACACCAGACCTGACATAAATTACATTCTCTGGCCTGATGTCTCCATGCCGAATCCCAGCAAGGGCAGCTGTCGAAAGTGCAGACAAGCAATCATGACAACACCTTATTGCCTCCTCTGAACTGAATCGACCTTCACTAATCATTTCAGCCACAGTTTCACCAACCGGGCTGGTCACAAGAATTGGGGTGCCACACCAAGGGTGGTCACAGTTTCCTCCCGAGCTGGGTCTTCGACACTGACCAGGGTGAAGAATCCTGCCAGATGCACCTAACTGTGGCAAATATTTGCAAGAGAGGCCTTTCTGTTTCATAATGGTCAATATTTTAGTCTGTCTCTGAACCTGATACCATAAATTCATATTTTCCCATGCTGGTTCCAGCTGAGAAGGATGAGAACCAACATATAGAAAGAGACTTTTTCCAGGGTCTTCCAGAGGAGATGCAATGTAATATGAAAATTCAGCACTGCTCAGCAATTCGTTAATCTGATAACCTTTTTGCCAGTTGGAATCCTCCAACCATAACGTGGATCCTACTTCCAACTTCATTACCTCTGCAGACTGAATATTATTGGAATCTTCTTGAACTTCAACAATTTCAGGGGCAACAGTGTGCTGCTGGTAACGAAAGAGACCATTGCCATTCACTCTGGTATCCTCCAACTGCCTCTCCACTCTCCTTGTTTGAAGGCGAGAACCATGGTCAACAGCTAAATCCTCAATAGAGTGCTTGGGCATTCCAGCAAGCTGCATGATACAGTGGAAGGTTGCAAAGAGTACCTGTAGAGCACCAAGATCTCCCCAATTTGCATTTCCTAGCTTGTTCCAGATCCGATCAACCGGAGAGACTGCAATTCTAGCATGGTCTTTTATCCAATTAGCAGCACATTCATAAACATTATTAACATCATATTCCAACTTAAATATGTCTCCTTCAACTCTTACAACCCCACCATGTTGAGAATCAACAAGAAGAACAAAGACTGTGTTTGAACTCTCGGAGAAACTCAATCTGCTTAAGCTTCTTGATAATAGTATACGAAGAGCATAGAAGAGGGCCTCTCCTATAACAGAAAGAGAAGGCTGTCGCTCACTATCCCCAGCAAGGCTTCCAATATCAGGTCTCATAAGAGCCAGTTCAAGAAGATGGTCCCACGAACCGCTGGGATGCCTAGAGTTTTTTAGCATTATACCAGTGGCACAAAGAGTTCCAAGCTTACCATTAGCAATGGCCTTCTCAGCCTGGTAGAATTTCAAGTTAGAATTGGACAGACAGGAAACAGAGAAAGGCATAGGTTCATCCTGACTCCAAAATGCCTCCCACAAGCCCTTCACACTCGCATGTAAAAAGTCTTCAATAGCAAGATAAGCAGTTGCTTCTACAGCATCAGAAGTAGAAGCATAAACAGCATTGGGCATCCGAATCAGCTGCTGAAATGTGATCCCTTCCAATGCATAATCAAACTTTTGAAGTTCTATTAACTCAAAAGGAACATCAAAGGCAGGTGATTTTGCTGCAGACTTTTCTGATAACGAATCAAACCAGTCTTCAAGTTTCACAGTCAGATCTTTACTATCCAAAAATCTATGCAAAAAATCTTTGCGATTCCGAGACCTACTGCTAGATGATACACTAGACCTTTTTGTCCCAGACCCCACTGACTCCTGGTCTGGGAAATCACCTGTCAAACATGAAGTGTTCACAATTTCTCATGAGGTGCAAACATAAAGTAATTGATTTATATGTAAAAGATGGAGCAAACAATCACAGAATTGCAGCAGGTAACTTTCAGAGAAAATAAGTCATACATAAAATTAACAGTAACGCATTATTTCATAGCTTTTTGTCTTGACCAAAATATGTAATAAGTAGAGATCAAATACAGTGCCCATTCTCTAAAAATATCCACCACCAATAATTATTGCCGTTAAAAAACAAAGGAGCATCACAGAATAAGAAAAACAATGGAAGAGATTTGAAAATTTACGAATCAAATATTGTGTGGGTGTGTGTGTACACAATGTTAGTTGCAGTGTTGTAACAACCCAATCCAATGATATTTGGGATGATTTAATATGGATAATTTTATTGTGCCTAATCATGTTTAATGGATCATTTTGGAATAGCCCACAAGCTATTAATTTGTTGAGGTTTATTGGATTTTTTTGATAGGCCACAGGCCCAAAATTTATTATGATGTATCATGGAATTGTATTGGCCCAATAATTGGATTACATCCCACTTAATATTTTTTTTTTATAAGTAAAAATATTATATATATATATATATATATGTATCAATAAGAGTAACCAAGTATACTGGATGTATACAAAAAAACACCTATCCCATACTATAAAGCTCCAAATGACCCCAAAAAACTACATCCCACTTAATATTTATGAACTAAGTGGGCCCCTATTTAATTAGTATTTTTTTTTTTGGGCATTGGCTGTCTAGGAACAGTGTCCCAACTAATCCAGGGGATGCAGTTTCAAGAAAGAGGTTTGTATGAAATTGGCCAAAGTTATGGCCTTGAGATTTATGTGTATTATCTATAAACTGTACAAAATAATGTTATACATGGAAAGTTTAGCCCTATACAATCTGTCAAATATTATACTAGTTGTACAAAAGAATAAATCAAGAAATAAGAAAAGATTCTATTGCAGCCATTTTTATGGTAAGAGACTATGATCCAACTACTCGATACAACGACCTCTTAGATCGTGTACTTAGGCATCGCGATGCAATCATATCACATCATGAATTATGGACAGCAAAACTGTCCATTGACAGCCACCCTCAAATTGATTAACAACCATCAATTTTGTTACCTAGGAAGCAATGACAATGGCGAGTAAGAGCCTTAGTGAAGATATCAACAATTTATAGTGTCAATGGACAGCACATCTGCCCCATAATCCTTCTTCTTTCCTTATTTCTTGCATTTTCTTAATTTACTTAGACTTGTATAGTTAGCATATTTCACAGAGTACAATTTCGATATAGGCCTAGAATCACTCGGGAATTACTTTGTTTCCATGTATAGCTTTCTTGTAAAGTGCATATATAATATACAGATCACTCAAGGCCAACTTACTTCGGCCATTATTTCACAAAACCCTTGTTTATTGACATGGTATCCAGAGCTGCCTAGGTTGTTGTCTCCCTCGATTTTTTTTCTTCTTCTCGGTTTCGGTTGGTGAATCCGGCTATTTTTTTTTTTTTTGGTTCAACTGGTGCACCCAACATCATAGTTTTCTGGTTTGGAGTTTTCGGCACTTTCTAATTTTGGTTTCGTGACTTTCAGCTATTCTCCAGTCGGTGCCTTCTGTTGTTTGGTGCTTCTCGTAATTTCGATGCAATTTGTTTGTGGGTTTCTTCATTTCGAACAGTCTGTCCACACTTTGAAGTCAGTACAGCCTGTCCACTCTCTGAAGTCGGTGCAGTCTGTTCTTTATTTCTGGGTGAACCTGAAGTGAAGTTGGCATGTAGGGTTGGTGTGTTTGGCAGTTCTATGACTTTGCAACTTGGGATTGTCCCTTTCGGCTATTGGGTTTGCCCACTCGGTACTCTCTAACTTTGATTGTGGCTCTCACGATATTTATTGATGGTGTTTTTTCACTTCAGCGATAATTGGCTCTTGGTACAGACCTATTCCTTATTCTATTTCGCTTAATTTAATTTTGTTGTCTCAAATTTTATTTTATTGCGATGGACTCCGCACCTGTGTATCAAGTTTACGGGAAACAATTACGCCACCTAGACTTTTCAGTTTCAACTTTTCCTCGAGGGAAAAGACCCATGGGGTCATATTGATAGCATGGCTGTCACACAAACATCCAACACTAAGGATCCAGTGTCATCTCCTTCATGGGCTGGGCTTGATGCTCGGATCATCTCTTGGCTTCTTAGTTCAGTAGAACCTCATATTATCAACAACCTGCGGCCTCATGGCACTACTCAATCCATGTGGACTTACTTGAAAAAGATTTATCATTAAGATAATAATGCTCATCGCTTTCAGTTAGAGCATGCAATTGTCACGTTCCAACATGGCCATCTTTCCATCCAAAAAATCTTTTCTAAAAAATTTTCTCCATTTTAGTAGCCACCCCTGCAAGCAAAGGAAAAAGAGAAACAAAATTCATTGGACAACGTACTCCTAATCAAAGTAATTCTTCCCCCTCTAGACAAATAAATCATTTTCCAACCTATCAGCCTCCTCTCAATCTTAATCACACCATCACATATTATTCATCTCCCAAGGGAAGACCAATATATTTCATAGGTAACGATAAGACCTTGCAACCAAAGATACTAGTGAAATCCAATATATCCGTAACTCTAAGCCCATATAAACAGCTCCAAAGCATAACAAAAGGGTTCTCAAAGAATGAAGATGATCATGATTGATCTTATTGAAAATTAAAATATCATCGGCAAAGAGAAGATGTGAGACTTTATGCTACCCCAGGAGTCACTTCATTGCCACTTCAAAACCTAATAAGAAACTCCCTTCCATTGCCACTTCAATCACTCTACTCAAAGTATCCATTACAATGACGAAAAAAGGGACACAAAGGATCCCCTTGTCTCAAACTACGGGAGCTATTAAAGAAATCAACTGGGGAACCATTCACTAAAATGAAAATCTGACTTTCAAAATGCAATGCCTAATCCACAAACACTGCTTCTCTCCAAAACCATATCTACAAAGTAAATACAAGAGAAACCCCCAATTAACATGGTCATAAGTCTTTTTCATGTCCAATTTTACAAGAACAACAGAGTCGCCCGATCTGATTCTACTCCAAACATTTATTAGCAATTAATACCAAATAAAGAATTTGTGTACCGCTGACAAAAATACATTTTGTGATTTTCAAAATAATCTTTCCTATCACCACACTTAGAGCACTAGCATTGATTTATGCATACGTAAAATCACCTCTTTTAGAGATTCATTTTGTCATATGCATATGTATATGCAAAACTCTCACATTGACTTATGCAAATTTGAGACAAAAGAATAGTAAGATATTCTTTTACTCCAATTTCTTAAATTTTCAAATCATATATGGGATGCATTTCATTAATATATACATACATATATATGTATATATAAAACCGGAACATTAACATATATATAAAAATAAAACGCTAACATGTATGTATATATATATATAACTTATATATATATAAAATATATATAAAATTGGAATACATATTTTCATAGGTGAACAATAGAAGAAGAGAAAAAAATAATAAAATATGTTTTCATAAGTGAATAGTGACTCTCCAAATATTCATAGTTATTGTTCATAGCTATGCAAATATTTGCATATGCATATTCCAATGTGGAGGATTTTAAGTCCATATTATACAAATATGGTTTTGCATATGCATATGCATAGACCAATGTCAATACTCTTATATGGTTAGCTAGTACCTGTACCTTCAAAATAATCTCATACACCTTATTTACAAAACTAATAGGATGAAAATCCTTCATCTTCACAACCCCTACCATTTTAGAGATTAGGGCAATAAGTGTAGCATTAAGACTTCTCAAATTTCATAAATGAGTGAAATTCAAGAAAAACCTTTCATAACATTCTCTCGCACAATATCCCAACAAGTTTGGAAAATTGCGAGGGAAAAACCATCCGGGACCAGAACTTTATCCCCCCTACTTTAACCACATCAAGAACTTCCTTTTCTTCAAAAGCTCTCTCCAACCATACTAGACTGGTCAATGTACTATAAAACCAACCCCTCCAATTTAGTCTCCAAGTATATTCTTTCCAAAAAAGCTTTTCATAAAAAGTCAGGTCCTTATAGCCAAATGATTCAAAATAATACAATGACTTGTATGAATAATCTCAATAACCTTATTTTTTCGAAATAAATTAGCCATTTTGTGAAAAAACTTCATACACTTGTCGCCTTCCTTCAACCATAGGGCTCAAGATTTTTGCCACCAAGAAATTTTCTCCAAAAGAATGATCTTCTCTAATTCAGCAACCACCCTCTTTTTCTCTCCTTATCCTCTTCTGAGATTTATTTCCACATTCCCAAAAACCTCCACATTCCATTTCTTCTTTGTCATTTTTTAAAACTTTTTAAGTTTTCCAGCCAAGACAATGCAGTGTACCAGAAAAATGATACGAAGACACCAAACCCTCACCCTATCAACAAAGCCGTCATCCTCCAACCAAATTCTCAAATTTAAAATACCTATGCCCTCCATTGATGCCCCCACAATCCAAAATGATGGGAAAATTGTTAGAACATAACTTTGAAGACCTTTTTTGACATAAGTCAGTATAATGAACTTCCCAAGAAGAAGAAACCAAAAATTTGTCCAATCTAGAACATGCCTTCGCATTGGACCACGTAAAATCACCACTAGGCAAAGGTAAATCAATGAGGTCCATCTCTCAAATATAAGATCTGAAAAATCAGCCATAGCAGAATAGATGTGAGAATCCCAAGGAAGATCCCACCAACAACAAAGACTTGCCATTTCATCCCACAAAAATCTCCTACTATTATCCAAATTAGGACCATAAATTCCCGCAAAAGCCCATTCGAAACCATCATCCACATTTTTGAATGATGCCACCAAATATCCTCCCACATATTCTTCTATCAATTCTACAACTTTCCTATCCCACATAACAATGATACCACCCGAAGCTCCATTTGAAACTAACATAACAATGACAATTTCCCAAGTTATTGATGATAGTTTGGTTAATAAATTTCAATTTGGTTTCCTGAAAACAATGTACATCAGCCCTCCAATTAAGAATTAAATTCTTCACCCATAGGCATTTACAAAAACCATTAAAACCCTTGGACATTCCAAGAAATAATCTTTGAATTCATAACTAACAGTTAGCAGCCTGGTCCTTGATTAGATTACTGCTAGTTGTGATTTTATCATAAAATGTCATCCAAAATAATAAAACCTACTATCAACACTCACTAGGCAGGGGCATTTTCGTAACTTGATTCCTAGAGGTAAAGTCCAATCATATAAAGTTTTAACATTGAAGAGGAATAAAGAGGCCTAATGGGAAGAGTAGTCATGCGACATGGGGTACAACCGTGTAACCAGCAAGGAGGAACAATGGTGGTTGGTCAGCTGTTTTTGCTGTTATCCAAATTGTCTCCGACATAGAGTGATGCCTAGTGAACGAGCTACGGGCTTCACGGTTGCTTTACTGTGTTTGGCTTGGTTTAGGTGGCTGGGAAGCAGGCAAGGGAGAGAAGATGATAGAGAAAGAGAAAATGAAGAGGAGAGAGGAGACTCATGGTGATGCAACAGGGTAATGGGTTTGTGTTGGTCGCTTGGTGCTGCAACAATAAACAAGGCAGTGTGCCTGCAGTGGTCGCTTGGTGCTTGGCGTCTCACATGGGTGGCATCTGGTTGGTCACAGTGGTTGGGCGATGGTGGTTGGCTTTGTTCATAGTGTAGCAAACAGAGGACATTGGGCTGGGCAAGGCTGGGCTTCTCGTTTTGTTGCCTGGGGTGGTCAAGGCTGTTGGTGGTCTGTTTCACTTATGGGAAAAC
Organism: Platycarya strobilacea; assembly: GCA_036898215.1. NCBI lineage: Eukaryota > Viridiplantae > Streptophyta > Magnoliopsida > Fagales > Juglandaceae > Platycarya > Platycarya strobilacea. The sequence continues at coordinate 30,324,077 of CM072548.1, read as the reverse complement.
GGAGCTGCACTGTTGTCACATGGACCTAGTTTCCGCAGCAGTTGGTGGTTAGTTTTTGCAACCCGTTGCCCTGCCCCCCCATCCGCCGCGCTCTCAGGGATTAGTTGGGACGCTTGCTTAAGTAAGACTCTTGTATTTTCTTAGCCTCTTATATAAAAGTTGATCTAGCAATACAATCTTGTTAATACAACTCCTACAAATTTAAAACTATGTTATTAGTTTTAAATTATGGTTATATTTACTAATTTTAATTTATAATTTAACTTGGACTGACAAATAATTTTTAGGGCAAATGGGCCATCAATACCATTGAAGTGGGAGGGGGGAGGGGGGAGGGGTGGCTCTCCCCACCTTCCTGGGGTAAGGTGCGTGGTGGAAATACTACCCCCGTATATGTGGGGTGGGGTGTCGGAAAGGGTTGACGTCGCCCCCCGCATATACAGGTATCACCCCTAGTGGTAGCTTGAACGACGGAGGCTGATGGTTGTTGCTGGCCTTATAGTGGTGCTCTGACTGAGGAGTATGTGTTACGAAGATAATTTAGGATAAGATGATATCTTATTTGATATTTGACATACGATATGTTAGAGATGTTTTCTGTTATAGCTAGATTGTAAATAGCAAATAATTAGGCTGTGAATATTTCAAATACTTATCTTGTAAGCCAACAAATATGGCAACAATAATGTACATTTTCTTCTATATAATGATAAGAAAACCCTAAGGAAAGGGTATTCAGACCAATTTGACATGGTACCAGAGCCTCTATTCTGACTATCATTTCTCTATGATCTTCATCCTTGAGAGTTTGAGAGGTGCGACAATAGAAATTATTTTTTTCCTTCTCTGTTCTCGCAAGTTTTTTTTTTTTTTGGTGGTTGTGGTGTTCCCTGAAGTGTTTTCTCGAACATCTAAGGTGTTCCGACTACTGGGCTCGTCACTTTGGTGGCTATTGGCATTCTTTGGGAGTTGCGAGTGTTGCCGAGCTTCTAGTTTGAAGCTTTCAGTGCTGGGCAGGAATTCCCAGCGTGATTCTAGGCTCTCTTTGATTATTGTGTTGAGCATAATTCTTGTGGGCTTGAAGTATATTGTGGTGCCAGTGGATTGATTTTTTTTCGTGGTTGCCTAATATTATTTGGTTGAATTTCTTATTATTTTCTTTGCGACTTTCATCATGTCTGTGGACAATAATATTGTTCGTTTTACTGGAAAGAAATTTACATAGTAGGAATTTCAATTTAATATGTTCTTAAAGGGAAAGAATTATCAAAACATATTGATAGTTCTATTCGAGTTCCCACTAATGAAAAGGAATTTACCCAATGGGAGGTCAAGGATGCTATAGTGATCTCCTGGCTATTGGGAACGATTGAGCCCCATCTTGTCACCAATCTTCAACATTTTACTACGCATCAGGCTATGTGGAACTACCTGCATTGTATTTATCACCAAGATCACAGCGCTCAAAAATTTCAATTAGAGTTGAAAATTAGCAATTCCAATCAATGTAATTTGACGATTGAGCAATTTTATTCCAGTTTTATTAATCTCTGGAGTGAGTGTTTTGCTATTGTTCATGCTAAGGTTTCCCCAGTGGCACTCACGACTTTTCAAGCAGTTCATGCTGAGAGTCAATGTGATCGGTTTTTTATAAAGCTTGGACATGAGTTTGAGCCTGTCCATGCTGGTTTATTGAATCATAATCCCGAACCTTCTTTGGATATTTGTTTGGGAGATTTATTGCGTGAAGAACATCGGTTATCCACTTAGATGGGTATAACTTCTGAGAAGGTCTTTTCTAAGCCTGTAAATGTAGCCTATGCAGCACAAGGGAGAGAAAGGAAAAAGTTGCAGTGTTTCAATTGCAAGGAGTTTGGTCACATAGCTCGCAATTGTCCTAAGAAAGTTTGTAACTACTGCAAGAAAGAGGGCCATATCATCAAAGATTGTCGGGTGCGGCCTCAGAATTGCCAATCCCAAACTTTTCAAGCTGTTGTTCAGTCATCTTCTTCTGCTACACCTCTCATTGTAAGCTTTGATTCATCTGTTCTAACATCAGTAATGGTTCAGCAAATGATTGTATCTGCTTTTACTGCTTTGGGCCTACAAGATACACGTACAAACTCACTTTCTTCTTAGATTGTTGATTCAGGTGCTTCTAATCATATGACTGGTACTATAACGGTTCATCATGGCGTTCATAAGTATGGAGGCACGCAAAATATTCAATTTGCCGATGGCAGTACTCTTCCCATCACTGTTGTCAGTAATTTAGGCTCTTCTTTACATAATAGTTTTATCTCTTTTGGATTATCTACCAATTTGATTTTTGTTGGACAATTAGTAGATAATAATTATAATGTTTACTTTTCTCGTGGTGGTTGTCCTGTGCAAGATCAAGTGTCTGGGACGGTGATCGTGAATGGGCCTAAAGTTAGACGTCTATTTCCTTTACAGTTTTCCATTTCTAATGTTATTTCCCTTTCTTGTACAACTATTACCAATAATGGTGAAGTTTGACATAAGAAATTAGGTCATCCTAATTCTATTATCTTAACTCACCTTTTGAAACACAGTTTATTGAGCAATAAAAGTTCGTTTTTCTCTTCTAATGTCTCTTTTGATTGTGCTACTTGTCGTCTTGGTAAAAGTAAAATTTTACATTTTTCTGTGCATAGTAGTCGTGCTTCTACAAGTTTTGAGATTGTGCATACTGATATTTGTGGTGTGAATCCTGTTATTTCTCATGGTCAGTATCATTATTTTGTGACATTTATCGATGATTATAGTTGATTCACATGGATATATTTTCTCCACTCTAAAGCTTATGTGTTTTATGTCTTTCAAAAATTTGTTGCACTTGTTGAGACGCAGTTTAGTACTTGCATCAAAACCTTACACTTCGACTCAGGGGGGAGTACATGTCTCATTCCTTTCAAACTTATCATTATTCCCAGCATTCTTGCCCATACGCCCTTCAACAAAATGGAGTAATTGAGCGTAAAAATCGTCATCTCCTAGAAGTTGTTCGTACTCTATTGATCGATTCCTCTGTGCCTTCTCGTTTTTTGGTGGAAGCTTTATCTACTTCTGGGTATCTGATCAATTGTTTGCCTACTGTCACTCTAAATAATAATTCTCCTTATTTTCAATTATTTAGCATAACTCCTTTGGGTGGGTGTGTTTTGTTCATCTGCCTCCCATTGATCGTCACAAGCTTGCCGCGACAGTCTATTACATGTGCCTTTATGGGCTATAGTTCTACTCCAAAAGAATTTATTTGTTATAATGCCCATGCAAACAAATTTCGGATCTCTCGAAATATGATGTTCTTTAAAAATCAGTATTTATTTCAATCTCAGGTTATTTATGATCCTCCTATTACTCTTCTTCCAACTTTTGATGATGCGTCTTCTTCTATTGAGTGATTTAAACCAGGTCTGGTATATCATCGATGTTTTTCACCTTCTCCAATGCCTCTTCTAGACACTAATTCGCCGCCTGATTCTGCGGTTCCTATACCTCGTCGCTCCACCCGGGTTACACATGCACCTGATAGGTATTTTTCTCATACCTCGCTTATTGCAACTTTCGATATTGTTTTTATTCCTACTTTTATGCCCAGACAGCCTTCCAAGCATGTTGGCAGCAGACTATGCAAGAAAACATTTAGAATCTTCAAGACAATCACATTTGAGATATTGTGGCTTGTCCTTTTGGTGTCAAAACCAATTGGTTGTAAATGAGTGTACTCAATTAAGTTTCGATCTGATAGTTTACTGGTAGGAGTGTCAAAATGTGTCAACGAGTCGTGTTTATATCATGTCAGGACATATATATTACGCTTAAAAGGTCAACACGAATACGACCCGTTAAGGGTTTCGTGTCAAAAACTTCAATCCTATCACGACCCGTTAAGACCCTTTGACACTATTTGACACAACATGTTCCAACCCGCAAACCTGTTAGTAATCCGTTTGAGTTTAACTTAATTGATTTTACAGAAATATTAAAATTTAAATAATAGCTATAAAACATAAAAAAAATAATTACAAATTACAATCTTAATATTACAATCCAATAAGTAATACACTACAAAATATGATCCACATTGAAAAAAATTAAAATTACATCCCAAACATAATAAACAACAGGTTAACCCGTTAATGATTCTTTAAGAAGTACTTAAATGGGATAAATAAGTGCCTAAATGTATAAAGCTAATTTTAAATTAGGATTTTTTGAAATTTAGGTCAAGGGTATGAAGGCAAATTCAAGTTTCTTAACGGGTCAAAACTGGTTAACCTACTAATGACCCTTTCAGAAGTCGTGTCATAACGAGTTGACCCGTTTTGATCCGAAACCCGTTAAGGCTAAACCCTAACTTATTTTTATCATGTCGTATTCGTTTTAAATTAACGGATCATGTCACATATTGTCACTCCTACTCAATAGACAAATATAAGGCTCGTCTTGTTTCTCTTGAGAATCACCAAGAATATGGTATTGATTATGACAAAACATTTGCCCTTGTTGTCAAGATGACTACTGTTCGAATTATCTTAGCAATTACTACTTCACAAAGGTGGTCTCTCCAGTAGATGGATGTGAAAAATGTTTTTCTACATGGGGACCTAAAGGAAGAAATCTACATGTCTCCACCTCCCGGCATGTTTACTACATCTTTCTTGGAGATTTGTCGGCTACGCCGATCCTTGTACGGACTAAAACAAGCTCTGTACACATGGTTTGATAAATTTCACTCTACCTTGCTTGCCTTTCAGTTTGCTCAGAGTCAGTTTGATTTCTCTCTTTTTCTTTACAAGACTTCTGCAGGAATTATATTGCTCCTAGTATATGTTGATGACATTGTGATTACTGACTCTGATACTGAATTAATTTAGCAATTACAATAGCATCTCAAAACCTCTTTTCACATGAAAGATCTTGGTCCTTTGCAATACTTTCTTGGCCTTAAGGTCCAAATTACTCCATCTGGAACATCGTTATATCAATACAAATACACATAAAAAGTGATTTCATTGGCTGGTCTCTAATCGAGTAACTCTGTTCTTACTCCTTTGGAGGTAAATCTCAAGTTTTGTCAAGATGAAGGCAGGTTGCTTTCAGATCCATCCTTGTATTGGCAGCTCGTTGGGAATTTGAACTACTTGACGATTACTTGTCCTAACATTTTTTTTGTTGTGCAACAGGTCAATCAATTTATGCAGGCCTCCCGACATCTTTATCTAGCTGTTGCCGATATCTGAAAGGCACATCTTCACATAGGTTATTCTTTCCTAAGGAATCTTCCTTCCAGTTGGTGGGATATAATGATGTTGATTGAGCTAGATGTACGGATACTCGTCGTTTTGTTATTGGATGGTGCATGTTCTTAGGCAATGCATTCATTTCTTAGAAGAGTATGAAACAAGACAGAGTTTCTAAGTCCTCCACTGAGTCTAAGTATCGTGTGCTATGTCTTCCACTTGCTCTGAGATCACATGGCTTCGTGGATTATTGGGAGAACTTGGCTTTCCTCAGCTTCATTCCACTCATCTTTATGCTAATAATACCAGTGCTATTCAGATCGCTACTAATCCGATTTTCCTTAAGAGTATAAAACATATCAAGGTCAATTGCCATTCTATACGAGAAACCTTTGACAAACATGTGATTACTCTTGCTCACATTTTCACCGAACATTAAACTGCAGACATTTTCACTAAAGCTCTTTCTCGACATCGACATCAATTCTTGATTGACAAATTGATACTTCTTGATCTACCAGCATCAATTTAAGGGGAGACGTTACGGAGATAATTTAGGATAAGATGATATCTTATTTGATATTTGACTTACGATATGTTAGAGATGTTTTTTGTTATAACTAGATTGTAAATAACAGATAATTAGGCTGTAAATATTTCAAATACTTATCTTGTAAGCCGGCAAATATGGCAACAGTGATGTACATTCTCTTCTATATAATGATAAGGAAACCCTAAGGAAAGAGTATTCGGACTAATTTGATAGTATGGTTGGGGGGCATGTTGTGTTGCGGCTACAAGAAACCCTAGGGATGGAGGTGGCTATAGACACCATGGTGGTTTACGGCTCAATAGAGGTTCGGGAGAGAGGTACAAACTGAACAACAACCCATGCATGGGGAAGATTATTGCGGTAGCCCTACACTAGTTTCAGAACTCGCATATGGCAGCTTCAACTATATGAGGAAGGAAGAAAGTCTTGCGGGCATGGGCTTTTACTTGAGTTGGGCATCACATTTGGGCTCAAGTCTTGGAGCCTTCCACGTAGATTTTGGGTCTTAGGTTGTCCATGGGTCAAAGTTTTTTCTTGGGGATTGCATGGACTCAACAAATGGGTTAGGTCATTTGAAGGGTCCAACTAAATTCTAGGGCTTGCCCAATAATTTCATGTGCTAAAAGCTTGTTTGGGGCTACGTTTCAAAACTTAAAAAGTACTTTTAAGAAGTTTTTAAGCATTTTTAAAGAAAAACTGAGTGCATGTTTGAAGTTGCAGTGAGAAATATTATTTTTAATTTAAGACTTATAACTTAAAACTTAATTTAATAAATACTACTACTAAAAAGTCATTTACTATTTGGCATTCATATATCTAAGTATTTTTAGAGTTAGTTACAGTAATTTTTTTAAAATATATAGTTATCTGCATGAAATTTTTGATAAAAACTCCAATCTGGTGCTTTTTAAAAAGTATTTTTAAAGAAAAATGACATATTTGAGTAATTTTATTAAAAGTACTTTAGTCGGTTAAAAAAGTTAAAAATCAGCTTTTTCACCAAATTGAAGTTTTTATTAAAAAACTCCTACAGATAACTATATATTTTAAAAAAACTACCGTAACTAACTCTAAAAGTGCTTTAAACATATGGATTCCAAACAGTAAATGACTTTTTATTAGTAGAGCTTATTACAGTAAGCTTTAAGGTGTAAGCCTTAAACTAAAAGTAATATTTTTTACCGCAATCTCAAACACGCACGAAAACACTTTTTATAAAATTAATTACCAAATATGTTATTTTTTCTTTAAAAGTGCTTTCAACTGCTTAAAAACACTTTTTAAATCTCGAAACGCAACTCCAAATAGGCTCTGACATGTTTGGTAACTTTATAAAAAGTATTTTAGTCGGTTAAAAAAACTAAAAGTCAGTTTTTTCATAAAGCACCAAATTAAAAATTTTATCAAAAATCTCATATGGATAACTATATATTTTATCAAAAATTATTGTAACTAACTTTAAAAGTGTTTTAGATACATGTTTACCAGACAATAAACAACTTTTAAAGTATAGAATTTATGATTTAAGTCATAAACTATAAGTCATAAAACTATAAACTATATTTTTCATTGCAATCCTAAACATGCACTAAGTAGTAAGGGTGAAAAAAAAAATCAGTGAACTAGTAGTAAATCAGACCGAACCGATTGGTTTGGTTCAATACCGAGCTTGGTTTGGTCCAATATCAGTTTTCTTAAAATTGATCAAAATCAGTTCAATTCTGGTTTTTCTTTTTCTAAAACCGGACTGGACCAATTTATATATATAATTATATATAAACTAGTTTTTTATTATATAATAAATTATTAATTAATATAATACTGAATTTTAAAATATTATATCACTATATTCTATTGTATTAATAGTTATATTAAGACTATATCACTATATTATATATTATAATATATATATAACTATATTCTATAATACAATTATAATCTATATTATAATATACTATAATATATTATCATTATAGTATTGTATACTATAATATATTATATAATATATATAATATAGTATATTAAAATCAGACCAAACCGTACTGGAACGGGTAAAACCGAAAGTATTGGTTTAGGTGATAACTGGTGTGCAATCGATTCTTGAAAATGTAAAACCAGTGCATACCGATTCAGTCCCAAATTTTGTCCAAAATGGGACCAGTTTCACTCCTACCTAATGGCCCGATCTTAAATTCCAAATGAACCCAACTCGACCTATAAATACTTTTGAGCTTATAGGGGCTTGCGAGAAACTTCTTGTTAAGGGCCTGTGTGTCGATGAACAGCTTTGCTGTCCATAATTCTCTCATAATCTTCTCCTTATTTTGGCCATAGAATTAATCCTTATTTCTTGATTTATTCTTATGTACAATTAGTATAATATTTGACAAATTGTATAGGGCTAAACTTTCCATGTATAGCATTATTTTGTACAGTTTATAATAATACACAAAAATCTCAAGGCCATAACTTCGGCCAATTTCATACAAACCTCTTTCTTGACATGGTATGAGAGCTGACTGTTAAGGTTCTTCTCGAGTTAGAATTGTTTTCCTCAATTTCGATATTTTTCCATTGTTTTTTGACATATTTGTGCTAGTGTTGGAGAACACGACGTCCAAGGCTCGTTGTTTTCAGTCTTTCTAAGTCATCTACAGAATCTAAGTACAAAGCGATGTCTCTTACTTATTCCAAGATTATCTTATTTCACGGTTTGCTTGCAAAGTTAGACTTCTCTAAGACTGATTCTACACCTTTACATGCTGATAATATAAATGCTATTCAGATCATAGTCAATCCTGTCTATCATGAGTGCACAAGGCATATTGAAGTCAACTGTCACTCCATCCATGAAACCTTTAAAACTCATGTTATCACTCTTCTATATATTTCCACTGAACTACATGTCAATAAACAAAGGTTTTGTGAAATAAGGGCCGGAGTAAGTTGGCCTTGAGTGATCTGTATATTATATATGCACTTTACAAGAAAGCTATATATGGAAACAAAGTAATTCCCGAATGATTCTAGGCCTATATGGAAATTATACTCTGTGAAACTGTAACACACGAACCAAAAAATTAGAATTAGGACCAAGTTGAGTTGTTTTTTTTATTTTTTATTTTTTATTTTTTTTGTTTTTTTGTTCACTTCATAATTATCTGATCATTTTAGGCTATTCTTATTAGAGTTTTCGGACGTTATCTATAAACCAACATTTATAAAAAAATAAATAAAATAAATAAAAAATAAAATCTCCTAAAAACAATATCTCCTAGCTTCCAGTCGGAAGGATTTGAATCTATCTCAAAAATCAAAACACTCAACTTTTGAATTTAAACACTACCCGAGCCACAAAGAAACATCCACTTTCCTTACCTATAAGATCCCCAAAAACCCTCAGGATATCACACCAAAAACACATCACAGAGAGGAAAAATACGCCCACGCATAAGCTTAGTTTCTGCCCGGCCGCCACCGACGCCCCAATACGTCGGAGCTCCACCGACAATGCCAGAGATCGCCGGCCGACCCCCCCCCCCCAAAAAATCGCAACCACCAAATTCTGGTAAGCCCCTATCGCAATACATGCCCTTTCCCTCTCTCATCCTTCTCGGCGTAGCTCTTCTCTCTCTAATCCTCCCTTTCTCTCTTGCATGCTCACTACCCAAAGAACAACTAACTACGCCATCGAGACCTCGAGCCACCTCGAGCACCTTCGCGGCAGCCCTTTTTCTTTCTGTGAGTCATTCGACCCTTCCCTCATCACGAGTTCCCTATTTTTTTTTCCGCTTTACAGCTGAACCTCACCCATTTGAATTTAGGTTAAACCAAGGACCCATAGGCCTTATGGTCATTCGGCCAGAGGTCTTATAGACCCTTAATTGCCATGTGGTCAAGTCTCCTTCCATATGGGCCTCCCTAGTGCTGGGCCTGAACCTCATTTTAATGAACCCAAAATCCTTTTACCACACAGCCAGAATTAGGAGACAATATAGGGTGTTATATGTTAGTTTTAAATAAATTATGTTGGAATTTAATTACTATTTTTAACTGAAACTTCTGACTTAATGTTAATCCATTACCTATTCAACGTGTATTAAACCCATTTATGCCACTAAACTATTTAATTAGTAGTAGATACAAGTATGTAGGAAATTTTTTGGAAACAGGATAATCTCGATGTTCAATATTATATTTTCTTAGTGAATGACGTAGAGGACTTCAATGCTTTGTTTTAGAAAATTAGTGACATCGGTTACCCTATATAGGTAACGAGCTCCAAGTTGGAAATCAAGAAGCAACATTAAGAGATAAATAGCATGATCACATAATTGGCTTGTGTACTGTAAATGTTAAAATTATTTATGGACCACGTATATCATGATCATGAAATGCTTAGTTCACATATGCCATGTGCATGCATCACTCAAATCTTGTATGCCATGTAGTTTCACGCAATGTTAGAGTTAGTTATGACATGCCACATTATGGAGTGTATGCACCAAAAGGGTCACACCATATGCCATGTTACGCTAGGAATAAAGAAATATCATGCTATGTCACGTCATGTACAAGAAAATATGCCATGCCATGTAATATCACGTATAAGAATATGCTATGCCAAGTTAAGCTATGAACAAGTGTATGCCACGTTACCTCATGTCATGCATAAGTAAATGTCAAGTTGTAAAGGTTTATGAAGTCAAGTAAATTATTATGAAATAAGAAAGATAAGAAAACCTTAAGGTAACACAAACCCACGCGTGATCACCACAAATTAAGTGAATCACGAACTCATGCATGTTTCACGGTGAAACATGGATCCAAGCATGTTTCACTCATGTGCAAGCAAGCAAGTGAAACACGGACTCAAGCGTATTTCACGGTGAAACATGGATCCAAACATGTTTCACTCATATACAAGCAAGATGAAACACGGACTCAAGCGTGTTTCACTCAAGTAAGCGGATGAAACACGGATCTAAGCGTGTTTCACTCCATGGTTAATTAAGATAAAATCAAGCAAATCCGCATGCACATTGCATGCCACTACAATATCGTAGATGTTTTTTTTTTTTTCCAAGTTCATGACGGTTAGATTGGGTGTGAGGAACAAAATGATACATGCATGCCACATCAAGTCTTCAACTCAAGATTAAACTATATCATGTTTTACAGTGTGATGTGCTATATACTGAGTTTCAACTCATTTTTGTTATTATTGCTATTCCCTTTGCTTGTTTGTTTCAAATGAAGTTTATGATGATGTAGAACCGGAGGGCCAGGATTAATTCTATTACAAGGACCTAATTAGGAATAAGTGTCATTTACACACGGGGAGGGTTAATAAGTGAATTCATTCACAAGTATTGTTTTTTTTTTCTTTTCTGTTGCGTCAATAGTAGCTTTATTTAGGACTAGTTTACGTTGGGTCTTTGTTAAGTTTTCTTAATTTTAGTTCAAGGATGTTCATGTTCGGCAATATTTAATATTCAATAAATGAGGTATTTCATTATGTGAGTCTCTTTACCTGGAAGTTCTATGTACGCTAGTGATACTTCAATCCTACGGGAGTGGAGTGTTATAGAAACATGCTAATTGTAGAAGCCTAAGTAAATTAAGAAAATGTAATAAATAAGTAAAGAAGAATGATTACGGGCAGATGTGCTGTCAATTGACAACCCCTCTCAAATTGATGCAGGTTGATCAACAAGCATCAATTTGCTACTTAGGAAGTAATTTTGATGGCAAGTGAAAGCCTTGGTAAAGATATCAAAAATTTGTAGTTCAACGAAAATATGTGGAATAGTGATAACACGAGCTTCAAAGGGTTTGGGATAGAGTGACAGTCGACTTCAATATCTTTGTGCGCTCATGATAGATAAGATTGGTCGTAATCTGAAAAGCATTTGTATCATCAACATGGAAAGGTGTAGGATCGGTCTCAGAGAAGTCTAACTCAACAAGCAAACCTCGAAGCCAAATAATTTCAGAACAAGCAAGAAACATTACCCGATACTCAAATTCTGTAGAAGACTTAGAAACTCTATCTTGCTTCTTACTCTTCCAAGAGATCAACGCATCATCTAAAAACACGCACAACTAGTGATGGAGCGACATGTATCAATACAACCAACTCAATCAATATCGCTATAAGCAGCAAGGCAGGGAAAATTGCCTACAGGAAAGAATAAGCCACGGGCAAAAGTTCTCTGACCACAGTGTATGATCCTACAGACAACAGTCAAATAAAGATGACGAGGACTCTGAGGAAACTAGCTGACTTGCTATACAGCAAAAGAAATGCTAGGACTAGTAATGGTGAGATAGACAAGGCTACCCACCAACTTTCTGTACAAACTGGGATAAGCAAGTAAATCACCCTCCTCTTTGTGAAGCTTGATATTTAATTCCATGGGAGTATCAACAGAGGTAGTTTCCTATAGGCTAGCTATAGCCACCAAGTCACTAGCATGCTTATGTTAATTGAGTGAGATGCACCTCATGACCAAACCCCAAAGCCAAATAATCTTATTACAAGCAAAAGGCATTAACCGATACTCAAATTCTATAGAAGACTTAGAAACTCTATCTTACTTCTTACTCTTCCAAAAGATCAACGCATCATCTAAGAACACACACCAACCAGTGATGGAGCAACATGTATTAGTACAACCAGCTCAATCAGTATCGCTAAAAACAGTAAGGCGAGAAGAATTGCCTACAAGAAAGAATAAGCCACGGGCAAAAGTTCCCTGAACATAGTGTATGATCCTACGGACAGTAGCCAAATGAAGATGATGAGGATTCTGAAGAAACCGGCTGACTTACTGTACAGCAAAAGAAATGCCAAATCTAGTAATGGTGAGATAGATAAGACTACCCACCAACTTCCTGTATAAATTGGGATAAGGAAGTAAGTCACCCCTCCTTTTTGCGAAACTTGATATTTAATTCCATGGGAGTATCAATAGAGGTAGCTTCCTATAAGCCAGTTGTAGCCACCAAGTCACTAACATACTTATGTTAATTGAGTGAAATACTAGAGAGACTAAGATGCACCTCATGACCAAACCTCGAAGCCAAATAATCACAGAACAAGCAAGAGACATTACCCGATACTCAAATTCTGTAGAAGACTTAGAAACTATGTCTTACTTCTTACTCTTCCAAGAGATCAACGCATCACCTAAGAACACGCACCAGCCAGTGATGGAGTGACACGTATTAGCACAACTAACTCAATCAGCATCGCTATAAGTAGCAAGGCGAGGAGAACTGCCTACAGAAAAAAATAAGCCACGGGCAAAAGTTCCCTAAGCATAGTGTATGATCCTACGAACAGTAGCCAAATGAAGATGATGAGGGCTCTGAAGAAACTGGCCAAATTGCTGTACAACAAAAGAAATGTCAGGTCTAGTAATGGTGAGATAGACAAGGCTACCCACCAACTTCCTGTATAAACTAGGATAAGGAAGTAGTCACCCTCCTCTTTGCGAAACTTGATATTTAATTCCATGGGAGTATCAATAGAAGTAGCTCCCTATAGGCCAACTATAACCACCAAGTCACTAGCATACTTATATTAATTGAGTGAAATACCAGAGAGACTAAGATGCACCTCATGACCAAAAATATAAGTAAGAGATCCAAGATCTTTCATATAAAATGTTCGTACTTGCTCTGCTTGAATGAAAATTGTAATAAAGTGGTTCAAAATTTATTAAACCAGACCCTCGAAGCTTGTTTGAGACCATAAAGAGAGCGACAAAACTTACACACCTGTGAAGTCAGACAAGGAAACAATCCTAGGGGTGGCTTCATATAAATACTCTTTACGATCCCCATGAAGAAAAGCATTCCTGATATCCATCTAATGTAGCAGCCAATCTTGAGAAGCAACAAAAGCTAGAATAGTACGGACAATAGTCATCTTAGCCACAGGAGCAAAGGTTTCTTCATAACTGACACCATATTATTGATTATTCCCCAGTGCAACAACTCGAGTTTTGTAACGGTCCAAACTGTCATCAGATCAAACCTTGGCTGAGTGACCCATTTGCAACCTAGAGGAATAATGGTGGGAGGACAAGACTCAATGTCCCATGTGTGATTGGCCTCTAGAGTAGCAATTTTTTCTACATAATTTGTCACTAACATTCATGCTTGGCATCTTATGAGTAAGATGTGGGAATATCAAAATTATAAAATGCAGCAATAAGAGTTGAAATGAAATAAGGTAATCCATACCTATCCGGGGGTACAAACACTTGAGGAGAGCAGCATACCAATGGCACTGAAGGTGCTGCAACTGACTAAAGCTAAAGCGTGGTAGGATCAGATATCAGATGAGCTATCGGAAGTGACTGGGGGCGAGCGTCTCACATACACCATACTTGGTTTAAAGCAATATGTGACAGAAGGAAAATTTGAGAAATATTGCTCAAAGGAGGGAGGACCACAATGGTAGAGGAAGACAGAAGACACAGGAAAGTAAATGTTGATTTTCAAAGAAAAAATATTCTTAGAAATGCATGTACAATGTAATGTAGAATCATAGCAAACAAATCCCTTGTGGCACACATAGTAGCCAAAGAATGCACATCAAATAAATTGAGAAGATAATTTTTGTCGCTCATGAGGAGGTAAATAAACAAAACATATACAATCAAAGGTATGGAAATTATCGTAACTAGGTTGCTTACCAAACAAACGGAATTAAGGAGACTTCAATTGTAGGACTTGGGAAGGTAAATGATTTATCAAGTGAGTAGCAATTTTCAGAATTTCGACCCAGAACATGAATGGAACAGAGGATTCTAACAAGAGAGTATGTACTACATCCATAAAATGACGATTTTTGCGTTCGGCTACTCCATTTTGTTGTGGAGTAACTAGACACGAACGTTGATAAATAATACCTTTAGAAGTCAAGAATTTCAAAAACTCATTAGACAAATATTCATCATCGGAATATGTGTTCAATGTTTTAATGGAAGCAGAAAATGGATTTTCAACATGAGCTGAAAACACGATGAAAGTACAAAACACTTCAAATTTAGAGCGAAGAAAATAGATTCAAGTAAATCTGCCATGATCATCAATGAACGTCATATAATATTTAAATTTTTTATGTGAACTAAACGGGAAAGGTCCCCAAACATCACTATAGATAAGATCAAAATAATAAGAAACTCGACTCACATGCAAGAGAAAGGGAAGAGTTTTGCTTTTATCAAACTTGCAAGAAGTACACTCAAGAAAGGAAGAGCAACTTACTTTATTACCAAGTAAACTAGAGTTCAATATATGAAATATGATATGACTGTTGGGATGGCCTAAACAACAATGTCACACCATACTCGGATTTGGAACATTATAAGCGTAAGAAAAACTAGGAGAAACAGAAAAGAAAATACTGGAACAGGCAAAATTGGTGGAAACAAGCGCCCATTTTAGATCCCTTCGCGATCGGCTTTTCTGTTACTTGATCCTACACAACAAAACCATCACCAGAAAAGTTAACAGCACAATTGCTATCAGCTAGTTAACCAATAGAGATAAGATTCGTGGAAAGTTGAGGAGCAAGAAACACACCAGTCAATTTAGAGGAGACATCTCCAATAGCTTTTATGGGCAAGGAACTGTCATTGGCAATTTGTATAGCAAATTTTCCATCATAGGGCCGAACATGACAAAGAGTTAAAGGACTATACATCATGTAATTAGAGGTCCTCGAGTCAATATACCAAATTCTAATAGGAATGTTACCTTGATCCCATGACCAATAATGCCAAAATGAGCATCTGCTGCACCATTTCGAGTATGCAGTAATTCGTTGTAGAAGTTGCAAGAACATAGGAATGCCAAAATGAGCATCTATTGCACCATTTCGAGTATGCAATAATTTGTTGTAGAAGTTGCAGGAACATAAGAATCACCTGGAGTAGAGCCATTGACTATAGATGCTGCTACTGAAGGTACAATAATAGAGGCCTAAAATGCTTGAGGCTAACGATTCTAAGGGCAGATAGGACACTCCCTAATAATGTAGCCCTTTTTTTGCAATAAGAGTAGTATTTCGTGGGACAATTAGCAGCGATATGCCCATATTCCTTGCAACAAAAACACTTCAAGGGTTTAGAATTCTTAGCCGATCCTCAATTTTGGACAACATAAGCCATAGTTGCTGACTCTAAATTGTCATGCGATTGATCCTGAATAGCTTGAGTACTAAGACATTCTTCACAAAGTAATTCACCGAAACAAAGATCAACAGATGGAACTAGAGATCAATTCAACATAAAGGAGTGAACAGATTCAAATTCAGGACGTAGTTTTCATAAGAAACTGATCACACCGACTAATCGCATGAAGATTATGAATAGTCAAAAGAGTTGCAACAGGAACATCTGTGGTAACCAGTTCAAAATATTCATTCCAAAATGTCAGAAATGCAAAGTCTGTCTTGGATCGAAAGACTACCATGTTGAAACGTGACAATTGCATGCTCTAACTGAAAGCGACAAGTACTATTCTCTTGATGATAAACTTTCTTAAAATAATTCCACATAGATTGAACAGAGCGATGAGGCCTCAAATTAGTGACAATATATGGCTCCACCGAACCAAAAAACCAAGACATGATTCAAGCATCAAGCATAGCCCATAAAGGCAAAGACACTGGATCCTTAGTGTGGGATGTTTGTGCAACATCCGTGCCATCAATATGGCCCCACAAGTCTTTTCCCTTCAGAAAAAGTTCAAACTAAAAAGTCCATGTGGCGTAATTTTTGCCCGTAAACTTGACACACAAGTACAAAGTCCACTGCAAATAAAATGTAAGCCGAGACGAGAGCAAAAAAAAATGGACCATAGGCTTAAATAACCACAAAAAAAAATAACGAAAGTCGAGAAGCCACCGAGAATAACAGTACCAAAATAATAGTGCCTACAATAAAGCCCCAAAAATAGTGGAAACAGTACTGGAAATAACATGCTATGAGATACTGAGAGAGCGAAGACTTGCAATTAGAAACCAAGAAAGACAGAGTACTATTCCGATAAGTAGACCCATAAAGATGCCAAAATAGCCACCACAAGGCTATACCGAGACTCAGAAACCCACAAAGAGGCCGAAAACTGCACCAAATGACTGCACCTACTACCACGAAATGCAGAAGCACCGAAAACAAACAAACTAGTGCCGAGAGACCCAGACCTGAAAACAGAGCCTGCCGGAAACACCCAAAACCAGAAGCAGAGGGTGCCAACAACCACCAACCCAGAAGCAGACAATGCCAACAAGGCCAACCCAAAAACAAAAGACCAAAAAACAAAGAACCTAGGACGACGGTTTACCAAAAAACAACATTGAACACGCCGAGACACAATACCAAGACTGAGAGAAAAAAAAAATCGAGCCCTAGCAATTGGCTCTTGATATCATGTCAAAAAACAAGGTTTTATGTGTGAAATAACTGAATCAAATTGACCTTCTTTGGTTCTATATTGTATATATGCTTAAGAACATTACTATACATGGAAACAAATCAATATACGCCTAACTCTAGTTCTATACATGGAATAGTATGCTAAATTGTACAAAGAAATAACCAGAGAGATAAGGAGGAAGAGTTTCTATGGACATCTTTGCTTATGGGAATAATGCCCTAAAGTACTTGTTCCCATCAATTTTCTAAGTTACATGTGATAAAGATGCTTCAGTGGCTAATCTTATGGCGATAACTAGGGATCAAGTCCAATGAAACATCAACTTCACTAGGGCAGCCCAAGATTGGGAACTTGCAAGCTTTGAGGACATTTTTTTAGTCTTTTGTATTCCATGAACAGAGTACTCAAGAAGCGATACGTTGTGGTGGTTACCCACGGCAAAGGTACATTCTCAGTTCGCTCCTTCTATAAGTCTCTCATACAGCCATAGAACAATCAATTTCCATAGAAAGATTTGGCGAAATAAGGCGCCTCTCAAAGCGGCATTCTTTACTTGGACAACTTCTCTTGGTAAGATTTAGACTACTGATAACTTGCGAAAACACAGGGTGATCAAAGTAAATTGGTGTTGCATGTGTAAGAAAAATGATGAGACTGCGAATCACCTCTTACTGCATTGTGAGCTTGCTAGGTCACTATGGGATGAAGTTTTTTATAGATTAGGGCTAGCTGAGGTAATGCCCGCCATAATGGCTATGTTGTTGGCCAGCTGGACAAGCATAGGAGGTACTCCACAAATAAATGTTGTATAGAAGACGGTTCCTATCTATATTTTGTGATGCTTGTGGCAAGAACGAAATACCCGGACGTTCAAAGACAAGGAGCGTAAAATAAAGAAACTTAGATCTCTTTTCATTAGGAATTTATTTCTATGGACCATAGCTATAAATTTTAATGGCCTTGATGTTCATGATTTTCTTGTTTTATTTGCTTCTTCCTAACTAGGTGTTACCTCTTGTATATTATTTTGTATACCATCTTATCAATACAATTGTATACTTATAAGAAAAAAATCCAGACAAAAATCCAGTATTTACTATTTATGAGGTTTTTTTTTTCCCTTCTCAATATATAAACACCAAAGTACATTATAGCATATACACAAGCAGATATCTCAGAATAATTAGACAGCCTAATCAATTAAAAATGAGATATTAGCCAATAAAATTACCAGACTAAATTGCGTAAGTTTTGATCTAACATGTTTTCAACAACATAAACCTTTGCACATGATATTCAAATCAGGTTACAACAACCACATTAGATTAAAAAAGACCTACCAGAAAGAGTAATATTATTGTGGTTGAATAACTCACACTAAACCTTTATTTCTTACAAATAATAACGTGGTTCTGCAATCAAACTCCAAGTCAAAGGAAACATTTTGAGATATCACTAATATGTTTCTTCAAAGCCTCCTCGATCCTAGTTTTAGGTACTTTATTAATAAGAATGTGGTCCTGCAATCTTTCTCTGAGTCAAATTAAAGGAAACATTTTGAGATATTACTAATATTTTTCTTCAAAGCCTCCTCAACCGTAGTAAACCACAATTGTTGACGTATATCAGGATCCTACTCATGAGTTTTAAAGTTGAATTTCTATATGAATAACCACAAAACTCAAACGTGGCCTTGCAAAGAAACACGCAGATAGAGTTTTGTCGCTATAAATTACTCATCAAAAAAGGATTTATCGCCCAAAATATTTAACATCAATTGGAGGGCAGAGCAAAGGTCCATTGTATAAACATATACCAGGGAAACCAAGAATCACCTAGGACCCAAACAACTACTCCTACCTAGACTAACTCATTCAGGCATTTTGACAACAGCTTTAAAATCAATGCGTCTACGTGCCTTATATTTTTTGGAAGGAAACTGCGATCCCGTATGAGAATTCCCCTCCGCATACTCACTTATCAAAAAAAAAATTCCCCTCCGCACACTCTACAAATGGAACACAGTTGAATTGAGAAATCTTCGCCTACAGAAAATACCGCCACTGTTTATTTCCATTTTTCACAGGCGCAAACGTAGCACGGTCGGGAAGGGTCGGGAATTCTCACACATTGCACGCTAAACGAAACAAAAGCGAATCCAAAAAGAACCAGCGAGAAATTCTTTGAAACTCGAGAGAATTATATGTACAAGGAACGGAAGAAAATTGGGTCAATCGGTTTCTTTCTAAAGTAAAACTCAGTCAAAGCGGAAGTCAAAAGAGAGAGATCAGGGTTGGATAGAGAAAAACATGCCTTCCATTACAAATCGGTTGAGAGCTTCTTCGCGACCTGAGATCTTTCCGCTCGGAAACAACAACTGCAGGATGTATCTCACTGATTATATATCTCCGTCTCTACAAACACTGCTGTTTCTCTGCCTTCGTTTTGTACTTTTGTTGCCCACTTCGATTACTTTTATTTTATTGTTACCTGCAACGGTTTGATGCTTGTTCTTTTGTATTACATCTCGCGACTTATTTGCCCAGAATTCTCTCAAGTTAAATCTAGGGATAGTTTGGATGGGGATTTCTTTTTTTTCTATATAAAAAGATATTAAGGGTTTGTTTGTTTTTTCATATTATTTTATTTTATTTTATTTTATTTTATTGTAAATTTATTATTATATTTTTTAAATTCTCATATAAAATAAAATAAGTAATTTAATTTTTTTTAAATTCTAAAATTATTTTTTTAAATCTCAAAACAAAATTAATATTAAAAATGTATTTTATAATAATATTTATTCTTTTTTTAATTTTTATCTTATCTCATCTCATCTCATCTCATTTTTAAAAATAAACAAATTTTAAGTTGAATTGAGATAAGATGAAATAGATTGAGATGAATTTTAAAAATTAAATAAAATTTTATGAAGATAATATTTTTTTTAATATTATTATTGTATTATGATTTGAAAATGTTGAATTATTTTTTATTTTTTGTACGAAAAAATAGAAAATTTGTAATAATGAGATGAGATGAAATTATAAAAAAAAAAAAACTGCAAATCTAAATAGGACTTAGATTTTTTGCAAGGTCACTTTTTTTCTTTCAAGGCTTGTTTGAAAATAAGATGTGATCTCAAAATTCCCATTTCAATCCATCTCATCTAGCAAACTTTCAAACAAAAAATAAAAAATAATTATTTTTTAAATCTTTAAATAAAAATTCGATTATAAAATTCTATTCTAGTAATATTTTATTTTTATATATTTTTTATTTAACTTTTTTTTTCTTTTCTTAAAACTCAAAAAATATGCAACTCAAACCATCTCATTATTAACAAATTATTTTATTATTATTTATAAAAATTTTATCTCATTTCACTTTCCAAACGGACTTAATATTAGGTCGAGAGTTAAAAATTAAACTTTCATAAACTTGACATATCATTTTCATTTTAAAAATTAATGTTAAAGAGAAAAATAAGCATAAGCATGATTAATTTACTAGCGTCCTATGAATGAAGTTTTCGAACTAAAATGTAGAGCCTATTTATTATATTTATCTTATGATGTGATTTTTTTTTCTTGGCAAGTTTACTACGATTATATTAAGAACTAGAGATAGAAGCATACAAAGTTTGAGATAGCAAATATTACAAATTAAGTGAATCCTTACCACTAAGAAATTTCAAAAGACAAAGGGGAATGTTGGTGAGGGGCAAGTTTTTATATTGTTGGTTGAAAACGGCCTATTGATCTAATTCTTGCGCACTTCAGTTTGAGATCAATGAATTTTCTCACAAACCAATCTTCAAGAGAATGTAGCAAATGTCTTGAGTCTAAGGAGATACCTTGAATTTCCCAATAAGTGGTGGAGAATTTCTTGATACTAAACTGATCACTTATTGTGAGTTCCCCTCAAGATGCAACTTAAGCATGGTTTAGTGTATCGCCTCTTGGATGTCATCTAACACTATTGTTGCTTCACCTACATCATGATTGGTATTGTTGAGCAAACTTGTGAGAACAAAAGTGGAGAAGCCTTCACTTGTTCTGCAAATAACCGTTGTGGTACTGTTGTTTTCCCTAACTGCCATATCGTACTAGATCAGGTAGCCATTCTTTGCTGCTTGTGTGATCTCGGTGGAGGGTTCTCCCTTCTAAGCCCATGCTAATTTATGTTCCAAAAGAAGAGAGACTATAGTTGAAACTAGCCAGTTTGGGGAAGGTTTGCCGGCATTATGGCTGACCTTGTTGTGAATGAACTATATGTTATCCGTGGCTAAGGAGGCAAAGAGTTGAAATTAATGAGAGTCTTCTTCTAGGATCATAAGAACATTGGATGGGTTGAAAATGGTGTTGATCTAAACCGTAATGGGATGCACAATAAATTTGGTGATGCTGATGGGCCAGCTCAGCTTTTAGCTTACACAGTTGGAAATTTTCCAAGAAACTTTCAATGTTGAGTTTGGGGGATTGATCATAGCCGTATATGAAGACTTCACTGAGAAGTTTCCTGAGTGGTGGTGGGTCCACTTGATTTTATCCTTCACATGATAGAAGTTGTGTTTGGGTAGAGGAGTTTTGAGAATTTCTTAAACTGATTATGGTGATAAAAGTGTATGAAGGAGAAAGTTGTTCTATCTCTGTGGTTCCTTGAGAGTGAGCTCGACAACTTTGAGATTTGGGTCAATTGTGTAGTTGTCAGGGTTTGGATCAGGGATGTGAGAGGGAGAGTGGGGATCCAAGGGTCTTGCCAAACACGGGTTGAGACCTCATTGTTAATCTCGAAACATATACCCTTTTTTAGAAAGTCTCTTTGTTTTAGGAGGTTTTTCTAGAACCAAGAGTCAATGGATCAGGAGGTTTTTCAATATTTTTTTGTTAAGAATTGTTTTCAAAGGCTATTAGAATCATTACTAAGATACCAAAGAAATTTCATGTTGAGGGCTTTATTAAAAAGATGATAACTTTTGAGACTGAGACCTCTAAGGGATTTTGGAGTGCAAATTGAACTCTAGGATGTTAGAGTGAAACCTTTAGAAGACTTATGATCCATTCCCCACCAAAATTTTCTGAACTTTCTATCAATGAGAATGGCAACAGTTTTGGGCATTCAGAGGGTGGTCATAGTGTAAGAGGGAATTGATGCAGCCACTGATCTGATGAGGGTGGTTCTACTGGCTTAGGAGAGGATTTTTTATTTCCATCTCTGAAGTTTGCTCTCAATTTTCTCAATTGTTTCTTGGAAGATGCTTTTTTTTTTAGGCTCCAATGAAGAGAGGAAGACTTAGGTATCTGAGTTTGAGGGGCAGATCTTATAATCCAAAAAGTTGTTTACATCTTTTTTGGAGCAAATTGAGGTATTGTTTGCTAAAATAGATGGTGGCCTTGTTTTGGTTAATCTTTTGGCCAGTCTAAGAAGTGTCAATATAGTGAGCAAATGTAGCTATTGTTGAAGCATTTGCTTTCCCAAAAAAAAAAAATGAGGTCATATGTAAAGAGAATATGAGAGATAAATGGGCCACCTTTGGAGATTATGATACCTTCAAGGTGTTTAAGATTTTCTTCTCTAAGGATGAGATGAGAGATAACCTCACTATCGAGATTGAAAATGAAGGGGAAAAGTGGATCTACTTGCTGAAGACTTTGAACGGGTTGAATGAGGCATGAAGGAGAACCATTAATGAGAATGGAATAAGAGATAGTTGACAAACATTCTTTTATCTATCCAAACCATTTGTGACTAAACCCTTGGACTTCTAAGATTTTAAGAGTGAAAGACCACTCCATGAAGTCAAAAGCTTTCTCGTGTCAATTTTGACGGTCATAAGACCAGATTTGCCTTTTTTCTTTTTGAGAAAGTGGAAAACTTCTTGGACTAAGATAGTGTTGTCTTATATGAGACAGCCCGAGATGAAGGTAGTTTGGTTTGAAGATATCATTAACAGAAGAATAACTTTGGGTCTGTTGGCTAGGATCTTTGCAATGACTTTAATAGACATATGCCAGACTAATTGGATAGAAGTGTTAGACCTTGATTTGGAGAATTGATTTTTAGTACGAGGGCTATGTTTGTGCAATTTAGAAACTTGAGAATCTTCCCTCGAGTGAAGAAGTTTGTGATGGTGGCGATGAGATCAAGTTTGACCAAATCCTAGTATGTTTTGTAAAATAAGCCCATGCAACCATCTTGGTTGAGAGCTTTTGTGAATAAGTTTGTTTTAGAGTGTTCAAAATTTCTTCATCGGCTGGGATTTTACAAAGAGAATCATTATTAGTAGAGGAGAGTTTTTCAAGGAAGAGAACCTTCAGGTCTCCTGTGTGATCAGGACTAGTGGAATTAAAGATTTTTAAGAAGTGTTCCTAAAATTTTGAGGATATCCTCACAAGGTCAGAGGCTCATTGTCTATCCTCCAGCTTAAGTTAGTTTAGGGAGTTCCTATGACATCTTATGATAGTGGAGGCATGGAAGGATTTCATGTTTAAGTCCATTGTGGTAAGACAAGTGTTTCTGGATTTTTGACACCACATGAATTCTTCTCTAGGTAGTTGTTCATTGAGATTGGCCTTGATGTTTCTTCTAAGAAAGTTCAGTCAGAAGTTGGATCACGTGTTTGGATGTCCTCTAGGGAAGCCATCAAAAACTTAATGTTGGTTTGAATGTGGCCAAAATTATTTTTGTTCCAAGTTTTGTGGGTGCTTTTGGTTTCATTTAGTTTTTTGACAAGAATGTAAGCAGTGTGCCTTCAAAGTGGGTGATCCAAGTTGTTTTGATGGTGTCAAGGTAGGATAGATCTCTTCCAAAGATTTTTGAATTTGAAAGATCTCTTTTGTTGCCTATTGCTATAGTTCAAAGATGATGGGTGTGACACCCCAATTTTATGTCTGGATTCAACGTAAATTGAAGCATCAGGATAGGTATCACAAAGCTACCTACCCTTCATAAACGTAAGAAGTAGCATGCATACACCTAAATTACTAATTAAATGCAGTACAAATCACAGCCGAATGAGGTAAATTTTAATAGATGCAAAGAGATCTAACTTTTTGCATAAAGTAATCACATGACACAGTATAACCATAAACTCATAATTTAGTATTCATTTCATTGGAAAGTACCAAATACCTATATCATCTCAATTGTCTCAGAACACATGCGTAATATATCATATCCAACTTCCATTTTTTCTACTCTCAGGGGTTGTTTCAGACTTCTTTATAAATTTTACTATCTCATTAGATCACATGTGAGAGAGATTAATCCATAAAATGAGAAAATTTTGTAGGACCCTTAGGATACCTCAAAACTTCTGGAGACATCTTGCTCTTATGATGAGTCATCTATTTTTGCAATAAACTCTATCATTTTATAATGAATGATAGATAAAATTAAAATAGTAAATCTCAGTAAATACACAAGTAACATAACAAAGACATTATCACTACCAATCAATAACACGAATTAGCAGATATTATAACACATAACTTATGCTTGACGTTTACACCTCTTCAAAACTTACATATTTTCATAAGAAAACTTTTTATAGAAATGGGTGCAAAACTTTTCGTAACGTAAGAAAATCTTATATGTTTTCATCCTCCACTATTATTACCTCTACTTGGATCATATCCACTATTATTACCTGTGGTTGGGCCGTACCACTATTTTTGAACATCAACGGGCGTTACGTATCGCCGTCTCTGTCGGGTTTATATTCTCGTCAATCGTACAAGCGTTATGTATTGCCATCTTTGTCGTGACGAGTCTTATCATATTCGTGTCAGTTATACGGGTGTTACGTATCGTCGTTCCCGTTGTGACATAACATACTTATTATACAGTTACGTATCGCCTTCACCACTAATTCATATCAGTCATACATGCGTTACGTATCATCATCCCCGTCATGACGTAAACATTCTTATTATAGCAGACGTTATGTATCACCATCCCCGTTGTCAGTCATACTATCGTTACGTATCGCCGTCCCCACTATGACCTAACTTCTTATGTAATAACCCAAATTTTCACTTATTCTTTTTAATTTATATGCTTAGTTTGATTATAATTTCTTTTGAATTATTTGGTGGATGTTTGGAACTTTTGGAAATAGATTTATTTGGACCTTTTCTTGTGGGTAAATGTTGATAAGTTAAGCTTAAAATGATGAAAGGATACAAATGAAGGAATTAGTGTAAGCCATGGTAATTGAGAAATGTTTGGCAGATTTAACATCTTTCAGTAATTTAATCATACCTTTGTCATTTGATTTTGGATTGAGATGACTTAAGATGCTATGGAAAGCCAAGATAAAAATATACAACTTTTATGTTTTAAGTTTTAAGATATATAGACTCAATCAAATACGAAATTGGGATTGAAGTGGCAGAACTGAATTGGATATATAGGCATTGACTTTGAATTGACTAATGATTTTGTTTAAAATAAAGTATTTGGAATATTTTCTCAATTATCTTAAGATCTTTACAGCTGTGTAGATATATGGTAAATGAGAAGATTTTATCTAGGAAGTTTCGTGTGAAACAAGAAGGATTATCTAGCAAACACTTGGTGTGATTGGATTGGTTGCTCTCAAGCTGATTCATCGAGTGTTAGTAGATTAATCATAACTTTCTCATATGATCCCATAATGAGGTAATTAAAAATTCTATAGATCACTACGAGGATGATATAAAACGTTTATATTTTGAGTTTTTAGTAAATCACAGTGTATCAAGGACTTATTTTGGCTGGAAGTGGATCGATCTGAAATGGATAAAACTGAAGTTCAAAAATAAAATGTGCCACTACCTTACTTTAGGAGCTTGAATTTGATTGGTTCTTTCCATTTCTATCATCTAGACATGTGTGGGGAGCTAGGTGTCATGTGGAGGAAGAGTTTCTATATGACACCCCCAATTTATGTTCGTAATTCAACGCAAATTGAAGTGTCAGGGTAAATAATACTAGGCTACTCACCCCCGTACTTATTGAAATTTAATACAAATTACAGCGAAAAAGTTCTTACTAAAAATTTTCTACTGATCACATGGTGAAATCAAATCATAATATCCACATCATTCATTCTTATAATAATATTGTATCTTTACATACATAACCCATTTAGTTTTTTTAGTAAATAATCAAACTTACCAAAACTTCGACTTAGGGCCACCTAGACTCTTTCTTCACTCCGGAAAACTCTTTCTCTATGCTGATGCCGAACTTTATTACTACTAACGAGGTCAAAACTTCTACAAAGAGAGAGTACTACAGAGACCCCTTAGCGTTTCTCCAGATGTCTCGAGTAACTAGGGCCTTGCCCATGCTCGACATCGAACCCTGTAGTGAAGTTAAAATCCCAAAAGAGAAAAGAAACATACAACAATGAGATTTCCTTGAAAGTCTCAGTAAGTACACACTTAACTTAATAAAAGCATAGCATCATAAAATAATCACATACAAGCTAGACAACCAGAATGTGCATTTATGTCATGCTTTATGTGACTCATGCATGACTTAGACTTATCTCTTATGTGGACTTACACTGACAAACTTATTTCATGCATGAACTTTTCTTTCTTATCTTAAAATTCTTGTTCTTATAAGTCTTTACTTATATCCATTATTATTAATCGTAGTCGGGTTATGCCACTATTATTACCCGTGGTCGGGCCATGCCACTATTATTACCCGTGGTCGGGCCATGCTACTATTATTACCCGTGGTCGAGTCATGCCACTATTATTATCCGTAGTCAGGCCATATCCATCTCTGAATCTCCACAGGCGTTACGTATCGTCGTCCCTGCCAGCACGTCAATTATACGGGCATTACATATCATCATCCCCGTCATACGTGAATGACTTATTAATATTTACACTTGTAAAGTTTTCTTAACGTATTTCTTATATCAGACATCATGACTTATGACTAGGGGTGGGCAAAATTTTCGAATTCCAACTTTCGTCCGATTTTGACTCCGTTTTCGACTCCAATTGGAGTCAGAAGTTGGAGTTCGAAGTTCGGAGTTCGGAGTTCAGAGTTCAGAGTGGTTCTGACTCCAAAGTCGGAGTTCGGAGTCGGATCCAATTTTCACTCCGACTTCGAACTCCGAAATTTTTTTAAAAACAAAAAGATGCAAAATAATGTTGTTTTGCATCTGTATAGGTTTTTTTTTTTAATTTAGCCAAATGATGCCGTTCCAATTAAATAGGAATGGCGCCGTTTAGTCCTTCACTCCCAATAACCCCTTTTTTCTCCTTCCTTTCTTCTTCCTTCACGCTTGTTCTTTTTGCAGGTCTGTTCTTTGTCGATTTCGAATCTCTGATTCTCTAGAGTCCAGTTGTCAGCGCCTCTTCTTCCTTCATCTCTAACGCCGCCGTCAATTCCTCCCCAGGGTAATTTTGTCATCGTTTCGCAGCTCCACTTCCGCTAGCCCGAGATTAATTGGTAATTGCAAATTAGGGTTTCGAGTTTTAAATTTTGGGATTTTAATTGAAATTAATTAAAAGTGTTATTTTAATTGATTTCTTTGATTTGGTTGGATTGTGTGTGTCGACGCCCCAATCCACGTTTAGGATCGCACGTGAATAGAAACATCGAGGATGAGCGACACAAGGAAATTCACCCATCGTCATATCACATATTTACGTTTTTTTTAAACATTGAAGAAATATTCTCGCAGTGAAAGAAAAGGTCAAGCCTTCTATAATATGGATCACATGGTTATGCTATTGATCCCAAAACAAATATCATACATAACCCAATTTCAAGTTACATAACTTTGTCCAGATAAACAAAAGAGCACTTCCTACAAGCGGGAAGGCTTTACAAAATACATAATTAATGGGCGTTACAAAATAGAGTGGGCCTCAACACTGCCCATTGGGTTCAATATACAGGCTCCTTCTTTACCTTGTTAAGGTTTGAGCCCCAGAAAAGTCGATCCAAGTCTAAGCTAGGCCCTACCTCACATATCGTCCTAGAGAGCGGTCCAAAAACACGTCTGGTGAAAGGACTCGTCTACTCTTAACACTAAGCAACATCCCGTAGGGTGTAGACCAACTGAACGGTACATCATCATCTTCAGTGACTCCACCTCCCACTGGCCCGGAAGGTTCAGAGTCACTGGCCCCTTAAGGGCAGACTCAATCGGGTCCCTAAGGGTCTGAGATATCATCACGGAGGTTGTACTCGGTTGAGCCATCATCACCTGCAATTACTTCTATCATTTCCAAGAGGCAAGGATAGTAAAGACATAGAAAGGGATGAGATTTAGGAGAAAATCTCAACAAGTACATCAACATTTCAACAAAAGCATTTCAAGCATATTGTTAAGCGAATAACAAGCAAATACATACATATATAGTAACATGAGACTCATTCTAGGACCGATGCACATGCTCGTGACAAAATTCATCTTTCATATCTTTTCTCAATTTCCAATACATACTTGTTCATAAAATCATATAGCAAAACTTCTTAATTCATGCTCTTCCAAAGAGACATTTTATTCAAAAACTTGTTGTCTTTTCTTATTTTAGGCGTCACTTATCACATCATATACGGCCCGAGAGCCATTTTATTTTTGTCATGACTTCTTATTTTGGACACCTCACGGTTCCCCTATGTACCGTGTGCTCCTCGTTAGTTACCGTCACACTCGGCGACCATGTCAACCTAGGTGAATACGTTTCACGCCCTTTCGCACTTTTCGTCACTCGGAGATTTCTCTCCGACCAACTACAAACTTCTCATATGGTGAGGCCGAGACCAACACCGCTTTTATGGCACCCACTAGCATTAGGTACGACCACGTTCCAGACACCATTTGGAGTCATATATGGTCCGCCGACTGTTCTTCGTCGACCCAGGTGTTTTCACTCAATTTAGATATTCCTGAGTGAATAGGGAGTTCCATTGGGACACTACCCCGTCCCAGCCTTTAGGGTTCTTCTGAAACTTTAATTCATTTCTTTCGAAAATGTGTTTGACTCAAAACATGGGTTTCGTGCTTATGCATGGGACATGCAACTTCTAACTTTGTGATGCAAAACTCGAGGTGACCTCGAGTACACACAATTGGTCATTTTCCATACCAAACTTCCTTCTCATTAACTCATCACTTATGCAAAAACAATTAAACGGGTCTAATAGGTTAAGTAGGGTGCTCGGCTTCCACCCCTAGGGCTTGGGCCGAAACCCACATTGTCTCCACTTGGTGTTTTCTTCCTTCGCTCATCTTCCTTTCACTCTCAAGCCCTAGTTCAATGTTTAAAACAATTTTCTAACCTTACAAGTGAGCAACCCGAAACCCTATAGCCCTTAGATTTTGTATTTCCTGCCTTATTTTATCAAAACAAATATCCTACTTGAACACTCATAGGGAGATTGAAAATATACATGATATTCTCTCACTCCTTATGTTTCTAAATTCTCCAAAATATCCAAACACAAATATTTCATGAAAGGGAAATAAATCCTCAAAATTTCCACTCCAAGAAACCCTCCA
This sequence comes from Platycarya strobilacea, assembly GCA_036898215.1. Classification (NCBI taxonomy): domain Eukaryota; kingdom Viridiplantae; phylum Streptophyta; class Magnoliopsida; order Fagales; family Juglandaceae; genus Platycarya; species Platycarya strobilacea. The sequence goes on along the minus strand of CM072548.1, from coordinate 30,294,274 downwards.
ACCGTAACTCCATAAGCATGTTCTCCCACTCTTTTTTTTTTCAAGTGTGTAACCTTTATTTTACCAAGTATGCATTTCTTTACCAACCATCAATCAAGAATAGTGATAATATCATCCAAGAACGATATAACTAAATTCCACCAATATTTCATAGACAATCATCCTAGCATAGCATTTCAATAAACAAGATATTTACTACTAGAATCAAGATGCCTCTCCAAATGATCTATCCCACATTACCCAACATTCAATAATTTTAAACGTAATCATGCTTACATGCTTTCCTCAACAAAACCACCAAGGTCATCAACATATCATAATATTTTATTTAAGAAGGAATGTAGGTTCTAAACATGGATTTGCATCTAACTAACATAGCGTTTCTACACGAAAAGCTTCATCATAGCATATAAAGCAAGAGAACCAAGCAATACAAGCATATACAAGCATATTCACTCAAAAATATACTAGAGATGCTAGAGGCAAAATAAGGATATAATTAAAATTCTTCTATCTAGCTTATATGAGTTCTGAAAATAAGAGAAGTATTTTATTAGAATAGGTAAGAACACACCATTTTCAAAAATGAGATTTCTTTTAGAAAACATGAACATAGGAAGACTTTTTCCTTACACTTCTAAGTTTATCATAATGTAACAAAGTCACTTACCTCTTCTAGGATTTCCTCCTTCTAAAACCACTAGCTTCTTCTTCCTCTAAACTTAGAGTGTTTAGGTGTTTAGGTGGTGAAGTGAAGTGAAGCAAAGAGAATGGAATGGGAGGGTGAGTTGCCGTGAGGTAGAGTGAGAGATGTGTGTGTGTGTCCGAATGAAGCAACCAAAAAGGTGGGGGAGCAAGGCCATTTAGCCATGGGACTCTCCTAGGCTTTAGGCCACTCATTCCTCTAAGTTTGGGTGACACTTGATGAGTTTGAAAGACTTTTGAGTGACTCTCATAACTTAATCACACCAAACCTAATCTAGTTCATTCTAGGTTGAAGAATTAGCTTCCTTTTTCTCCTCACATGGCCGGCCCCTCTCTCAAGGGTTCCAACCCCTTTCCATCATCTCACATCACCTCTTGTCTCCCAACCATCATCTCATAGGTCACTCTAAGAGATATGGGGATCAATTTCTTGGGAGAAGGTAAGAGTGGGGGTTCAGACCCCTTGCCTCCATCCGAAACCTTCTCTTCTTCCTACTCTCCTTTTCCTCTTGTCACATGCTTAATCAATCAACTATTCACCTCAATTCTTACACATACTTGTCCTATCACTCTTACACAAATCCATAGTCTAGATTTGGTGACAAGAAGAATGCCAAAAGAGGAGAGGGAGTCGGCTACACACCTCACCCGAACCCTCTCTTTTCTTCTTCCCACTTTTGTGTCCATCAATCCACATCTTAAGTCATCATTCTCTTCCACCTTCTTACACATCATGTCTTGTCTACTCTTACACAATCTCACATGTCTATTCCATCTAGGTTTAGAGATGTGCTTGTGAGAAAAATCCTAAGGCATTCGACTATAGCCCACTGAACCCCTCTCTCATTTTTCTCATTTTCAAATCCACTCAAATCTTGCCTCATTATTTGGCTAGATATGACAAAATCCCATGAGAATCTTATTTGGCAAAAATCCTATGTCTCACACACCTATCTAGGTAGGAAAAGATGTGGAGATTTCATTTTGATCTTCTTTTTCCTTTCTCCAACCAAAATAACTAGTCAACCGTCTCACCTACTACTATTCTCCTTCTTTCATCTACTAGTTTTGGTTTAACTTACTAAACTTCTCCTAACTTGATATGTGGCATCAAGCATGAGCTTGGATTGACTATTGAACTTTATTTCATGGACTTATGGGCTTGTCCTCTCCATTTGGGCCCAAAGTTTTAGTTATGGCCTTAAGGCCTTCAACTTCTAAGCCCACCTTTTAAGGCTTTACCTACTAAATTACCTAAGTCACCATGCTCTACTTGTTTAATTAAATAAAAGTATAGTAAGGAAATTCGGAGTTGTCACAGTGTGTGTTGTTATATTGTGGAAATTGGTAAACTCGAAATAGACAGAAAAGACATTCAACCCCGTGTGTGAAATGTGTTTGATGAAATGTCATTGAGAAGAGAAAAACTAGAAAGACTATAAAATATTCAATTTTTTGTACTACTAAATTACTAATATTGATAAACTACTGTTTATCTTGATGAAAGCACAGTTGCTAGCTGCTGTGCATTACTAAATGTCATGGGATCCGAATCATCCGATGCATCAAATTTCAGGAGTTGAAATATTTAATTAAAATATGCATAGCCTTTAACCCAAGCTTTCAAGAGTGGACATGTGGATGTTTTTATCTTTTAGTTTCATAGTTTGTTATAAACTATGAAACTCTAATTTATGAATATTTTCTATGTGAAGACTATTCTTATATCCATTCTTATTTTTAAACTTATTTGTCATATATATTGTTTAGAGAATATATTTTATATGAGAATATATTTAATATTTCTGTATTGATCTACATATTAATTTGGGTGATTCAATCAATTAGAGCTGGTATCTATTGATTTTCAAAGGCTAACTTTAAACTGATTAATTAAAGTTCATATAGTCCAAATTGAGCTTATACTATCCAATTTTCTTGCAAAGAAGAATGTATTATTATCGTGGCATAGTACATAATCAATAGGACCCACTGTAGGCAATAATTAACTTAATTAAAAGGAAAATGATTTATGGGTCAATTAACTAAACATGATCTTGTCGGCCATCACAATGTATTAATCCACCTATCACGATTGATTTTAAAAAGTATTGATCATTTAGATCATTTCACCTATTTTAAAATTATTATATTCAGTTTGAGCATTATACAGAGGAACTAGCTTACTTGGAAAAGCTAGCTGAAGAATAATGTTACGTACTAATTTTAAATTAATGCATGCTCTAACAGTACTATATTATTATATATATATAATAAATTTATTGTACTTTAATTTCTCCTTTTTGCGAAAAAAGAAACTATAGAGTTCAAATAATGGTAATTAGTTTTGTTTAGAGCTGCCTCGAACCTGATCCACTAATATTACATGCTTTTTCTAAATGAAAGAAAACGTATGATTTATGGCTTCAAAAGCTACATTGATTACATTACTAAAGTAGATGCATGCATGCATGCATGAAATTTGCTTACCTATGATGGAAAAGTCTCATGTTAAAGAAGCAATTAATTAAAGGGATCAAAAGTAACCCTTAGTCTTAAATTACTTGACCAGGCCATGCAGGTATTAACTCCTATATATTGCAAATATATTGTGGGGTTTGATTAACATATAGCAAGATCATCGTGTGATCTTAACACTGGCAGACCATCTAAAAATGTTGCTATGTATTTCATCCTTGATTGTATTACTAAAGTGTTAGCCAGCCAAATTTTGCTTTTCTTCTTCATCTTGTACTTCTGTCTATTGTAAAATATTTTCTTGTAGGGTTCTTATGAAGATATTCTTTCCCTAGTCTTGACTCTTTACTAACATTTTTTATACTTGAATTTCAGGTCTACAAACAGATGAATCCCTCATGCAGTGCTAGTGGGACTTCGACTCCACATGATATTTCTAATCCGGATGCCAGGACTTCTTCAGTGCTCCCAGCGGCAGCTTCGAGTCGGAGTCGGCTACCCTCCACTCGAGCACAAATCTCGTGTGTATCTAGTGGATTTCCACTTCCAGTCGACATAGAATTGGAAGTGGAAGAGGAAGATCCCAATCAGTTTATAAAAAATGAGGAGATAAGTCTTGGGGATGATTCGATTCAAGATCCGGATGTACCAATACACTTTGCAGCTGCGAGGCCACCTCGTCCACTTTGTGAAGGTTGAGGGTGGGGGATCCCCAGAATCCACGGGCTGAGTGCAATCATTGTGGCACTCAAGTTGGGTGTCATTCAAAAGGCAAGGCACTTCTTGCCTTTCAGCACATTTGAATGATTGCAAGCGCTATCAAATAACGAAGGGGATGACGTTAAGAGGTTAGTGTCGTGCTTTCCATGCTACTTGATTTTGTACATTTAATCCAATTTAATTTCCATTTAAAACTAATGTTGGTAATAAATTATCAAACGCAGATGCAGGTGAGTCTCAGACTAATCTTAACTACGAGACTTCTACAGCCACTGATGGGACAGGGACACAGATAAGCAACATAGTGGTCCCTCAATACAGTAAGAAGATATTCTGTGAGGAGCTTGCGATGATGATTATAAAGTATGAGATGCCCTTTACCACGGTTGACAAGGAAAGGTTCTACTATTTTGTGAAGCTGCTTGAGTCAAGATTTCCAATCCCATTTCGTTATACAGTGATGCATGATTATATGAAAATGCATCTGAGGGAAAAGACAGAAATGAAAAAGAAGTTCGCCACCACTGGCCAGAGAGTGTCATTTACGACCGACACAAACGTCTGTACAGAATACCTCGTACATGTGTATCACAGTACACTACATTGATAATGAATAGAATCTTAAAAAAATTATTATTGGATTTAAAGAAATAGTTAACCATAAGGATGCATCGATAGGGGCCAAGATGGATGATTGTCTGGTTGATTGAGACATCCAAAAAATATTATGCATTATAATTGACAATGCTGGTGCCAATAAGACCGCCACCAAGTGGTTTATGCAAATACGAGGGCGAGAGAAGATGTGATTAAAAATCACCAGTATATCCACATTCAATGCACTGCTCATATAATCAACCTTATTGTTGGTGAGCCTTTTTGGTTTTGATTTTGTATTTTATTATTTAATATTTTTATGATTAAAGTCTTTGAAAATAGTACCATTTTTTATATTATTATGATAATTAGATATTTTCCAATCATGAGACAGGTAAGGGAATGGAAAATGTGGACGACTCTATCAAGAAAGTCCGTAACATTGTGTGGTACGTGAGGGCTTCCCCCTAAAAGCTGCAAAAGTTCAAGGCAATAGCAGAACAAGTTGGGGTTGAGTCTTCAAAAATGTTGTGTCTGGATGTTCCCACTCGATGGAACTTCACATATCTGATCTTAGATGTGGCACTAAAGTACCAAAAGGCATTTGAGCAGTTGGAGATTGAGGATGGAGGTCTGAGGTATGCCCTGTTGGAGCCTAATGGAAGGGGGCTCTGTCTGCCAGACAGCACGGATTGGCAACATGTATTTGAGTGTGTTAGCTTTTTATAGATCTTCTATGACATCATGATGTGGGTTTATAGATTCGCATATGCCGCGGCAAACATGTGGTTTAGCGAGATCTCCATACTATACCACCACTTGAAAGAAGGTTGTACTGACCCGACCGGATTGTTATCTGGTATGGCATCACAGATACAGTCCAAATATGATAAATATTGAGGGCAAGTTGAGAAGATTAATAAATTAATGTTCCTGGCATCGATCCTCGACACCCGATTGAAGTTGGCAGTGGTAGAATGGTGGACAACGGAGGTTCTCGGGACAGTGAAGGTAGCGACGTTTATCACAGCGCTTAAGGCAGATTTGAATAAGTTGTACACCCACTACACCGCTAGTAGTCCTGTTTCATCATCAGCAGTCGTAGGTACCTCACGGTCGAGCTCAAGCTTAGGATCAACCACAGATGCCCGTTCGAGTTAGGCCAGTACAGCCAGTCGATCCCCGACGCTTCAACGTTATGACGTCGTTTCATGCACGGTCAACGAGAAATTCACTGTAGTGTACGAATAACATTGAGCGATATTTGCTGGTAGAGGTCGAGGAGCCTAGTGAAGAGTTTCAGATTTTGATTTGGTTGAGGACTAATTCCATCAAGTACCCGATTCTCTTTCGTATTGCTCGAGATGTGCTAGCCGTTCTTATCATTACGGTTGCATCTGAGTCAGCATTTAGCACTGAAGGTCGAGTGTTGGATACCTACCAGAGTTCATTGTCACCTTCAACCATAGAGGCCCTCATTTGCATATAAAACTAATTTAGTGAAGTACCTACTGGACTAGAGAGCATTAGCATCGATGCCGTGAGCTACAGGCTTGAGTCAAGTAAAATTAAATTAATTTATTTACTTCTTTTTAAATGATTAAAGTAACACAGTTTATATATAATTATTACATTATTTCAATGATATTTTTTATAATTTCATAAATCTATTTAAATTTAAATTTATAATGTTTATGATTTCGCATATCTAGTTATCAACCCTACCATACTTGTCGATGATTGATGAAGTAATTAACGATTGCGTATATTTTTTCTCTAATTTATGGTTACTTGTTTCATGTTTGGTTAAATTTAATTTTTATTAATAATAATACATTTTAATTTTAAACTAATCTCAGGTACGAGTCCGTATAAGTTCTAACAACAAACTACTTTGTTGCAGCAACTTTTTTTTTTTTGTAACATCGACTCAGGTCCTATTGAATCAGTGATAGTGAATGGTTTAATAATTTAATTTATATTTTGGAATTGGTATGGCCCAATTGGGACCATTTGGTTTTGGAATGGGCTTAATTTGGCCCATTCTGAAGTTAAAATTCCGATCGAAGTTTGATGTTCAATCGAAGTTTAGAATTCCGAACTCCGAACTCTGATCGAAGTCAAACTCTGACTCTATTTTGGAGTCAGAGTCGAAACAGTTTTTTGACTTTGACGATTCGGAGTCGTAGTCGGAAACTCCAAACTCCGACACCGTCAGAGTCAGAGCACACCCCTACTTATAACGACACACATATGTGACGAAATGCAATATACACATAACTTAGGCTTATGACATGCATGTTCCATATTTTCATAATTCATGTAACATATAAAAATATATCACAAAAACATACATCATATATACATGCACTTATGTCACATAAATTTGTAACGTCAAAACTTAATGAATAATGTTTAAACAATAAAATATAATATTAAGATATTATCAAAACCAAAACTGGCCGAATATCATGGAGAACTAAATCGTGTTTATATATTTATTTAGCTTATTCAACTCAAGCCAAATTTCACATATTTAACATATCAAATTTCTTAGTCAATATATGCATATTAAAATATTTTTCGTAGTATTTCTTCTATAAATTCTTAGCGAAATGATTATTGAAAACTTTCCAAGTAAATTAGAGTTTCTAAATTTACCATAATTATTAAAATATCATTCCAATAATTAAAATCAAGTCACTAGGAAATTAGAATAAAAGAAATTCTCCAATGAAATCAAAGCCTACTATGACAAACTTAGTTCTGTCAGTTTAATCTCAATTTTGTCCTTTATTGAGTTTTTATCTCTTAAAAATCAAAACACAAAAGTTATACATATTTCTCTTCGATTTCCATAGTCTCTTGAATTATTCAAATCCAACATCAAACGAACAAGTTATGTCTGATTTACTAAAAGATGTCGAATCTATCAATAATACCCTTATTAAGCACGAAATTTCCTAGAGTTAGTTTATCAATTTTTTCCAAATCAAAATCTTACTTTTTCACTTAATTCTCTTCATATAACATCATAGAATAATTTTTTAAGGTCTCATAATTTTCCTAGTATTTTTTCATGGTAAAAACCACTCCAAAATTTTATATGTTTCAATTTAACCCATAAACAAAAATTAAGCTCAAATAAATATTAAACACAATCCAATCACCAAACCACTTATTCTATGCCAAGAATAAGTTAATATATGCACTTAAAATTTTTTCAAAACTTGCTTTGATATTTGGGGTAGCTTTTGAACTAATTCTTCTCCAACCCTCCTAACTAGCTTTTTTTTTAAATTTGTGTGAGGTAAGTGAGTTCAGTTGAATGTTTATTCCTTTCATCTCTTGGGTTGCCATGGGAATGGGTTAAAAGAGACCTTAGAACACTCTTCATATATATATATATAGGTGGTGCCATGCATAGAGGGAGGATACCTTGAACCCCCAAGACATACGGCTAACTCTTCTTTGGCCTAGCCTTATGAGATGTCTTCCTCACATAGGCCTAATTATGCCCCTAACTTGGATTTGTTTGGTCCCAAGCTTCATACAAGGGTCTTAATTTCTCCACCTATAAGCTCCCTTTTGATCAATGGCCCAACTAACTACAACACATGGAGAAAAATCCAAAAATAGAAACAAAAAAATCTTGGATGACATACAACAAGCCACTTGGCCTCCTTGTGCCCCACGCCTCTTTGCAAGCTTCCCCCCTATTGCCACATCTTCCAGCCCTTCTTAGTACACTTAGGGTGTCTGGAAAGACATCTTATTACTTATTTTCTAAGATTTGGTTAGCAATTGGTTGGAAACAAGGGTAGTTTGGCTGTTTTGATTAGTTCTAAACCAATCAGATTTTGTAGAACTCTTCCTCCACTCGAAACCTATCTTCATACATGTATCTAGATGATATAAATGAGAAGAACCAATCAGATTTTAGCACCTAAAGTGGGGTAGTGGCATACTTTATTTTCGGGTTCCAGTTTTCATTCAATCTAGATCAGTCCACTTCCAGTCTAAATAAGTCATTGATCCCATTCGATTCATTAGAATATCAAAACATAAAAGTTTTATATCATCTTCTTAAGATTATATAGAATTTTTAATCACCTTATTCCAAGATCAAATGAGATAAATATGCTTATTTCACAGAAATACGTCAAAACTTACTCAAGAACATCCAATCTGAGTTCTCCATTTGTTTTCCTTTATTTTCTTACCCATCAAGGCTTCTAGATGAATTATTATCAAATTGTCACATGTTCCCACACATTTCAAGACTTTATAAAGTTTGGTAGCCAATCACAATTTTCGTCACATGGCCGAACATAAGACAGTTCATTTAAGTCGGTTACTAGTTGACTCATATTCCTATCAGTCCACTTCACACCAGATTTAGTCCTTGATACATTTCTTATCTTCGAAAACTCAAAAAATGAAAGTTTTATATATGCCTCTTAATTTTCTATAAGAATTATAATTACCTCATTTAGACCTCATATGAAGGAATTATGCTCATTTCACCAAAACTTGACGGACCAGTCCGAGAACACTTAATCTGGGCACCAAGTGTTTGATTTTGGTTTTATCACTTTCTCTTGAATTTATCTCCTAAATTTAAAACATTTATCTCTTTCTAGGTCCAAATTAAATTTCTCTAGTTGATACCTTATTAAAATTCCCAAAGGTCCATCCAAAATTTATCCTAAAATGTATAATTTTACATTTTCATAATTCACAATTATCCTCTAAGTGTCAACTTCTATTTCCATACAAAAATATATTTCCAATAAATTTATTTAAAATATTCTCAAATAAATATTTTATCTAAAAAAAATGGGCTATTACATTCTAGAAGGATAATTAGCTTATAACTATGAAGGAATTAGGAGCAAATCTGATTGGTTTAGAACTAACTAAATCAGCCAAATTACCATTTGTTGCTAACCAATAGCCAACAAAATCTGAAGAAAACTCTTCCAAAAACTTCCAAATGTACCAATGAGGGACTAAACAAGCGGCAAAATGGGATAAACCCCCATGATCTGCCATGTACCCCTTGAGAAGGTTCAATGGTCAGATTTGCATCTCCTAAGATCACACATCATGCCATTTTGTTTTTACCCCACATGAGTGGGTTTTCTTTGAGCCATTGATCAAGATTATCTTATAGATAGATTAAGCTTAACCATTAGATTAAAATATTAGCAAATCCTCATAGATTTAGAGGTAATCATGAAGCCACAAGGGGTAGGGGATACATCACCTATTCAGCTAAGTTAGATTGCCGAGTGCCCAAGGCATTCCTCCAAACTTGTGTCACCCCCTATGGGTATAAATAGAAGTATTGGATTCTCTTCATTCCCTTTTAGAGATACCAATCGGCCATAGTGAGAAAATACCCAAGAAAATTCACTTAAACCCACTTACTTTATAAAAGCACTAAAAGAGAGCTAGTTAAGGGTGTTGTAGAAGAAATTGTTCAAAACCTATCATAAGCATCAAATCAAGTTTTGGAAAAATTGATAAGTACACTACTTAACCTAATCTTGGCATAGAATAAGCAGTTTTATGATTGGATTATGTTCGATGCTTTTTTGAGTTTAAACATTGTTTATGTGTTAAATTGAAACCTATTAAGTCTTGAAGTAGTTTTTGCTATGGAAAAATACTAGAAAATTTTGTAAGACCCTATAAATATGTTCTTTGTTATATGAAGAAGATTAAGGAAAAATATGTGGTCTTGGTTTGAGAAAAAAATTGAGAAAAGCTTCCTAGGATAATTCGGCCTTAATAGGGTTTTTGGTGGGATTTTAGGTCTAAATTTTATCTATTATCTTTTTTGTATTTGCATAATATTTTAGTGATTATAATGAGTTTAGAAACTCTACAATACTTAAAAAATTTTCGAGAATCATTTTGCTAAGAATTATAGAAGAAATACTAAGAAAAATAATTTAGTATGCATAATTTAGTTAAGGAAAATTTGATACGTTAAATATATGAATTTTTAACTTGAGTTGAATAGATTAAATAAATAAATAAATAAGATTTAGTCTCCATGAGTTTTGGCCAGCCTTAGTTTTGATACTATTTTAATATTTTATTTAATTATTTAAGCATTATTCGTTAGTTTTGATGTTACGAATTTGTGTGACATAAGTGCACGTATATGTGATATATATTTTTGTGATATATTTTTATATGTCACGTGAATTATGAAGAAATGACACATGCATGTCATAAGTCTAAATTTATGCATATATTACATTTCGTCACATATAGGTGTCGTCATAAGTCATTACGTCAATTTAAAAAAAATATGATAAGAAAACTTTATAAGAATATGATAAGACTAAAGTCACGTCATGACGGGAATAACGATATGTAACGCCCGGACGACTGACATGACTAGCGAGAATGGCGATACGTAACGTCCGCTACGTCAAGTATGTTCTATGTCATGACGGGGACGGTGATACGTAACGTCCGGATGACTAACAAGTTATATGTATGGCCAAACTGATGCATCATGTTAAGAAAATCCGGCGGGGATGGAGATACGTAACGTCCGTCTAGGTTAAGAAATAATTAAGATTCACAAGATTAAAAAAGAAAATAAAAGATATAAAAGTCTTAAGTATAAGTGGTAGGTCTACGTAAGGTATAAGTCTGTATAGAAAATTGGTCATCCACATGCATGAGTCTCATGAAACATTTCATAAGTTACATGTTGTGATAATTGTTATATATGTTAATATTCTATCTTGTTTACGCCTCATTAAGTTAATTGTGTACTTATTGAGATTTCTTAGAAATCTCATTCTTTTAATTTTATCTATCATTTCGTATGGAATGATAGACGATATTGCAGCAATAGGTAAATTGTCATGAGTTTCAGACGTTATAGGAGATTCTGAGGTATCCTGAGGGTCCTGCAGAATACTTCTCTCTTGATGGGATGATATCCCCTATACGTAACCAAGTGAGATAATAAGGTTTTAACATGGTAGAAGATTATATTATGTGTTTTGAGAAAACTAACTGGGTTATGTAAATATTTGATACATGATGTTATTATCCAAAATTTGGAAGGTTATAGTTTTACTTCTACCATGTGATTTACTCATGCAAGAGCTAGATTTCTTTATATAACTATGGATATAGACTCTATTCTGTTGTGAAATGCATCATATATATTAGTAAACTTAGATGCATGCATCGAATTTTTGACACATACGAGGGTATGTAGTCTAGTGCTACCTATCCTGACACTTCAGTTTAAGTTAAAACCCAAACTTAAATTGGGGACGTCACATCTTATCATTCGACAGGCGATACGTATTGCCGTCCCTGTCGGTACATCAATCATCCGAGCGTTACATATCACCATCTCCATCATGACATGACTAACTTTTTAAATTCCCTTATTCTTAGTTATTCTTTTCTTATTCTCATGAATTTTCTTAGTTTTCTCAAAAATGCATGACATGCCCTTTGACGTAAAAACTTATGACGTAATGAGATGTGCATATACTTTTAGATATTTTGCATGCATGCATCATACTTACATAAATCGTATGACATATATAACATGTTTAATCAATACATGGCATAATTCAATCACATCACGTATCACATCTCAAGTAAAACGTAATTAATTAACTTAACAAAGACGTAGAACAAAACATTTCGTATAAGAAACCAATGATAGCTGAAACCCCCTAGGTTCTTTAGGATTTCTTTTATTTTCTTTTTACTCAAGCTCCTTTCTTATTTGATGGGTTTCAAAAATGCATAAAATAACCTTAAAATTATCGAAACTGAAAACTCACTTAATGTGTACTTCTTCTAAAATATTTCAAATAACTCTTTTGTTCAATACTTTCTCCTCATAATTTTATGGATGATTAAATATATATATATATATAGATATATTTCATAGAATTTGTACAATCACTTGATATCACAAATAAATAATAAAACTAAAATATTTCCAAAAGCAACTCCTTAGGTCGAACCTATTAGTCATCAATTTTCATTTTCTTTTGCCATCAATTTCCTATATAACTTCCTCTATTCTTCCATCCGTAGTTATCTAAAATACATTCTTAATTTCTAATAAGTCTTTTATCAACTTCTTGCAAGATAATATAACTCAAAATATTGCTTAAATCAAGCTAACAATTCTCATCACTTTGAAATCAAAGAAATTAACCAATGCTATAGAACTATTAAACAAGTAATTCAAAGCCAATGTTAGGTTATTTTGCGCACTTACCACTTTCTCCAAAACTTTTTACTTGAAATCAGACTTGGTTTTGGTAATATCCTCCTCGATGTATTCAAAATGTTTTTGTTGGAGGTTTTATGAGGAGTTGGTGATTTAGGCAAGGGTTGAAGGACTTTTTTCTTAGTGTTGCCATGAGTTAGAATGGAGAAAAGGGTGAAGAAACTCTTCCCCTTTAAGTGTCTTCCATATATATATAGCGGGAAGTGAAGAAAACATTCTAAGGGTCCAAATGTGGGATTTGGACAATTGCCACATGTATAGTCTTGAGGTTTAGGTCATCATTTGCCCTTGCTAGTAGGTTTGGTGGCCAAACAATACATCCAAGGGCTTATCTTAAGCCACCTAAGAGAGATGCTTTATTATTAGATTTACCTTTGCACCCTTGGAGCGATCTAAAGGCTTTCAGAGATAAATCCCTCTCTTGACACTTGTCCTCATGCCTAATAAGACATTTGGGTAGCAAAAGAATATTTTCAAGATTTGGTAAAGTCGGTGGCTACGTATCTCAATTGGTTTCCACATAAAACAAAGTCAGTACCTCTGTTTCCTATGTTCAGGTTTATTCCATCAACTTCCAACCCAATTTTATCCTTGATCCAATCGTTATCTCCGAAAAATCAAAATATGAAAATTATATATCTTCCTCTTAGTGTTTTATAAAATTTTGAATCACCTCCTTTGAAGGTAATATGAGAAAGTTATACTCAAATTAACAAAACACGTCGTAACTAGCCAAAAGTAGCCAATCCAGGCACAACATGTATTTCCTTTTTTATTTAGGTGCTTGGTTGACAAGAAAGCTATCCAATAGCCCATCTAGCATCACTTTTCCTACACTTGGTATGATGTCATATGTGGTGGAAATGTATTTCACAAGAAAGCCCATGTAAAGTCGGTTACTAACTCAAAGTCGATAGTTACTACACTTAAGTTGGTTCTGCCAACTTCAAGCCCAATCCCATCCTTGATTAAACCCATATCTCTAAAAACTCAAAATATAAAAGTTGTAGATATTTCTTTTGGATTTCCATAGCAGTTTGGATCATCTCAATCCAAAATCAAATGAGAAAGTTATTCCCAGATTACCAAAAGACGTCGAAACTGTCTGAAATTTCCTAATCCGAAAATATCATGTAGTATATTACTTACTTATACCACTTAACTTCCTTTGTCAATTTTCCTTCAATTTCTAAATATTTCCTTAAATATTCAAAAGCCATATCTTCTCATCATACTTAGAGTGTCTCCAATGATTTTTCTAATATATAGATTTTTCCCAATTATTTTTTCTCCAATACACATATAGGCTTAATACCAATAAAAGGTTCATATAAAATATATATTTCTAAAAAGTTCCAAAGGTTTTTTAAAATAATATTAAAGAAATATAATCATTCCAAGCACGAAATTTTTAAAAAAAAACCGGGTTATCACAATGGGAGAGTGCTCCGAGACACTTCGTGGAAAGTTTGTGATCGAGACATCTGGGAAGAGAACGTTACATTGATGGTTAATGACAGCTCTATCTAACTTCTCTCTTATTTGATGGGTTCCATGTCAATTATTAGACCAGGTGTGTAGGGATCCAAAAGCCCTTAGATCAATGAACCTAGTTTCTTCAAGGAAGAGTTCGGTTTGGAGGTGCTAGCGTAAGGCTTGCCACCTATTTTTTCATTTTGGCTAAGGACTAAGTTAAAATCTCTTATAACTATGAAAGGACCAATGAAATAGTTGGTGACAGAGGCGACATCTTCCCAAAATCTTAGTTTTTTAGAGTATCTTGCAAGACAATAGACCATATTCAGCATCCAGGGACAATGAGTGGGATCCGAGTAGATTAATACATATATTATATTACTACCATAGTTCATTATTTCTACAAGAAGTCCAAAATGCCACAAAAACAAAAGGCCTCCTTACTTCCTAGATAGGGGCATATAAACATGATGGGAATATCGTAACCTATTTATAATAGCATTAGTATTAACAGTAGAAAGGAAAGTCTCAGATAGAAATAAAGTTTCGGGATTGTGAGTCTTGATGATAGACCTAAGGGATCGGATTGCATAGGGATGGAAAATTTCCCTACGATTCCATGATATGTGCTTCATGTGTCCTTTGGTGGCAGCATTGACCCTGCCACAACATTCGTTGGATTAAGGGATAGTAAAGCCATCTCTTGGGTAGGAGTTATTCCCAATGTTGGAGTTGGAGCAAGTTGATATGGAGAGAAATGCATCCTCTGCTGCTGCAGGGTGGATTCTTCTTCTGTCTTGCTAGCTAGAGATCCTTTTGGGTTTGCTATCTTCCACAAGAGCCTTCATAGTTGGAGAACTTTCGAGTGGTAAGGGAGTGGTGCTGAGATCTTGTGCTGAGCTTTCATTGGTGTCTGCATTCACAATGATGGCAAAAAAAAGTAGGCATTTTTTCAGTAACTGGTTTCCTCTCTTATAAGGTTGAATTTTTCTCTTATCTAGGATTTGGATTTTTGTTTTGAAATAAGATGAAGAGTCTGTGAACTCTGGCTGGTGTTGATTTGTAGACTTTGTGGGATGGGTCTGGAATTATGGGCTAGAAATGGCTTTGAATGGGCTTTGAGTGGGTTGCGAGTTAGTGTCGACATGAATTGGATTTAAAGAAAAACAAGCTTGACCCGAGGGACTAATCAGCAATGATGTTTTTGGGTCGGTTGATTGGTAGGTAATTGGGCCTTGATTGGATTGAGATTGTGCAATGATTTGTTGAAAATAGAGGGCTCGGGGATTTGGACCAGAAATAACATTTTGTTTGGTGGGGTTTGTGGAGGGCAAACTATAAAGGCCCAATGGGCTCAATCAGGTTGGTGCAGAGGGTAAAAGTTTTGTCTTGAGGGTGGGAGTGGCTGTGTTGGCAAGTTGAGGGGACAAAAGGGCACGTGTTGATTTGGTGGGTAACTAAAATGCTTGAAGAGCGTACTTTCATCTTGAATGGGAGATAGTAGTGATTGAGAAAGTCAGCTTTCAATGACACCCATTAAATGATTATTATAATGAGGTTTAAAACATTGGTATTACCTTTTCTTCCACATCAACAATCGAGTGTATATTGTAAGCAATTTCTTAAAATTCATTAATTTTGTTATAGAAATTCTCTAGGTCATTAAAATTGTTGTTATATTTTGATCATTGGAGGGAAAAAGTTTGGAGAAAATTTTCATCTAATCATTTTTCTTAAATTCCAATAAAAGTTAAAAACATATAAAAATCAAAGTAATTTTTATAAATTCAAATAATTTTTTCAAGGGTTAATTACATTTTGTCCACTCCAATTATTATTCAATTCATAATATGATCTCTAAACTAAAAAATTACAACAATTGGCCTAGCTACTTTTAAAAATTCACAATGTCCTCATTTCGTCAACAATTCGCATTAAATTGAACGAAAGGAAGCATGTGCAGCTTACGTGCACTTGCCTCTCGAACTTTCACATGATTTTTTATTTACCCTCCACATTGCATTAAATTAGATTTTTAGAATAAATTAAATTTATTTTTTATATATTACTTGAATTTACAAGTTTGGGATAAAAGACTCGCAAAAAATAAATATTTGAATTTAGTAAAATACTAGGATATAATTTTTTATTTTTTTTTATTTTTTTATTTTTTGAAAAATATATTTGAATAACTCTATATAAATTACACTAAAGATATAAATATATCTCTAAATATATATATGTATATAAATAATTATATAATTATATAAATAAATATATATTTATAGATTATATAAATAAATATATATTTATAGAATTAAATATAAATATATATATATATATATATATATATATAACACTATAGATAAAACTTAGCAATACATAGTACTATAGTGTATAATTAAGTTGTGCATTATTCCAGGTTCTAGAATGAAAAGAAACAATATGCTCTATTGAATCTAATGAAACAATTTGTTTCAAACTGCCACCATAATTAATATCTGGCACACCTGTTTCAACAATTTTGAAAGAAGCAGTAGTGGAAGTACCAAGACATAGTAGAGTTTTAACATGTGTCTTGATCTGTTTAATCATATTAGTATGAATTTTGGTCCAAGCATAAGGATTGGAATGTAGTCGTTGAAAGATTGGATGACAATGTTCTCCCATATCTAGGAAGAAATAATTTCTAATAAATATTATGAGAAATCTACTGAGAGATTATTCTCGACAAATGAGTCTTAGATGAAAATCAAATATGAGCTTAATACTACTCATGTTTGCTAGGATAATGTTTGTTTTAAAATCCCTTCTGTGCTTATTAACATATGACTGATAAAGTCATATTTGGCATTCCTTTTATTTCTTCGTTATATCTATTTCTTTTTTAAAATGATAGTATTACTACTGATCATTTCGGATAAAAAGTCAAGTTTAACTTTACTTCAAAATTTGAAATTGATATTAACAAATATTTAAAATCTTTGCTTTCTGCCAAAACAAAACATTTGAATTTCTTATAGCAGGAAATCAAATTTAAAATTCTAAACAATTGACCAATAAATTGCTTCAGTCCAAAATTGATAATTTTAACAAAAAATTGATTGATGATGTTTGTTCCGATTTTCCAAATGCTTTTTGGCATAGGAAAAAACATATTATTTGTTTACCTATATTATAGATTTTTCTAAAAAAAAAAAAATTTCCCACCAAAGCCCGGCCTATTCAAATATAGTGAGACTTTGAATTTTTCAAAACTGAGATTCATGATCTTCTTGCTAAAAATATTATTAGGCATAGTAAGTTTCCTTGATCTTGTGCTACTTTTTATATCCAAGAAAATGTAGAAATTGAGAGAGAGACACTTTGTCTGGTTATTAATTATAAGCGTTTAAACAAAATCTTAGAGTGGATTAAGCACCTTATCCTTAATAAGAACGATTTGATCCAAATGCTTAGTAGCATAATAGTGTTCTCCAAATTTGACCTTAAATTAGGATTTTGAAAAATTCATATTAGTGAGTCAGATAGATACAAAATTGCCTTTACTATCTCATTTGGTCACTATAAGTGGAATGTTCTACCTTTTGGTTTGAAAAATACTCCTAGTGAATTCCAAAATATTATAAATAATATTTTCAATTTATTCACTCATTTCACTATTGTTTATATTAATGATGTCCTTATTCACTCAAGATCTATTGATGAACAATGGAAACATTTGAATTCGTTTCTGGATATCATTAGACAAAATGGTCTTATTGTTTCTGCCAGAAAAATCAAAGTATTCCAAACCAAAATTAGATTTATTGGTTATGATATTTCTAAAAGCAAAATTCAACCTATTAGCTGTGTCATTGAAGTTGCAGATAAATTTCCCTACTTTCTCCATTTTTTCAAAAAATACATGACCCCTTAAATCATTAAATAGAGTTATGAGAGAGGTGAAGATATATTGGTCTGTCATTGGCTCGTGAAATGGTGGGATAGATTTTCCTACACACAAAACATCATTGATAATGTTGTTAGGGATATTCCTATTTTATATTTGGCTTTCTTACTATTCTTCATTTGTTGACAAAGTATTCTTTGATCATTACATATACTAATACCAAATTTCTTAATTGTACTAATGATATCACCATAAGTGTAATTATCATAATTAAGGATTCCCAAGATATCATGTAATAACCCTTCCTTCTTACATATATTTTTAGGAATAGATTCATTTAGAAATTTATTTTTTATTTTAAGGGAACTTTTAGGAAATTATAGTAATAGGAAGAAAGATCTAAACTAGAAACACCTTAAGTAATAAAAGAAATATGGAAAATTATGATCAATTTATTTGATAATTTTAAAAAGATGTAAATAGGAATATTTTAGTTTTCATTTATAGATAATTATATCAAGGAGAATAAGAGAAAAATTGAGAAAATTGGAAATGAAGTGGAAAAACACTTAGGTAGCCTAAAAGTGAGTTCTCATATTAGAATGACATGTTTCGGTAAATTGATGATATATCCCTCATATGACCTCATATTTAGGTGATTCAAAAGTATATGGATCACTAAGAAAATGGTCTAAAACTTTCATGTTTTGAGGTTTTGGATAATCGAAGTAAATAAATGATTTATTTAGGCTGGAAGTGAACCGATCTGTTTTAAGTGTAAACTGAAGCCCGAAAATAAATCACTCCACCGACTTTAGAAGCTCTAATTTGATTGGTTCTTTACATTTTTATATTCTAGATATGTGTAAAAAGGTTCATACTTGGTGGGGAAGAGTTTCTAGAAGGAAAATTTGTCTATAACCATTGGAGAAGTAGGAACAAATCTGATTGGAGTAGAACCAACCAAACCAGCCAAGTTGCCCCTCCATTCTCAACCAATAGCCAACTAAGCCTTAAGGAGATTCTTCTAAAATGTTCTAAGGATGTCTAAGAAGGCTGGAACATGTGGCAAAAGGGGGAGAGATGATCTAAAAACTGTGGGTGAAAGGAAGAGGCCAAGTGGCCGGTTTAAGCTTATCCTAGATATGCTAGGATTTTGTTTTATTTTTTTATTTATGTGTTGTAATAATTTAAATCATTAATCTAGGTTATTTTAGAGATGGAATAAGCCTATCCATGGGATGAAAATCTTGAGAAGTTATTAGATATAGGGGTGATCATGACCTTGCAAGTTAGAGGGGAACAATGCACCACTCGGCTAATGCCCCTTGCTGAAATGCTCTTCCTTTCTCAAGTATTCCAACACCTTTTCACCCCTATAAATAGACACTCAAGCTTCCATTTGTTTCCTTTTAGAGAGACCCTATGTTCACTTTGATAGAATATTAAGAAAAATACAAGAAAACTCAATCACAACACACATACCTCAAAAGGAAGTTAAGTAGGAGCCTTGGAAAGAAGGGTGGTGCAAAATCAATTCAAAGCTACTAATTTAACTTTGGAAAATTTTTTAAGTATACTACTTAACATAATCTTAGTGTAGTATAAGTGGCTTAATTTACAGATTTAGTTTGATGCCTATTTGATGCTTGTTTAAGCCTATATATTATGTATGAAGTAGCTTGAATGCTCTTGATTTATAGAGTAGTTTTTGTTGTGGAAAAATACTAGAAAAAATTTTAGAACCTTATGGATATATTTTATGATCATATAATAAGAGTAATATGTGAAAATATGAGATCATGATTTGGAAAAAAAATGATAGATCAACCCTAGCAACTTTCGGACTTCAAGGGGGTTAAGTTGACAGATTTAACATCGTATAGTAAAATAGTCATAACTTAATAGTCAGAGAGCTACGACTTTTGTATTTTAAGTTTTAAGAGATAAAAACTCTATGAAAGACAAAACTGGAAATAAGTAACAAAACAGAGTCGGTAAACTCTTAAAAAGTGGTGTTTTTCCTTTATTTTTAAAACTTCTAGTGAATTATTGGAATGAGATTTTAACAAGTATGATAAGTTTAAGAATCTCAATATATTAGAAGGATTTTCCAGAATTATTATGCTTAAAAGATAAAATAAAATAATAAAATTATGTATATAAGAGAGATGAAAAAAAAAAACAAATAAAAATGTTTAGGCTATGTAATTATGAAAAGAAAATCTGGACTTGAGTTAAATAAGTTAAATGAACAATAATTATGAATATATTTCCCATGAAAATTCAGCCAGCCCTTGATTAAATAAAAATTTAATATTTTATTTAATTGCATACGTATTATTTGCTAAATTTTGACATTACACATTTAAGTGACATTTGTGCATATAGGTTTTTGTGGCATGCTTTTCTACGTTATATTGCTCTACGAAAACATGAATCATGCATGTCACAAGTCTAAGTTTACACATATATTGCATTTCGTCACATATGTATGTCGTCATAAGTCACGACATGTATTTTAATAAAATACGATACGAAAATGTTAAGAAAACCTGATATGTTAAGTGTCGTGTCACGATGGAGACGTCGATACGTAATGCCCGCTATGCTAAGTAATTCCGTGTTAGGATGGGAACGGCGATACATAACTTCTGGAAGATTGACACAAGGCTCGTTAGGACAGGGACAGCGATACGTAATGCCCGGAAGATTGATGAGCTTATGTATGGTTGAGCTTATGTATGGTCAAGCTGACAGGGACAGCAATATGTAACACCCGTCAAGGTTATGAAATAAGAATAACCCACAATGTTACGAAAGATAAATTAAGAAATAAGAACTTTAGTATAATAAGAGTGGGTCCATAGGAAATATAAATTGGTATTTCATATGTCATTTACATGCATGAGCTATATACGATAATGTTATATGTCATATGCTATGATCTTGTTATGTGATTTATGTTATATTTTATCTATGCCTTGTTATGTTTTATCTATTACGATAATGTGTACTTATTGAGATTTTCGAGAAAATCTTACTTTTATTTGTTTGTGTCTTTTTGAAAAGATTATATATTGTACAGGATCTTATGAAGGACATAGGAAAAGCTCCTATGTCTCATAAACCTCTGAGGAACCCTGAGGGGCCCTCTAACTTTTCCATTTTTAACTTTTTTTACTCTCCTGTTGTGGATATTTGTGATTGACCGATGGGGTTATGGAGACACGATGCATCCGCCTTCTCAGCGCTGTAGAAGCGTACAAGATATTGTCTGACGTTAGGATTAGATGGCTCATTGTCCATATGCAGGGTTTATACAACACCATATAGACAATACCTTCATCGGGATTTTGATGTTATTTTGGATAAGTTTCGTTATGGGAGAGAGCATTTGAGGTTAAAAGGGAGCCAAGGTGGTGCTGACGAAGTAATGGGATTTATGTATGTTTATATGACTAAGAAAACAGACTAGATCATGTAATAGTACAATATGATGTTATAAATGTGGTATGAATATTATGTTTATATTTTACCATGTGATCATTAGTTTATTTATAAAAAATTTTATTTAGACTCGTTTTTGTTGTGTGTCTCATTATATACAATAGTAAGATTAGATGCATGCATTATAAAATCAATACGTATGAGGTAAGTAGCCTAGTATTACTTACTCAGACTTTTCAATTTACATTAAAACCCTTAGCATAAATTGAGGGCGTCACATATCAATAAGTTCATCTTTAACTTTGTGAGCAAATAAATGAGGCAAACCATCAATAAATTTTTCTTTTCAGTAAGACCTTTAACTATCATCTCTGAGCATTACTCTAGACATAAAAATATCTTGGTACCATCTATAATCAAACATTTATTGGCATCTTAAATTATTCAAATAATCACTAATGCGATTAGTAATTCTGGAGGGAGTTCTAACAAAATGTTTAACAATAAATCAAAGTGTTAACACTATCAAGAATCCACATTCATCAAAAATAGGTAACCCTTCGTGATTATGCTTTAAATCATTTTGAGTAGTTTTTTTTTGCTTTAGTTATGAGATGTTTATACCAACAATGTCGAAGCATTCAAAAACAAAAAACCAGTAATTAACATAGTAACTATCTCAGGTTGTTTGAAATTGTTATTAACATAAGCATTTGCAACCATAGAAATTTTACTTATGGTATTGAGTATTTCCTACTCAGATAATCCATCAATATTTATTTATAGATTTTGTTGGAAGAAACAAAAAACTAGGTTTGAAAAATCTTTCCTCAACTATAATTCAGGAGGTGTAAGTTTGGGATACCAATTTTTCGTTAGACTCATTAGATTTGGTCTTTTTGAAGAAAATCTGGCGATCTCCGATTTTCTCAAATCAATATCTTGATTTTTTTTAAGACAGACAAGGTTTTTAATGGTAGAAGAATCACTATCAAATGTTTCTTTAGTAGAAAAACCAGAAATAACAACGTCTTTGCCATTGCTATGTAAAGCATTAGTAGAAGTTTGCTCTTTAATTTTGAAATCAAGACTTGGCCTATTTTCTAGTAACATAATTAAAGGCTTTTCAATATTTTTTAAAACATTTTTTTGAAGAAGTAGAGACATGTTTTTTAACCTTTTCTTCAATGCGATCTAGTTAATGACCAATAATATGGAGAGTTTGGTTAACAAAATTATTTTGTTGCATAATTTTATTTTTCTCCGCAAAAGTGGTAGCAACTTTAGGATCAATATCAGGTATTTTAATAGGAGAAGCTTTTGTTTATTCTCCTTTGTGAGAAATAGTAATTGTCTCAAATGGAAGGTGTCTAGATTTAACCACAACCTTGCTTCCTTAACAAAACTAGTTTTGACAACATTTAAATTATGTTTAGAAACATAATAATTTCCAAGAAAATTATATGCTTCTCATTCCATTTTCATTTAACAAATAATTTTTTATAATTGGAAAAATTGGCATGATAAGTTTTTCTTTTATCACGATTTGCAACATAATTATAATCTTTAAACAGAGAAATCAAATCAATGTCAAAAACATTATTTATCACAGTTAGCTGACTGTGATGAATAGGTGTTACCGTATTTGAAGTAGTAGGTGATAAAGATGAAGCATCGTCTTCTTCTTTATCAGCTTCTTCCTTTATAAATTTGCCTTTGGATATTTCAACATCTTTGGTAGTATAAGAAGCAGAAGAAACTTAGGAAGAAATATAAATTCCTTTCAATTTTTAATCAGGGTTAACAGGGTTGTCGTCTTAGCAGAATCCTCCAGAATTTTTTTGAGATTTAGGTCTCTTCTTTCTGGATTTTAAGAAATACAAAGGTTCTAGTCCCAACGAAAGAATTTCTTCTTTAATTGATGACTAGAGATTGGTCAAAACAAAATTTAACAGTATCATCTAAATATTGCTGAATGTAATCAAGGTTAAGCTCATCAGCTAAAACCTTACCAGAAGAAATTTCATGTTTCAAAGTCCATTCATTGGAAAGAGAAATATCTTTCTAATAAACCATTTTTGGAACCTAGACATTTGCATCAGGAGTAGAACTCTTAATTAAAACAATTTTGTTTCCTGAGAATTTTAAAATAACTTTAGGATTTAAATTAGTCTTTAAGATCTTGTAATAAATATGATAAATTAGGACAAAAGGCTTGCTGGCTTCTTCCATGTCACAACCGTAAGTTAAAATATTCAAAGTCAAGACTTTCAAAATATTTGGATCACCCAAAGCAAGGGTTAAATCAGGAAAACAATCAAAATGGACAGAACCACTAAACAGAGAAGATTGAATCATACCATGAATACTAGTTTCAATTTTTTTTTTTAAAAATCTAGCATCTCTTAAACAAAGAAGTACCAAAGCATTGATACATTTCCTCATTAGAGGTTTAACAGCAATTTTGCCAGAAATTCTTGAACAGATTTTCTGTTAAACAAGCAACATTTTTCTTGAGTTTTTGAAATAGCATAGATCTATTCAATAGTCTTAACATTGGACTTAATCTTGAAGGCAGACTAAACCCAAGTGATTTTGTAATAGACATTTGAATTAATCTTTGGAATACTCTAATGATTAAAATCAACAGAATCAGTTTCTTTAAAAGCAAAGTCTTCTTCATTAATAATATCAGGCGGCAGACTATACTTGGAGCTGACAGATAAATTAAATCTAAACATCTTATTCATTATGGCAACAACCAAAACAAGACTCAATCTTAACTAACTCTCTATCTTCCCTCACCTTCCTGTTGCATTTCATAACACATACCTTTGGTTGAACCTTGTACTCATTCTTGCCCTAGGCACTAAATGTGACGCCCCCAACTTACGTCTGTGATTTAACGTAAATCAAGGTGTCTGGATGAGTAACACTCGGCTACTCACCCTCGTAGCGGATCAAGTTATAGATAAAAACTTTCTATAGATCACATGGGAAATGTATTTACAACATTCATTAAAACTTAACATTGTACTTTTTACATATACAAGACCCCAAACAGTAAATAAAATATTTTACATTCATCCAAAAGAACTTTCCTTCACCTCACTCTTTTTCCCTCTTAACCTCGGGATATTCTCTCCCATAGCGAAACCTATCTATACTAATACTAAAGTCTCGCTGGAGCTGTTGTCCCTGTGGAGTCACACAAACCCCACACATGGACAATGAGCCATCTACCCCAAAGGTTATACAGCATCCGGTACGTCGCCTCTCCTCAGCAAAAGCGGATGCTTCACAACTCCAAACTCTGGTGGGTTGATTACTGATAGAAGGTCCGAAGGAAACAAAAGAAATGTCTATGTAGGGACTATAGTCGGAAAGTCCCTCAGGACTCCCCGAAGTCTCCTGCCTCATCGGGGCTGTCCCCCTGCTGGTCATCGGATCCTGTATAAATTAACATGCACAAAATATATGGAGCCACAAAGGAGTGAGATTTCGAATGAAATCTCAGTAAGTACATAAACAGCTTAAAGGAAACAGGGAAAACAACAATAATATTATCACCACTGATGGCAAGGGAAATTGCCTTAATATACCCCTCATAAGACCACTGTCTAACTAATACATTTCTTAACTCAACCATAATTTTATACTATATTACACTGTTTTCCTTAAGATTCTCATTCTTTTCTTATTACTGATGGGCGTTACATATCGCCGTTCCCATCACATACACTCATTCACCATACGGGCATTACGTCTCGCCATCCCCGTTGTGATGAGCCTGGTGTCAATCTCACGGGCGTTACGTCTCGCCGTCCCCGTCTTGACACAAAACATATACACATATTAATGCGGGCGTTACGTCTCGCCGTCCCCGTGAAGATCAGTCATTCTTATAACGCGACAGGCGTTACGTATCGCCGTCCTTGTCGGCACGTCAGTCATCCGGGCGTTATGTCTCGCCGTCCCCGTCACGACGTGACTAACTTAATCTTTCATGTATTGTTTTCTTTCTTTTTCTTTCTCTCTTATACATACGAGTTATATTCACTTATAACCCTTTCCATTTGAAACACCCATTTCTATTCTAGGAAACCCTAAATCTAAGCAAAACAGGGCATCTCGCTCAAGTGGGTTGTCGAGCGAGGATCGAGTGAAGTCTCGGGTTGGAACTCGCTCGAGCAGGGTATCGAGCGAAACTCTAGCGAGGGTTCATATTTTGCTTTCGCTCGACTCACATGTCGAGCGAGGGTCGAGTGAACTTACGGCTCTAAGAGTTTTTTTCTACTCAAAACATGCTCATCTTTCCAATACACTCTATTTAGTTCCTTAAAAACTTAAATCTAAGCTCTTACAAATTTTATTGAACATATTTATAGGACAAATTAAAATCAATCCTACTCATGTGTCACATTGCTACTTAATCATGTTCTTAAGTATTCATTACTAGTAAACATAGATCAATCATCTCAATAAACCATTTCCATGCTTAAATTAAGCTAGAATATGGACTTACAAATTCTTCCAAGCTCAAGAGAATTGATCCAACCAACTTCTTGCAAGTTTTTCTTCCAACTCACTCACTTAACTCACAAATGGATTCTCTAAGGGTTTGGATGGATTTTTCTGGTATGGCTTCCAAAGAGAAAGTGTTATCTCCTTCTAAAGGAGCTTAGAAAGCTCTCAAGGCTCTATATATAGGGTGGTGGTCGACCAACATGAGGGAGAGAAAAGGAAATGCACCTAAGGTGCACTAGTTGGCAGATTTGCATGGATGATGAGGTGTCCATCTAAGAAAATCTCATGATGAGGATTAAGCCTCCAAATCCTAGGCTTTGCAGCTGGATTAGTCATCCAAGGGCTCACATTTGAGATATTTTGGCTACCCATTTTGATCCATGGCTGAGAAGTGAGCTAAAGGGAAAAGAGGTGAGGTGGCATTTCACCTAACCATGCATGCATCTCTCATCTCCAGCCCTCTCCTTGTGTCACACGCCCCCTTCTAGTTTTTCCTACCCATTTGGTTCCTTCCTAACTCCCTTAAGTCTCCCTTCAACAAGTTCTAGAAGGCTATTACTTAGTTTAGTTAAGATAAAGCCAAATTTGATTCACTTAGTCACCTATCAACTAGATTTTGGTTCCCCTTGAGTTCCCATCACACTAACTATTCAATTGGCTTCCAAATCAAATCTCCATCCATTTCTAACTATCCCTACACATGTTCTAATCCCAGAAAATCTTAGAATCAATTGCCTAATTAGTTACATGACCCAATTTAGTTCAATCTATCCAACTCAGGTTCCAATTGAGCCCATTCCCAAGCTGCCTACTTGATTCCCAATTAAGTTATTGATTCCTTCCAAATCTCAGGAAACTTCAAACATAAAAGTTTTAGATCTATCTCTTAAGGTTCAAACATATGAATAACTTATGCCCATTTTCCTAAAACTCGACAGATTAATCCGAAAATGCATAATTTCCAATACCAAGTGTTATCTCACATTCCTCAATTAAATCTCCCACTCTAATTCCTAATAAATAAATGCATCTAATAAATTTCCTTAAAATAATATTCATAAATAATTTACTTTAGAAAATTTGGGCTATTACATCCTCCCCCCCTTAAAAGGATTTCATCCTCGAAATCGCTAAGACATAAATAATTAAGGGTTTAAGGAATCTATACCTCGGTTGCTAGCAGTAGATTCTTCTGAAGAGGTAGGTACTTTTTCCTCATTAAGCAGCGAATCCTGAGAGTGATAAAATATCATGTCTATACCTGGATCATAGTACATATTCACACTTATTTCTTGCAACATACGCAATCTCTCTTCCTCTATCTCTTCTATTATGGGTCCCTCTTCACATTGACGTTTACGCTCTTCAGATCCATCAGATGACTCTACTATGACAGCTTTTCCTTTATCCTCTCTTCTCAAAAATCTTTTCTCTGCTTTTAACCATTTTCGAGCGGGTTGTCTTTCCTCACCTGGTAACGCTCTTCTACTTATAGGGTTACATTTTTCATCTATATCCATAATATGGGTTCTGTGCTTCTCACTTTTATTTAACCAGCTCAATCTCTCAGCTTTCCATTGTTTCAGTTTTTCCCTACGAAATCTCTCTCTAATCCTCTCAGACCTTTTCTTTAACTGATCTACAGGGGTGACTGACATACGTGCGTTTCTTTTTGGAGCCATAATTCCTGTATAAGGTTAAATATTAATGAATATGAACATAAGAGAAAACATAAATATCATAAAAATGTAATACAGTTGATTCAATTTATAACGCATTTTATTACAACTATGTTTCAAACAAGTGGGGATCATTAACTCTCATTACATCCTCACGTTCCCAAGTGGCTTCCTAAAAAACTGGATTGTTCCAAAATACTTTTACTAACACTATGGTACGATTCCGAAGGGTCTGCTCTTTCTAATCTTCAATTCGTACAGGCCACTCTTCATAAGTTAAATTGGGACGTAAATTATTAGGACGCGGATCCATTACTGCCACTGATTGATCATTCAAACACTTTTTCAGAGAAGATACATGGAAGACATTATGAACTCCTTGCAAATCATCAGGTAGGGCTAAACGGTAAGCCACTGGACCTACTTTTCCAGAATTTCATAAGGTCCAATATAACGAGGACTCAACTTCCCTTTCTTACCAAATCGCATGACTCCCTTTAGTGGCGAAATCTTCAAGTACACCCAGTCTCCCACCATAAAATCTAAGGTCCTTTTACGATTATCTGCATAACTCTTTTGTCTACTTTGCACTGTCTTTATCTGATTTCTAATCTTTGTGATCTGCTCTTTGACTTCTTGTAAATACTCAGGTCCCAAAACACTACTTTCACCCACTTCATCCCAATAAATAGGAGACCTACATTTCCTCCCATAAAGTGCTTTATATGGCGCCATCTGTATAGTAGCTTGAAAACTGTTATTATATGCAAATTCAATTAACGGTAGCAGACTTTCCCAATCTTTGTCAAAATCTAACACACAGGCTCGCAACATATCCTCCAAAGTCTGAATAGTTCTTTCTGTTTGCCCGTCCGTTTGAGGATGATATGCACTGCTAAAATTTAAATTGGTACCCATCATCTTCTGTAAATTTTGCCAAAATCGAGATGTAAATCTGGGGTCTCTGTCTGATACTATAGTCTTGGGTATTCCATGTAAACGAACTATTTCCTTCACATAAATTTTTGCTAACTTTTCCATGGAATCCGTGTTGGAGATAGGTAAAAAGTGAGCACTCTTCGTCAATCGATCCACTATCACCCAAATTGAATTTTTTCCCGCAGATGTTCTTGGAAATCCCACCACAAAATCCATAGATAGATCCTCCCATTTCCATTCGGGGATTGGTAGAGGTTGCAACTTACCAGCTGGTCTTTGGTGTTCAGCTTTTACTAACTGACACACTGGACATTTGGCTACAAAGGTCGCAATATCCTTCTTCATTCCTTCCCACCAAAGCTTTTCTTTTAAATCTTGATACATCTTAGTACTTCCAGGATGAGTAGTATATGGGGTACTATGAGCTTCTTTCATCAACCTTTCTTTCAATTCTGGGGCATCCGGAATGATTTTCCTTCTTCCAAAATATAACATTCCATCGCCTGAAATCATAAAATGCGAAAACCCTTTTCCTTCCAGTATTTGCTGTTTTATCTTTTCCAGCTTAGCATCCTTTTGTTGTTTTTCCTTAATTTCTTTGTCTGTTAAAAGAACAATTTCTTGAATCTCCATTAACTTGAGGTCCTGGGATAATTTGTTTACCAGAATTTCTCGTATCGCTGCCATTACTGAAATTTCTTCTGTTTGAACTTTTCTACTCAAGGCATCGGCTACCACATTAGCCTTTCCAGGGTGGTATTTGATTTCGCATTGAAAATCACTTATAGTCTCTATCCACCTTCTTTGTCTCATATTCAAGGTTTTCTGGCTAAAAAGATACTTGAGACTCTTATGGTCCGTAAATATTTCACATCTTTCTCCATATAAGTAATGCCGCCAAATCTTTAGAGCAAACATCATGGATGCTAATTCTAAATCATGCGTGGGATAGTTCTGTTCATGGTCCTTAAGTTGTCGGGATGCATACGCAACCACTCTTCCTTCTTGCATTAATACACACCCCAATCCCATTTTTAAGGCATCACTATATATCACATAAGGTTTATGAGGTTCTGGCAAGGCTAAAATTGGTGCTGTAGTCAATCTCTTCTTTAGCTCTTGAAAACTCTTTTCACATTGTTCACTCCAAACGTACTTAGCATTCTTCCTGGTCAATGCTGTCAGAGGTGCAGACAGTTTGGAAAATCCTTCCACAAATCTTCTATAATATCCAGCTAATCCCAAGAAGCTTCGTATTTCATGAGCATTGGTTGGTTGCTGCCACTCGATCACTGCTTCTACCTTTGCTGGATCCACGGAGACTCCTTCACTTGAAATAACATGACCCAAAAATTTAACTTCTTGTAACCAAAATTCACACTTACTTAGTTTGGCGTACAATTGGTGTTTCTGCAAAATTTCCATTACTACTTTTAAATGCTCTTTATGATCTTCGTCAGTTTGAGAGTAGATCAAAATATCATCAATAAAAACCACCACGAACTTGTCCAAATATGGTCTAAATATCCGGTTCATCAAGTCCATGAATACTGCTGGTGCATTTGTCACTCCGAATGGCATAACCAAAAATTCAAAGTGCCCGTATCGGGTTTGGAAAGCCGTCTTATGTACATCTTGCTCCCTAATCTTCAACTAATGATAGCCAGACCAAAGGTCTATTTTTGAAAACACAGTTGCTCCTCTTAATTGATCCAACAGGTCATCTATCCGTGGTAACGGATATTTATTCTTAATGGTAACTTTATTCAATTCTCGATAGTCTATGCACATCCGCATTGTCCCATCTTTCTTTTTAACAAACAGTACTGGTGCTCCCCATGGGGATGAACTGGGCCTGATAAATCCTTTCCTTAAAAGTTCCTCAATCTGAGCTTTCAATCCTTCTAATTCCACCGGTGCCATTCTATACGGAGCCTTATGAACTGGAGTTGTGGCTGGTTCCAATTCAATAACAAATTCTGCTTCTCGATCAGGAGGTAGTCCCAGCAGATCATCCGAAAAAACTTGAGGAAAGTCTTCCACCACAAGAATTCCTTGAATACTTTTAACAATTTCGGAAGAATTTAACATGATTATCCAGTAGCCCTTTGTCTCTTTGTTAATACTCTTCTTTATTCGCTTAGCAGTTACTATAGAGGAAACTGCCTTCAACATTTCTCCCTTGTAACAAAATTTCTCTTCCTTGGATAAGCCAAAAACCATTTCCTTTCTGCGACAGTCCAGTTTAGCATAATACTTGGCCAACCAATCCATACCTAAAATTAAATCAAACTCCATCAAATGGAATAGTATCAAATCAGCGACTAGCTGTGAACCTCCAATCTCCAAGGGGCAACTTTTTACCATCCGGTGGCATTATACTACCTTTCCATTAGGCATGACTACTATAAACTTTTGGGCCAAAAATTTTGTTTCTAAATTACACCTTTGGACACAATCATATGAAATAAAGGATCTTGTCGCTCCCGAATCAAACAAGGTATAGACCATGCATTGCTTCAGCTTAAGCTTACCTAAAGAAAATTTTATTCTACTATTATTATTATTACTACTCCCAAGAATCCATTCATTAACTAAAAGAGGAGACTTAGAAATTTACCGGTAATGACATTAGCATCTATTGTCTCGTCTGCCTCCATATCTACTTCTCCAAGCGTGATAGCATAAACTTTAGCTTTCGCAGAAGTTTTGGCTTTTCCTCCGGGTAGAGCTACTCCTTGTGTAATAGCCCTAAAAATCTTCATCTTAATTTAATTAGTTAATTAAGGATTAATACACAAGATTAATGGTAATGGGTGAAAGAACAAAATAGGCTTTGAAGAGATGGGCTTAGGAATGAGACCTTTGGAGAATGGATCAAGTGAATGGGCCAAGAGAGCAATGGTGAGTCCAAAAGCCCATGGAATGAGCCCATGGCCCATCAAGCCCATAGTAGAGACACTTGTCAATTGAAGAAAAATCCTAGAAAATTATCCAAACACCTATAGGAAAACCTAAGTTGGTGAAGGTTGACTAGTAGTTGGATACATGCCATGTAGGATTGAGTGTAGGATCTAATGGAATGATTTCTCCTACCATGGTATCTTGGAGGTACAAGACACCATCCCTTGACTTGCCAAGTGAGATCATGGTGTGTAGGGAAGTGACAAGTGGCATGAGGAGAAGCATGGAGAAAGGAGCTTGGAGTTTTCGGTGGAAGCCAATCCGTGGGATTCATTGGAGAATCTCATGGGGTATGGCCACCAACAAGTGATGGGACAAATAGGAAGAGTGTGTAAGTAGATGAAGTACATGTGTAAGAGAGTATGGTGATATGAAGAAAGGTATGGTGTGGGTGTAGGTGATTGAAATGACAAAAACTAGGAAGAGGAGCAAAATGGATTTTCGGTGGAGCTAGCTTGGCCGGTCATGCCTTGCTCAAATTCCAAAAAGCATGGCTTTGGAATCACTTGGATGGACACATGAGAGGATAGAGGAATGATGATTGAGTGAAAAACAATAAAATGGATGCTAGGAGCACCAAAGAGCCGCCGGCCATAGGAAGGAAAAGGAGAAAGGGAAATCACCAAGGTATGGCCAAGATTTGATCTTGGAGTGGCCTAGAGTTGTCAATCACCCCATCTATCATTAGCCATGCCTAAACATGATGAGAAGAGTACCAAAGACCCTAGGGAAGAGAGCTGGCCGTGTGACCCCTTAGGCAAACCCCTTGAGCTCAATTCACTTGGACACATGCAAACACCCTCATTTTCCTCTCCACCTCTCGGCCAAACCCTCTCTAGTCATTCCTACTTTTGCTTCTTCTCTTTTCACCACATAATTTGAAGAACCCTATAGTAGGAAAGCCAAAAAGCAAGAGTGTGGAGGTGATCAATTCATTGGAGAAGGTTAGTGACTAAATCTATACAAGTTTAGGAAGAACACACACACACACATGTAACACTTTGTTGTGGTTAGAAGGAAATAGGGTTTCCTTTGAGTTTTATGTTCATGGCTAGCCTAATGGGAGATTTTATATGTGTAATTTCAGATTTAAGCTAAAGCCTAATAGGAGTGTTGTAAGTATACTCCCACTTTTTCCTTAACAATTCTTATATACAGTGAAGTGATCATGTTTGTTGGATTAATGGTTGCCATTGCCATGTTTGGGTTGGAATGATTTTTCTTGCTTGTGATATGAATATTTTTGGATAAATTTATATGATGGAACAAGCTTAGAATGTGAGTAGAAATGATGAATCAAGTGTTAGTCGTAAAAGAAAGGAAAAAGCATGATTATTTGATGAAATGATGAAAATGATGCATGAAGGACTTTACTGTTAAATGTTACATTTTGGTGTTGCTAATGTAAGGTTTATTTGAGGAAACTAATGATGCAATTGATTTATTCAAAGAGCATATTGTGTTGAGAAAATGAAATTGGATAGGAGAATAAACTATATGATTGATATGAATGGAAATGGTATACACTTGCATATGGAAGAAATGATCACTTGTGTATGATGTATAGAAATGTTTATTGGGAATTTTATGATATTTAAGGTTGAGATTTGGAAGATTAATATTATATTGCTTTGTGGTGAGTTTGTTTAGTTGAACTCATAGAAGAAACTCTTAGGAAAGGAAGTTTGAATAGACTAAGGGGAGGAATTCCCTAAGTTAGAAAGGTGAATGGAGAAAATGGAAATGGCTAAGTTTGGAGGTGAAAATGGTTACTTAGAAAACACTAAGGTTTCGGTTACCCCTTGCTAAGGAGGGTACATGATTTAAATTGATACTTTAAAAAATTGATTGGAGGAAATTGGAAGTCAAATGATGAAGGAAAGCCATAGAACTCTCTAGGAGAATTCGGCCATGATGGGTTGGAGATGGGCCCAATACCCCACTTCAATCCTAGGCCCATTTTGGGTATAGAACGTGATGACTAAGTAGGAAAATTATGAAATTATCCCAAAAGAGGGAAAAAGAAGATGAAATGTGAATGCACTCGAGCTTGTCTCGAGTTCTGTATGAAGTTAAATGAGCATTGCATGTCCCATGCATACGTCATGAAAAGAAGGTTTTTAAAGTCAAGTATGTTTTTACGAAAAAGGAAAAGAAAAAGAAAAGATTGAATTTTTTGAAAGCAAAGAAAAGAAGTAAAGTTTTATAAGAACCCCAAAGGCTGGGACGGGGAAGTGCCCCAGTGGAACTCCCTGTCCACTCAGGAGTGATTAAAGTCGAGTGGAAGCCCCTGGGTCGACGAAGAACAGTCGGCGGACCGTGTATGGCTCCAAAAGGTGTCCGGAGCGTGGTAGCACCTAACGCTAGTGGGTGCCCAAGACAGATAAGGTGTAAGGACTTGCCGTTTTAAAGTTATATGACGCTCACTCTAGGGTGATGCGGTAACCAGCAGGGAACACGCGGTGCTAGGGGAACCGTGTTGTGTCTCATACATGTTAAGTGAAAAGTCATGACAAGAAGGGTTTTCGAGCCAAAAGAAAGATCTGTTCAAGATAAGTGGCGCCTAAGAAAGAATGAAAGATACGAAATGTTTTAAAGAAATGTTTTGAAAAGTAATAATGATATGAAAAGAAGCTTGAAAGAAGAAGTCTGCATGAAAGTTTTATGAAAAGAAGTCTGAAAGAAGCATGTCTGTTTAAAAGTTTTCATGAGCATATGCATGAGTCAGTCATTCATTGCATGTGCATTAGTTAAGAATGTTTTGTTCACTTATCCGTATATCTGATGTGTTCTAGTTTAAGTGCTAGTATACTTGCTGAGATTTCTCCCGAAATCTCACCCCCCTTTTATTATCTTTACTATTGCTCCCTTGGGAACAATAGAAGTTATTGCAGGACATGATGGATCCTCGGAGTATGACTCTCGAGAAGATGGGTCGGACCCTCATGGGCCCGACTAAGGCTGAGACTGTCGGGCCAGTGACCCTAGACCTGTTGGGTCAGTGGGCGACAGAGTCGCTTCCTATAGCGACGTATTTTTTTGATGACCTACGCCCTACGGGGTGCTGTTTGGTGCTGGGAGTTGACGGGCTCCTCCACTTGGGACGCCTGTTTACGTCATCCTCTGGGATGATGTGTGACGTAGGTCCAGGACTGAGTCTGGACATCCTTCGTTATGGCCCGAACTTTAAGAAGATAAAAGAAGAACCCACCTATTAGTATGGTTGGCAGAGGGAGGAGTGGATCAGCAGCACCTTTATTTTGCATTCACTGATGTATTTTGTGGAAAAATCTTTGCGCTGTTTTGGGAAGTACTTTTGTATAAAAACTGTTTACATTGGTGACTTTATTATGAGATATATATATATATATATATATATATATATATGCATGTGATGTTTAATTTGGGTTCTATTTTGTTAACCATGTGATGTGCGACAAGCGTAACGTTTTGTCGTTTATTTATGGCTTGACCTTTTTCCGCTGCGATATAAAAAAAAATAAGGCTCTCACAAGTAAAGATGAGGGATGACTTCCTTGTGACGTTCGTCCCCGGCGTCGCAATTTGCGTACGAACCCAAGCGCAAGCTGGGGCGCCAACACCTTTGGAGGTATTTTGAGGGCAGTCTTTGATCAGATGTCCTGGCCGACCGCATCTATAACAAATTCTAGTATCCCCTCGACAATCTCCCTGGTGTCGACGTCCACATTTTGCACATTGCAGAAATAAAATCGGCACATTTGGATTAATTGCTATTCCTTTTCCTCTATCCGTGGATCTAAAATTTGGTTTCCTCCTAGCATTTGTTCCCCCAGAAAATTGAAATCTTCTTTTTCCATATGCTTGAGTTTGCGCCATAACACTCCTCTGTTCAGCTTCCGCTATGGCTGCTACATTCACTAGTTCTTGAAAATTCTCAATTTGCAAACATGCCACCTGCATACGAATTCGTGGCTGCAGTCCTTCCTGAAACTTCTGAGCTCTCATCTTTTCAATAGCTACCAGATGCGGAGCAAATCTCGCCAATTCCATAAATCGTGCTGAGTACTGTTCCACCGTCATACCGCCTTGTATTAACATAGTAAATTCCAAAGCTTTTTGTCACTTCATAGATTCCGGAAAGAATCGATCGTCGAACTCTTTCTTGAACCTCTCCCATGTGGGCACTACATTTTCCCCCAATTCTAACTTTAGCAGCTTTCGCTTTGTGTCCCACCACAGTCCTACTTCTCCCTGTAACAGATGTCTTGCATACTGCACTTTCTGAACTTCGGTGCAACTACTAACTTCGAAGGTACGTTCCAAGTCTACAATCCATTTGTCTGCCTTTAATGCTCCTTCCGTTCCGATAAAGGGCGGGTATCGGTACGCTAAAAATTTTTTGTACGAACACCCTTGAGCTTCTCTTCTGTTTTCATTCTGCTGATGATAACGGCTCTGTTCTATTTGATTTCTCACCACTTCTATCATTTGCCGAATAGCTTCAGCTATTGCTTGGCCTCCTTCTAATGGGGGGTTTTGCGCCACTGATCCCCCTTCCAAAGGTGGATTCCATGTCCTCTGCTCTTCTCCCAATAATGGGTTCGGTGCCGTCTGCCCTTCCCCCAACGGTGGGTTCAATGGCGTCTGTCCTTCTCTCAACGGGGAGCTTGGTGCCGTCTGCTCTTCGATGCGTGGAGGGGTAACCAGCGAAGGATTCTGGTCTACCACGTTTACTCGTTTCAAGGGAGGACAACCTCTTGGCATATTGTTTTCCTGAAATACACCCAACTTCACCATAAGCTATACTTACTTTAGAAACTTCCAATTTCCAAAAATCCAAACATTCACCCATATTACTCCAAACTCCAATTTGATAAAGATTCAAGCCTATACTGGTACCATGTGATCCATTTTTTTCCTAGGACACTGTGGATTTTACCCAGAGACGTAATAGCTCTGATACCACTCTGTGACGATCCCAACTTACGTCTGTGATTTAACGTAAATCAAGGTGTCTGGATGAGTAACACTCGGCTACTCACCCTTGTACTTAACAAGAATAAACAGCATACAATACTTAATTCGCAGCGGATCAGGTTATAGATAAAAACTTTCTATAGATCACATGGGAAATGTATTTACAACATTCATTAAAACTTAACATTGTACTTTTTACATATACAAGACCCCAAACAATAAATAAAATATTTTACATTCATCCAAAAGAACTTTCCTTCACCTCACTCTTTTTCCCTCTTAACCTCGGGATATTCTCTCCCATAGCGAAACCTATCCATACTAATACTAAAGTCTCGCTGGAGCTGTTGTCCCTGTGGAGTCACACAAACTCCACACATGGACAATGAGCCATCTACCCCTAAGGTTATACAGCATCCGGTACGTCGCCTCTCCTCAGCAAAAGTGGATGCTTCACAACTCCAAACTCTGGTGGGTTGATTACTGATAGAAGGTCCGAAGGAAACAAAAGAAATGTCTATGTAGGGACTATAGTCGGAAAGTCCCTCAGGACTCCCCGAAGTCTCCTGCCTCATCGGGGCTGTCCCCCTGCTGGTCATCGGATCCTGTATAAATTAACATGCACAAAATATATGGAGCCACAAAGGAGTGAGATTTCAAATGAAATCTCAGTAAGTACATAAACAGCTTAAAGGAAATAGGGAAAACAACAATAATATTATCACCACTGATGGCAAGGGAAATTGCCTTAATATACCCCTCATAAGACCACTGTCTAACTAATACATTTCTTAACTCAACCATAATTTTATACTATATTACACTGTTTTCCTTAAGATTCTCATTCTTTTCTTATTACTGATGGGCGTTACGTATCGCCGTTCCCATCACATACACTCATTCACCATACGGGCATTACGTCTCGCCGTCCCCGTTGAGATGAGCCTGGTGTCAATCTCATGGGCATTACGTCTCGCCATCCCCGTCTTGACACAAAACATATACACATATTAATGCGGGCGTTACGTCTCGCCGTCCCCGCTATTCAGATAAATCTCACGGGCATTACGTCTCGCCGTCCCCGTGAAGATCAATCTCACGGGCGTTACGTTTCGCCGTCCCCGTGAAGATCAGTCATTCTTATAACACGACAGGCGTTACGTATCGCCGTCCCTGTCGGCATGTCAGTCATCCAGGTGTTACGTCTCGCCGTCCCCGTCACGACGTGACTAACTTAATCTTTCATGTATTGTTTTCTTTCTTTTTATTTCTCTCTTATACATACGAGTTATATTCACTTATAACCCTTTCCATTTGAAACACCCATTTCTATTCTAGGAAACCCTAAATCTAAGCAAAACAGGCCATCTCGCTCGAGCGGGTTGTCGAGCGAGGATCGAGCGAAATCTCGGCTTGGAACTCGCTCGAGCAAGGTATCGAGCGAAACTCTAGCGAGGGTTCATATTTTGCCTTCGTTCGACTCACATGTCGAGCGAGGGTCGAGCGAACTTACGGCTCTAAGAGTTTTTTTCTACTCAAAACATGCCCATCTTTCCAATACACTCTATTTAGTTCCTTAAAAACTTAAATATAAGCTCTTACAAATTTTATTGAACATATTTATAGGACAAATTAAAATCAATCCTACTCATGTGTCACATTGCTACTTAATCATGTTCTTAAGTATTCATTATGAGTAAACATAGCTCAATCATCTCAATAAACCATTTCCATGCTTAAATTAAGCTAGAATATGGACTTACAAATTCTTCCAAGCTCAAGAGAATTGATCCAACCAACTTCTTGCAAGTTTTTCTTCCAACTCACTCACTTAACTCACAAATGGATTCTCTAAGGGTTTGGATGGATTTTTCTGGTATGGCTTCCAAAGAGAAAGTGTTCTCTCCTTCTAAAGGAGCTTAGAAAGCTCTCAAGGCTCTATATATAGGGTGGTGGTCGACCAACATGAGGGAGAGAAAAGGAAATGCACCTAAGGTGCACTAGTTGGCAGATTTGCATGGATGATGAGGTGTCTATCTAAGCAAATCTCATGATGAGGATTAAGCCTCCCAAATCCTAGGCTTTGCAGTTGGATTAGTCATCCAAGGGCTCACATTTGAGATATTTTGGCTACCCATTTTGATCCATGGCTGAGAATTGAGCTAAA
Organism: Platycarya strobilacea; assembly: GCA_036898215.1. Taxonomy (NCBI): domain Eukaryota; kingdom Viridiplantae; phylum Streptophyta; class Magnoliopsida; order Fagales; family Juglandaceae; genus Platycarya; species Platycarya strobilacea. Next base: position 30,255,425 of record CM072548.1, on the reverse strand, counting down.
AGGATAAGAGGTGAGGTGGCATTTCACCTAACCATGCATGCATCTCTCATCTCCAGCTCTCTCCTTGTGTCACACGCCCCCTTCTAGTTTTTCCTACCCATTTGGTTCCTTCCTAACTCCCTAAAGTCTCCCTTCAACAAGTTCTAGAAGGCCATTACTTAGTTTAGTTAAGATAAAGCCAAATTTGATCCACTTAGTCACCTATCAACTAGATTTTGGTTCCCCTTGAGTTCCCATCACAGTAACTATTCAATTGGCTTCCAAATCAACTCTCCATCCATTTCTAACTATCCCTACACATGTTCTAATCCCAGAAAATCTTAAAACCAATTGCCTAATTAGTTACATGACCCAATTTAGTTCAATCTATCCAACTCGGGTTCCAATTGAGCCCATTCCCAAGCTGCCTACTTGATTCCCAATTAAGTTATTGATTCCTTCCAAATATCAGGAAACTTTAAACATAAAAGTTTTAGATCTATCTCTTAAGGTTCTATACCAATTGGAATCACCTCATTTAGACCTCATATGAATAACTTATTCCCATTTTCCTAAAACTTGACAGATTAATCCGAAAATGCATAATTTCCAATACCAAGTGTTTTCTCACATTCCTCAATTAAATCTCCTACTCTAATTCCTAATAAATAAATGCATCTAATAAATTTCCTTAAAATAATATCCATAAATAATTTACTTTAGAAAATTTGGGCTATTACACTAAACTTGACAAAATGAGCCTAACAAACACAGTTCTAAGGAGTCAATTACTGACAGGGTGGTGCCAACTGAAACTTGAAAGTACACAAGAAATAGCAAGAACAAAGAAGAGGTTTGGGAGATAGCAAAATGAAATAAAATGATTAGAAATAATCAATCTACTAGCAGTCAGAAGTTTGGTTCCAATACCAAAAGGGGCAGAAGTAAGCAAGGAAGTCAAGGAGAACAGAGGACCAGCTAACTGAAGTAATAATGAAGAAATGGAAAAGATGACCATAACTGGAGTAATTATGCTGTAAAATAAATTAGAAAAATAAGCAAAATCAGAACCAGATAAATAGATATAACAAAGAAATTAAAAGTAGAACCAGATAACTCGAATAAAAAATAGAAGATAAAAGTAAATGATAATCAAGAGAAGATAGAAAATAATGAAATAATTTATTCAAAATAACTTACAAATTGTATCCAAGGGAGTTAGATAGGGAGAGGGAACTAAGAAATTGAGAGAAAACTAAGAATATCAAAGAGAGATGGGAGGAAAGGAAGATGTCCTTCACAAGTAGTAAGGGTCTCATTTTATAGAATAAGGAGAATCTTTTACAAGTAGTGAATAGTAATATTAAGTACAATGAATAGTAATGAATAGTATTATCAAGTACAATAAATAGTAAAATAAGTACACTGCACAATAGTAAACAATTTAAACAAGAGTGAACAGTTGAACATAAGTGAACAATATTTGGATCAATCACTGGATAGCCTTAGAGTGGTTTCCGGATCATGTCCAAATATATCATCATGCGGATCAGTATTATCAACAGAGGCTTCAAAGGATGTTTCATACTCATCATCAGAATCATCAGCATTATCATTATCATTATCATTATCATTATCATTATCCTCCTAGTGGGATTATTTTAATAAATAAATCAAATCTTTTTTCTTCAGTCCTTTGAGAACAGGCTTCTTCTTCTTGGACTTGGAAGATTTATTCAATTTATCAAATATAGAGGAAGCAACAGGTTTAGCAATTTTTTTAGCGAAAGTAGTGGTCTAGGTTATTGGGTACTCAAGCGCTATTAATTTCTTAACATGTAGAAATTCTTCACTACTTTTTAGATCTGGAGCAGTTTGGGGAAACTCCTTAACAACATTGTCAATTATGCTTCCCAAGTTACTTCTACTTATTATACTTTCAAAGACGTTGAAAATATTGCCTCTAAGCACATTTTTGTCCGATGGTAAGTTATTTTAAGTATATTTGATTTTGACATTATATATATCAAAAGATCTCAAAAATCTATTCTGATTTTTTTATTCGTAAATTCTTGTAATAATCATGAGTGAGAAAAAGGGCATGGGGAAGCAGAATGTCATTCCTCCCCCACTCTCTACGACAAAGCTCATTAAAAATGAGCCCGCTTCTCCTTTGGAAATTGCTAACCGGTTTACTACTCTTGGTAGTATCCCTCTTGCTAAACCTTCTTCATTTTCAACTACCCTTAGTACACCTTATTATCCCTACGCCAAGCCTGGTTCCTCCACCCAATATTTCCCTACTTCAAAATTTAATTACATCAAAAAACTTTTTGCTCAAAATCTGTTTTATGTTGAGCTAAATAGGTCTATGCATACAGATTCTTTCAAAACTGTTTCAAATTATTTCTCCTTGGTTTTCACTAGATTCCCAAGAATCCTTCAAAAAACCTCCAATTTTATTTTGCTATCTTGTTACAAATTGATTCCTTTATTATTAAACCCATCTATGATAAGGTTGATAAAACCAAACTAATCTACCAAAAAAAAGCTTCCCAATTCTGATATTATTTACTGTTACTTTGATTATATTGATGCCCCTTTTGGTATATATATAAATATATAAATAATTATGTAATTATATAATTATATAAATATATAAAAATAAATATATTTAGTTATTTAGTTATGTATATTTACTATATTATATCTATTTCTATATATATAGTTATATATGTTTATTTATATATTTAGTGTGATTTATATGAAGTTATTCAAGTATATTTTTATAAATTAAAAAACAAAATAAAAAAATTATATCATATTATTTTACTGAATTCAAAAATTTATCTTTTTGCTAGTCTTTTATCCCAAAATTTTAAATTCAGATAATATATAGAAATTTATTTTAATCTATTATAAAAACCTAATTTAATACACGTGTGGGGTAAATTAAGAATCGCGTGAAAGTTCGAGTAGCAAAGTGAAATGGGTGTTTTTGTCTTTGCAAATGTACGTGAGCTGCATGTGCTCCATAACATTCGATTTGAGTAGGTGAGGCCAATTGTTATAGTTTTTAGTTTAAAAAAAGATCACATTGTGAATTGAGTGAAAGTTGGAGATGACAAAGTGTAATTAATCATTTTTCAAATCTACTTAATCACTTTTTGCAAATCATAGTATAAGAACATTAGCATTGATTTTATCAAAATCATCTTCAAACTTTAACTACTCCATATTGGATTAGTCAAAATAATAAGATAATAATTTTTTAATTTTTTTTTTATATTTTGTAACTACACTAACTAAATGTTAATTAATAATTTAATTTTACTTAAATTATTGTTCCCTAATTATTATTTTTCCTCTACCTCTTTCCCAATTTTTATTTTTCCTCAACCTAAATTATTGAAATAAAATATTCTTCCAAAGTACCCTCCCGTGAAATAGCTTGAAATTTAAGGACAGATTAATCATTATAAGTAATGAAAGTATTAACGTGAATAATAAAAATCAAACAAAAATTGAAAAATATAACAAAATAAAATGCTCATCCTTTTTACGGATTTTAGCGTATATTTGGATGCTAAAAATTGAAAAATCTTTTATGAATGGTAAAGGAATTGGATGAAATGAAAATCTTATTTGAGTTTTTTTTATAAGTGTGGGCCAAGTCGCCAACACTTTAAGAATATGTTTATAATGAATTTTTTTTAATATTTATTATTTACATTATTAATAAAAATAAAAGGAATATTGGGTTGGGCAACCAGAGGCCTAGGGTGAAATTTTTTTGAATACTGCTACGTCCATAAATAAATTATATAAAATTTTACAAACTAACGTAACTTTATCTGATCAATTATATTTACTTTACGATAAAAATAAATTTATAATTTTACAAAATATATCATGCAATTTCACTTTTTGAGATTGGTTTTGTGTAATCTTTTTTGTGGCTATATATTTTTCTAAAAAAAATTATTTATCATCATTTGTTATTCATCATCATCTCAATATTTCTTGACATTAAGATTTCGTTTAGATAGTGAAATGCAATAAGATAGTTTTAGATGAAAGTTGAAAGTTAAAGAAAATATTATTAGAATATTATTTTTTTAATATTATTACTGTTTGAAATTTGAAAAAGTTGAATTAAATTTTAAAAAGTTGTAATGATAAGTTGAGATGAGTTAAGATTATCTATCAATTCAAACCAGGGTAAAATAATAGGCCTACAAGTGAAATATAACAAATAGTATCTAATCATTTAATATCACATCATAAAAATGATAAGAGAATGTTTTTTTTATAACCATAACTTGATTCATTCAAAATAGAAATCATACATCAATAATCAATTGTTACCAAACCATAGAGCCTGATGAACAAAAGCAGGGACCTGATCCCACCAGGCATTAACATCAACAACATGCCAATCATTTCTAACAAGAGAATGGGCTACACCATTTCCTACCCTGCTTACATGTTGAACTTTGACTCCTTGGAAATGCCTCATTAGACTCTTGGCTTCATTAATCACATTTCTAGCATTTGCATAAGACTTTCCTATGGACAAAGTCATGCACACATGAAGATAGTCACTTTCAACAGTCAGTTTTGGACTGTCAAGTGGTAGATAGAACTGAATCTCTCTCAAAACAGTAATAGATTCAATAGTGACGGCCTCATCTACTATAGCTTCATGCTTACTTGCATCCATCACAATTCCCCCACTGCTGTCCCACAATCCAATCCCAACGCCAACTTGATTCAAATCAGTAAAAATTGCTCCATCAACGTTAACTTTGAGAAAACCATAAGAAGGAGCGTTCCATTTAGAAACCTTATGTAAATTCCTTTCTATTGTTGCTTGCACATTATTAAAGGCTTTGCAAAGTGAGAGACCAAATTCAATAGCTTGAACAGGTTGTAGAAAGTTATTGTCCATCTGCATTTAATTTCTTCTGTACCATTAACTCCAACACAAAATAAAAAATTGAGTTAACTCAGCATCACTACCCTGTTGCATAAGCATTCTCATAGTATTCATAAAACTCAAAGAAGAATTAAAATTTAATAACAAGGGAAGGAACTTTTGCCATAAGAGCTGACTTTTAGGACATCTTAAAAAAGCATGGCTGATATCCTCTTCATGCACTTGGCAAAACAGCAGTTAACCTCCATAGCCACCTTTTTGTTCTTGAGATTCATAAGGGTTCGCAAGATATCTTTGCAAGCTTTCCAAGCAAAAGTTTTAATATTTTTTGAATTTTTCATATGCCAATTTTTTTCCAAAGTGTTCTATCTTGAATCTGCAAAGAATTTTCTCCCTTAAACTGATCTTCGAATTGTGAATAGCTTATAAACACTGTTAACCGTGAGTTTATCACTTGCTTCCTTACCCCAAGTCCACCTATCCATACATTGAGTAGCTAATAAGTGCACTTTAAGGATCTCCTCAACAATATTTGGATTAAAGATAGCTCTAATTAGCTGTGCATTCAAAGTCTTAGTAGGTGCATCAATTAAGGTGGCCATTATAGCTTCTTAATTAACACCTAGTCCATGTCTACAATCCAATGCAAGATGTAAAATTCTAAGACCAGGTAACCAAGGGTCCTTCCAAATCTTCACTGTTTCCCCAATTCCAAGCCATTACCTACACCCTTGCATAAGCCATTTACTAATTTCAAATATGCCCCTCCAAGCTTATGAAGGATTAGGACCTAAGGAAGTTTGGAAAAAAGAGCAATTAGGGTAATACTTGTGTGACACCCCACTACCAAATATAGTCTTTTAAATATTTTAGGGAGTTAATGTGTTACTAAAACTTTTCTTTATAAAACGCATCAAATACGAACGTTTTTATAATAAATGAAACAAACTTTATAAAAATTTAAAGAGAGTCAGTAGAAGTATTCATTTAAAATATTAAAATCTTCTGTGTTTACAAAAATATTTTATTCCCTAAAAATGATACAATTACACCTATAATACATCGTCTACACCTCTGCATCATCTCCCTAAGTCAAATCTTATCATGCGATGCATCCTCAAAATCTGATATCATCACCTAAAAAGGTTTTTTAAAATAAGAATATAAAAAATACAAAACGAAACAAATGAGACAAATACTCAATAAGTAACACACCATATGGTAAATAATAATCATTAGTTCTCTTGAAAATATGTATACTAATAATTACATACATAATAATATGAATATAGATTTTTCATAAATGCTGAACATGAATTTTTCATAAATGCTGAACATGAGCTTTTCATAAATACTGAATTTGAGTTTTTCAAAAATGCTGAACATGAGTTTTTCATAAATGTTTGAACATGAGCTTTTCAAAATCTTATCGTGTTAGAACATATCATATCATATGCCGTTACCTACTGTTAACCCCTGTGAGTTAGAGTTAACGAACCTAAAAATATTTCAATTCTACTATGACTGTAGGTAATGGAATCCATACATAAAGAAGACATACTAGGTGCACTGCCAACATGTACGACCCAGTATTGCAATATGCCCATATATAAGTACCGTCTTCATATCATATATAGACCGCTTACATATTCATTCATATCTTACTTGTCATATCATAGAAATCACATTCTTTCATAACATATTATGATGCATGCTTTCTCACATGAATTTATGAAACTTTCATAAATAATTTTATGTATATCTCTCACATAAAATTATGAATTTTCATAAATGATTTTAATGCATAAAATCATGACATTTCATAAATATCTTAATTTATAAACTTTGACATAAATTGTGCATGACTTTTCATTATTTTTCATGACTGGGTACCAGAAAAAGGGATTTCCAATGATGGCTATACATACATAATAATTTTGTTTTTATAAAACATGTCATTTACCATATATGTGTGTAAAAATATGATCATGCTACTTATCTTTTAGCGTTATTTCCTGATTTTCACATTGTAGCTTGTAATCTATACGAGACAATACTCGTCACTAATTTTCTATAAACATATTGTAGCATTTCTAAATATTTGAATATGAGTTTTTCATAAATGTTGAACATGAGTTTTTCATAAATGTTTGAATATAAGCTTTTCATAATCTTATCGTAACATTTCATAAATATCTTAATGCATAAATTTTAAAATAAATCATGCATGACTTTTCATAATTTTTCATGACTTAGGTACATAAAAAGGGGTTTCCAATTATTGCTATACATACATAATAATTTTTTTTTATAAAACATGTCATCTACCGTACATACATGTAAAAATATGATCATGCTACTTATCTTTGAGCGTTGTTTCTTGATTCTCACATCGTAGCTCGTAACTTATACGAAACATTAATCGTCACTAATTTTCTAGAAACATGTCATAGCATTTCTAAATATTTAAAATCATAACAAATAAATAATTTAATAAAAGATTAAAATATATTTTAAAAATACTTTAAAAACTTTAATACTTTGGAAGAAATAAATCTTTGGACTTATACTAAAATTTGAAACACAATTTCAATAAAATAAAAATAAAACTAAGCCCATTAAAGGAGCATGAGCTGAAAGGGGCTTAAGGCCCTTTGTTGATCTAGTCGAAATTGGCTTAGGGCCCATGGCCCGCTTGAAGTTACATAAGCAAAAGCTCTGTGGAAAGCTAAAGGCTAAGCCCTATTTGTTTTCAAAGATGAGATGAGATAAAAGTGAAAATAAAATAAAATATTGTTATAAAATATTTTTTTAATATTAGTTTTATATGAAGATTTAAAAAAGTGGTATAAGAATTTGAAAATGTTGAATTTTTTATTATATTTTGTATGGGAATTTGAAAAGTATAATAATGAATTTGAGATGTATTTTGAGTTTTTGGTCTCTTCCCTCAAAACAAACAAGCCTTAAACAACAAAGGGCTCGGCAACACAAAAATGGTTAAAAGGCAAAACATTAATTATATAATTAATGGAAGGCATTTTGGGAAGTCAGAAGCAAGTCAATTAATAGAAACACACTAGTTTCAGGAAACTGAAACTCAAAAAGGCAGAGAAGTGTGAAAATAGGAGAGGGGCACACCGTGAGAGAGACACGTTGTGATGGACGCTTTGGGTTGTTTGGAAATTTCTATGCAGGTCTGGTGGCTTTCTGATGGTCGATGTTCGCTGGAAAATACTTGGGCACAGTGCTGCCGAGTGTTTGGTTTTTTTTTTGGTAGGTAATTTCTATGTTGGTTTTGGCTTTTCTTTCACCAAGTAGAAAAGGATGACTCTTGGGTTAAATTCTAAAGGCATCTCGGGGAATTTATATAGTTGAAGGGGAGGAGTTTTCGTGATGCATCAAGAGATGACTAGCATTTGAATTTGGCTTGCAGATTGGAAGAGTTGGACTTGGGAATTGTTATTCACTTAGGAAACTAAAACAGAGAGCTTAAAAGTTTTGAAATAGAGTTGGTTTCAATGGAGATGATTTCTAAGTTGATTTTGAAATAGGAGACTGCATTTGAATATGATCAAGAGATCGAGTGAAGATTGAATTTGAGTATTGGTTTAAATATTAGAAAATCTATTCGAGTTGAACTAATGGATAACCTTGTTTGAGTCGAGAGAGAAGAGTTTCTAATAAAGGGTTGAATTGGGGATAGTTTCATACATGATTTGGATAAGGATTTTGAAATTTGAAGCATGCTCGTGGAGTTGATTTTCAATTAAAAGACCGAAATTGAGAAAATAAGATTTTTTGATTTGGCAATTCACTGAGAAATATTTTGGCACATGAGCTTTTTTGAAAAATTAATCCAACAAAGAAACGAAATTGAAATATTTGAGGGCAAGGTTGGAGTTCGAGCTAGATTCAAGCTAAAATAATGACTTAAGTGTTCTAATTTAAAAATCAACAGGCAGCTCCTTTTTGGGTACCTCCTAAAATAGATTGGATTAAGATGAATTGGGATGTGGCAATAAGAGAAATAAAAAATAGAGTAGGAGTTGGATCAGTGGCCAGGGACTGTGAGGGTGATTTAATCCTCTCAGCTATGCAACCTGCTCTTTTCTGCTCACAATCTGATCTGGCTAAAGCTCGAGGCCTAATCTCTGCTGCAAAATTATGTAAAGACCTTTTCTTGAATAAGGTTATTTTTTAATGGGATTCAATTCAAGTTGTCCAAGCACTTAGGCAACACAACCAGCAAAAAGGGATTATAGTGTGTCTAGTGGAAGATGTTTATGCTATCTTAGTGTAAGGGTTCCCATAGATGAACAAGTGAAAATATAGATATAAAGGGATGAATGCAATAATGATTTCTGTGATGATGAGGAATGTAGAAAAATTCAATGGTAAAATGTAAGAATAGAAATGAGAAATGATGGGTAAATACGTGAGTCACGTAGGAAATCTTCAAGGGTCTCCTTTCTCCAAATAGTTCTCAGTTATTGGAAAAATTTCATGTGATTTTTTGATATCTTCCACAACTAGTCCTTTTACTACATATACTAGCCTAATTCGACACTAACAGCAAGGTAAAAGGCCATGGGTCACTACAACTTAACACACAGCCAAAAAAAGACAGCAGCAGCAAGCCCATTAAGCCCAGCCTAGTTAATTGGGTTCTTAACAAACTCTCATCCTTTAAAAAATCTTGACCTTAAGGTTCATTGCCAAGTTGATACCAACACTGCCATTCCTTTAAGAAAATTGTGCAAGTTTAAGCACAATATCCTTGCTAGTAGATCTTCCATATCAAACCTTGATGAAACTAAGATCTTTCTCATGCGGATGATGAGTGAATGGGATTTCTTTTGCATCACCATATAAATGAGTTGCCATGTGGATACTCGACACCTTTTTATCCTCTATAGTTCATTGATAAGTTTTTGCGGAACTCATGAAAAGAAAACAATCCTCCCTCAGGAAAAACAATGCCATGGAAAACAATCTCATGGCCAACACCAAGCTGCTCACTTTATACATTCAAAATCATCATGGATGGAATTCCAATTCTAACAATGCCATATGCTTGACAAGTTGTAGTATCTCCTTTGCCAAAAAAAGTGGCAAGAACATTGGCATTTCTAGGTGAATTTGCAAATAATCATCCAAAAGACTTCTGAATTATTGCAATTTCTTCCTTCAAATATGTTTCTACTCTAGTGAGTTCACTTACTTGCAGCTCTAAGGGCAGGTTTGGATGTCAAAGTACTCTAGGGTATTCTCAGTATTTTCTGTATGGTTATGCATTCTCCATATCCAAACATGTCAAAAATATCTGAGACAAGCCTTCCTCTCTCCACATCAAAAAGCACTTCAATGCGTCAAAGAGAATTGAAATTCGGTGTGAACGCCTGCAATTTTACTTCAAAGTGCCGAAGAAAATTGAAATCTAGTGTGAATGCACCAAAATTTCTTTTACTTCTCTCTCGCGGCTCTCAACAATAAAGTTCATTTTTAATTTTTAGTTCTTATTATAATTATAAATAAATTAAATTAAATTAGAAATGAAAAAAAAACACATGCAATTTTACAAAATAACTAGAATAATTTTTATCAATTTTAATTTAAATAAAATTAATTTAAATAAATTGTACAAAATTATTTTTTAAATAAATTAAAGATTATTTCTAATAATAATTCTTTTTATTATTACAAATATATAAATAAAATCATTATTTAACTATTATTAATAATCAAATCAATAAAAAAATCAACACTCAACATATTTCATACATCCTAACAACTCAAAATATTCTCAATGGGACCCACAAACTTATTTCAATCTCTACTCAAACTATTCACAAGTCTTCTCAAAGTTTTTCAAAACTTCTCGACATCCAAACGCAACCTAAATTAGTTGATCCATCAGATTCTTGGTTTTTTAACTCAGCTTGATTTCCTTTTACAAGTTGCCCATTTTCAAGCACCTGATAGTTAGATCGAGTATTATGCCCCTCAGAACTTAATACCAGTTCTTTACTTGTTCCCAAGAATTTATCATTGCTCCAATGTTCCAAGAGCTTATCATTGACTTCAGCCTTGTAGACACCAGTTTCAATGGTGAGGAAGGAGACAACAAATGTTCCACCACTCGGGTCAAAGACATCAATACAGAAAATAAAAGAATTGAGATGGTTGAGGTTGATATCAAAGTCTACTATTATCCCTAGTAAATTCTTTTCTATTGCTAAAGCAAACTTTGAGATATTTGTGTAAACGCTCCTAACTTCCAAGAATACAAGGCCCAACCTTGAAATCACAGATGCCATTCCAAACCAAATTTCATATTTCAAACCATCTATAATTTCTTCAACAACTTCATATTCCATAACATCTAGGCCATCACAATTTAGTCCCACAAGGTTTATGTATCTTCCTCTATCAAATGGCCTAAAAACAAATTTAATGGGCATAAGATCAAGCAATTGAGGAGCAAGAAGTTTATCTTTAAGCACTGCAATTTACCTGATTCTCACATTAAACACACTATCTATACTAAATTCACTCCTCGATTCCAAATGGCCAAACTCCATAGGTACAGTCCCATCAATATTGCTATCATCATGACCCCCAGTAACATAAGTTTCCTAAAGAAATTATTTGTGCAATAGTCCTACTAAGCACACAATTATGCACTTCCACCATAAAATCCATTATAAGTCTACACCTCACAAACGTAAGAGCATGAAAAATATTTTTCCGGACCTGCTTGTCGGTTGGGTCAAGAAGAAACTGACCTAGGTTCATTAAGAAAGAAAAGAGACTGGTGGAGCAACTACCATATTTGCTGAGATCAATACCAAAGCCCCTTCAAGCATTTTCTTAAATAACTTCCCTACTTTAACCAGATTGCTCCACTTTCGTTGATAGGAAGCATCATCAATTATCTCATAATAGAGAGAAATAATAGTGGATTTTATTGGGATGCCATAATCTGCATCCATAAGAGAATCAATAAGTGTAGACTTCCTAACTCCACACGTGGCAGTAAGGGATTCCAAAGCATTGTGGTATGAAAATAATGCAAGTGTACCAGATAATTGTGAAACCATTTCCTCCAGACTACTTGCCCTTTCCCTTTCACGAATGGAGTTGAGGATCCACTTTGTTATAGCAACAAAGTTTCCCGTGAGGTTTGAGATGAGCCCACTACCTAGCAGAGGAGCATATTGGTGGGAAACCTCCACCAGTGATCGTGGCTTGACTACGGTGAGAATCTTAGAATCTAAAACCATACCCTTAACGGCTCCTCCATTCTGAATCTCTTGTGATGCCGTTAATTCTACAAGAGCCCGGAAACTAGGATGACATTGAAACTTTGCTTGTACTAAGAAAATGAGAGGAACTTGACTTGTGGAAAAATAGCTAGAGAAAATTCCTGGATCGAAAATTCACAATCGAGGAACAAAGGGTGAAATTGGGGGTTGGGAAAATAACTGGTATTTGAGATAGCCTTAGAGGATGAGGGTTTTTGGAAAACGAAACCAGTGTTGTTGTTGTCGCGGGTCGGAGTAGATGAATAAGGGAAAAAGTAGAAATAAATGGATGAATGCAATAATGATTTCTATGATGATGAGGAATTCAGGAAAATTCAGTGGTAAAATGCGAGAATAGAAATGAGAAATGATGGATAAATGCGTGAGTCATGCAGGAGATCTTCGAGGGTCTCATTCCTCCCAACATATCTCAATTATAGGATAAACTTCATATGTTTTTTTATATCCTCCATAACCAATCCTTCTACTACATATACTAGCCTAATTCAACACTAATAACAAGGTAAAAGGCCATGGGCCACTCAAGACTCATTTGCCACTGCAAATGAATACACAACCAAATAAAAGACAACAATAGCAAGCCCATTAAGCCTAACCTAGTTAATTGGGTTCCTAACACTTAGAGAGGATATAACATGGGAGATCAATCATGTGAAGCAGGAAGCCAATTAGGTAGCTCAAAAATTAGCTCAGTAGGCTCTTAATGAGACATGTGAGATACTTGAGATAGATTTGATCAATCCATGTATAACAAATCAAGTTAGGGCTAAAAGACATAATTCAGAGCTTTGATCTGATGCATTGGCTGTAGACCAAGAGAATGTAATGGCTTCAGACCATTGTAATTAAATGGATGCAAGCTGTGATGATGTAATGGCATTATGCCATACTAATGTTTGATGAAATGAAGAGATCATTTAAAAAAAAAGATAATAAAATTTAAAATAATAATAATAAGAAAAAACAAAATTTTTTAATCTAAATTTTGGATCAAGATGTTACAACTTGGCTTTGAAAATTTTTTGCAATAGCAAGTTCTCATTTTGTAGCAACCTCCATCCTTGTTTAGCCAATAAAGACATATTAAACATATGCAAATCCCTAAACGTCATCCCACCATTAATTTCTTCCAACTCAACCAATGCAGCAATTTGAAATTAGATTGAGAAAATGTAGCAACTTGACTATTATAATCCTGATACTATTGACCTTGGTAATACTATAAAAGAAGTCCAGTTTTGTCTTGAAAAAGAAGAGGTGATGTGGCGATAAAGGTCTCGGGTGTAGTGGTTAAAGGAAGGTGATGATAAAACAAATCTATTACTATATATAAAAGCCAAATTTTAATTACTGACTTTGCATCCAACCCGTCAAACTAGGCCAAAACTCAAGTTTCATTGGTCTCCTCACTTTCACATGTAGCGCTCAATTAGATTGGACGACATAGTGTTCAAGTTTTTGGAATGAATATCATTGTTTATTCCCTACCTACAATGAACATTAATTAAGCATAGGGCAGCAAAATAGAGTACTAGAACAATGACGCAAATCTCTATAAATTCCTAAATAGAAAGAATTAAAAATTACCCTGAAAGAAAACTTTGAAAAACTCTCGAGAAAATGCTGAATTCATAACCCCCAAGAAAAATATAAAATTCATACATGTATGCACGATTTCTCAAATCTAATGAGAATTTAGTCATTAAGACTTAAAATAAGTTCACATTGTGTGAGACCCCAAGTTTTATGTATTTTGCTTATTATTATTTATTTTATCACCCCAAGTTGGTGACTTATATTGTTGTTAATTATGAATCTTGTTGTGTTTTATTTTGTTTCAGTGAGCATTTTATTTTATTGGGTTTTTCGGTTTGATTCATTGGTTTTAACTTATTTAAATTATTAAGTCTTGTTATTTATTCTATTTTGTTTGATGACATTTTGAAGAGTTACAAAATATTATAATTGTATAAGATCGTTTTATAAGCTCGATTTTAATTATTTAAAATATTATGAAATGTTAATTATGTTTTAAATATCTGGTTTAAATATATGATAGTACTATTTTAGATAATTGAGTTATTGGATCTATTAGTTTGCTAATATTATCTCTTAGTTATATTTATATTTAAATATTGAGTTAATTAGGTTTTCTTATTATTTTAATGTGATGCATATATTTTAATGTGATGCATTTATTTTAATGTTTGGATTTAATCCCTTTATTTTATTATGTGAGTAAATAATTTAATATGTTTTATTTATTTTATTTTGGATGTTTTTTCGATGGGATTATATGTATATATATGTGTGTGTGTGTGTGTGTGTGTGTGTGTGTGTCAGGCTTTTATACATGTCGATATAGATATATATATATATATATATATATATATGTAGTGTGGGTTTAGTGTGTGCAAAACTTGAGTTTTTGGTGTTGGACCATATAGACGTAACCCAGCCCACCCTTTTTCCTTAATGTCACATCGTTGCATCAAAAAGGGGTTTAATGAACAAGAGTTCTTTCTTCCTTCATGTGTGCTTTGCCGGCTTCTTCCTCTTCTTTATTTTCTTTTTTTTTTCTTCTTCGTTTCTCTTGTTTGCGTCCTCTATTTCCGTCGCTATTCACCCATGAATCAACTCAATCTTACAGCCTTTCATTAGCTCGAATCACACATGTATTACTCCATCAAATACCCAGTTCATAGATGATCTTTTCCCCTCAAGTTTTGTTGTCGACGTACTCAGAATCAACTCCAAATCGTGCACTTCCAGCCACGTTTTGACCTCCGTTTGTTATGAATCCAGATGAATAATAACATAACAGAACAATAGAAATGAGGAATGATAAACGACACAAGATGATGATGAAAATAACTCAATCTTCAATCACGATTTAGGGGATTCAAGGTCCCTAATTCCTCCATAAAAGCCAAAGCTTACAAACTAATAAAATGCTCTAGAAATGCATCACGGCACCCTGGCATGAAACTTAATAGAACCCTACCAAAGAAACTTACCAAAAAGTCCTTAAAAATTACTTCTAGAATAATATTGAAAACTCACCGTTTAAACATAACTAAAACGGTTCGTTTAATACAATTTATTTCATAAAGCCCAAAACATAACAAAGGATAACTAGGTCTAATGATCCACTCCAAGCCCACAGCAAGACTAAATCACTTAAGCCCACTTGATGGGGTTTATAACAAACTCCCCCTCTTTAAAGAACCTTGTTCTCAAGGTTCATAACAACATCACAAACATAGACAGTAGAAAGGAACTTTGGGAACTGCTAGAATCCACTTGATGCATAGAACTTCTGAACTGTAGGAGCTGGTGAATTTGCCTTTGCAGATCAGGGTATACAAGTCTCTTTGAGGCATCCACTTCTATGGTCTATCTTTACTTCCTTCTAATGCATTGAAATGGTGGAACTAAGACCTGTCTGTTTAGCTGTTGAGACACTGTAAGAGCTAAAATTGCAAGTCCGTATGTGCTTTGACATGGTGATTTATTATGCTCAAAGTAGCATCTGAAAAAGAGCATTTCTTATGCCTACTGCAGGTAGGACCCTTCCTTTTGGTGCAAGAAGCGGCAAAACAAAAGCTTGAGAAGAAGGACAAAGAGCCATAATAGACTTATCTTGTTAATGAGAGCTTGCATGTCAAAGGCTTTAAATGCAGGTTTGTGAGCTGTCACTTCATAAATACAGCATCCCAAAGACCATATGTCTGATTTAGAAACACCAGGTATGTCAACAATAAGCCCAGGACACCTGTAACTTGGAGTTCTGACACAAGAGGAAGCAAGATTTTCAGTAGTCAACATCTTAGCAGGACCAAATTCACCAAGACGTGTGTCTTGATCTGTTGGCGGAAATATAATTGAGAGCTGGACATCGCAAAGATGAATATGGTTGGCCTTGAATTCCAGCAAGCTTGCAAACAAATCCACCCACTTCATAAGCATGTGACCATTCATATCACAAATCCACAAGCACCACCTTGCATCCCCAGTGTTAGAGAAATGACTAACTTCTTGAAAAACAAAAACCAACTCTGCCAATAGATACTTTTCCAGTTGCTTTAACTCCTCAAAATAGTACTCTATCGAGAAATCTATCTCTTGGCCGCTTCTAAGAAATGCTAAAACATTATCCATGGTTTCCATAAGAAAAACTATGATTCCATCCAAGAATTTTATGTCCAAACTCATTACAGCAAACATAAGTTGCTCCATCAAAGAACCATTAGCCAAAAATGTAACCTCCGATGACAATAAGTTCATCAACTTCCCTAAGGGAGGGCGCAAAAGAAAATTTAGGATCCTCTCAGACAACTCTGGGTGATGACACACCTTTCTTGTCTGAAGGACAATTCTATTAAATTAAAAGTTTCTTCTTGGTATGATTCCCACGATTGCCATCCAACAACTTAGCAAGAGATACCTTGGTCTTAATAGCTTGATAAAATGATTGCTGTCGATAATTCAATTTGCAATGCACTATAACCCTTTCTCTACCAAGGGGCTCTTTCAAATTTACTCTAAACTCTCTCCCTCTATCAAAAGGCTTAAAGACCACTTTAAGTGGCAAGAACCCAAACAATTGAGGTGCAAGAATTTTTCCTTCATCCAACTTAACTCCACTTTTTGAAAGAAACTCTCACCACTCAACAATCAGTAAATAAACAACAAACAAATATATAATTTTGAAAGCAGTTGATGAAATAGCACAAATGAGCTTATACTCAACAACACATTCCTTCCAATTACATAACGTCAAAGATTCAGCCACCTCATAACAATCTCTGCCATGCCACTAACCATCAGAAATAATGCCTATAGAACCCACAAAAGGGTCCAATGGTTTGGTTCCCTCGCGAGTTATCCCTACGAGAACTCTTTTACGTCCTCTATCAATGGGCGCAAAAACACCCCCAAGTGGCATTACATTAAGCAAGAGATGAGCAAAAAAAATATTACCTCTCAGATTTGTCTCCTAAAAAATCCAACGCAAGGAACTAAACCCAGATCTCCGCCCCCGAACCCAATTTGGACACTGCATGCTTTGAGGCTCAGATTCATAAGTTGATCATGCAGAAACCCATATCCTCTATCAAAAGGTGCAAAAACTAAGCTGTGGATTGCATGTGGATGTCGGCATTTGAGCTTGACCAGGGAAAAATTGGGAAACAACGGTTTGGAGATTTTGAGATGGCTTTGGAGGCTATTGGTTTCTGGGAAATGACTCCATTGTCGTTGTTATTGCAGGTTGGAGCCGTTGATTATGGTTTGGTTGTGGGATAGGGTTAGGGCTTGTGTATCGGCGACAAAAAAGTGCTCTGTGCTTGTTTGTGCATCTCCGATTGAAGTTTCCTCTGTTGTTTCTTCGTGTCTTGTGTTCGTCTGCTCCGAAAATGGCTGTTCTGTGTTCTGGGTTTCTTCTTTGGTTAAATCTGTAGCTTCTACCTCATTCTCTATGGAATCATCCTCTACTCCGTCGTCAGCTTGTCCATTCCCTGGCACCTTTTCGTTTGTTGCGTCTGTTTCTCCTTCCTTCACGTCATCGTCTTCGTCATCCTCATCTACATCCGTCGGTCCCGTTTCAACTAGAGATTCCTTTATCCGCTTGGACTCTTCACGGTGTCGATTGATCATGTTCTGCATCTGTTGAATCAGTTCAATAATTTTCTTAAGACCATTTTCTTGCTGTGTTGGGAATCAGATTCCGACTATGGCAAGATCGTTGGCTGTAGATACCAGTTGTTATGAATCCAGATGAATAATAATATAACAGAACAATAGAAATGAGGAATGATAAACGACACAAGATGATGATGAAAATAACTCAACCTTCAATCACGATTTAGGGGATTCGAGGTCCCTAATTCCTTTATAAAAGCCAAAGCTTACAAACTGATAAAATGCTCCAAAATGATGCCTCATGGCACCCTGGCATGAAACTTAACACAACCCTATCAAAGAAACTTACTAAAAAGTCCCTATAAATTACTTCTAGAATAATATTGAAAACTCACCATTTAAATATTACTAAAACGGTTTTTTTAATACAATTTATTTCATAAAGCCCAAAACATAACAAAGGATGACTAGGTCTAACGATCCACTCCAAGCCCACAGCAAGACTGAATCACTTAAGCCCACTTGATGGGGTTTATAACACCATTTCTCATCTGAAAAGCTAAAAAAATCTTCCCCTTTACAACTTGCTTTGTCTTGGCTCGGGTTTGGTAACGTTTCATGTGTTTTATTCCACCCAAAAACCCTCATACCAGTGCTGGTTTCAGCCTATATAAAGGCATCGAACTCGTTGCTAAGCCACACCTATAGCTCACATTTTCCTCTAGTAAACTCTGTGCTTGAGCACCCCTTCTTGATCACTTCTTCTTCTCGAATTAAACTAGAGTATCTCCTCTTTAAAACTCCTTTGAATCTGAAAATTATAATTGTGTTTTATTAAGTATTTTCTCGCCGTAGGATCACTGTTTTACATTGTTCACGATATTCTCAGTAAGCATTTTCTCTCGTTTTAATGATTAATTTATTTATGAATTTATATTAATTTAATTACGTGGCATTATTTTATTTTTGATCAAGTGCTTAATTTAGTTAAATAATAATGCATTTTATTTATTTACATTTAAGTGTTTAAATTATTTAGTTCATTGTATTTATGTTTATTCTCGGAGTTGTTTTATTTAATTTGTTAGTGATATTTATTATTCTATTTATGTTGCTTTATTACCGTTGATGCGATGGACGGGTTTAGCAGCGTGTTCGCTGGATTGGGCTCGGGATCCTTTTTTGGCAATTTTGCTATCTTTGAAAATTATTATCGAGCGTATAGTAAGTATTTTCCAAATAAATTTTGAGATTTAAATATATTTTATATTAATAAGGCATGAGTTTTGGTTGGATGATGGATTTAATTATTTTTAAGAGATAGATGTTGAAGTGTTATCTTTAAGGGTGGATGTAATTTGGCCCAAGGAGTTTAAAAGGAAGTATTCTAAGTATTCATCCTTGGAATAAAGATATGACGTTGATTTAATATTTTGAGTGGTTTAAGAGTTAAAGGCTATAGATAAAAAATTTAGTTCTTGTTTTGGAAGTTAAGAAGTGAGTAATAAATAGGTCTAAGGAATTCCTAAGGTATAACTAAACCCTTTAATAGTTTGATAATTGATTTATTTATTTCTATAAAAGTATGAACAAATTGATAAAAGAACAGAGAATGAGATACTAAATTTAGAAACCCTTTGAGTAATTCGGCTATAATTGTATGGAATCGAGACGTTTTGGTTGTTACCTTTTTTGGGTTGAATGAATATGATGTTCTTGAAATATGATTAAATTTGCATGATGTAACATGATCAAGACAAGTTTTGAAAATGCATGCCTCATACGTTTCATGAATTACACGCTTTGCATGAAAGTCACATATCACATGCATACTTATTGAAGTGATGAATTCCATATCCCTTAGGTCATCATGTTTATCAGAAAAAAATAATATAAAAAATATTTTATAAGAACTTCAAAGGTTGAGACGAGGTATTGTCCCAGTCGAACTCCTTAGGCCACTCTAGAGTGCTTAAGAATTGAGTGGTAACTCTTGGGTCGACGAAAAACAGTCGATGAATCACGAATGGTTCATTTTTAAAGGTTCGCGGAGCGCAGTCACACCCAACGCTAGTGGGTGCTAAGGATGGCAAAAGTGTAATGACCTGCCGTAATGATTATGATTATGATTATGATTATGATGTATTCACCTCAGTGTGATACAATAATCAGTAGAGAACACACGGTGCATAAGGGAGTCTTGATGTATCCAATATGACAAGTATGAAAAGAAAAGCTAGCCTAAATGAAATATATGAATAAGAAGAATGACACGTAAATCTATGAAAAATAAGAAAAGACATGAAACATTTTCTAAAAAGTTTCAAATTTACGATAAGTTTTGAATACGTGTCAACAAGAATAAAAAAAAAACATGAAAGTCTCTTTTCATGAAAAATAAGAAAGTCTTTTATGAAGAAGTATGATGTATAAGTCATGCACAAGCCCGACATAAGTCATGCATAAGTCATATCTCACATCTAATGGGCATAATATATGCACTTGTGTATCCGTATATGCTAATAATATTGATATTGTAAGTCCTACTTGAACTATATCTAGTATTCTTGGCATAATTATGTGATTAGTCTTTTTATTTGTTTATATGGTATGTTTGCTAAATGAATAAGCCATGTTTTATGTTTTGTAAGGCGGTAATCTAAGTTTCAGCTTGAGATATGTATGATGAAACGTGATGATGAAAGGAGGAATAAACTATATCAATAGAGCTTGATGATTTCGGTTCAGGACTAAGTTAATATGTATGTGTTGGAATGATAAAGTGCTATCTTTGAAAGTTGATATAATTCGGTTATAGAGGTTAGAGAATAAATAGGTAAATGTTTTAAAAAAAAATCTCATGAGTATGAATAAAATAGTGATGTAAGTCTTTTGGTGATTTAAAAGTAAAATATTAATTTAAGTTTATATTCTTAATAAGAAAATAAGATAAGGAATAAGTTATAAGACTAAAAAATTTTGAAAATGTGTAAGATCTTGATGGTAGAATAGTGATTAATTATTTTCTAAGGATTTTATGAATTAATAAAAAGATATAAAAAGAATGAGTTAAAATTTGGTTTAAGATCCATAAGATGTTCGGCCTAAGTCATTTTAAGGCATGATAATTTTTAAGTTAATTTTTATATTTTAATAAATCAAAATTTCAATAAAAAATGATTATACATGTTACGAAACGTTGTACACCATTTTCATTAAAGTTCTTTACGAACATATGTAAGTTTTGAAAGGGGTGCGCCAATTAAGTGTAAGTTAAGCATAAGTCACGTGTAATTCATGTTATAGTCTCATGATAATGTGTATATTTGAAAATTGGATTTTTATGTGTAATTTGATTTTTGGTATATTGAAATGATTTGATTGAACAGTTTTAAATAAGTGATACTGTAGGGATTTTGGTACGCAAGGATGGTGGTAGAGTCCCGCCTGCGATTCCCACCTATAGTATTAATTGGTTTTGTGAGCTATTTTCCTAAAAAAATGTCGAGTTTTGATAAATGGAGTTATATGTATCACTTTCAAGGAAAATGATAGTTGTTTTTCAATGGATTTTATTTTGGACCAAATGGAAATTTTGGCGTGCGTGAAAAACTATTTCCTTTTGGAAAAATATTAATATTTGAGTCTTATGAATATGGTATCATATTTATGCATTTTGTTGTAGTTTAAATGTGTTTTCATCTTGTAGTTTGTTTAGATTTTACTTACTTGCAGTACCATTTTTGGTATCGTCGATTTTGATGCAGATGATGAGGAGACTAAGCCTGAGGAGACGGCTCTGCCGATAGAATGATCTGGTGCTGTTGATTTTATTTTGGAAAATATTTTTCCGCTAATGATAGTTATGTATTTTTATATTTTAAATATTGGACGACTGTATTAGATCTCTTATTGGAGAATTTGTGTAAAACTGATTTATAATATTTTAAAAATTTTGGTACTTAGATATCAAATTAAATTTATCCACTCCTTCTTTTATTTTTTTCATAACATTATGTGTACACACACATTTGTCACTAAACATTGGTATGTGTGACCTATGTTGTCATCATCCCAACGTCTCGATTTCCTTGTTTTCATAAGTGGGAGTTGGGGACGTCACACATTGAATTGTCTAAAAGCCATAATTTTTTACCCAAATGAATAGTAATGATAAAAGAAACTCCAAAATTAGAGGCTTTAAGCCAATGGGCAAACTATTATGTTATTATTTCTTTCTCTTCTTCCTTCATCAAAGAATATGATTATTAATTAATTTCTTTTATTAGTTTCTCTCTTTCCAAACTTTTATTAATAATTTAATTTAAATAGAATATAATTACTATTTTAACTCATAATTTAATTAAAATATGACTATTAATTAACATATAATAGATAGAATGGTAAAAAATAATAAAATAAAATAATAATTATAAATAAGAAATATTTTTTTAATTATTAATTATTCATTACTATATATCTTCATAAATGAATAATTCAATATAAAAATTTGATGTAAATAGTCAAAAGTCAAATTATTGTATATTATTTTATTATTATATAATGAAAAAATAGCTATTCCAATGTGGTGATTTATGTGAATTTGAAAAAGTTAAATTTTTTATTATATATTATATAAAGATTTAAAAAAATATAATAATAAATTTATATTTTGAATTTGTGCTCTTATCTCCAAAATAATAAACAAGGCCTAAATTACATTTTACAGTGGCTCAAATTATTTTTTAACTTTGAACAATTTAATGAATGTCAGCCATTTACCTTTTCCAAGCAGTCAAAAATGCCATTAAAAGTCAGGCGCTAAAAAACAATATTATATTATAAAAACAATACTAAATTACTAATACTGAAAATGCTGTTTTTTGCAGATTTGATATTTGACTCTCCTTATAATATTATATTGATTGAATAGAACAGTAAAATTTATAATCTTATATTAGAATCTTCTTACAATACTAAGTTACTTAAAATATTATACTGGTTGAATAATAGTCTCATTTTAATAATATGTTTTAACTTAAATTTAAATTTTTTTATAATTTTCAGTAACTTAAGGTCATTATGTATAATTAATTATAAAAGAAAAGTAGGAGTATAATAGATTTTTCATTTGTTTGAATAGTAGTACTACTTCACGCAAAATTGATGTCCCTAGATCTCTTGCTCTAGTACATTTTTTTTTTTGATTTATTTTTTAATATATATTTTAAATTTACAACATCTTTAAAAATATTTTTTAATTATTAAGTAATTTTTTTTTATATCAAGACAAATCTTAAAATAAAATGTTATATAAATATAACATTTCTCTTGAATAAACGGAGTGACTGTGAGAGCGCAAATCCTAGGATCTCTCCCATTACAAAAAGATAAGGAATTTTATGAGGATTGGTCCGGCTCTTTTTTAAACAATAACAGCCCACCAATTGCAGGCTAACACGTATTTATTCCAAAAATGAAATTTTGGAGATGCACCTCATATCATCTGCAACTCTTTCTCATTTCTCTTCAACTACGCATTCTCCTGTTTTTCGACTCTCTCTCGTAAGCCCAACCCCTTCTTTCTCCCCCCATTTCGTCTTGCATTGTTTTGTATTTATATTATGCTGAATGATTATTGCTTGTGATGGTAGAATGGACTAGATACCAAGGTGGAGAAGTCAAGTATGCAAGTAAAGAAAAAGAAAAATTGGGCTAAAAAAATCCGAAGTGTTCTTGGGCCATTCCCATTCTTCTCACCTCGTAATAAGGTAGTTTTTGGTTTGGCTAAATCTAAGTCAGGATCCAGTAGTATAGTTACGAAGTAATCAAAATCCAGAATTGATTTACTCAAAGTTAGACAATTCTCGGTGGAACAAATGGCTTCTTCCTTGACCAAAGATTCCAATTTCATAGCAGAACTTGCTACGGCTATTTCTGGAAGAATATTACCTCAAAATCCAATGGAAAAATAGTGAATTCCAATAGGAAAAATGAGTACCAAGTGTTTTATTCTTCGTGAACCTATTTGTTTTAAACAAAGAACTAGAGCATAAAAAAGTCCATCCTAAAAATCAGAACATAACAAATCATCAAAAAAAAAAAAAACCAATGCATCAAAAAGGTTATTTGATGAACATGAGGTTTCGGTTGTTTAGCACCAAACCGCGACAGAGCTCGACTATGATCTGCCCTCCTGCGAACGATAACACCAGCGCCAGAGTTGGCAGCTGATCAGTGTGAAGGGCGAAGTGTTGTCCGGGTTGTGCTAACGATTATATTTTCTTGCACTTTCTTAGCCACGAAACAGAAGAAAAATTTTCCTTTTCTTACATTTTCTCAGCACCCAATCGAAAAGACATTTAAAACATGAAAAGAAAAAATAATTGGAAGACCCAACAAATGATATAGATCGACAAGCAACAATCTTTATATGTTAAGAATAGAGAAGAAATAGAGAATAGTGAAAAGAAAAAGAAATTTGACATCCCTTAATTATTAGTTAAGACGTTTTATGATCAAAAGATTTTCTAAAGAAATCAGTACGGGTTTTTCTTTTCTTCTGAAAATAATCACCGTGAGGTTTTTGGGAAAACTTTTTCAAATGTTTTTTCTTTCTCTCTTTGGATGGAGTGATAGGAGGAAGGCCAAATTGTTGACAGAAATTTCCCATCTCATATTTGGCTCTCTTTCTATCTTTCATCTGCTAAGAGATGAGTTTTTTATCATTGCACATACTAATACCAAGTTTTTTAATTACGCTAGTAATATCACCATACGTGTAACTATCGTAATCTACTCTACCGGTACTATCAAGTAGTGCTTCCTTAACCTTAATGGCAAACAAACGAGGGAGACCATCAATGAATCTCTCTTTCCAGTAAGGCTTATCAGAATCATCACGCATTAAAACTCGTGAAATAAACACAATTTCATACCAATTGTAATCTGACATGTTAGGACATCTCAGATTATTCAAATAATCAGAAAAACGGTTAGTCATATTTGAAGGCGTACCAATAAAATGTTTAATAATCGTGTAAATCAAAGTATTAACACCATCAGAGACACCTCGTCCTATGGCGGTATCAAAAACAGGGGTACCATCATCATTTTGCTTGATAGCAAATTGAATCCTTTGTTTGGCTTCGTCAGTAAGGTGTTTATCCCACCAAGATCGAAGTATACCCGTAAAACCAGAAATTAACATCAAAACAATATCAGGTTGTAAGATGTTTTTTTTAACATAGGCATCGGCGACCATAGACATTTTTTGTAGAGTATTTAGGACTTCTTGTTCAGAAAGTCCATCAATATTCCACTCATATATCCTGTCAGCACTAGCCGAGAACTGATCTCTGAACATACGTTCTTCGATCGCTAAATCAGGTGGAGTTGGCTTTGAAAACCAGTTCTTAGTAAAACCTGGGGGTTTTACTGAAGTGAGCTTGGCTATCTCAGCTGGCTCCGATGAAAACTGTTTTAAAACAGAATCAATGACAAAATCATCCTCTGAGGATTCATCTGTAGAAACAACTGAAATATAATCTGAATTAAAATCCTTTCTACTCCTGTCAAGGACAATTGTAGAAGGTTTTGACCTTTGTTTTTCTAGTTTTATGTCTGCTAGCATTTGATCAATTCTATCTAGAGTACTGGCAGAATCCATTTTCTGTCTGTTCTCTGAAATTTTTGGAATTCTGATATCAGCACTCGTGGACGAGCTCTGTATCAGAAGAGTCTGGTCTCTGGAAGAATGTAGCTTAGCCTTTGGGTTAAGGCTAGTCTTCATTAGTCTGTAGTAAATTCGATAAATTAAAACTAAAGGCCTACTACCTTCAAACATATCAATACCAGAAGTCATTATATTTAAAGTTAAAGTATCTAAAACATTTCTATCATTCAAATCGATAGTTAAATCAGGATAATTTCTCTTCCAGATGAGTGGGTTCTTCCTAAGGAATTACCCCCCAGAGAAATAATATCCCGTAATAAGGACATTGATTTGATTCAGTATCTAGATGATACTGTAAAGATTTCTTTCGACCGACCTTCCACGACTAAAGAAAGAAGATATTCTTTCACTGGTCCCCTATCTTCTACTTCTTCGGACCCAAGAACCAGTAGAGATAAAAATCTCGAAACATTCTTGGAAGATTCTGTCAAGATGGCAGAACCTAAACGTCCAATTATTATCCAAGAAATTCCCAAGGGAAATTCTTCTGAGTCCAAGTTGAAGGGAGTCTCTTCGGAGTCTCAAGTAACTTCAGCTTTTTACACAACCAAAGATGATTTTCCGTCATCTAAGGGAAAAGCCAAAAAGGAAGAAACTGAAGAAAACTCTTTTGAGTCCCTTACAGTTTCAGATTTGGTTATGAACACAAATGTTTTGCACCCACAATTGATGATGATGTGCAAACCCTTTGGGATTGATATGATTTCACTGGTTGATGAATTTAAGAGCATAAAAAACCGACCTAAGCGTATAGCTTATGCTCGTGATTTTAGTCTGTCCCAAAAACAAAGGGTTAGAAGCAAATGGAAAGAATGGATGTATGCTCATAACAGACATATTCTTTTCTTTGATTTTCTTGAAAATCATTATGATTTTAAAAATTGTAATTTCAAAGATAAGTTTTTAAATATTTTAAAAACTACCTTTGTTAAAGAAGATAAAACAGTTTTAACTAATAGCCATCCTCCACTTGAGACCACGTTGATCTCAGTGCGTGGAGCTGAAGTTGAAGCTTCCCCTTTCAAAATCCCAACTGTTAAAGATTCAATTTTCCCTTTATCTTCTGAAACAAAGAAGATTATTGAGCAAAACAATTTTTCAAACTCTGCTCTCCACATTATAGGTCAACAATTAGACCATATTGAGGAGAATATTGAAAAACCTGTTTTTAAATCCGATTCTGGAAGACGTACTGCTAGTCCTCCAAAATCAAAAATTAAATTGATTGAAAAACTTTTGATTATTCTATCAGAGAACAGACAGAAAATGGATTCTGCCAGTACTCTAGATAGAATTGATCAAATGCTAGCAGACATAAAACTAGAAAAACAAAGGTCAAAACCTTCTACAAGTGTCCTTGACAGGAGTAGAAAGGATTTTAATTCAGATTATATTTCAGTTGTTTCTACAGATGAATCCTCAGAGGATGATTTTGTCATTGATTCTGTTTTAAAACAGTTTTCATCAGAGCCAGCTGAGATAGCCAAGCTCACTTCAGTAAAACCCCCAGGTTTTACTAAGAACTGGTTTTCAAAGCCAACTCCACCTGATTTAGTGATCGAAGAACGTATGTTCAGAGATCAGTTCTCGGCTAGTGCTGACAGGATATATGAGTGGAATATTGATGGACTTTCTGAACAAGAAGTCCTAAATACTCTACAAAAAATGTCCATGGTCGCCGATGCCTATGTTCAGAAAAACATCTTACAACCTGATGTTGTTTTGATGTTAATTTCTGGTTTTACGGGTATGCTTCAGTCTTGGTGGGATAAACACCTTACTGATGAAGCTAAACAAATGATTCAATTTGCTGTCAAGCAAAATGATGATGATACCCCTGTTTTTGATACCGCCATAGGACGAGGTGTCTCTGATGGTGTTAATACTTTGATTTATACGATTATTAAACATTTTAATGGTACGCCTTCAAATGTGACTAATCATTTTTCTGATTATTTGAATAATCTGAGATGTCCTAACATGTCAGATTACAATTGGTATGAAACTGTGTTTATTTCACAAGTTTTAATGCGTGATGATTCTGATAAGCCTTACTGGAATAGAGATTCATTGATGGTCTCCCTCGTTTGTTTGCCATTAAGGTTAAGGAAGCACTACTTGATAGTACCGGTAGAGTAGATTACGATAGTTACACGTATGGTGATATTACTAGCGTAATTAAAAAACTTGGTATTAGTATGTGCAATGATCAAAAGCTCATCTCTCAGCAGATGAAAGATAGAAAGAGAGCCAAATATGAGATGAGAAATTTCTGTCAACAATTTGGCCTTCCTCCTATCGCTCCATCCAAAGAGAGAAAGAAAAAACATTTGAAAAGGTTTTCCCAAAAACCTCACGGTGATTATTTTCAGAAGAAAAGAAAAACCCATGCTGATTTCTTTAGAAAATCTTCTGATTATAAAAGATTTTCTCATAAAAAGTCTTTTCCAAAGAAAAACTCTTATAAGAATCAGAGATGTTTTAAATGTGGTAAGAGGAGACATTATGCAAATAATTGTCCAAACCCTAAAAAATCCACCAAATTGAAGAATAAGCTTAACGCTTTAAACATTGAGGAAGATGAGCAACAAGAATTGTTTCAATTACTTGATGACAATTCTAGTTCTTCATCCTCAGAATGTGATAAGTACAGTTCTAGTGATAGTGACTATCATTCAGAATCGGATTCATCAGTTCAAGCAATGGTCAAGCTTGGCTGCAACTGCAGTGGTTCTTGTTGCAAAACTTCTAGAGTTAAAACAATTAATGTTTTAACTAAAGAGGAGGAACATCATAACCTTCTTCTAGATTTGATTTCTCAGCTTGAGAATACTGAGCTAAAAGAGAAATATCTCGCCCAGCTCAGGAAGACTATGGCTCGTAGAGAGTCGTCATCTTCTCAAGAGAGAGTCAGTTTTCAAGAAACATTAAAACATTTCGATAAGAAACCAAAGAATGTTTCTACCTCTGATTTACAGCATGAAATCGGAATTATCAAGCAAGAGATTATTGAACTCAAATCTGAGGTTAATAATCTTAAACTTGAAAATTCAAGTTTAAAATAAGATTTTATTACTCTTAAAATTGAGCATGCTTTTGATCAAGATCCTTCCGATAATGAAGAAATAAAAGTTTCTGACCATGATGAGCCCTCAGATAGTCCTAAGGCTGTTTTCTTGATAAGACAATCCATGCCTATTAACTGGTATGCGAAAGTCAAAATTATTGTTTGTAAAGAATTTGAGTTCTCTGTGATTGTTTTGATTGATTCTGGATCGGATCTTAATTGTATCCGTGAAGAATTGGTTCCAACCAAGTATTTTGAAAAGTCTACTGAAAGACTATCAGCGGCTAATGGCTCAAAGATGAAAATCAACTATGAGCTAAATGACGCCCATGTCTGTCAAGACAATGTGTGTTTTCGTATCCTGTCCGTCCTAGTCAAAAATATGACTTGGGATGTCATTTTAGGGATGCCTTTTATTAATTCTATTTGCCCTTTCTTGACTGAGAAAGATGGGATCACCATTGACCTATTCGGACAGAAAGTCAAATTTAAATTTGTTTCCAAACTTGAAGCTGATACTTCAAGAGGAAAAATTTCTATGATCATTGCTAAGGAACGCCATCTACTCTCTCTTCAACAAGAAGTAAGAGTTAGAAAAATTTCTGAGCATTTGACTGAGCCATTAATGCATTCAAAAATTGAGGATTTTCATAAAAAACTCATTTTTGAAATTTGTTCAGATCTACCCAATGTTATTTGGAATCGGAAAAAACATGAGGTTTCTCTGCCTTATATTAAAGATTTTTCAGAGAAAAATATCCCCACTAAAGCTCGGCCCATTCAAACGAATGCTGAGACTTTAGAATTTTGTAAAAATGAAATTTGTGATCTTCTTCAGAAAAGATTAATCAGGCATAGTAAGTTACCCTGGTCATGTGCTGCTTTCTATGTCCAGAAAAATGCTGAGTTAGAAAGAGGGTCTCCCCGACTTGTCATTAATTACAAACATTTGAATAAAGTGTTAGAATGGATTAAATATCCCATCCCTAACAAAAATGACTTAGTTCATAGGTTGAGTGAAGCCGTAGTCTTTAGCAAATTTGACCTTAAGTCTGGATTTTGGCAAATCCAAATTAGGGAGTCAGACCGTTATAAGACTGCATT
This sequence comes from Platycarya strobilacea, assembly GCA_036898215.1. NCBI lineage: Eukaryota > Viridiplantae > Streptophyta > Magnoliopsida > Fagales > Juglandaceae > Platycarya > Platycarya strobilacea. The sequence continues at coordinate 30,225,630 of CM072548.1, read as the reverse complement.
TTGTACTCCTTTGGGTCTTACGAGTGGAATGTAATGCCATTCGGTTTAAAAAATGCCCATTTTGAGTTTCAAAACATAATGAACGATATTTTCAATAGTTTTTCTCATTTCACTATTGTCTATATCGATGATATTTTGATTTTCTCTAAATCCATTGATGATCACTGGAAACATTTGTCGGCATTCCTTGATATCACCAAACGAAATGGACTAGTGGTTTCTGCCAAGAAAATTAAACTTTTTCAAACTAAGATTAGATTCCTTGGTTTTGATATTTGTGCCAGTAAGATCAGACCAATCCAACGATCAATCGATTTTGCTGAAAAATTTTCTGATGTCATTTTAGAAAAAACTCAGCTCCAGAGATTTCTTGGTTCATTGAATTATATTGCCGATTTTTATAAAGATCTGAAAAAACGGTGTCGTCCTCTCTTTTAGAGATTTCGTACCAACCCTTCTCCGTGGGCTGATATCCACACAAATCTTGTTAGGGAAATTAAGACATATGTCAAAACTCTTCCATGTCTTGGAATCCCTAATTCTGATTATTTTAAGATAGTTGAAACCGATGCCTCAGACATTGGTTATAGTGGCATTCTGAAACAATGTGTTTCACCAGGTTCTTCCGAACAGATCGTTCGATTCCATTCCGGAACTTAGAACAATGCACAATTAAATTATAGTACTATTAAAAAAGAAATTTTTATCTATAGTACTATGCATTTCTAAATTTCAATCTGATTTATTAAATCAAAAATTTCTTTTGAGAATTGATTGCAAAAGTGTTAAGTATGTTTTAGAAAAAGATGTTGAAAACATTGCATCTAAACAAATTTTTGCACGATGGCAAGCTATTTTAAGCATTTTGATTTTGATATTGAATATATAAAAGGATCGGATAATTCCATCCCTAATTTTCTTACCCGTGAATTTCTGCAGAAAAAATGAGTAAGAAAAAGAAACCAGAAAAGCCTGAAAGCTCCCAGAGGCCTCCACCTCTCCCAGCACCTCCTACTTCCCTTTTGATGCCAACTTCCCCACTGGAAGTTGCAAACAGATACACAGTTCTGGGAACAATTCCCAGACCTGTAACCCCGAGTTCTTTTGTTATGGCAGTCACCATGCCTCATGATCCCTTGTCCAATCCTTTGGGAAAAACAAGGCCAAGATTCCCTGCTCCTAACAGAGCAGAAAGTTTTCAAAAATCTCATTTTCAGAGTCTATTTTACATTGAAAATATTGTAGAAACAGATTCTTTTCAAATCACTTTTCATTATTTTTCGCCTGGATGGCACTAGGTTCCTCGTAATTTAGAAAAAGATTTGAAAATTTTTCTTTCTATCCTTTCTCACACGGGATCGATCTACTTAAAACTACTTTATGATAAAGTGGATCCTTCAAAGATTTTTTCTCATTCTTGTTTTATCGTCAGAATCCTGACTCCTGAGCAATGGGGACAGAATCCGAATACCCTTAAAAGTATTCCGGATACCCAGATTAGATATAATTATCATGATTATATCGACGTCTGGCTCCATTTTCCTTTTTATCAGACACCAAGTATGTCTCATTCTTGGTTATTTAATTTTGATAAAAAATTCTCTTCCAAATTCCCACTTTAGTTTATTCAATGGTGGCAATCTTTTAGCCTCATTCCTGATATTTTTCTACAGTCTATTCAGCCTGTGCTTGATCATATAAAATCGATAACTCCAAAAATGGATTCCCACAATGCCAAAATTCCATTTCTACTCCATTTTTGTGCTCGTTACAAACTTCCATGGATCCTTAATTGGACTTATGAGAAATCTGTTAACATTCTTGTTCGTAGATTTTATGTTAATTTCTGGGATAAAACCCAGATTCCTGAAAATTTTGTGACTAAAGCCATAAAGGATTTTCCAGTCTCGGCACCAAATCTTAAAGACCGGGAGGAGTTCCCTTCACCTAAGTCAAAACAAATTGATTTTCCTTTTCCGCTCCTTGAACAAAAGGACACCCCAAGCTCATCTTCCAAACAGAAAAAGAAGACTTCATCAGATAAGAAGCCTTCACTTTCTCCAAAGAAGAAAGATTCAGATACTGAGAGTTCAGCCTCTTCCAGGAAAGATTCCAAGAAGAAGCAGAACAAAGAGATGCTTGAGATACTCAAGAAACAGATCGAAGGACAGCACAATAGCATGATGCTATTAAAACAGTCCATTGAAGAAGAAGCCAGTAGTGAATCAGAAGAATCAGATGCTTCTGATGACTACAGAAAATATTTTGGACACGACAAAGAGTACTTTTTGCTTGATCTCGGAGAGCCATAATTGATGTTCTAAAATCAAGATCGGTCAGCAGATGAAGACAAGATGTCCCCACTGCCGACACCTTTTGAGCCAGTCAGCACTAAGAGACAAAGTTACTTTCGGTGTAGACAACATCATTGTCTGTCAGCTCAGCTTTCGGCGCCGACAGCTTTACTTTTACAAATAGTAATCACGTGGTGCGGTTACTATTTACTTTTTACTTTCGGCCACTTTTTCTTTTTGTTTGTCCCCCGTGATTGACTCCGGGTTGCTTTTGTATTACCTCTCCATCTATATAAGGGGAGTTCAGTTCATTTTGAGGCAGAATTGATTCCACCCCTTTCTTACGATAAGAAAACTTGTAAGAAATCCTCTATGCAAATCTTGTAATTCAAATTTTGTGAATATAATGAAGAATATTTTTATTTTAAATCTATCTTCATTGTTTATGCATTGCATACATATGGTCGGTTTAGCCGCCTGCTAATCGGAATCAGAGTTGTTCCCTGATACAGCGATCGGATCTCCCTCACAGTGCCCCTGTCGGAACGCTGTTTCCCCCTTTCATTTGAATTTTCGTCTTTCTATTTTGCATGCATTGGTCGGCTTAGCCGCCTCTTAACTGCTGCATATTTATTTTCTGCATTTCGTTTCTGTTACTTTCTTTGATCTTTTCTTTCTTTTGTTCCTTTGAATTTGTTCCGCTTTGAATGGTATCAGAGCCATTTTCTGGTTCTGGTTTTAATTGTTAAGTTCTATCTCTTCCTTCTTTTCTTTTTGACAATTGCCGGAAACGCTCTGTCTCTTTCTAATCTAGTTCTTTTATTTTGTTCTGTTGCACCCCCACTTCCAGCAATCAAGTACCATTTGCCGTAGGTAAGTCCCTGTGTTGCCGTTAGCCGAAGAAAGGCGTTAGACGTTGATGGGCACGATAGGTACCTGGTAAGGACAATAAGTCTGTGAGGGATGTGTTCCTTTAGGGTATGTGTTACCTGTGCAGCAGGGTAAGTTCATAGACCTAGACTTAGGAAGTACCTGAGTTTCTTAGGTAGTTGCCAAGAAGAACAGGATGTTTAGATCCAGTTCTTCAGTTAGTTCCAGATCAGGGAAACTGCCTGATATAATTAATGAAGAAGATCAATCTTTTGATAGTCCTTTGCCCGACATTGATCGATGGCGTATGCCAAAGATTGATGTCGATTCTCTTTATAACAAATTCTGGAGAGAAAATGTTCTCTTTACAGAATTCAAGGTGAAGACTGTAGAAAGAACTTTTTCTATTTCCAAAACTCAGGAAAAATGTCGTCTGTTCTAACGCGATGTTGTAGCAGACATGATAAAAAAGGATTTAGTTAGTATTAGTAATATAGTATTAGTAATATTTGAAATTTTTCGTCTTAACTAATAATTAAGGATGTTAAAAAAATAAATTAAAGAAAATGATAAAAAACAAAAAATTTCAAATATGGTATTAGTAATTTAGTTAGTAATAAGAGAAACCTATCCACCGGTCCAACTGGTAAATTAATAGCCTTCCAATAAATTATTACCACGTAGTTTCTTCATTTTAAATCTAATGTGCCTGACTACAACGTAGTGCTGCCACCATTATTCCCTTTTCTTCTCTCTTCTCTCGGGGCCACCAAGTTCTAACCTCAAAAATTCCCTACCCAACCGCAACGGCAGCAGCAACGGCGTGGATTAGCCCTCCTTGCCAACACTAGCACGAACCATTGTGGAGCGAGCCTATCAATGTATGGCTTGTAGCTTGGGGTTGCAGAATGGTAAGATTGCAATTAAAATTTTGAATATCATATCAGTGAATATCTTGATTAAGACACTGAAATAAAATATTTTAATATTAATATCGTTTCATGTATCATTTCAAAATAGTCTATATGTAAAAAAATTATATATATAAATACATATATAAATTATATTTTAAAAAAATAATCAATATATAAACAGATTATATAGATAAATACATATATGTAAATAATCTAATCTAATTTGAAATTAAAAAAGCAAGAAATAAAAATAAAAATAAAAATCTGGTACAGCTAGTATAAGTTGATACGTTTGATATTTGAGTTGGTACAATACATGCAGTGTATTTATATCGCTCAATTGACTGATACACAGTGACAGAGTCACGTTGGGATAGGAGAGCTATGACCCCTTCTCCACGGGCCTCACCCCTATTTTTTAAAAAAAAAATTGAAAAACAAATATAATATATGTTTTTATTTAAAAAAAATTTGAAAAATTAAAAAATATGTTTATTTTTTTTTATGATTTTGTAGGATAATTTTAATTTTATTTTGTGTTAATCCCATCTCTAAAAATTATTTTAGTATTCCTCTATAAAATTAATGTAATTTAAAAATAAAATATATTTCATATAAAATAAAATAAAATAATAATATGATGATATATTTTTATTATTAATAAAAATAAAAATAAAAAAAAGAAGTTGGATGACTTCTAATATATTTTTATTATGATGACATATTCTTATTATATTATATATTTTTTTAATACATAAATTATATCAAATATATTTTATTTTTATTGTACATCTTATTATCAATTTTTTTTATATTACATAAAAAATTATATATAAATAAAATAAAAAATATTTTATAAGTTTTATTTTAATTTTATCTATTCCCCTAACGCAAATTTCTAATTTCATCGCTCAAAAAACTATGATTGCAATTGCAGAGTTGCTAGTAATGGTAGCAGTTACGGATTGCCACTCTTTCTCGCTTTTATTCCAACCTTTGATCCAACAATCTTCTTCATATGCATACCCTCAAAGTTTTTTCGTTTCTAGCTTACGTCATACTGTTCAAATTGGGTGTAAAAAACTTGTCATTATCCACATGTTTCAGAAAAGAAATAAAAAACACAAAAAGAGCCAAAAAAAAAAAAAGTACTAGTTTTAGGAGAATTTCTGGGGATGTAAATTTCGTTGGAAGAAAGAAGAGAAGGGACGAGTTTTCTTTCTTTTTTCATTTGGGTTTTAATTATGTGTGTATGTGTAGGGTAAATCTACGCTATTATTCTATGTGTCTATTTATAATTAAAGGCTGTTATTTTGCTCTTAGTAGTTGAGCTGTTTTAAGAGGAATGTAATAATAAATGGATGATAAGAGAGTAATATCCTTTATCACTACCTACGATAAAAACATACGGAGTTCAATGTCTATAAAGACACTGCAGATCTCGCTATCATAAGGTCATTTCAATATCAATTTACATACTTTTCCAAAAAAAAAAAAGTATCAATTTATATACGGTTTCAAAAAGTTAAAAAAAAGAATTTAATTTATATACTTTTTTGGGTAAATATATAGGGAGATTTTACATTTGGAAAAGGGTAATTCTAGGATCTCGCTTATCCATCCCGTAAATGCTTTTTTTTTTGTTTTCTTTTATATGAATTTTCTTAATATTTTAAAAAAATAAAAAAATTACAATATTATTACACAACACTTTCTTAATTAATAAATAAAAAAACAAAAAAAAAAGCAGTACTAGAAATATACCAGCAAATTTCTTATTATTTTTCTTTCAAAAAAATTCCTATATCATATTATCATTTCATTTACTTATTTATTTATGAGTAATATTAAAGACATACGACTTTGCGTATTTTTTATAAAATTAGTGATGTGTTAATAGTCAAAATATTAAAAGAAAATATCAAAAACATATAATAAAAAAAATAAAAAAAAATGAATAATTAGATTAAAAAATATATAAAAATAATATTTTTATATAATATGTACGCAAAAATTACAAAAATCGTATATAAATAATATTTTTGCTCATTTTAACCCTCGGGTATTTAATATTTTCGTCATCTCAAAATCAACCAAGCAATCATTTTGAGGACAGATCGCTTTCTCGGTCTCTGCTTTCAGACACTCTCTCTTTCTCTGCGCGCTGTGGTCTGGTTGTGTGAGACTTCTTTGTGCTAATTTCTTGATTCTCTCATCTGTTTTTCTTTGTTACTGTTTTTTGTACTTTCTTTGATTATCTTCTTTTCTTTATTTGGAAAGTTTGTGTTTGCACTGTTAATGTTATTGTTCTCCAGTATCTATTCGATGGTGTGAGTTGTTCTTCACTTGGTGCGATGATATGCTTTTCTTGTTCAATTTACGTATGCGTGTTTGTTTCTTTCTTGTGGAAATGCGTCTTTTTCCAGAGCTTAATGGTTTTGATCTACGGGGGATCTTTCCTTTAAGGTTCTTTTCTTGGTATATATAGGCGAGTAGGTTATTTATGTAAAGGCAGAAAGTTTGAAAGACGAGCTCTCTCTTTCCCCCCTCTCTCGCGCATGGGAGAAACATGGGGGGTTAGTGGTCATATTCACGTCTGTTAAAGACCCAACCATTGATCCAAATGCCCTAGGACTGTTACATACAATTTGGTTAAGCCTTTAACTGTCATGATCATAACATTTCACCACGCTTCCGAATTCGTAGTTCACAGTGGCTGTTAGAACTCGTCCAGATGAACAGTAACAGAACAAAACAATAGAAATAAGGAATGGTGACCGGCACAGGATGATGATGAAAATAACTCAACCTTCAATCATGATTTAGGGGATTCGAGGTACCTAATTTCTCCATAAAAGCCAAAGCTTATTATGTAACATCCCGATCCAGATATTAGGGTACTGATATAGATCCTTTGTTTTTTTTATAATACTGTAGAATTTCAATTATATTATTTTTAGTATTATCACTTTGACAGGATTTAATAAGATAATAAATAGTTTTTTTTCTTTTTTTAAAATGTGAACTTCATTATAGGTATTATATTTGTTAGTATTTTATCATCATCATCATGCTTTTTTATTATCATTATTATTATTATTATTCTAATTATTATTATTTGTATTATCTTTATTATTAATCTTCTTTTGAATGTGTATTGAGGTGATTTTTTTTTAGTTTTAAAATTGTAGTAGATCAGATTAAGAAATTGTATTGTTATTTTCCTTATCTGTTTTGATACGTTTATTCCTCCCTATCCCAGTTGAATCACGTCTTTATCCCGAAACCAATCTCATTTCAAATCCGCCAGCAATTTCACATCCTCACCAATTAGAAACTCTCTCAAATTAGTTATTCTTTTTCTTTCCGTTTTCAGTTTCAGATGTACAAGCAGGTAGTTTAAACTTAAATTTCAAACATTAATTCTAATTCTAATTCAAACTCAAATTTCACCTTCCATACCCGTTCCTCCCTCTACGGTTTATCCACTAGGGTTCCTTTAAGTTTTCAGTCATCTGTAAATAGTGACGTTTATTAGCTCGACATGCATGAAGAAAAACTTTAGCTGCCGCCCCTCTTCACCATGAAACCTTTATCCACCTACACATGAGAGAACACCACACTGCCACCGTGAGAAAGTCACATGCACGCAGCCACGCCCATTAGCAACCGAGAGCTCCTCCACGTTGGAACCCCACGTTCGACAGTCCGAGTAAGGGAGACACAACCCGAAGCCTGGAACCATCACTGAAACCTCACGGCCACCTTCCTCCTCGGACAGCAAGGGACCATATGTGAATGCAGCCTCTGTTTTTCTATGCTAAAACAGAGCATGGCAGCCCCATATTGCACCACCATGAAGCCTCCACACACGCCAACAAACCTAACGTTCAGCCCCTACATCACCTCCTTGTTGAGAAGCCCACTGCATAAAACTAGCCGCCAACCGATATCATTGCTTGGCCACAAACCAGCACCATAAACATCCCCTGTTCTCACTTACAAAAACAGAGCAATTTCGCCATGTTGCCCGTCAACCCATAACCACCCAAGGCGTCGGACCTTCAGCCTGTTTGCTCCCATTCATCACTGCCATGACTTCCATCAACCTTGAGCCGCCGTCGTACCTCCCCTCTTCTTCGTGAGCACCCCACACAAACTGCTTGGTGTTCCAATTCTTTTTGGTTTCCGTATTTATGTTCTCTCATTTAATTGCTTTGATTTCAGCCTTCCCCAAATGGCATCAAATATTTCTATAATTATTTAAATGTCCTCTAGCCCCTGCTGCGTAAACTGAACCTCGATCTCCTTGCTTTATATAATTGATATTTTTTCAACTATGTCATAAATAGATTTCACTAGAACATAGTAAGTGCTTAATATTTTATGTTTAAACACTTTGAAGTCTACTATGTCGAGTGATATTATTATTTATTTAATTTAAACCAAATATTTTCTTATTAAATTGTAATATGTTATTAGTTTCAAATTATGGTTTGATTATATTAATAGTTCATTGGAATAAACTTTAATTATGATTAAGTTTAATTAAAATAGATTTTTGTGGTTGTTGTGTCAAATTTGATAAAGTTATTATATATAGGCATAATTGGATACAAGGAAAAATGTTAAGAATAGAATTGATATTAGTATTTGTATATTCTTGTAAGATTAAATAATTATATTAATTATTAGAAAGCAAACCTATTTTAAGAAATGGTGCTTTCATGATTTGTTTTAATATTATGGTCCAAGTATTTTTCTAGATTATGATTGGAAATTTCAAAATATATTATTAGTATTTAAATAAATTATTATATTAGAAGCTATAAAATTCTATTAAACAGAATAATTCATTGAGTATTTCTACACTATGATTTTTACTAAGTGAATTACTTGTATTTTATTAGTTTTGTGATATTAGTATTTAATGTCTTTTGTACGAATATAATATTTATTATTCGTCATAACATGCATTTAATTTAGTAGAATAGTACGACAAGTTAGTCTAAAAACATTAGTGATGATTCATATTTCGTATAGGTAACAGATTATGAAAGAGAATTTAGGAAGTAGCGTTACGAGGTAAGTGAATTTGATCACAAAACTAGGATTCTCACATTAGTTTATATTATTAGTAAAACCAGTTCTTTGATAGCCCTTTTCAAATACTTCTCACGTCATGCAAACATGTCATTTAGCATAGCACAGTACACGATCATATCATTCAGTATCATGTTCAGATTCAGCTAGTTATTTATATTAGTATGTAAATTATATATCTCATGTCACATAAGTCGCATAAGCTGAGTTAAATTCAAGTATAAGATTCATTCAGGTCAAGAAGTAACTAATCAGTATTCCAGTTAAATCATATCAATAATCAGTTCAGTTCAGATGGCCATTCAGATGCATGGTACCAATGCATATCAGATTAGGGTGGATATGCAAGTCACGGACCTAAGCGTGGTCCACCATAGTACGCTAGAGTACTATTAGCGGCTCCCCTTGTTGCAGCGGGACGTGGGGCCGGTGCATAACCTTGCACACAGGGTTAAGTGTGTTGGCCAATCGGCTCAGTTAGATCAGTTCAATTAAACCAGTACAGTCAAATCAGATCATTTAAATCAATTCAGTTAGTCGGTTTAGATCAGTCAAACCTATCAGTTAATTCAGACCAGTCACTTAAGTCGGTTAGTCAGTCAAGTCAGTCATGCATGGCATCAACATTAACATGTACAATCATATATCAGAATTCAACATAAGTTTTATAAAAAAAAAATCATATAGTATTATTTTACGTTGTGGTGGATTTTCTTATTGAGTCATCGACTCATTTTAGTTTATTTTCTATTTTTAAAAACCACCCATGTGAAGAAGATGACCAGTGCGAACAGGCAGGTCAGGAGTAGATTGAACAATTTATTTGACTTTTCAACATTTTCTATAAATATGTGTTTTACGATACAAGTTTAAATTCATATATTTTAGTTAATGTTTTGGAAAGACTTCTTTTATTAGAAGCTTCAATTTTGTAAAATAAATGTTATTTAGTTTTGTTATAAAGATGAGATTCTCGTGCCGGATTGAAAGATTTTAGAAAATTTCGTTACACTCTTAGGTCTCCGGGAATTGGGTGTTACATACTAATTGATAAATTGCTCCAGAATGATGCCTCACGGCACCCTGGCATGAAACATAATAGAACCCTCTCAAAGAAGCTTACTAAAAAGTCCCTACAAATTACTTCTAGAATAATATTGAAACTCTCCGTTTAAACATAACTAAAACGGATTGTTTAATACAATTTATTTCATAAAGCCCAAAACATAACAAAGGATGACTGGGTCAAACGATCCACTCCAAGCCCACGGCAAGATTGAATCACCTAAGCCCACTTGATGGGGTTCATAACAAACTCCTCCTCTTTAAAGAACCTTGTCCTCAAGGTTCATAACAACATGACAAAAGAAAGGGACCTTGGGGACTACTGAAATCACTTACGCATAGGAGTTCTGAACTGTAGGAGCTGGTGAATTTGCCTCTGCAGATCATGGTACAGGATTACCTTTAGACCTCCACTGCCTTGTGATCAGTGATGAGTGAACTCTGGCCAACATGAAGCACATAAAATCGATCCAACAGCCTTCACCCATAAGAACACAACTGGCAAGTCTACAACTGGACGTTTGAGAATGAAATAAGAGTTCCACTTCCTGTCCATTTGTCAAAGATTTATTAAGTGCTTTCCCTCCTGACTTGAGAAGAAGATAGCACGTTATAGCTTGGCAATAAGAGAGCAAAAGGAGCTGCTGCACCTCCAAATAGTGAATTTTCCCTTCCATCATTGTTTTTTCCCTTGTTAACCTTACTCAGAAGTGGATTCACTTTACTTTCCAGCTGTTCAAGAACATCAATGACCTCTGATAGTTTAATATGACGGGTTCCAAACGCAGCTTTGTATTCTATGACATACCAACGTGCACCAATAATTTTTCTGTTACAGTAGGAGTTATTGAACTTCACTTCTTGTTGACAAATGTCTTTCCAATGAGGCGGGGCATTTTCCATTTCCTCATCTTTGAAGCTTGCCGACTGTGTTAAAGAAAGAAGAATCTCTCTAAGAGAAGTCCAGCCCTCTTTACCACTCACACCAGGAAGTTTGATAATATAATGTGGGAAAAATGCACCCACAATCTCGGGACTCCAATGTATAGTGGTGTACAGCCGAATGAAAAAAATTGATACCCACCGAGTGATCACAACAGGTGCAAAAATAAATGCTACCTTGTGGGGGCCACAATGTTGGAGAGCAAAACGGGCCCACCAATATAAAACCAGCAAACAAGAGGAGTTTACCACTACTTAATTCCATAACAGACACCAAGGCATAGCCTTCTGATGCAACTAGTACTTTTGCAGAAATTTACCATATAAAAAGTGTGAGCAAGATAATGCCAATGCTAAGGAACCTCATCTTCATCATGAGTAAATCTGTGGATGTAGGGAAGCAAGGCCCTGCAACCCTTGGGTTCCATATAAGCAATGACTATTTCAAGTTTATTTCCATCCATTCCATAAAGGAACAACCCAGTCTCAAACACATGAAAATGAGTAGCCAACACTAGCCTGTGAGCATGAAACCTTTTCCCAAACACATTGAAATTAACACCAAAACCCTGTGATACCCCAAGGCATATAAGAAAGGGAATTGTAACTAGCAAAATAACTCGATAATTCTCAAACTCTGGTTCAAACATAAAGCGCACCCACTCAAAACTAGTAGAAGTTCCCATAAACTCAAAATTGTCAAAAATATTTCCAACCCCATGGCAAAGATCTCCACAAAATTTCTCAATCAACATGTAATCTTCATTTGGAGGATTACTGAAATTTAAGTATCCCATTTAGTGAGTCACAGAACAAAAACACCCAACACTAATCACCAAACACCAAGAGGTCAGATCTACCCAATTTCACATTTTCACAACCAGTAGGATTCTGTTCATGTGAGACAAGAAATGTTCATGTGGTCGGGTATTGAGAGGTCTCGACACCCATTTAATCCAAACAATCCATAAAGTCTCTCATGGTTAAGCTCAAGTTCAAAATTAACTATGAGATCAGGCCCATAAAACATAACAAGAAAGACCTCTATCTGGATGTTTGCCTCTTCAATAAAATGATCTCCCTTCCCTATCAAAAGGTGCCAAAACACCCCTTAACAGCAAAGCATCAAGCAAGTAATGAACCGAAATCATCTTACTGCTCAGGTTCACCTCCTCAAAAATCTAACACAAGTAACTAGACCGCAATAAGAGTGATAAAATGGCTTAGACAGGTCTTAACCCTTTCTCAATCATTTCTGCAAACAGATTCTCTACTCTACCTTCCTTCAATATTGTTATAGAGCCTTTAATTAATGCCAAGTGATTGTTCCTAGGATTTATTGAAATAGTTCCTTGGATCTTACAATACATTCCTACTAAATTCATTTCTCTTCCTCTATCAAACGGCTTAAAAACCACTTCAAGTGTCAATAAATCAAATAGGTTATGAGCAAGGAGTTTCTTACCCATTACTGTCCACAAATCTGGGTTCTCCCACTTTTGTCTCTCAACTCCAAGAATTGAAAATCCCATATATGCTTCTTTCTGTGCCAAATCCTGGATGAAGTACACGATGATTGGTGTGTCTTGCCCTTGGTCACTCACGGCTCCGAAATTTAAGGTTTGCACCAGAGGAGTCAAGAAGCATCGTGCCTCTTTCCCAACCTGATGGATGATTTCTTTGGGAACTTCTTTGGGCTTCACCATGCTCTGTTGTGGCCTTACTAGGAGTGCTGTGTTGGTGACGTAGATGTGCAGCTCACTGGTTAGGGTTTGGGCATGGAGAGGTTCCAAAAGCCTCGATTCGGTTGTTTCCTCTTGTTCTTCGATTATCTTCCCCACTTCGTCTGCCGCCTCGTCTCCTTGCTCGACTGATTTATCTGCCACTTCTGATTTGTATGCCATCTCAAGATGCATCGTTTCCTCTTCTTTTAATATTTTTTAACGGAAGTCTTTAGTAATCATGGAATTTTCCTTATCTCTTCGACAAATAGCTGTTGATTTTTGTCTCAATAATTTTTCAATCATCTCATTCCAATTCGGAATGTTGTGTTGCTTGGCCAACCATTTAATGAGCAGATTGGTCATGTCATTCAAGCTGTGATGAATTTTTTTTAAACTTTCTTCATGAGAAGCTAAACGCCGCTGAATGAATTCCTGTTCTTGCTCGGAAAGTGCGTTGTCTTCTATGGGTTGTTGGCTCTTCATACCAATTGTTAGAACTCTTCTAGATGAACAGTAACAGAACAGAACAATAGAAATAAGGAATGATAAATGACATAGAATGATGATGAAAATAACTCAACCTTCAATCATAATTTAGAGGATTTGAGGTCCCTAATTCCTCCATAAAAGACAAAGCTTACAAACTGATAAAATGCTCCAGAATGATACCTCATGGCACCCTGGCCCTCCTCTCAAAGAAACTTACTAAAATGTCCCTACAAATTACTTCTAGAATAATATTGAAACTCACCATTTAAACATAACTAAAATGGATCATTTAATACAATTTATTTCATAAAGCTCAAAACATAACAAAGGATAACTGGGTCAAATGATCCACTCCAAGCCCACGGCAAGACTGAATCACTTAAGTCCACTTGATGGGGTTCATAACAGTGGCCCACTATTATCGGCATTGACCCGATAGTATCCATTTTTCTTTTGGCAGTTTCACTCATCTATTAGTATTTAATGACTTAACACCATGTCCATACATAGTACCAAGGAATTTTAATCAAGCCTATAGGTCGCTCCTTTTGTAACTTGAACTCATGACATTGGCCTTACTTTGATACCAATTGTTAAATATCCAACCATTGATTCAAAAGCCTTAGGATTGTTGGATACTAATTTAGTTAAGCCTTTAACCTTCATGATCATAACATTCTAGTTGTCAGAAACCCTACATGAATAACAAGAGGAAGTGAAGTGATGGGGTGAACTGAAGAAGGGGATTCCTGCAAAGGGAACTTAGTAGAAAGGAAGTGAATTGGAAACGATGCCGTTTGAGGAGGCTGTGAAACAGTGTGTGACATACATGAAATGACTCGTTTAGAGTAGTGTCTTGGGTTTTGTCGTTTGGGTTGTTTACAAGATGCAAGGCGTGGGTGCGGTTGTAGAGTCTGTCATTTAGGCCTTATGTATTACACAGCGTTTGGAGATATAACCACATGATGCGTTAAATTGCTGTGAGTTTTCTTCAGTTGCTGTGTCTGTTGTTTTATCATTTCAAAAGTTAGTTACCGAGCAATCTGTTATAGGGAGGAGTTGTGGGCAGAAAGAAGCATCTGGAATTTGCTTGTAATTGGAATTGCATGGAGGTTCAGGGATTCGCTCGAAGATATTGTCAATATAGTTTCTATCCTTGAGTCTTTTTCACAAACACTTGCTGGTCATCTTCTCTATTGCTTTATCAATTAGTTTACATACATATTTCCCTAACCCAGATTACAAGTAGCGTCTTAACAACTTCTAGTCAGACTGGCTGTAAAAGTTTTAATTTGGATCTTGCTAATCTGTTTATGTTTTGTCTATGCATGGAGGATTGATTTATAATGAGACGTGTTTTAGGGCTTATGCTTGTGCTAGAAGAATGCACTGTATGTAATTCCTCCCAATCATGTCTTTAAACCCCCGTGATTTGTGTACACATATATATCTTTTCTTTATAACTTTGCCCAGAAAAGAAAAATTAGCTGTGGTTGGGATCATGATTAGACTCTCTGTTTTAGCAGGCTTTTGTATTGAGTACGCGCTCTCTTTTCTATATGGATGCGCTCTCTTTTCTCTATGTTTCTTTTTTCCTTTTGAGAGTTTTTTGTGTTTTTTTTTACCTTTTGCGTCTGGGTTATTTTGGCATATAAGGGGATCTTCATATGCACTATCTTTTTTTGTCTGTGCTTCAATTGTTGAGGTTAGTCATCAACAATTTTTTTTTTTACTTGTAGGTCACTTGTTAGTTTTTGATAATGCAGGCGGAGCTTGTACCCAGAATCCAATATACAATAACGAGGAGTTTTCTGATCATTGCGATATTTTATTATTATTATTATTATTGGAAAAGTATCTTTTCTCAATTGAAGGAAGAATCCTAACATTGGGTGAGGCGATTTTTTGCAGCAGTAGTTTGCATTTCAAGTCTCAGCCTACAATTTTGACTTTCAGGATGAGGCATTATGATGGTCGTCTTTCCACAATGGTGAAGGAGTTTCCTCATTATCCTCATATTGTAACATGTAGTAGAAAAGCAACTTGAAGACAGTAATTGGTTAGTGGAGTTAAGGATGTCAGGCACATATATACTGGAAGATGGGTCATTTCTTTTCTTCTTCGGGCTTTGGAGGAGACAAAACAGTTTTTGACATTTAAAACTTTAATTGCCTTTTTCTTTCTTTTTGGCAGGTGAAACTTTTGATGAATGGTATTATTTTTCTTTTTCTTTCTCTTTGCAGATTCATACATTTCCAATATCAAGTTTTTCAGAGAGGGTCATATGTCATATGTCATGTATCATAATCTTCATTTGAAACACATGGATTTCTAGGAAATATGAATTGGTAAACATCTTTTGGCATTTGTAGTTGTGATAGATAAAAACTTTGGAGTAATTACAAGGGCTCTAAGTGCATCACATTAATCTGAATGTGGGCTTAATATTGTCATATCAACGACTCACTCTTGCTGCTACTATGTTATACAAGACTTTGTAACTTCAATTGCTAAATATTCAAAACAAGTCTCCCCCTTCCATGTGCGAGTCGCATACTACCAACGACACCCTTCCTTTTGAATGGAGGTGTTTCTTAATGATCTTTGTGATGTGTCATCACTAGCAGTCCACTGCTTAGCAGTCCTTGCTCTGCTTTGGGAATGCTGACACCAATCTCTATTGTTATGTCTTCCACTTGCCCTATTGATTGTTCTAACAATTCAATTTTTAAATAACTATGTCATTTTTACACAATAGAGTTTTCTGATATAGGAAAAAATTAGATTCCGTGAAAGACATTTGGTTGGTGTCACTCACGTTATTTGTAACTTGCATGACCACCAAGTAAAGTTTTGGTTGTGTTCAACATGTATGAAGACCCTCAAACTGGACTTTGTTCATCCCATGTTCAAATTTTTTTTTTTCTGTGGAGATGTATTAAGGAATAGAAACTGCCACTCATTCTCTTTGTAGAGGCAACATCTCTTTTTTGTTCAACAAGCTTATTTGCAGGAACTTTTTGCTGTGGTCTATATTTTTCATTCTCTAAGAAGCAGCAAGTTGGCCAACAGAAAGTATCTTGGTACGTCATCCATCCTTTAAATGGAACTTTCATGCTGGAGCAAGAACTACCACGAAAGTCGATCTATTACGTCTCTGTGACAATGGTACTTCTTTCTTTCTTTATGGTTTTAGTCTTTGGCCTTCGTAATGGGATTTTTAAAAGTTAGTCGAGTAATGCAATTTTTAGGGCTATACCAAAACTGACCACACCAGTTGTCATCAGCACGAACAGGCTGCTGGAGTCCTAAACTGGCTGAAACCGGCAGAGAACTGGTTGGCCGATGGCAGAAAAATAAGAAAATTGATGTCGGCCGGTTTGGTCCTAGTTTGAACTTGGTTCAAGCCACTAAACAGGCCGATTGTATATATATATATATACACTAACATTTATAAAAAAATTATATGAAACGGTGTGCTGTATTGACGTAGGGCTTAATAACCCTGCCCCCGCCCCCGCTCCCGCCCTCGCCCTCTTCTTCTTCTTTCTTCAGATCTCTCTCCTCTCACACATAGCCCTGCAGCACCACACCCCTCCACTGCCCTCCTCCTTCACAATGCCACCGATGGGAAACCACGGAACCGACTGGAATCATGCCGACACTGAGCCTGCCGTTTACCCCCCTAATAGTCTGGTTCTAAACATCTGAAAAATAAGTTGACGCGGCGTTGGTTTTGGACCAAGGAATGCATAGCTGAGATACAAAGTGGTATAGGCATTTTAATGTTGGAATTAGAATGACACATGATATCATAGTACACCATACTGTTTGGTTGGTTTTGAACAAGGGTTTTAGAGTTGTCTTGAGAATTTTCACAAAAACAATGATTCCTGATTGTTGTAACAACCAATAGCATGGTCTGCATGGTCCATGGAGCCTAGCTCTTCCTTATTTGTCAAGCAAAGATTCTGTTCTTGGGTAAAAGAGGATTTGAAGTTTGCTTTTCATTTTTCTGTAAAAAGCTTTGTGGCTGTGGTGATGAAAGCATGACATCATTTGCTATTTTGAAGTGTTGATGTCCTCTTATGAGTTCTTTATATGTTTTATTATTCGGGCGGCTAATGAAAATCTTCCCCCAAATGTTATAAAGCAACTTGCAAAGGAATTGAAGAATCTTGATGAATCTCCCCCGGAGGGCATTAAAGTAGGTATTAACGATGATGATTTTTCAACCATATATGCTGATATTGGGGGCCCAGGTATGTAGCTTTATCTTCAGAAGTTTACTATTGAGGCATTGTTTGAGGCTTATAAATGAATGGGCATTCTTGTCCTTGCAGCTGGGACTCCATATGAAAATGGAGTTTTTCGCATGAAGTTATTATTATCTTATGACTTTCCCCACTCTCCTCCAAAAGGTTAGTTGACACTTGCTATTACTGTTTTAACATAGAAACAAGAACTTTTTGTTGCCTCCACTTTGGGTTTTCTTCATTTTGGTTTTAATTGGCATACCTTAACCCTTCCAATTACCTCCACTTTATATAATTCCTATTTATGCTTCTAGTATTGATATTTTATTTGCAACTAGTGCAAGTTGACATTTTTAGTGGTATGGTCACTAATTTTGTAGGTTACTTCGTGACCAAGATTTTCCATCCAAACATTGCACCCAATGGTGAGATTTGTGTCAATACACTTAAAAAGGATTGGAATCCAAGTCCTGGGTTACGACATGTTCTCATTGTAAGATTTATTTTCTATTCAGTTCTTGTAAGGTTTACTTATAAAAAAAATTATATTCAGTGTGGAACTAAATTAGTTCCCTAGTTTGAGAACTTCTTAAAAAAATTCAACAACCAGTTGCATTCAATTTGAGGTATTTGGGTATTTCAGCTAGTTAGGTGTTTATCGATCGAACCATTTCCAGAGTCAGCCTTAAATGAACAAGCAGGCAAGATGCTACTTGAGAATTATCAGGGATATACTAGACATGCCAGGTCAGTCATGCCCTCCATGTTGTTGTATATGGGAACAGTGGACCTTTCTGTATCAGCATTTTATGCTGTTTATTGACTGTTATTTTCTCTGGGTGAATTTGGTTATGGAGTGCCATCTGTGGGATCTCTGATTGGTACCTTTTAAGTTGGCTCCTGAGTGTCAAGTTTCTTAGGGGGTGTGGGGGCAAAATCATGGTTTTCTGGTCAGTTCTTCCTATTTTAGCACCTAACACTTTTCCAGGCTTATCATGGCTGTTCTTTCTCCAAATGACTCCATCCTTGGGCCAATTATGGTTATTCATGCGACCTTGGATTTGGCATGTCTCAAGATGATGCCCCTAATTTGAAAATGGAAATTTTCAACATCTTAAACATGTTATACATAACTCAATGTCATGGTCCTCTGGTCTGTGAGGTGTGTTTTAGGATTACTTAAGAGGAAGAATTGTATCTTAAAGAAGTTTTACGTTAGGTTACTTGACTTTCTTTCATCGTGGTTTATAGATCTCACATCAACTGAATTAATTGCCAATTTCAGCTCTGAGAATGGGGTGTTGACAACGCACCTGCTCCACATGAAAAGGTTTCTGGACTTGAATTAGTTCCATATGTAATACTTTTATATGTAGAACCTTAAGACCACATCCCATTAAGTATTATGTAAAAACGACTTTTTTTGCCTTCTTATGGAGACCTGAGGGTGTTTTTGTTGCAGACTGGGATCCATGCCAAGTCAAAACCCAAGTTCAAATCGGGAGCCATTTCCGAGTCGATCACAGCTCTGAATGTTGACCAGCCTAACACCTCAGTTACTGCTGATCAGAAGAGCATAACAGCAGATGCTGCATTGCCATTGCTATCCCCATTCGTGCCTTGTACAACACCCACCAAGGGAAATGGGCTGGAGCAGCCTGCTGCCTTGGCAGCCACCGCACGAAAGAAGGAATTTGGATTGGCAGACAAGAAAGAACTTTGCCATTACGCAGACGAGAAAAAACTAGATGCAAGAAAGAAAAGCTTGAAGAGATTGTAAACTTAACGTAGACATAATTGAACTTTGCCATTACGGGATTTGTGGCCAGACTTTTGTCGTCCATTGATGGGGGTGGGGCAAGTAGAAGTTGGTAAAGTCAAATTTGGGGTTTGGGGAGGTGAGCAAATGCATGCTGTAATGAATATTTCCATTGGACAATGTGACTCGTGTTGTAAAATTTAAGTTTCTGTATGGTTTTTATCTTGAGTAAATCTATACAGAGTCTTCAAACTCTGGAGTCGCTGGAGTCGGGATGTCGTGGCGTGCTGCCATGTCATCTAATGATTTAAAAAAAAATAAAAAATAAAAACGAAAATAAAATACACAAACGCAGGCTTTTGAAGAGAGAAAATTGAACAAGAGGAATGTCCCTCGCGTTTTGGAGAGAGAAACTCCGGCAATTCCATCCCATGATGTCGTCTGGCCATTCTCTCCGTTGAATCACTCCGGCCATCGTCTCACAGCCTCCGGCCACTCTCTCCGTTAAATCTCTTCTGCCATCGTCGCACAGCTTCCGGCCTTTGCACGTCCTAAGAGCACACGAGGATCCATCTTCAGAAGCTGAACCGAGGAGTTTTGTTACTCGGGTATGGTTCGATTCGGCATTTAGAGACAGAAATCCTTGAACAAAGGCATCCTCTACTTTCGATTCGGTGTTTAGAGAGAGAAATTCAAACCGTACCCTAACCCTAACACACCACTCAAAATCCCCCTTCATCCCGAACATGAACCCTAACCCTAATCATCAAAATTCCCTTCATCTCGAACCCGAGGCGTAAGCCTACCCATCAAAATCCCCTTTCATCTCGAACCCTAACCCGGGAAATCCCCCTTCGTCCTGAGCTATTCAGGTATTTTTATGTATTTATTTTGTTGCTTTATTCATTCTAATCATTCTAATTGTTGTTAATTCCCTTTCATGGTAGTCCGTATTATGCGAGCGGGATAAACTCTGCCGGCTGCTAGAACTGCATCCTAACCTAATGTAGATGCTTCAGGTATATGGTCTATTTGCTATCAAAATGTTGTTGCTTACCTATAATTAAAGCTTTAAGAATAATGACGTTCCTATGTTACAATAACTCTTTGCTTAATTATACGTACTTAGGTCTGTTCTAGTTATGTATTCTTTGTTTGAGTCATTATTAGAAGCCAATGTTGGAAGTTTTGTAGTCACCCCTAATTTAGTTTTCTGGTAAATATTTTACTAGTGGAGAGCAAAAAAAAAAAAAAAAACCCGTAGTTTCCTGGTTTCTTTGCTTATTTTAAGCTAACTCCACTTTAAATGGGCTCCGTATAGAATTTCTGTTATGACTACTATGAATATTCCTAGAAGTTTTAAACTAATGTTCCTAATTTAGTCGGTCCAAAACATTAAAGTGGAGTTCCTGTTCCCCCCCCCCCTTCCCCTTATTTTCCAAGTGTTATGCTATAGGACCATTTCCACCATCATGGGTTCAAGTCCATTGCTATGTTTTTGGGGTTTGAATTAGCTTTTTTGTTTTTTTCTTGTCTTATGCACAATAATTTCAAATGTTTTGGTTTTCTTGGTTGAGATTTACTGTCATTCTTTTTTACGGCCTGAACTTAGGCTGGGCTTGGAAAGCCTCTTTCCACACCTAGACATTGAAATTCTTTGTGTGACCCTTCTCTCATTTTGACAGAGAAATGCTTGAATTATTCTTAATACAAAGTTTGAGTGTCGTATAACTGAGTCTTTTCTACAGCCCCTTCTGGATGATTACACGTTCTCAAGGTAACTCTCTTTTCATCACAAATAAACTATATTGATCAACTTCATATGAAATTGATAAGACTATCATTGTAGTTATTTTTTTGGCGGGAATGTTTGACTCTACTGAGCTGGAATGTATCTGGAATGTTTCACTTTTTACTAATCTACTAGTTAATCGCACACTCTAAAAATAAAAAGTTAGTGGATGTTCAGCTGCATAATTTTATTTATGGATTGCTACAATTGAGATGACACATAATGGCTGTCCCAAATTTATTAATAAAACACTCACTTTTGATGTAGAAAAACCATGTAAACATCAAATCACTTGAGGGTTAGAAACATAAAGCCAAATAAACCCAAATCTCAAGTGATAAAAAGTACTAAAGACTAAAAGACCAGCAGAAAACATTTAACAAGTCTAGCAACCTGTTAAAAAATCCATTAGAAAGACTACATGGAGCCAGGCAAAAAGCACTTGCAATTGACGTACAACAAAACACCAAATCTGAGCAACTCAAATCAACGTCAAACGCAAAGAACCTTAGTCGGAAGAAGACCATTTCGTGACCTCAATTTCAACAATTCCTGAGATAAGTTAGACCACTTTTATCCATCCGTAAATGAGGAACATTCCTTTGCATATTCCATTTCGAATAAATCTATTCATCATTCTTTTTCTCATCATCCCATAATGTGGTATTAGATAATAGGCTAATAAGTAAAACATAATAAATAATCTCTAATCATTTAATACCACATCATCGGATAATAAGAAGATGATGAAAAATGGGATTATGAGTAGCATTGCTCTTCCATTCTTTTGTACAACCATTACTATCTGTGCGAGCCAAAAAATCTGTAGCCTTATTGCCTTCATGATATTCATGTTGAACCGAAAAATGCAACTCGGACAACACCCCTATAATATCCTCCAAAATATTCTC
Source organism: Platycarya strobilacea (assembly GCA_036898215.1). Classification (NCBI taxonomy): domain Eukaryota; kingdom Viridiplantae; phylum Streptophyta; class Magnoliopsida; order Fagales; family Juglandaceae; genus Platycarya; species Platycarya strobilacea. The sequence goes on along the minus strand of CM072548.1, from coordinate 30,203,511 downwards.
CAATTACCAAAGGCTACATTTTCCTCTACCAAACCAAGAAACAACCAATAAAGAATCCATCTCTATAATAACATTATTAAAACCCAATCTCTGGCAATGTTGTAGTCCAATCCGTAAAGCAAGAAGCTCCATTAGATTGTTAGATCCCCTAACAATTGACTGAGCAAAAGCAAAAATCAAATTACCAAATTCATCTCTTGTCAGGCCTCCAACACCTAACACCCTTGGATTATGAATACTACTACCATCTACATTCAATTTGAACCCTCCTTGCCTTGGTCTCTCCCATTTAACTACCATCATTTTCTTTTTCTTGCCAGGATAAATAAGAAGATCCAAAGCCCTCAAAATATCAATGCGATTTGGCAATCTCAACTTTGAATGGATTTTAATGCCAACCCAATGAACACAATATTTTACCGAACACCATAATGCATGAAACTTTTTTTTCCCTTCCATTCGAGCCTTACATCTCCAATTCCATAAATTCTAGGTAATAATCACAGGAATTAAACCAAAAAGATTACAAAATTGAGATGGCTTCGAACCTCTACGAAACCAGCCTCAAAAGGGATATCGAGCATGAACGAACTAAACTTCCAGATTTTCATGGCAATATCTCCTCCATACAAAACATGATTTAGATCCTCAACCACACCTTCACAGCAGCATTCACACTTAGATACAAGCGGGATACCAATGTGTTGAATATGATCAATTACTAAAAGGCTATTATGTAACGCCTTCCACATAAGCACCAAAAACTTCTTAGGCAAAGCTCCATGCCAAATCCAGTTTGACCACTGACTGTGATGACCATGTACACGCACAAAACACCAAGCACTCTTTGTGGAAAAGGATCCATCTAAGGTACCCAGCCATATTAATCGATCTTCTCCTTGCTTTCGACCTCCAATATAGTAAACAATCTCATATGCTTTTTCTGTTCCTACTAGCTGCTCAAGCTTCGCGAGATCCCAACTATTATCCAACATACACTATTTTACCAAAATGTTCGGTTTCCCAACATACACAAATATTAATTATGCTATTGATTATTGAAATTACTAAATTAAGTACTATTTTGAAAACTGAATAAAAATAGAAATATTCTACTATTCGAATTAAATTGAATTAAAAATAACTTTAAGAATAAAAGAGTATAAAATCTAAGATTGTAAATATAATAAGAAAAGATCTAGAGCGTTTGATTTCATCTAAAAAATCTCACATAATTTATTCTTCCTTATTATAGAATTCCAATTATCCTAAATTAATGACAAAAATCTCTTAACTATTTAATATTTTATCTCAAACAATATTAAAAATATCTCTAACTAATAACTCCATGTCTACTATATGTGAATTGAATTAATTGGAGACTCATTAAATTTTTTAGATTTTTCTTAGAAAATCATACTAGTTACGGTAAAGTATTTCTACTTTCGCTTAACTAATGATGTTTACTCTTAGAGCTAAAATCACAAATTACCTCTTGCTCTCGGTTAAATTTAATAAATCAAACAATAATTGGTTAAAAAATTACAAGCATTAAGAACAAGAAATAAACACTTAATTATGAAAATATTAAAAATAAAATAAATTAGAATATAAATTTTGTATTCAATGCTAGACTATATTAAAACTCTATAAAATAAAATTAGTTCATAATGAAATTGAAAAGAGAAAAAATAAAACTACTGTTCTTTGTTGGAGTCAGTTGATGAAATATGCGGCTCCTGCTTTTGCTCTCTAAATCCACCTTATTCTTAAAAAAATAAAAAATAAAAAATAAAAACTCTTTTTCTTGAAATAGGTTGATAAAAATGAAGCATTCAACTCCAACCATTAGCAATCAAGCCCTTCTCTCTAATGGGTGGCTGATGTAACGCCCCGATTTTTCGCATCGATTACAACGTAAATTGACGCATCCGGACAAGTAACACAAGGCTACTTATCCTACATAAACATAAAAAGTAGCATGCATGCATCTAAATTTACTAATTAAATGCAACGCCGATCGCAGCTAGAAGAAGTAAATTCCCAATATATGCAAAGATATCTAACTCTTACATAAATAGATCACATGACATACTAAAATTACACTTATCATAACATCATGTTTACAAAAACATACTGTATTAAATCTTACATAACCCAGATAGTTTTCTCAAAACATAATCTCATATTCCACTATCATCCAGTACTCTTACTTCTTTACTTGATCACATACATGAGATCATCTCAATCGGAGAGGAGCATTCTATAGGATCCTCAGGGTACCTCAAAATCTCCAGTATTGACCGAGTCTCAATGCAATTTATTTATCTCTGCAAAAACATCTATCATTCCATAAGGAATGATAGACAAAACATAAAAGAGTGAGATTTACAAGAAATTTCAATAAGTACACAGTTAATGAAATAAGGCACAGATAACATCAACTATCATCATACATAGTCATATTCACCAACATATCACTTATAAGAATGCTTTATGGGACTTATAGAGGTCAATTACCCATCTTCCCATACAAACTTAGATCTTTTCTAGACCCACCATCACATACTTAATACTTATACTTTTCACCTTACTTCTTAACCTTGTAGGTTTCCCTTATTTCTTATCCTCGATGGGCGTTACGTATCGCTGTCCCCATCGAGATCTACTTATTGCATAACCTCGACAAGCGTTACGTATTGCCGTTCCCATCACATATAACTCATCAGTCATCCAGGCGTTACATATCGCTGTCCTCGTAATGATGAGTCTCGTGTCAATCTTCCGGGCGTTACGTATCGCCGTTCCCGTAATGACATGGAACATACTTAACATATATGACAGGCGTTCCCGTCAACTTATCAGTCATCCGAGCGTTACGTATCGCCGTCCCTGTGATGACGTAAACATTTTTATCATAGCAGACATTATGTATCGCCGTCCTCGCTAGTCATGTCGATCCTACGGGCGTTACGTATCGCCATTCCTGTCATGACGTGACTAACATATTTATACATGCATATGCTTTCATTCTTATCTTAGAACCCTTGTTCTCACAAGTCTTTAATAATATCCACTATTAATACCTGTGGTTGGGCCATGCCACTATTGTTACCCGTTATTGGACCATGCCACTATTATTACCCGGGGTCGGGTCATGCCACTATTATTATCCGTAGTCGGGCCATGTCACTATTATTACCCGTGATCAGGCCATGCCACTATTATTACTCGTGGTCGGGCCATACTATATCTTTTCTTATTCTTATAAGTTTTTCACCTAGAACTCGTTTCATTTGAGACACCAATTTTATTCCAGGAAAAATCCTGGGTCTAAGCAATACAGGATATCTCGCTCGAGCGGGTGTCGAGCGAGAATCAAGTTAAGTCACGGGTTGGAACTTGCTCGAGTGGGGTATCAAGTGATAGTCTAGCAAGGGTTCATATTTTGCCTTTGCTCGACTCACCTGTCGAGCAACAGTCGAGTGAGATCACGGCTCATGGAGTTTCTCAACCTAAACCAAGCAATCTTTTCACATAAACCTTATTTTTACTTATTAAAACATAAATCTCTGCCCTTATAATTTTCCTAACATTTTACCATCACAAGATCATATCCAAAACACCATAGATCTCAAGCATATCATATAAGCATAGTTTAAGTTCCAACTAATAACAAACTTAATTCCATCAACAATCAACTTATTCTATGCCAAGATTAAGTTAAATTGTATACTTACAAGTTTCTCCAAAGTTTGGTTGAATGATCAAACTAGTCATTGCAACATTTTTCCTCAAGAAACACTCACTTAGCTCACTTAGGTGATGTATGGAGGTTCAAGGGTTAAGAGGCTATTTTCTTGACTTATTTCCTTGTGTTGGGCTTGAGTTTCTTCTCCCAAAAGATCCCTTATAAACTAAAGATGACTATTTATATATGGAGGAATCGATGGCTTGGGGAAAAAGGGAAGGAAAATAAATCAAGGCCATTGGTTAACTTAAACCGTGTAGGGTATGTGCTGTCCAGCCTTGGCCTAGTCCAATGATCATCCATATCTCTCATGATCTCCAAAGATTTTCATCCCATGGATATGCTCCTTACATATCTAACATCATCTTAGATCAATGGCCCAAATAATTACTAAATATAGATATAAAAGTAAAATCCAAAAAGCCTAAAATATCTAAGATAAGCTCAACCGGCTATTAGCCTTTCCTTGTACCCCCAAAGCTTCTAGAACCTCTTCTTCACCTTTGGCCACACTTCCTAGACTTCCTTAGTACCCTTAGAGTGGCTGAAAAAATCTTATCACCTACTCCACAAGATTTGGTTACCAATTGGTTGGAAACAAGGAGAACAGTTGGCTGTTTTGGCCAATCAGATTAATTCTTCACTTTTGCTTAGTTTTAGACTAATTATTCTTCTAGAAGCTCTTCCTACACTTGACACATACTTTCATACGTGTATCTAGCTGATAGAAATGAGGAAAAACAATCAAATTTGAGCATCTAAAGTGAGGTGGTGGAGTGATTTACTTTCAGGCTCCAGTTTGCACTTAAAACAGATCAGTCCCATTCCATCCCAAATAATCCATTGATAAAATTCGATTCTCTAAAACCTCAAATCATAAAAATTCTAGATCTATTTCTTAAGGTTCCATAGGAACTGAAATCACTTCATTTGGAATTCATATGACAAAATTATAATTTTTCTAATAAAACTCGACAGATAAGCCCGAGAATACCAATCCGGGCACACCAAGTGTTGAATAGATGATTCCTCTTATTTCACACGAAATTTTCTAAATAAAATCTCCTTATTTTCCACATCTCTACATACTTGTCCAAATTTTATGATAATTGAAAAAATATTCCAAAGGCTTAATCTTATCCAAAGTTCTTAGTCAACTTCAAAGTCAATGCTTATCTATCTCCAATTCAGATCTGCCACTTCAATCTCTATTTCTTATTTGATTAGTCCATATCTCTTAAAACTCAAAACATAAAAGTTGTGTATATTCCTCTTAGATTTCCATAGCCTCTTGAATTACTCAAATCTGACATCAAATAAGCAAGTTATGACTGTTCTACCGAAAGACGTTAAGTCTGTCCCTGTATCTCGCTCGAGCCAAACATCAAGCGGGAGTCGAGTGAGATCTCGGGTTAGGCACTTTTCTACCTTAAAACAAGCCACATTTGTACCCAACCCTACTCCTAACCTTTCAATATAAAAAATCCTATACATATATCCCAAAAATTCCTAAAACTAGTATTGGAGAAACATAACCATCCCATATATGAAAATTAAGTGGATATCTAAAAATCCGGGTTATCACAGCTGAATTATTTTTCTCTCTTTTACTTACAAGAAGATTCTCCAAAATAAGCAGTTTTCGACTTCCAAATTGACGGCCTATTTTCTCTATTTACATCTCGTTTTAGGAAAAGTTCTCGACAAAAAGTTGTATGGTTTGCTATTTGCTTTCCCTAGATACCAAGATTTCCCTTTTGAAGTTGTACAGAAAAAATTATGCTCCAATTACTTAAGGGTGTTTCGGTAAATTTGAGAAATGAATGTTTTTTAATTAGTATTTTTAATGAAAAGAATTTTCTTCTCTTAGGACTTTTGATGAAAGGAATTTTTTCCTTTTGGTACTTTTGATAAAATCTTCCTCCTCAATTTTTATGACTCATTCAATTTATTTATTTCTACATAAAAATAAATAAAACAAATAAGAAATGCTAATAAATAAGAAATTAAACACAAACTAGGATAGAAGTAAGAGTAAAAGTATATTGATGGCTATGAGTATGCTTGAGAATGTATCTCTTGAACTAGAAATTGTTGAAGTTATGGCCGTCTTGAGAGGACTTCAAACATGTTTGGCTACTGGGATCACAAACTTGCTAGTTGAATCTGATTGCATCTGGTCAGATTCCTATCTGCATTGGCTGAGATAAGGAGCTTAATGAACAGATTCCTTATCTGCAAGATGTTTGACTGCTCCCGAATGTCCAATGTACCAGCTCATGTTCTTGCAAAGCATGCTTGGTCTCTAGATACTATGCAATAATGGTGGTATGTCATTCCTCATTTTATTGGCAATGTTGTGTATTTAGATGCTTTATCTTGTAAACGATCTTAAGGCCATTTAGTGCTTATTTGCAATGAAATTATTCCGTATTTCCTAAAAAAAAGGAGTTAAAGTATGACACAATTTATATAAAAATTAAGCACATCAACCACCACCACCCACACTGCCGGCGATTTCTGTTGCCAGTGGGGTGGTTCGTTGCACTACAAAAAATAAGCTTATTTTTGGTGACCAAAAATCACCATAAATGCTCATTATCGGCTATATATAATTGTCCTGATATCACCTGTAAAATAGAGCCAAGAAAGCCTATTTCGGCTATTATAGTAACTGACAGAAATAGTTTCTTATTTCCAGCGACAACTATTCGCCACAAATAATAGAAACTGAGCCGCAAATAATGTATTCTACATTTGGCGATTGTTTAAAAGGTTTTTGCCGACAATAGCTTTTTTCTACTTTTTTTTTTCTGTGATTGTTTTTGGGGATTTTGTTTTCAATTTTGACCAAATAACTCATTTTATTGATCGATCGATCCATATGTAGTCAATCAACCAAAAGATAAAAAGAAAACATATGAAGTTTTTAATGGGATTGGAGTTGTTGGTAGCTTTAACCACTACACACATACAAATAAATTGTGAAAATTGAGAATACTTGATACAAAAGAGATGGTCCGTCCATTGACACATGAATAAAGTTTAGAAGAAAGTTGAAAATGTACGGGTACCCTTTCATTTTCTCAAAGTAAATTATGAATTAGCTAGGTAGTGACCTCGAGTTGGGCATTAGCTAGGTAGTAATTAGCTAGGCTAATTATCCCAACCATATATCAAACAACTACATGCTTCAATCCATAATTCATTGCCATATTTTCAATCCAATAACCAAACAAGGGCAAAAAATAAGAGAGGGAATCATCTTTCCATCAGAACAAACTAAGAACTAAGATTAAAGATGTAAAACTTTACTCATATCTATTATGAAAACATAACAATGCTGCTAAGTTATTTTTCTGAAAAAGAACCCACAAAATCATGAAGTTTTGTTCCCCAAAGTGGGTTGACTGCTCTCCCACATCTTTTTTGTGGGCCTATAGTCCCAAATAACCTGCAGATTTAACAAAAGTTTTTAAGAATAATATTCACAAAAAGCCAATCAAACGTGGGTACCATCAAACAAACATATGTACCAAATATTTATACGACACCATATTAATGAGCTATCCTCTACCTCCCCCACCTACTATCTTCCCCCTTCAAATCTAGTGCACTAGCATATGTACTGAATATTTATATGACACGATCATCAGCATAGCATTGCAAACCCCAGCATTTTCAAAGCATTCTATCCCCATGACCATCCTTGATCTTTATATTTTTATTCCTTGGCCCATAAACTATACCAAAACAGTTAATTTTATTTTCCTTTATATATATTTTATCTCATCTCACTCACTTTTTTTCTTACCCCATAAACTATACGAAGACATGAGCTAGAGGTAGGAAAGAGATACACATCATCTTTAGTCCTCTATAGAGGTTCAAAATCGCATGTGCTAGGAAAACAACTAAGAAGAGGAGCAAAAATTATAAATCACATAAAAGAATATCCAAGAAATTAACCAAAGAAAATTTTAAAGTATGCTACCTGTCTAGCTTCCTTGCATTCGTCAGATGTTTGATTGACCTGATGATCTAGATGTTTGTATTGAAATTCATCAGCTGCAGAAGGGCTTAGATCAATCACACATGCACACGAGACAAGTACTAATGTAAACTTTTAGGGAGTTTGGTGGCACTTCAAGATTGGTTCAGCAACATGTTTCCTTGTCATACCTTATGTCAAGCAATTAGAGAGAAGCAGAACAAGCTGAAAACAAATGTCAAACAATTAGAAAAGTTCATTTCAGAGGCAGAACTGGAGCCTAATTTCTAGTTTTTGCCTTTTCATGGTTCTTGTTATGGTAACTCTTTGTATCTTTGTCAAAGATGACGGATCTTCTAATTATCGTGGGCTATCAAATAGAATTCCTCTCGCAAGTATTGAAGATCTTTGGAGTTGATATTAAGGAGATTTGGGAAAGCATAGATGATGATCTAGAGCTATTCAGGATAAATGTTAGGTGTTCATTGAACTGCCTGCAAAAGTTAACTTCTATTAAGACTTTCGTAGCACTAGAAAAAAATTTCAAACATTTAAAAAAGTTTAAAACCAAATGCTTACAAAGAAAAATAATGAAAACAAGTCAAAAGGTACACCTACCATATATAATATTGCCAATTTACTTGTGACTTACCATTCCAGAGAAAAAGAGTGTCTGAATACAAACTTGCAAGAACCCTGCAAGTATAGAAAGCATTGTGTAGCAATAGTTTAGATAATGATAAGCAACTATTAAACATTGTTTGATACTAATTTGATATAGATAGTTTTCCTTTTTTTTCAAGCATGTATGGGAAAATTAAATGAGATGTGTAAATTACCATGGCTCAGTTGGATCAAAATCCATAGATTTTACTCTTTCTGAGTTTTGAACATATTCTTTCTGTTGCAAGAAACAACAAGTAGGTGAGTGAGTTAAGCAGCTTGAAATTAACAGAGGTGAAACTCATTTATGTATGTGTATTTAAGTATGTGTAACTCATTTACCACTGGAGAAAACCAAACACCTTGATGGTTTGAAAACAATCAAGGACTCGAGGTTGTTGAGGTGAAAAAAGTTTACTCGGTAAGTGGACTCCTCTAAGTGGGAAATATATACCCCTTCATCTATAACAATTTGTGTACATGAATTCTCAGTTTCCTTAAGTATTGATTGGTTCATATAAAAAAAGTATAAATTGGTCACTATTAGAATTTATTGAAGAAATAAAGAGAAAGACAAAGAGAAAGAAAATATAGGGGTGACATCATAGAAGAATTGCAAACAGAACACAACCATCAAAATGATGCTTCACCAAACCCCTAGCCCTACATTCGGCACACCTTAAGGACTTAATTAAACTTTTTGTGGCATTGCAAGCCTACACAAAATTTGAATGATATTTTCATTGAAAATATCAAAAATAAATATCAAACAATAAAAACAACAATCGTTAAGACATTGATGAGCAAAACAAGACTAGAGAAGAAGTCAAAACAGATCACCTCCATAGCAGTAACCCACTGAGGGTAGTTTGATTCATAAATCCCAACCCTGGAGCCCTATCAAAGAAATGTAAATAAAGGCACAAAGAAATGAACCTCTTGAAAGGTTGAGAAAACTACTTTGCTTCATTTATAATTCTTCTTGTTCTACATAAGGTTTTGGTGGTATTCTATTTTGATTTTTGTTATAAAGCGTAGATCAAGCCAAGCTCATATTACCATAACAAAGAAAACAGAAATCATGAGGGTGCTATTTTACCTTGTTGAATTAGGGCTAAGATAGGGAATTGCTTCCTTGTGATGATGAAGGGAATGATGAGCTTTAGTTGATGAAAGGATGACAGACTTGAGCAAGGGACGATGATTAGAGCTAGGAGAAGTGATGGAGCCTAAACTTTGCAAAACAAACTCATCGGCGTCGATGAGAAGTTCGAAAGGCGGCGAGAAGATGACGACATCGATAGAAGATGGTGGAGAATGTTAAAATCCCGAGAGAGAGAGAGAGAGAGAGAGAGAGAGAGAGAGAGAGAGAGAGAGAGAGAGAGAGAGAGAGAGAGAGAGAGAGAGAGAGAGAGAGAGAGAGAGGGAAAATCACACAAGAGAAAATAAGTTATTAGGACGACAGCCAGATTTGGGAAATGGTTTATTTGGGGCAAGCTTATTTCTAGCAAACAGAAATCATCGAAAATAGTGAATACTTTCTAGCGATTTTGCCATATTGCCAGAAGATTTTGTCTGAAATGAAAAATATATATTTTCGGCTATAATTCTTTCGTTGGAAATTAAAGTAGCACTATTTGCTACTTTTTCTTATAGAGTCGCGCCTGTAATCAACCACGTTGCAGGTGGAGGATACGCATGGGCAGAGCATAGTCTTGCACAATGTTGCGAGTAAAGGATGCCACTGGCCACCACCGAGCCCACTAGTACCCTTTGTTGCCGGGATGGTGGTTCTCGGCCACGGTGACACCCTTTGTTGTTAGCTCTCGCCGCCATCACTGAAGCTTGTTGTAGGAGTTGTCTGAAGTGCTCTCTTGCCCAGCCTGAGTGTGAGATCAAAGAGCCATCAACAAACAAGCCGTACACTTTTAGAGTTTTTTGAAGCCGTCACAATGTCCCTCGCCATCACCTCGTGGCCCAGCATCACAGTGTTCCTTGTCGTTCCTTCATTGGCAAGCATTGAGTTGTAGGAGCTCATGGGCAACTATGAGCTGAGAAGGACAACGTGGGTTATCATCTAGCTCATCGGTATAATAGTTCTCTAGTAGAATGATGTTCTTCGCCACCATTGATGGTCTTTACTTCCATTGCAGTTCGAGAGTCAAGTAGGTTGTCCTTCTCACGTTCATCTAAAAAAAGAAAATAAGAATTTAATATACTAACCTATTACTCTCCTTTTATTTTGTTAATTCTAGTAAATATATATATGTTTTGATGGAGTGCATGCATGGAATGCATGGCACATGTGACAATCACACTGTGCATACTATGCATAGCATGTATAAGGGGTGTTGGTCATGCGCCCAATTCTCCCATGTGCAAGGGTTGTTGCCTGCCGCTCTCGTGCATGGCTTGGGCCAGCTTTGGCCACCCAATTGAAAATTTATACTCATATTCAATCTTTATCGTATTCATGTTTTCCTTGTTTCCATTTATTGGTTGATTAGTATTGATCTTGATAATTGGGGTAATGAGATTGCATTCGTATCATATATTGCGGAGCTTGCTTAATTACTTTTGTGGGATTTGCTTTTGCATGCCTGACTCATTTGGTGCGAGTCTTGATCTTTATAAAGATCTTGTTGTTATTCAATGGAGATGTGTGGAGTTAGATTTGTGAACCATTTCCCCCTTAAATTTGTTGCATTTATGAACACTTTTATAAAGGGTTGATTGAATGAAACATGTATGTCTATGGTTCTAGAGTTATTTTGTGGTCAAACATGGCTGTTGAGTTTGAGGGGCTCCTAAAACAATGCTAGCCCACAGAAACTTCAAAAACCTCCCCACCATAGATTGGTACACCAGAATGGGGAAAAAAATTATTCGACCCACTGGATCATCCATGAAAGCTGATAAGTTTTTTCTACTCTTTGCCCTATATATTTATTTTGCTAACATATGTGAAATATTAGGAAAATATGGGAGGAGTAGAGTAGATACATGACGTACACTGCACGTACATGCATGTCGTACCGGCCAAAGTGCAAGGGCATGCATGTTCCACATAAAATTAGCGATGCGCAATGTTGGCAACTATTGCATATCGGAGTCATGTACAATTATGATAATGCAAGTTATATGATACTGCATGAGATGCCAAAAAGAGGTGTCAAAATTGGTGGGCAAACTGGCATTTTCCTTTTGTAATTCCATATTTGTGGTACAATTATGGTAATGCAAGTTGGCAATTTGTTTTTAGTTGGACACTATTTTGTTATTTGACTATTATCAAGTGTTATATATATAATATATATACATATATATACATATACACACACACACACACACACACACACTAGCGAATAGCAATGTGCAAAGCACGTTAGTCTAATTGGTTGAAACTCCAAAAACCTCCCCACCATAGATTGGTACACCAGAATGAGGAAAAAAAATTCTCCAATCCATTGGATCATCCATGAAAGCTGATAAGTTTTTCTACTCTTTGCCCTATATATTTATTTTGCTAACATATGTGAAATATAAGGAAAATAAGGGAGGAGTAGAGTAGATACATGACGTACATTGCATGTACATGCATGTAGTACGGGCCAAAGTGCAAGTACATGCACGTTCCACGTAAAACTAGCGATGCGCAATGTTGACAACTATTGCATATCAGAGTCGTGTACAATTATGATAAGGAAAATGCTACTTGAACCAAGAGTTTTGACTGATAAATTTGACCGATTTAATTTTTTTGTTATATTTTTAATTTTTAATTTTACCTTATAATTAATGAAGTGAGTATAAGTGAATTGACCAGTTGCAAAAAATTTTATTTAAAAAATATTTATTAATTTATTTCATTTTTGAAAGACACCATAAGAAATATAAAAATGCAAAACATTAATTGATTGTACATTCTTGCACTTCTGGAAGTAATATATTAATATAAAGAATTATAATATAATTCATTATGAAAACTTTTAATTATACTACCTCGCCTATTATAATTATTAGGTATGTTCGAAATTGTATAGAAACACCAAAAAATAAAAATAAAAACCGAAACATATGCGGTTGCTCTTAATTTCAAGAATAGTTACCCTTGTACATAATTACTTGTTTACAAGCTATTAACATAATTCTATACCACGCATATTAATAATTTAGCTACAAATTAAATATCACACACAATATAGTTAGAATACCTTCATATTCTTAAAATCTTGATATCAACACAGTGTAATAATAGCTTCTTCTCTTCTTTTGATATGCTTGCATTCTTAAGTTATAGACATGAACCAAAATTTCATTCATAGTCTATTCTAATTAAACTTATAATACTTTGCTATAAATGAGAAACCAACTGGAAGAACAAATGTAACCAATAGGCCTAGATTCTCTTATCAAAATGCCCTTTCTCTGGTACTTAATACTACAAGTGAATTCAAAGGAGAAAGCTTAAAATGCTTGATAGATGAAATCATGAGCATGAAGAGCATTTATATTATCATATATACATCAAGAATACATTCATTCACCCAAATATTTTCTTTTTAACAAAAACATAAAAATAAAAAATAATTGAAACAAAAGAAGGAACTAATACGAAGCATACCATGTAGAATAATATTAAATCATCATTAAATAGCACGCACCTGACTTCTTTGATCCATCACGAGGTGGTGAAAGAAATGAGCTAAAGCTAATAGGTGTAATATTTTCAGCGAGCAATGAGGACCTAAAGTTCTTCACCTATTTTTTACACTATTGGTGTTATCTACATGGTATTGAAAAAGCAAGTTACAATTCCATCTGACCATTGCATTGCATTTAACAGTATAAGTATTGCTAATTCACGAATTGAGAATTTCTTGCATTAACCCAAATTAAGAATAAAGTGGAACATAAATAAACATATAAACACACATAAGTTGAAACAAAATTTTGTAAGATTTACCTCCGAAGCTGTCTCTTATTTTGAACACATTTGCTTGCTTAGTCTCTCTACAACCTGGATTTCTTTTCCTATTGGATTTTCGTCATATTTGAAAGGAATATTTTTTTTAGTCATTGTTTGGAGGTATTTAAGGATATATCCATTATTTTTACTATATGCCTTTATTTGTAAAAGACATATGTGAATTGAATCCAAATTGAAAAAAAAAAGGGCATAAGTGAAGCCATGGGAGGCGCCTAAACTTTGTGACATTTTTGGGACTTTTACTCTAGGACACTTGGCACACAAAGATGTATTTTGGTTGTACTAAGGAACATTGCATAAGAAATTGAGTGGTGCCAGCAAAGAGATATTTTTAGAACACATTGGATTTGAGAGAGAGGGGAAACGCCTAAATGCTAGTAATACATATCTTTTTGAATTTCAAAGAGTCAATTGATTAGAAACTTGAGTTAGGCAAGCATATGAATTAGAGTTAGGTAAAAAGAAGTTTTGTCTTTTCCTAGTGAAGGCTACCGTTTGGGTGAAATTTGGGGAAGAAAACCGACTCAATGTGTGTAATCCTAGTTCTTTATGCATAGATAACTTTTCTTGAGAAATAAGGAATAAAGGCGACAAGTGGCAAGATGAAATGTATAAGCAAAATTTGGAATCTTCCTGTGTGAACATTAGATTGGACTTGATGAGTGCACAAAAATGCACTCTAAATACCATATTTAAATGCTAAAAGAAAAGAGAAAAAATGATACAACTCATTTTATATTAATAGTTATTTATTTTGAGATAGATATGAGTATGATTTAATATATTAAAATCTCAAATAAATACAAAAAGCAACACACGAGTTTAATTCAATAAATAAGTCCCGTGAATTTTCACTAATAGCCATACAATTTAATAATGGCCACTTGAATTTCCTTGCATTTTAAAAGCCAAGTTTGTTAATTATTTTATTTTTTGTAGGTTATATATGGTAGGTGACACAACCTCATATATTTACTTGAAGGCATGGAGCATTTCACTTCATCTTAGTACACGGCAAGAATTGAAATAAATTCAAAAGAAGCAAGTCAAACACATGCAAGACATCAAGCCTCCTTCATAGCCAAAATTGTTGACATTTCAAGCTACAAATTGACAAAGCAATACACGGTAACACTTGGAAGGAAATGCAAGTGGAGCAAAAAGTCAAAAATTTGACCAATGAGATTTCACTAAACTAAGATGGTCTTCCAAGCCGTAACATTTGACCAAGGGAATATGGTAATTACAAAACACATGGCAACTCAACAAAGCTGGAAAATAGCATACGGCACCTAAGTCTATAAATAGGAGGGAGGCATGAACACAAAGGAGATGCTTGGATGCTTGGATGGGGGGAGAGCCTTCTCAACCCTTGAGAAAAGGGAGGAGCATATCAAGTGTTGTTATTTTATTTCTCTCTTGAAGAATTTAGTTGTTCATCATGTAGATAAACAACTAAATAAGGGTTAGGGATGAACTTGTGTGTGATGGTATTTGTAGTTTATTTTTTATTTATGTATTTGGTATTTAAATATTAAAATGATTTTGCTCTATCATTCTCAATTTATTTGTGATATTTTTCGTCTTCAAATAATTATAGATTCTTTTTCGTTTATGGATTCAGTTATGTTTTTTTCCATTGAAAGGATTAGTTCTATGATTATATTTGGAGCAATTGATTGTCTGTATTGATTTAATTATCTGCTGCAGTATTGCTCCTTAAGTATATTGTCGGCGTTAGATTTTCTCAATAGTGATAACAATTTTTGTTCTTGAATTGCGATGAATGATTTTTTAAAAAGTTACATTTTGATTTAATTTTGGTTCTTAATGTTATATCTTCATATAGAAAATTTGGACATAGAATTTTCAATTGAGTTATCAATGAATTAAGAATAAATTTGAATACCAGAAATACACAAAGAATTCACTATGCTCTACTTTCCTTCTTATTTTTATACTTTTCAAATTACTCATTTAGTTTTAATTTACGTCACACTTCAAAAATCACTTTTCGCACTGTTCTAAATCTTTTCGTTAATTTCGTTACTATTTTTCAACTTCTCAATTCATCTCCCTGTGGAATCGATACCCCAAAACTATGCTACAAAAGACCGCATTATTCTTTGGGCGTAATCAAATTTTGGCGCCGTTGATGGGGAGACGGTAGAAGAATTGTAGATAGTTTTTCTTTTTAGTTTGTAAAAAAAAGCGGTAACTTTGTTCCTTTTCTTTTTAACTTTTTGCATCTTTATTTTATGGCGCTTCATTCCAAGAATGTCCTACACATGCTAACACGAGAGGATGGCGTAATCACCCCAACTTCAGTTGGAAGTCTGAAAACCAACAGCCTACACAACACTCTAGATCATATCATGCACCTTCATCTTCTAGAAATTTTTTAGAAGACGCTTTGCATACATTTATGGAAGCATAGGGTAAGACTAATCAAAAATTTGAATATTTGATTATGCTGGTTGTTGAAGAACAAAAGGAGATAAAGAGCTAGGTGTCTAAGATAACAAGCTTCTTGAGTGTAAATGAGCAAGGTAAGTTTCTTTCTCAAACTCAATCTACATCTCATGGTCAACATATGGCACAAGAAACTGTGAAAAATGACAAGTGCCACCAGACATATATGATTGACTCACTCATAGACAGGGAAGTTTTAACAACTCATGATTCGATCCCCTTGAGAATTTCATTGTTGATTATGAGTCTAATCCTATCAGTGATTCGTCTGATGTAGCTAATATTTGTGCAATTTTTGACAAAACTCAAGATTATGGCATATAGGCTTGGCAACCGAAGTCTTATGAGTTGCCTGAAAAAAAATAAAAGACAAATTCCTTCAGTAGGGAAGTATCAAAAGTTAATCTGAAGCCTTGCCACCTACTTGTGAAGCTCGAGCACCGAGCTTATGGGACAAATAAGCGTTTCATTTTTGACCCAGGAGGAATAGTTCTAGAAGTGGAAGATAGTCCGGTTGCGGACTTGATCTATCAACTTTGACCACAACATGCAACTATAATAATAATAATAATAATAATAATAATAATTATTATTATTATTATCTTGTTTGTTTTGTTTTCTTTATTTTTGTTTGCAAGATAGTTTCATTTTGTCATTTCAGATCACCATTTATGACGCTTAGTGAGCTATCCATATCATATATGAGGTGTATCCTACCCTTTTTAGTTACTCTTCATTCAATTTTTATTATTAAACATTGAGGACAATGTCTCATTTAAGTTTGGGGGTGGAAATGCAAATTTGTTATTTAACTCTGTGGCATATTTCAATCAAAATATAAAAAATTGTCAATTTTTTTAAAAATTTGTATCACACAGACATCTTTTCACATATAATACACATGTTTATTCATAACCATCTTGGTGAATTCAACAAACTCATCTTATATATTTTGCTAAGGCATCCACAAAACCTTTTATGTACTTATCCAAATTTTGTGGTACTATGGTGATTTGAAACATGTAAGTAGAGAATTATTTTGCTTAAGTATTCATGAAAATTTTGGAGAGAATTGAGAGCTTACAAATACAGAAATTGTGATAAGCGTTCATTGATCTGTTGAATTGGACACTTCTTTTAGAAATATCATTACATGGTTTGTAGTAAGAAGGCGGATATACTTAGGATATGACGAAAATCAACTTAGGATTAACGTTTGAGCCTTTCAAGCTTACCCTTTTTCATCATAAATTCCTAGTAGCCAATTTTAAACTAATATACACATATGGTATTTTCTTTTCATACCTACATCATCCATACCTCTCCAC
This sequence comes from Platycarya strobilacea, assembly GCA_036898215.1. NCBI lineage: Eukaryota > Viridiplantae > Streptophyta > Magnoliopsida > Fagales > Juglandaceae > Platycarya > Platycarya strobilacea. The sequence continues at coordinate 30,186,316 of CM072548.1, read as the reverse complement.
ATTGGAGTATAGCTTATACACTAATTTTTCCTACCATTTTACTTTCGAGTGTGTACTAGGTGTGAAATTTGCATTTAAAAAAAAGTTTAATAGAAATGGCAAGAATAGCATGAAAAATGACATGGTGCTAGGCGTATCCATCAAAATATTCATCAAAGTGTTCATCGGCAAAAACACCACTGGCAAAGAAGAAAGAAAAACATTTTTAGTCAAAAATCTAAAAAGTTTAAAAGTACATCAAAAAGAAAGTAAGGTCTACAGAGATATTTAATAAATTCCCTTTTATGTATACTTGGAAGTTTTTGAATCATTTTCACCCTTTTTTTCTTATAGCATCAAACCTAAACCACGTTACAACCTTTTGTATTGATTATTCTAATCCTAAGTATGCTTGTGGAAAGAATGACGGAATTCTCAATTGTTAGTATTTCTATCATAAGATCAATGTTTGCTTGTTGCCTATATATAATTGCCTAAATTTCCATGAGAGTGTGTGTATGCCTATTGTCAGTTCCAATGAGAGAATCCTCGCACAAAAACACTTACATACCCGTGAGTTATGGAGTTGAACCTTTTGCTTAAGATATTCCTAATGTTGCATGTGTCAGAATCTCTGATTCAATATAAAAGTAGTTTTTAACACACACACACTATGTGGATTACTATATGTGAATTACTTGTGCAAGAGTTATTGAATTTCTAAGATTGTTTTGATATATAAATTTGGAAAATGTGTCTTGATGGCCCCTATGTGTGATTTTTTTGGGTCCTTCTCATCATTTTGCATGAAAATTGCTAGAGACTAGCAATGAGCAAGTTGGGGTGTGTGATGAGTATACAAAAATGCACTCTAAATACCTTATTTAAATGCTAAAAGAAAATAGAAAATAATTATATAACTCATTTGATTAAAATTAATAGTTATTTATTTTGAGATAGATATGAGTATGATTTAATATATTAAAATCTCAAATAAATACAAAAAGTAACACGAGTTTAATCCAATAAATAAGTTCCGTGAATTTTCACTAATAGCCTTACACTTTAATAATGGCCACTTGAATTTCCTTGCATTTTAAAAGCCAAGTTTGTTAATTATTTTATTTTCTCGTAGGTTATATATGGTAGGTGACATAACCTCATATATTTACTTTAAGGCATGGAGCATTTCACTTCATCTTAGTACATGGCAAGAATTAAAATAAATTCAAAAGAAGCAAGTCAAACACATGCAAGACATCAAGCCTCCTTCAGAGCTAAAATTGTTGACATTTCAAGCTACAAATTGACAAAGCAATACACGGCAACACTTGGGAAGGAAATGCAAGTGGAGCAAAAAGTCAAAAATTCAACCAATGAGATTTCACTAAACTAAGATGGTCTTCCAAGCCGTAACATTTGACCAAGGGAATATGGTAATTACAAAACACATGGCAACTCAACAAAGCTGGAAAATAGCATACGGCACCTAAGTCTATAAATAGGAGGGAAGCATGAACACAAAGGAGATGCTTGGATGCTTGGATGGGGGGAGAGCCTTCTCAGCCCTTGAGAAAAGGGAGGAGCATATCAAGTATTGTTATTTTATTTCTCTCTTGAAGAATTTGATTGTTCATCATGTGGATGAACAACTAAATAAGGGTTAGGGATGAACTTGCCTGTGATGGTATTTGTAATTTATTTGTAATTTATTTTTGATTTATGTATTTAGTCTTTAAATATTAAAACTATTTTGTTCTATTAGTCTTAATTTATTTGTGATGTTTTTCGTTTTCATTTAAATAATTATAAATTCTTTTTCGTTTATGGATTCAGTCATGCTTTTTCCATTGAAAGGATTAGTTCTATAATTATGTTTGGAGCAATTGATTGTCTATATTGATTTAATTCTCTGCTGCGCTCCCTAAATATATTGTCGACGTTGGATTTTCTCAATAGTGATAACAATTTTTGTTCTTGAATCGTGATGAATGATTTTTTAAAAAGTTACGTTTTGATTTAATTTTGGTTATTAATGTTATATCTTCCAATTGAAAATTTGGACATAGAATTTTCAATTGAGTTATTAATGATTTAAGAATAAATTTAAATACCAGAAATACGCAAGAAATTCCCTACGCTCTACTTTTCATCTATACTTTTCAAATTACTCATTTAATTTTAATTTACGTCACACTTCAAAAATCACTTTCCGCACCCTTCTAAATCTTTTCATTAATTTCACTACTATTTTTCAATTTCTCAATCTATCTCCCTGTGGAATCGACACCCCAAAACTATAGCACAAACCACCGCGTTATTTTTTGGGCGTAATCAAATTTTGACGTTGTTGCCGGGGAGACGGTAGAAGAATTGTAAATAGTTTCTCTTTTTAAATTGTAAAAAAAGCGGTAATTTCATTCCTTTTCTTTTTAGCTTTTTGCATCTTTATTTTATTTTATTTTTTTTCGTATATATTTTTTTAGTATTACGTCTTTCTTTGCTTTGTATGCTCAGGTATAGAGATGCTTTTGGACGGTTTGCTAGTTGACCCGTGCTAGAATCAGACTTAGAATCTAATCTGTCGAATCACTTGTTTGATAATTCTTCTAATTCTGACGCGATGAGTGAACACGTGGACCAACCTATTAGAATCCTCCAAGATTATCTTCATCTCAGACGAACTCCCACACCATCATGTATCATGTTCTCACCAAATACACGTCATGTAGATTTTAAAACTGGGATGATACAGTTGCTTCCCACTATTCATGGTTTAGAAAAGGAAAACCCCTATGTTCATATTAGGAAATTTGAAGAAGTAGTTGCAACTTTTCATAGTCAGAATTCAACTGATGATGTGGTGAGATTTAAGTTCTTTCCTTTTTCTTTGAAAGATAGAGCTAAAAGTTGGCTATTCTTGCTGAGACCATGGTCTGTTGGGTCTTGAAGTGAGATGACTCAAGTGTTCTTCAATAAATACAAAATTTTCCCAACATAAAACCAACACTTTAAAAAGACAAATCTTTACATTTGCATAAAAGGATAGTGAGACGTTATACCAGTCTTGGGAAGGATTTAAAGAATTGTTGAGTATGTGTCCTTACCACGGATTTGAAAATTGGCGTTTAGTGAGTTATTTTTATGAAGGGCATACGCCCAGGGAACGTCAATTCGTGGAAATGATGTGCAATAGAGAATTTTTACAGAAAAATCCTGATGAAGCCATAGAGTACCTCAATGAGCTTGCTGAAAAAGCTCATAATTGGACTAGACCTAGTGCTACTGAGAGTACAAATAGGTCACGACTTGCAGGAAACCCAAATGTTGGTAGTATTTACCATCTCAGGGAGGAGGATAATCTAAACGCCAAGGTTGAAATGCTTACAAGGGAAATAGAGCTGTTAAAGACTAGAAGCTTAAAGCCAACACACATGGCTAATTATGCATACTCTTTTAGGCCATATGCTGTGTGTGGCGGGGTAGATCATCATGCCCAAGAATGTCCTACACATGCTAACATGAGAGGATGGCGTAATTACCCCAACTTCAACTGGAAGTCTGAAAACCAACAGCCTACACAACCCTTTAAATCATATTAGGCACCTTCATCTTCTAGAAATTTTTTAGAAGATACTTTGCATACATTTATAGAAACACAGGGTAAGACTAATAAAAAATTTGAATCTTTGATTACGCAGGTTGTTGAAGAACAAAAGGTGATAAAGAGTCAGGTGTCTAAGATAACGAGCTTCTTGAGTGTAAATGAGTAAGGTAAGTTTCCTTCTCAAACTCAATCTGCATCTCATGATCAACATATGGGACAAGAAACTGTGAAGAATGACGAGTGCTATTAGACATATATGATTGACTCACTCATAGACAAGGAAGTTTTCACAACTCATGATTCTGATTCCCTTGAGAATTTCATTGTTGATTATGAGTTTAATCCTATCAGTGATTCGTCTGATGTAGCTAATATTTGTTCAATTTTTGACAAAACTCAAGATTATGGCACACAGGGTTGACAACCGAAGTTTGAGGAGTTGCGTGAAAAAAAAAAGACAAGTTCCTTCAAGTGGGGAAGTACCAAAAGTTAATCTGAAGCCTTGCCACCTACCTGTGAAGCTCGAGCATCGAGCTTATGTGGCAAATAAGCGTTTCGTTTTTGATCCAGGTGGAACAGTTCTAGAAGTGGAAGATAGTCCGGTTGGGGACTTGGTCTATCAACTTTGACCACAGTATGCAACAATTATTATTATTATTATCATCTTGTTTGTTTAGTTTTATTTTTGTTTACTACTATTTTCTTTATTTTTGTTTGTAGGATAGTTTCATTTTTTCATTTCAGATCACCATTTATGACGCTTAGCGAGCTATCCATATCACACATCAGGTGTATCCTACCCTTTTTAGTTCCTCTCCATTCAATTTTTATTATTAAACATTGAAAACAATGTCTCATTTAAGTTGGGGGGAGGGAATGCAAATTTGTTATTTAACTTTGTGGCATATTTCAATCAAAATATAAAAAATTGACATTTTTTTAAAAATTTGCAGCACACAGACAGCTTTTCACACATGATACTCATGCTCATTCATAACCATCTTGGTGAGGTCAACAAACTCTTCTTACATTTTTGCTAAGGCATCTACAGAACCTTTCATGCACTTATCCAAACTTTGTGGTAATATGGTGATTTGACACATGTAACTAGAGAATTATTTTGCTTAAGTATTCATGTAAATTTTAGAGAGCATTGAGAGCTTACAAATATAGAAATTGTGATAAGCGTTCATTGATATGTTGAATTGGACACTTCTTTTAAGAATATCATTACATGGTTTGTAGTAAGATGGCAGATATACTTGGGATATGATGAAAGTCAACTTAGGATTAATGTTTGAGCCTTTTAAGCTGATCATTTTTCATCATAAATTCCTAGTAGCAAAGTTTGAGCCAATATACACATATGGCATTTTCTTTTCAAACCTACATCATCCATACCTCTCCACATTAGAGTATAGGTTATACACTATTTTTCCCTACCATTTTACTTCCAAGTGTGTACTAGGTGTGAAATTTGCATTTAAATTGTTTTTTTTGATAGAAATAGCAAGAATACCAAGAAAAATGACATGGTGCTAGGCGTATCCATCAAAATATTCATCAAAGTGTTCATCGGCAAAAACACCACTGGCAAAGAAGAAAAAAAAGCATTCTTAGTCAAAAATCTAAAAAGTTTAAAAGTACATCAAAAAGAAAGTAAGGTCTACAGAGATATTTAATAAATTCCCTTTTATGTATACTTGGAAGTTTTTGAATCATTTTCACCATTTTTTTCTTATAGCATCAAACCTAAACCACGTTACAACCTTTTGTATTGATTATTCTAATCCTAAGTATGCTTGTGGAAAGAATGGCAGAATTCTCAATTGTTAGTATTCCTATCATAGAATCAATGTTTGCTTGTTGCCTATATATAATTGCCTGAATTTCCATAAGAGTGTGTGTACACCTTTTGTCAACTCCAATGAGAAAATCCTCGCACAAAAACACTTATATATCTTTGAGTTATAGAGTTAAACTTTTTGCTTAAGATATTCCTAATGTTGCATGTGTCGTAACCTCTGATGCAATATAAAAATAGTTTGGAACACACACACACTATGTGAATTGCTATATGTGAATTACTTGTGCAAGAGTTATTGAATTCCAAAGATTATTTTGATATGTAAATTTGGAAAATGTGTCTTGATGGCCCCTATGTGAACTTTTCTTCGGTCTTTCTCATCATTTTGCATGAAAAATGCTAGGGACTAGCAATGAGCAAGTTGGGGGGTGTGATGAGTGGACAAAAATGCACTCTAAATACCTTATTTAAATGCTAAAAGAAAAGAGAAAATAATGATATAATTCATTTTATTAAAATTAATAGTTATTTATTTTGAGATAGATATGAGTTGATTTAATATATTAAAATCTCAAAGAAATACAAAAAGCAACACATGAGTTTAATCCATTAAATAAGTCCTGTGAATTTTTACTAATAGCCTTACACTTTGGTAATGACCACTTGAATTTCCTTGCATTTTAAAAGCCAAGTTTGTTAATTATTTTATTTTCTTGTAGGTTATATATGGTAGGTGACACAACCTCATATATGTACTTGAAGGCGTGGAGCATTTCACTTCATCTTAGTACACGGCAAGAATTGAAAGAAATAAAAGAAGCAAGTTAAACACATGCAAGACATCAAGCCTCCTTCATAGTCAAAATTGTTGACATTTCAAGCTACAAATTGACAAAGCAATACACAGCAACACTTGGGAAGGAAATGCAAGTGGAGCAAAAAGTCAAAAATTCAACCAATGAGATTTCACTAAACCAAGATGGTCTTCCAAGCCGTAACATTTGACCAAGAGAATATGGTAATTACAAAACACATGGCAACTCAACAAAGCTGGAAAATAGCATACTGCACCTAAGTCTATAAATAGGAGGGAGGCATGAACACAAAGGAGATGTTTGGATGCTTGGATGGGGGGAGAGCCTTCTCAACCCTTGAGAAAAGGGAGGAGCGTATCAAATGTTGTTATTTTATTTCTCTCTTGAGGAATTTAGCTGTTCATTATGTGGACGAACAACTAAATAAGGGCTAGGGATGAACTTGTGTGTTATGGTATTTGTAGTTTATTTTTTATTTATGTATTTAGTCTTTAAATATTAAAACTATTTTGTTTTATCATTTTCAATTTATTTATGATTTTTTTCGCTTCATTTAAATAATTATAGATTCTTTTTCATTTATGGATTCAGTCATGCTTTTTTCATTGAAAGGATTAGTTCTATGACTATGTTTGGAGCAATTGATTGTCTATATTGATTTTATTCTCTACTGCAATATCGCTGCTTGAGTATATTGTTGACATCGGATTTTCTCAATAGTGATAACAATTTTTGTTCTTGAGTCGCGATGAATGATTTTTCAAAAAGTTATATTTTGATTTAATTTTGGTTATTAATGTTATATCTTCCGATTGAAAATTTGGACATATAATTTTTTATTGAGCTATCAATTAATTAAGAATACATTTGAATACTAGAAATACGTAAGGAATTCCCTACGCTCTAATTTTCGGCTTATTTTTATACTTTTCAAATTACTCATTTATTTTTAATTTATGTCACACTTCGAAAATCATTTTTCGCACTCTTCTAAATCTTTTCGTTAATTTCGTTATTATTTTTCAATTTCTTAATCTATCTCCCTGTGGAATCGACACCCCAAAACTATATTACAAACGACCGCATTATTCTTTGGGCGTAATCCGGACTCATACATAACTTTATTTATTTCTTCATATAAGGATCTCACTTTGAGAGGATGGACACTAGGCAAATGAGGGAGAGATTTGTAAGCACACTTGGAGTCTTTTCTTGGTGAAAATCGTATGAGATAGAGATGGGAGGGAGGAGAGCTGAATCCTTCCTTTGTCTTCTTCTATATGTTGATCACATCACTAAAAAGATAAGGACTTGATCTCCTCATGCCTACCAAGCCTGAAATAGGATTTGAGTACTCTAATCTTAGGGGTACACATGGCATGGCTTAGGGTGTTCTCCTTTTCACCATTTTTCTTTTCTTCTCCAAGCTTATGTCGACCAAAAGCATTTCACCCTTTCTCTCCTCCATTCTTCAAGTGTTTTGGCCAAGACCAGTCCCTCCAGTTCTTTCCTTTTTCTCACTCTCCAAACATTCGTCCCTTGCACACTTGTGTGAGTGAGTTTCTTTTCAAGACTTTAGTGGGACATTTCTTCCTTACAAGACTTTTCTTTGCTTAATTTCTTAGAAAGCTTGTAAGTGCACTTTTAATCTAATTTTAGCATTTTCTTGTATATATAAAGTGAATTTGTTGTTAGTTGTCTCACTTTGGTGTTTAGAATGCTTGTTGGATGGCTTTGTTATATTTTTCCTCTGCTTTGTTAAGGTGACACCTTAGGATTTAATCTAAGAGAAATTGGAGGAATATAGTGAAAATTTCATAAAGGATCTCAAGACTAGCAATTTTGGATAAAGGCTTGAATGATGCCATGTTATGTTTAGATGATAAAAAGTCTATTTAGGAATTCATAGAGTTTTGGTCATAATAAGAAAATTGATGTTGAAAGTGTTTTGATTTGCTGTTATAATGAGAAAATTGACGGTGAAGGCGTTTTGATCTGCCATCATAATAAGAAAAACTGACGGTGAAGGTCTTTCGATCTGCCATCATAATGAGAAAAACTGATAGTGAAGGCGCTTCGATCTGTCGTCATAATAAGAAAAACTGACGGTGAAGGTGTTACGATTTACCATCGAGAATAAGAATGACAGTGAAAACGTTTCGATTTGTTGTCATGACAAGAATGATATGAAACAAAATAATGACATGTAATATTAAGAATCATAAGAAAAGATGTAACAAGTTTACGAAAAGTTTTGCATACGTGTCAACGAAAACCTTTTTATAAAAAAATAATAATATGAAAGCCTTTGATAATGACGTATAGTGCATAAGTCATGTCATAAGTCTCAGGATCACGATACATACATTTATTGTGTTACTTGTATATGCTGATAATACTTTTATTATATTATCTTTGTACTTACTGAGATTTTCTTGAAATCTCACTTTTTTAATTTTATCTATGATTCCTTATGGAATGATAGACATTATTGCAGGGGTAGATGGCCCAACATGAGACCCAGACTTTTTGGGAGGTTCTGAGCTCTCTGAGGGCCCTACAGAATACTCCTCTTTTGATGAGATGACACATCCCATATATGATCATCTGTTGGAGATTTTGTGGCAGGACGCATTCGAGTCATCGGACGGATGACGACCCATAAGGTGCTGCATGGTTTTGAGCCCAAATGGCTCATTATCCCTTGATAGTGTTTAGACGACGCCAATGGGGATAAAACCCCAACATGGTTACAGTTTAAGCATGGGCCGTTTTCATTTTGGTGAAGGTTATAAAGAAGTTAAGAAGGAACTCCTATAGGTAAAAAAATGGTAGTTGTATATTTGCTTTTTTGGGTTATCGAACAATGATATGTATTGTTGAGAATTTGGTACATTAAGCTTTATATTTTATAAAGTTATGGGTTTTTGATATAACTTATCATGTGATATTCGTAAAGATTTAGATTTCTTAGTTGATTATTTGGAATTGGCCTTATGCCACTGAGATATACATTGCATACTACTAGTAAGTTATGTCTCTGGATAAATCCACAAGTGTTTTAGGGAAGAAAATCACATGGTATTAGGATATGCTTAAATCTTGAGAAGAATTGAGTCAAGTTGGTTTTTGCATGTTATTGGAATTGGGGACGCTTTGGATGTCAAAACTTGGAGTTACAAAGGCAAGAGTAACTCACGTCGGGTTTTGGTGCGTTTCAGGAGGATAAGATGGCAAAGAGCGAGTAGTAAGGAACTACCCTTTAGAGGTTGCGGGTTTAAAGTTAACCACCGATTTGATAGTTTTCCATTCGATGGGGTTTGGTTTGATCTTAGGTATGGATTGGCTATCTAGGCACTTTGTTAAGATTGACTGTCGTAAGAAGAAATAGTTTTCAATTTGCGAACAAAGGAAAAAATTTGTTACGTGAGGGAAATAGTTAGCTCCATTCCCTCGATTATAACAAAAAAACGAATAGAAAAGGTATAAAAGAAGGAGTGAAGACATTTTTAGTGGTAGTGCTGAATTCACTAGAAGAAAATATATAATAATCCGAATTTTCACTCATCCTTTTTAATTTACATGCCTAGTTTAATTATAATTTCTTTAGAGTTATTTTGGTGGATCTTTGGAAATTTTGAAAATATATTTATTTTGGACCTTTTCTTGTGGAAAATATTGATAAGTTAAGCTTAAAATGGTGAAAGGATGCAATTGGAGGAACTTAGTGTTGGTAATTAGGAAAGGTTTGGCAGATTTGACATCCTCCAGTAATTTTGACATAACTCTTTCATTTGATTTTGGATTGGGATAATTCAAGTTTCTATAGAAAATATAAAAGGAACATATACAATTTTCATATTTTGAGTTTTAAGAGATATGAACTCAATCAAATACAAAATCGGGATTGAAGTTGGCAGAACCCAATTGGGCATAATAGGCATTGGTTTTAAATTGACTAATGACTTTGTCTAAGATTAAGTCTTTGGGACATATTCCCAATTATTCTAAGATCTTAAAAATTGGGTAGATATATGGCAAATGTTAAGATTTTATTTAGGAAATTTTGTGTGAAACAAGAAGGATTATTTAGCAAACACTTATTGTGCCTAGATTGGTACTTTTAGGCTTGTCCGTCGATTTTTAGTAAAATAATTATAACTTTCTCATATGAGTTTCAAATAAAGTGATTTTAGTTTCTATAAAACCTTAAGAGGGTTATATAGAACTTTTCTGTTTTGATTTTTTGAATACCTAGAATGTATCAAGGACTTAATTGTGAAGTGGACGGTCTTGGATTGAGCCCAATTGGTAATCAACTTATATGAGTTGTCTTATGTTCGGCCATGTGATGAACATTGTGAGTGGCTATCAATTTTTCTGAGATCTTTACATGTGTAGGAGGAGTATGTGCCATGCAGAGATGAAGTGATATAGAAGCTTTTGTTGGCTGAAAACAAAATGGAACTCTAGGGAGGCAAGTTTGCTGCTGGCAGACAACTAAGTGAATTAAATGAGCCAATTTTGAGTTTCCTACCAACGAGGTCGTGGAATGGGTTTATAGAACAACACAAATGGCTTCTTGGGGAGATGGACAAGTGGTCAAATGGGAAAGAAAGGTCTAGAAACGTTGGCTAGCCTTTACCAAGTGGCTGATGCATGCATAGGTGGGAAATTTTCCAGATTTTGCTTCATCCTCTTTCTATGTGTTGGAATCATTTTAGCCATTGATCAAAAGAATTTTTCGGTAGCCTAAATATTAACCATTGGATCAAAACATTACTCACCAAGCCTAAGATTTAGGGGTGATCATGAAACTACAAACCTGTAAGGACACATCACCTAATCGGTCAAGCATGGTAGCCAAAGTGCTCAAACCCTCTTCCCTTGCCTCCACCGCCACTCATGCCTATTAATAGGTCAATGAGCTTCTCCTTTTCCACCTTGAGAGATACCAGTCAGCCATAGTGAGAAATAACCAAGAAAAATACAAAAAAATACACTTATATCACTTAAGTACAAAAAAAGAGCTAGTTGAGGGCCTTGGAGAAGAAGTGGTGCAAAACCTATCCTAAGCATCAAATCTAGTTTTGGAAAAGTTAGTAAGTGCACAACTTAACTTAATCTTGGCATAGAATGAGTAATGTGACGCACCCAACTCACATTTGGGATTTAACGTAAGTCAATGGGTCATAATAAGTAATATTAAGCTACTCACCCTCGTACGTAATAATAACTTAAAGCATATATCTTGACTTACTAGCATAAGCCATATAATTCACAGCGGATTAGGTATTAAATATAAAAAATTCTAAAGATCACATATGACAAATTTTAACTTCCAACATCCACATTTTCCTTACATTCATCAAATATTGTACTGTTATATATACATGCCCAAAATAGTTATCAGTGTTAACAAAATAGTAATACATATCAAAAGACCATCCCTATGGTCACTTGGGTTACTTCTTAATTTCGAGAAATTCCCTCCCATAACAGAACATATCCAAGTTAAGAAAACAGTTTTGCTGAAGATATCGTCATTGTGGTGTCGAATAAACCCCACATATAGATAGGGAACCATCCAATCTCAAAATCAAACAGCAAACTATACTCTGCTCCTCCTCAGCAAAAGCAAATGTACTGTGATGCCACAACTCCACTGGCTGATCATACATAGAAAGTTTCAGGGATACAAAAGTGAAATATATACATAAGGACTGTATTTAAGGAGTCCCTCAGGACTCCTCGGAGTCTCCTGTGTCATCAGGGCTTTCCCCCTGTTGGCCATCACATTTTGTATATAATTTATACATACAAGAAACATAAAACCACATAAGAGTGAGATGTCCTTAGAACTCTCAGTAAGTACATAATTAGCTTAATAAAGCATAGACACAACCATCATTAATCTTTTTAGGAAAAGAAACTAACAAAACATGATAAAAAACATGTTTCATGTGATTTATCCATAACCTATATATGTTTACTCTCTTATGGTATCTTATATTCCTTTTTCTTAACCATCAATACATTTTTAAAACTTATTCAATTATTATCTTCAATGGGCATTACGTATCGTCGTCCCCATCATAGATAACTCTTTTACAGCATATTTATTTCTTATCCCCGATGAGCATTACGTATCGCCGTCCCCATCGCATATAACTCATCAATTACCCAGGCGTTACGTACCGCCGTCCCTGTTATGATGAGTTTCGTGTCAATCTTCTGGGCTTTATGTCTCGCCATCCTCGTTTTGACACGGAACATACGTAACATAGCCGACGTTATGTCTCGCAATCCCAGCTAATCATATCACTTCCACGGGCGTTACGTATCACTGTGCCCGTGATAATACATACCACTCTTATAATATGACAGACGTTACGTATCGCCATCCCTATCGGCACGTTAGTCATTCAGCTGTCTCCGTCATGATGTGACTAACTTATCCATATCTTTTATTCTTAGTTGTTCCTTTCTTATTCTTAGGAATGTTTTCCAAGTACATGATGTATCACTTTTCTTAATTCTCACCACATACTAGAACAGGCATGTAATATTAAATTATCACATGATTACAAAAGTATGTATCTTAAATTCTACAAAGTGTTTTACATAGGCTATATACTTAGATAACACATATAATTTATTCTTATTTCAATTTCCACTTTTATCCAAATAAAAGCCTTAAATTTCAGCAAAATAGGGTATCTTGCTTGAGCGAGAATCGAGCAAAGTCTTGGGTTGGAACTCGCTCGAGCAGAGTAGCAAGCGAACATTAAGAAAACTGGGTATCTCGCTCGAGCGAGGTATAAAGACAAGCGAGGTCTTGGGTTAGAACTCGCTCGAGCAAGATATCGAGCGAGTGTCGAACGAAGTCTCAGGTTGCACTTCGCTCGAGCCAAACATCTAGCGAGAGTCAAGCGAGACTTTACAGTTGTTCTTTGCTCGATCCTTCGATTGAGAGAGAGTCGAGCAAAGTTACAGAGCATGGGGTTTTTTAATCCAAAACTCGAAATCTTTTCACATAAACTTGATTTTTACTTTTATAACATAGTTTTAAGTTCTTCTAACTTCATTTAACACATTTCCATTAACAATAACCACTTCAAACAACACTTAGATTTAGTATAACACTTTTACAAGAATATAAGAGTTCAATACTAACATGTATACTCCAACCACTTAGATAAACCATCTCCATACTAAAGTTAAGCTAGAATATGAACTTACACACTCTCTAAATCTGGTTAAGGATGATCAAACCAAATCTTTGCAAGATTTCTCCTCAAAACACTGACTAAGCTCACATCGGATGTTAAGGGACTAGAGAAGGGTTTTCTTTGATTTCCTTCAAAGGGATTCGTGTGCTACATTACCAAAGAGAGTTAGAAGACTCCCAAATGTCTATTTATAGGGGTGGTGGTCGACTCATGTGAAGGAAAGAAGAGGGGCAAATTGGTTAAGACAATAGGTTTTTGGTTTGCATGGGATGAGGTGTCCCTCCTAAGCCTTTTTTCATGATTAACTAAATCCCCCAAAAAATCTTAGGCTTTGCAGCTGAAATGATCATCCAATGGTCTCTATTTGAGATAATTTTGCAAACCATTTGATCAATGGTTGGGGTAGAACCTTATGGGATAAGAGATGAGGTGGCATCTCACCTAACCATGCATGCATCTCCCTTTCCAGCCTTTATCTGATTAGCCACCCCCCTTAGCCTTCCTCCTAACCCATTTAGTTACTTGCTAACCTCCTTAGTACTCTACTTAGCAAGTTCTAGAAGGCCCCTTCCTGATTTAGTTAGGATAGAATCCCATTTAGATCCATATTCTCCAACTCGAGTTTTGTTTATGCTTAGTCCAGAGTTATCCATTTGCTCCCGAAATAAGTCATTGATACTGTCCAAATATTCAAAAACTCATAACATGAAAGTTTTAGATATCTCTCTTAGGATTCTATAAAAATTAGAACCACCTCATTTGGATCTCATATGAGTAACTTATGATCATTACACTAATACTCGACAGTTTAATCCGAGAATGTGCACCAAGTGTTTGATCTTTGGTTCAATCATTTCCTCTTACATTTACACCCTAATTTCTGAGAATTCAACTCATTATAAGTTTAAAATGAATTTCTCTAGTTGACACCTTATTCCAAATCTCAAAGATTTCTCCATAATATTTTCTCTAATACATGATCTCACTTATTCTAAATCCAATACTCCCATTTAGGTTTCCAACTATATTTTCTTATAAAATATACCCAAAATATAATCCTTTAAAGAAATCCAAATAAAATTTCATTTTAGAGATTCCAGGATATTACATTCTCTTTTCCTTAAAAATGATCTCGTCCCCAAAATTGCTAAAACATAAGTTAAGGGTTCAATTAATTAATACCTTGGTTGCTTGCAGCAGTAGATTCTTCTGAAGAGGTAGAGACTTTTTCCTCATTTGACAGTGAATCTTGAGAATAGTAAAAGATCATCTTGACATCCTGATCAAAATACATATTCACACTAATCTCCTGTAATTTACGTAGTATTTCAGATTTCATTTCTTCTATGATTGGTCCCTCCTCACATCGACGTTTTCTATCTTTAAACCTATTAGATAACTCCATTATGATGGATTTTCCTTTATCTTCTCTTTTCAACAATTCCCTTTTTGCTTGTAACCATTTTTGAGTGGGTTGCCTCTCTTCACCTGGCAAAGCTTGTCTGCAGATTGGATTACCTTTTTCATCTATGTCCATGATATGTGTTCTATGGTTTTCACTCTTATTCAACCAACGTAATTTATCTACTTTCCATTGTTTCAACTTTTTTCCTACGAAATCTCTCTCTAATCCTTTCCGATCTTTTCTTTAACTGATCTACAGGAGTAACTGACATTCGTTCTTTTCTTTTTGGAGCCATAATCATGAGTAAAATCAATCATCAAAAACTATAGATACCAAAAGAACACAAACATCATACCAATAGCTTTATATACATATATCAGAGTTCAAACATAATACACAAATTAATACAACTAGGTTTTAAATAAATGAGGATAACTAGCTCTCATTACATTCTCACGTTCCCAGGTAGCTTCCTGAAAAACAAGATTGTTCCATATTACTTTCACTAATAAAATTGTGCGATTTTGAAGAGTCTATTCTTCTTGATCTTCAATCCTCACTGTCCATTCTTCATAGGTTAAGTTGGGACGCAAATTAACAGGACTTGTATCCATCACTGCCACTGATTCATTGCTTAAACTCTTCTTCAGGGAAGATACATGAAAATCGTTATGGATTCCTTGCAGATTATCAGGTAATGTTAGGCAATAAGCCATCAGACCTACTTTTTCTAGAATTTCATAAGGTCCAATATAGCGAAAACTTAACTTTCCTTTCTTACCGAATCGCATAACTCCCTTCATAGGCGAAATCTTCAAATACACCCAATCTCCTACCATCAAATCTAAGGCCCTTCTGTGATTATCTGCATAACTATTTTTCCTACGTTGTGCTGTTTTTATTAGATTTCTAATCCTTGTAATCTGTTCCTTAACTTCTTGTATATACTCGGGTCCCAAAATACTACTTTCCCCAACTCGTCCCAATACATAGGAGACCTGCATTTCCTTCCGTAAAGTGCTTCATAAGGCGCCATTTGTATGGTAGCTTGAAAACCAATTAATGGTAACATACTCTCCCAATCTTTACTAAAATCCAATACACAAGCTCTCAACATATCTTCTAAAGTCTGAATGATTCTTTCTATTTGTCCGTCCGTTTGAGGATGATATGCACTGCTAAAGTTTAAATTGGTACCCATCATCTTCTATAAACTTTGCCAAAATCAAGATGTAAATCTTGGATCTCTATCTGATATTATGGTCTTGGGTACTCCATGTAGACGAGTTACTTTTTTTACATAAATTTTTGCCAATCTTTCCATAGAATCCGTGTTTGAAATAGGCAAAAAGTGAGCACTCTTGTCAACCGATCAACTATTACCCAAATCGCATTTTCCCCCGCCGATGTTCTTGGTAATCTTACCACAAAATTCATATATATATATCCTTCCATTTCCATTCAGGAATTGGTAGGGGTTGTAATTTACCGGCTGGTCTTTGGTATATAGTTTTCACTAACTTACATACTGGGCATTTGGCTATAAAGGTCAAAATATCTTTCTTCATTCCTTCCCACCAAAACTTTTCTTTTAAATCTTGATACATCTTAGTACTTCCAGGATGGGCAGTATATGGTGTACCATGAGCTTCCTTCATCAATCTTTCTTTCAAATTTGAATTATCAGGTACTATTTTCCTTTTCCCAAAGTATAACATCCTATCACCTAAAATTATGTAGTGTGAGGACCCTTTTCCTTCCAGCATTTGATGTTTTATCATTTCCAGCTTAGCATCCTTATGTTGTCTTTCCTTGATTTCCTCATCTGTTAAAGGAACAATTTCTTAAATCACCATTAACTTGAGTTCTTATGACAACTTGTCTACAAGAATCTCTCGCATTGCTGCTAGCACCGATAGTTCTTCAGTCTGAATTTTCCTGCTTAAAGCATCTGCCACTGCATTTGCCTTTCCAAGATGATATTTTATTTCACATTGAAAGTCACTTATAGTCTCCATCCATCTTCTTTGCCTCATAATCAGAGTTTTCTAACTAAAAAGATACTTAAGATTTTCATGGTCTGTAAATATCTCACATTTCTCTCCATATAAGTAGTGCATCTAGATTTTTAGTGCAAATACCACAGCTGTCAATTCCAAATCGTGAGTGGGATAATTCTGCTCATGATCCTTAAGCTGTCGGGATGCGTACGCAACTACTTTTCCTTCTTGCATTAATACACACCCTAGTCCCATTTTTTAGGCATCACTATATATCGCATAGGGTTTGTGAGGTTCTAGTAAAGCTAAAATTGGTGCCATAGTTAATCTCCTTTTTAGCTCTTGGAAACTCTTCTCACATTGTTCACTCTAAGCGTACTTAGCATTCTTCCTGGTCAGTCCTGTCAAAGGCGCAGATAGTTGGGAAAATCCTTCCACAAATCTTTTGTAATATTTGGCTAAATCCAGAAAATTTTGTACTTCGTGTGCATTGGTTGGTTGCTGTCAATCCATTACTGCTTCTATTTTTGCTGGATCCATAAAAATTCCTTCACTCTAGATCACGTGACCCAAAAATTTTACTTCTTGTAGCCAAAACTCACACTTACTAAGTTTGGCATACAATTGATGTTTCTGCAAGATCTCCATTACAATTCTCATATGCTTTTTATGATCCTCATCATTTTGGGAGTAAACCAAAATATCATCAATAAAAACTACCACAAAATTATCCAAATAAGGTCTAAATATCCGGTTCATCAAATCCATAAATATCACAGGTGCATTTGTCAATCCGAATGGCATAACCAAAAATTCAAAATGCCCATATCGTGGTCGAAAGGCTGTCTTGGGTACATCTTGCTCCCTGATCTTTAACTGATGATAACCAGACCGAAGGTCTATTTTTGAGAATACTGCAGCTCCTTTTAGTTGATCCAACAAATCATCTATCCATGGCAACGAATACTTATTCTTGATTGTGACCTTATTTAAATTTCGATAATCTATACACATCCGCATTGTTCCCTCTTTTTTCTTTACAAATAACATTGGTGCTCCCCATGGAGATGAACTTGGTCTGATGAATTATTTCTTCAAAAGTTCCTCAATCTGAGCTTTTAACTCTTCTAATTCTACCGGTGCCAACCTATAAGGTGCCTTATGAACTGGAGTCGTAGCTGGTTCCAATTCGATTGCGAACTTTGTTTTCCGATCAAGAGGTTATCTCGGCAGATCATCAGAAAAGACTTGGGGAAAGTCTTCCACAACTGGAATTCCTTTGATTCTCTTAACAACTTCTGAGGAATTTAACATTATTATCACATACACTTTTGCCCCTTCCTCGATACTTTTCTTCATTCTCTTGCCTGTTACTATGGAAGAAACAGAATCAATTATTTCCCCCTTGTAACAAAACGTCTCATTCATTGGTAAGTCGAAAACTATCTCCTTTTTACGGCAATCAAGTTTAGCATTATACTTGGCTAGCCAGTCCATTCCCAAAATTAAGTCAAATTCCATTAAATGGAATAATATCAAATCAGCGACTAACTGAGAACTCCCAACTTCCAAAGAACAATTTCTTACAATTCGGTGACATCCAGCTATTTTCCCATCAGGCATGACTACTATAACTTTAAAAGAGTGAGATTTACAAGAAATCTCAGTAAGTATACAGTTAACAAAATAAGGCATAGATAACATTAACAATCATCATACATAGCAATGATCACAAACATATAGCTTATGAGAATGCTTTATGAGGCTTATGCATGTCAATGAACATTCTTCCCATACCAACTTATATCTTACTTGGACCCACCATCATATACTTAAAATTTATACTTTCATCTTATTTCTTAATCTTGTAGGTCTTACTTAATTCTTATTCTCAATGGGCATTATGTATTGTCGTTCTCATTAGGATCTTACTTATTGCATATCCTCGACAAGCGTTACGTATCGCTGTCCCTGTCGGGTCTTACTTATCACTTATTTTCGATGAGCGTTACGTATCGTTGTCCCCATCATGGCACAACTCTTACTTTTACGAAAGGCGTTACGTATCGTCGTCCTTGTCGACACGTTAATCATACAGATGTTACGTTTTGTCGTCCCCATCATGACATGACTAACTTATCCATAAATCTTAGTCTTAATTGTTCATTTCTTATTCTTATGAGCATTTAACAAATACATGCCATGTCATTTGTTCTTAAAACGCATCACATACTAGGACATGCATGTACTTTTAAACTTTATGTTGTATGTACATCCAATACAACATATATCATATAGACTATACTTATTTTTCACAGATAATTCTTCGTACTTGAATCATCCACCTTTATCCAAAGAAGAATCCTGAATTTACGAAAACAGGGTATCTCGCTTGAGCAATGTATCGAGCGAGCACCAAGTGAGGTCTCGGATTATCTCTCGCTCGAGCAAGATATCGAGCGAGAGTCGAGCGAAATATCGGGTTGCACTTCTAGCGAAGAGCTCTAATTGTTTTTCGCTCGATCCATGGGTATGGATCGAGCGAGGGTCGAGCGATATCACAACTTGTTGGGTTTTTCAATCTAAAATATGCAATATTTTCGCATAAACCTTATTTCTACTTATTAAAACATAAATCTATGTTCTTATAATTTATTAAGAGTTTAAAATATAAGAAAAACACCTTTTTGAAGTCCTCACATACTCTGTTCTGCCATTCAAATCTAATTTTTCCCTCTATAGATTTCTTATATTTTAAAACTTAAAACAGAAAAGTTGTATAGATCTGTCTTAGCTTTCCATAAACTCTTGAATCATTCAATTCAGACATCACATTAACAAGTTATGATCAATTTACTATAGGATATTAAATTTGTCAACATAATCCATCTTAAATCCGAAAGTTACTAGGGTTAATCTATCTTTTTTTTTCAAATCAAGATCTCATATTTTCACATAATATTCTTTATATAACATCATAGAATATATTACTAAGGTCTCATAATTTTTATAGCATTTTATCATAGCAAAAACCATTCCAAAACTCAATAGGCTTCAATTTAACACATAAACTAAGATTAAACTCAAATAAATATCAAACATGATCTAATTAACAAACCACTTATTCTATACCACGATTAAGTTAATATAACTTAAAAGTTTCTCCAAAGTTTGAATTGATGATAGAACTAAGCTTTAGACAATCCTCCCTCCAAAGCCTCTAGATTGCCTTCTCTTTGATGTTCTAGTGGTATAAGTGTGTTTAAGGTGAATTTTGCTTGCTCTCTTTCTACTATAACTAAAATTTTTCTCTAAAGAAAGATGGAAGAAGAGTACACACATATATATATATATACCTAGGGGTGACACCTAAGGAACAAGAAGATGAAAAGTATGCCCATAGGTAACCGGTTCTCCCTTTAGAGCTGTGTATGAGCTTCCAAGCTCTTTGGGCTTATCATCACCCCTAGAGCTTAGGCTTAGTTGGTTCTATCTCCATCCAAGGGTCATGTTTGTACCACTTATATGTATATCTTGATCAATGGTTAGAATTATTCCAGCACATGAAAGGAAAAGACAAAGTGACAAAGTAGTATGATAGTTTCTTCAAATGGGTTGTATCCGTCCACTTTAATCCCAAATAAATCATTGATATGGTTCGATTCTTCGAAAACTCACAAAATGAAATTTTTAGATCATCCTCTTAAGATTCTATAGGATTTTTAATCACCTTATAATGAGATCAAATGAGAGAGATATACTTAATACACCAAAACATGTCAAAACCACCTGAGAACACCCAATTCGAGTTCTCCATTTGTTTTCCTTTATTTTACACACCAAAGCTTCTAGATCAATTTATCTCCTAATAACACATACTCTTACACATTTCAAGACCTCAGAAAAATTGATATCCAATCACCATTTTCTTCACATGGCCGAATATAGGACAATTCATCTAAGTCAGTTATCAATTGGACTCAACTCAGGACCGTCTACTTCACACCAGTTTTCGTCCTTGATCCGTTCTTTATCTTCAAGAACCCAAAACATAAAAGTTATAGATATAATTTGTAAGGTTCTATAGGAACTAGAATCACTTCATTTGAAGCTCATATAAACAAGTGATGAGTTTTCTACTAAACCTCGACAGATAAGCCCAAGAACACCAATCCTGGCATACCAAGTGTTTGATAGATGATCCTTCTTATTTCACACGAAATTTACTAAATAAAATCTTCTCATTTTAAATATTTTTACACACTTGTTAAGATTTTAGGATAATTGAGAAAATAATCTAAAGACTTAATCTTATCCAAAATCCTTAATCAACTTCAAAGTTAATGCCTATCTATCTCCAATCCAGATCTTCCACTTCAATCTCAATTTTGTATTTTCTTAAGTCCATATATATTAAAACTTAAAATATAAAAGTTTTTGATATTCCTCTTAGCTTTCTATAACCTTTTGAATCACTCAAATCCGAAATCAAATGAGAAAGTTATGGTTATTTTATCAAAAGACGTCAAATATCTCCTTGTATCTTGCTCGAGCTAGACATCAAGCGAGATCTCGAGTTAGGTGCTTTTTCACCTTAAAACAAGTCACATTTGTATCCAACCGTACTCCTAACCTTCCAACATAAAAAACACTATATACATATATCCAAAGGTTCCTTGAAATGATTTTAAAGAAATATAATCATGCCACATATGAAAATTAAATGGATATTTAAAAATTCGAGTTATCACAGTTTGCCACTTGTTAAAGTGTGTGTCATTTCCAAGAAATCTTCTTTCACTTCTCACTCAACCTTACATGCATACCAACCTTCCTTTTTTCCAAAATCCTCCTTTTCAAATTCCCATGCAA
The DNA here is from genome assembly GCA_036898215.1 of Platycarya strobilacea. NCBI lineage: Eukaryota > Viridiplantae > Streptophyta > Magnoliopsida > Fagales > Juglandaceae > Platycarya > Platycarya strobilacea. The sequence goes on along the minus strand of CM072548.1, from coordinate 30,164,599 downwards.
AAGACTCATTGGGAAATTCAAAAGACTAGAAGTCTTGGTTTGTCACTTGTCCAAATGAGCTTAAAAGACCCCTAGGCGCTCCATGCTATCCTATGGGCTTCATTTGGGCCTTATCTCAATTCTTGGGCCTAACTCGTATATATCTCATACAAAAAAAAAGTCTAGGGTTTTATAGGGCTTACCCAAAGAGTTTCTCTTCCCCCATATTTTTTTACTCCAAACATCTCAAAAGAATGAATAAAATAATTGATATTCGTTCCACACATGAACAAGATCCTATATGGAAAATCCGGGTTGTCATAGTTGGAGTCAGCGACCCACTTCTAGAGCACAAGTTTCGTGTGCAAGCAGTTGATTTTCACATCGAATTGACATAAAATTGGAAGATCTGGATCAGTTTAATGAGGAGGAAAAATATGGATATTAGGGACGATCCAGTTCAGGATCAGGATGTACCATTATCACCTTCATCTACGAGACCACCACGACCACAATCAAATAAAAAAGGTTGAATTTATGGGAACATTTCAACAAGGTTGAGGGTGGGGATCCCGAAGAATTATGGGTTGAGTGCCACCATTATAGAACTCAAGTTGGATGTCATTTAAAGTGGTAAGGTACCACTTGTATGATATCACATTTAGAAGGTTGCCAGAGGTACAAAATAGTGAAGGGGTTGGAGGCCAGAGGTTAGACTCAGGCTAATCGTAATTATGAGACTTCTACGACCATTGATTATACATAGGCAAGGAAGATGGTCATCCCTCAATATAGTGAGAAGTTGTTGATGGAAGCATTTGCAGAGTTGATAATTGAGGATGAGATGCTTTTACCACAGTCAACAAGAGAGGGTTTCTAAAGTTTTTGAAAATAATTGAGCCACGATTTCCACTATTATCATGATATATAGTGATGTGCGATTGTATGAAGAGGCATTTGGAAGAGAAAGCATAAATAAAGAAGATGTTTGTCACCACTAGCCAGAAAGTGTCATTTACGACTAACACATGGACATTCATATAGAACATTTCATATATGTGTATCACAACACGCTATATTAATAGTGTATAGAATTTGCAAAAGCAAATTATTGGGTTTAAAGAAATAGTTGATCATAAGGGTGCATCTACTGGGGCTGATATAGATGATTGTCTGATGGATTAGGGCATTCAGAAAGTTTTATGCATTATAGCTAACAATGCCAGTGCCAATGAGATTGCAATTGAATGGTTTAAGCGGAATACGAGAGTGAGAGAAGATGTAACCTACAACTACTAGTATATCCACATTCGATACACTGCTCACATAATCAATCTTATTGTTGGCATGCCTTTTGGTTTTGATTTTGTTTTGATTGTGTTTTTTACATTTTTTGTGTAATTTCGTTTTTTATATTTTATATTTTATATTTTTCATGATAAAAGGCTTGAACATATTTTATACTTGACTTGTTTTGATTTTCTATTTTATAATTTTATGAAAAACAGGTAATGAGTTGAAAGATGTTCATGATTCCATCAAAAAGGTCCGCAACATTGTGCGATATGTGACGGCTTCCCCCAAAAGTTGAAAAAGTTTAGGGAATAGTAGCATAGCTTGGATTGAGTGTTCTTGGATGCTGTGCTTGGATGCCCTGACTTGATAAACTCTATATACCTGATGTTGGATGTGGCACAAAAGTACCAAAAGGCATTCGAGCTAATGGAGGTTGATGCCCGTACTCATCTGGCCCGTCCATCCAATCGATGTTTCAATGTTATATGGCGTCGTATCATGAATGTGCGATGAGAAATATTATGCAATGTACAAATTAGATTGAGCAGTATTTAATGGAAGATGTTGATGGACCTAGTGATGAATTTTAGATATTAGTTTGGTGGATGGCTAGTTCCATCAAGTATCCGATCATCTCCCCTATTACCCGAGATGTGCTAACCATCCTTACCACTATGGTTGCATCTAAGTCGGTGTTTAGCATCGGAGGTTAAGTGTTGGATACTTACCAGAGTTCATTGTCACTGTCAAATGTGGAGGACAGAACTGAATCAGTGATATGCCCCTTGGACTACAGAGTATTGGCATTGATGCTGAGAGTTATAGGCTTGAGTCAAGTAAAATTAATTTACTTGGTTTTTTAATATTAAAGTTTATTAAAATAATTATTCTTTTTATAATTTCATAAATCAATTTAACTTATACTATCTATTATTTCACAGATATAATTGTTAACCCCAACGTGCTAGCCGATGATTGATGGAGTATGGAACAGTGGAAGGATATGCTTTTCATTTAATTGTTACAATATTATATGCTCTTGATTAAGATGAACTAGAGAGAAATTAGAAAGATCAAAGAACGCATGCGTATATATATAGTGAGGTTAAATTTCAATTGGTTCCTTTTATCATTAATTAAGTACTAAAGCATTGATCAGATCTAGTTATCAAAAAAGGAAGCAGATCATGTTGGAATAGTGAAAATTTAGATGATGATCAAACATCTAATTACAAACGTAATAACGTATATACACACTTGCATGCACATTTTTTTTATCAACTTTTTATTTTATGTTTTTTTTTGGTACTTTGTAAACATAAGTTTTAAAACTATTGAAGTTGTTTTCACAGCTCGAACCTAGATTTTCAATAAAAAATTTAATTTGAGGTGTAATGACACTTCCATTTTAAAAAGTATTCCTTAGGTTAAATATTTATTTTGAGATCATTTTACCATTTTATTGGATTTATAATAACATATGGTGTTGATGTATTAAAATTCAAGTGAAGATTTTAAGCTATTAGGTAAAAAAATTGTGAATTATGGTCAAATTTTGGAAATTACAACAAGGTAACAATTAGAGAATTTCTGTGACGTCCCTAATTTATGTTTGTAATTCAACGCAAATTGAAGTGTCAGGGTAAGTAACGCTAGGCTACTCATCCCCGTACTTATTGAAATTTAATGCAAATCGTAGCGAAAAAGTTCTGAATAAAAAAATTTTCTAATGATCATATGTTGAAATAAAACCACAATATTCACATCATCCATTCTTAAAAATATCATTGTATCTTTACATGCATAACCCAGTTAGTTTTGTCTGTCATGTACATAACTTATTCTCAAAACCTAAACTAGCTTCATGGTCATCCAGGCTCCTCTGAGTTCCTTAAGTCATCGGATCTTCCATTATCTTAGTCATCAATCCTACAACATAATTTTATATTTCCAAAAAGGGAAATATGCAAGAGTGAGATTTCCTTGAAAATCTCAGTAAGTACACACGTAACTTAATAAAAGTATAGACATCGTTAAATAATCACATACAAGTTAGACAGTCAGAATATATATTTATGGCATGCTTCATGTGACTCATGCATAACTTAGACTTATGTTCTCCATGGACCAACTCTATGATAATTAAACTCTTATTTTCGTTCGTAACACTGTGAGTTTTACTTATTTCGTATCATTGACAGCCATACTCATCGAATATTACTTCTTTCGTATCATCGATAGGCTTAGGTTCCTGTCGGATCTTACTTATTTTGTATCATCGACAGGCTTATGTCCCTATTAGATTTCGTATCATCAACAGACTTAGGTTCCTGCTACTCATACAAGCATATCGCTGGTCCTCGTCATGGCGTGACTGACTTATTAATCTTTCCACTTGTAAAATTTTCTTAACGTATTTTTTTAAAACAGACTTCATGACTTATGACGACACATATATGTGATGTAATACAACATACATATAAACTTAAACTTATGACATGCATTTGCATAAAATTAGACTTATTATATACATATTTTATGTCCATGTGAGCCTTATAATATGTGAAAACATTTAACAATAGCACACATCACATGCACATACATTTACATCATATCAATTCATAAAAGTCAATGCCTACTATGATAAACTCGGTTCTAACTTCAATTCCAATTTCATCCTTGGTTAAGTCCTTATCTCTTAGAAGTTAAAACCTAAAAGTTGTATTTCTCTTAGATTTTTATAGCATCTTGAATCAGTTAAATCTGACATTAAATGAATAAGTTATGTCTGATTTATCAAAAGGTGTCAAATCTGTCAATAATAATCTTATTAAGGCCAATATTCAGTAGATTTGTTTCTTCATTCTTTTTCCCTAGCAAAACCTCATGTCTTCACATAATTCTCTTCATATAATAGCATAGAATATATTTCTAAAATCTCATAATTTTCCTGGCATTTTTCTATAGAAAAAGCACTCCAAAATTCAATATGTTTCAATTTAACACATAAACAAAGATGAAACTCAAATAAATATCAAACATAATCCAATCACCAAACCACTTATTCTATGCCAATATTAATCTTATATATGCACTTACAAATTTTCCCAAAACTAATTGGATGTCTATGGTTGGATTTGCACCACTTCTTCTCCAATGCCCTCAATTAGCTCTCTTTTGGCACTTAGGTGATGTGAGTGGATTTTTGTGTATTTTTCTTGGCTATTTCTTACTATGGCTGTAATAGCCCAAAATTTCTTAAGATGGAGTTTTATTTGAATTTCTTTTTAAAATAAGTTTATTGGATATATGTTTTCTAGGAAAATAGAATTGGAGACTTAAATGAGAATTTTGAGTTAAGAATAAGAGAAATCATGTATTATAGAAAATATTATGGAAGAATTTTTTAGATTTGGAACAAGGTATCAACTAGAGAAATTCAATTTGAGCTTAGAATGAGTTGAATTCTCAATAATTAGGGTGTAAATGCAACAAGAAGTGATAGAACCAAAGATCAAACACTTAGTGCCTGGAATATGCATTCTTGGATTAGTCTGTTGAGTTTTATTATAATGAGCATAAGTTACCCATATGAGGACCAAATAAAGTGATTCTAATTCGTATAAAATCCTAAGAGATAGATTTAAAACTTTTATGTTTTAGGTTTTGAGAGATAAGGACTCAATAATGGATGAAATTGGGATTGAAGTATTAGACTCGAGTTTTAGGTAGAAATCTAGCTAGACGTTTGGCTCGAGCGAGATTTAAGCAGAGACTTCGCTCGACCCTTACTCAACATCTGGCTCGAGCGAGATTCCCCTGTTACCTAAATCCGATATTTTCTTGTATCCAATGCATGTGTTTTAATATATAAAGATTATGTGTTAGGTTTTTAAGAAAAAAGGGGCATAGCACGTTTCTAAGAGAATAAGAACTATGAATAAGTTAGTCACGTCGTGACGGATGACTGAAGTGCCGACAGGGATAGCGATACGTAACACTTGCAATGTTAAGTATGCTCCGTGTCAAGATGGGGATGGCGAGACGTAACGTTCGGAAGATTGACATGAGACTCATTACAATGGGGACGGTGATACGTAATGCCCATCAAGGATAAGAAATAAATAAGTTTATAAGAGGTCAAGTTTTTTTTAAGAAAAAGGTGATAAGTAATCATAAGAGTGCATATATTTTAAGTTAATGATAAGTTATGCATAAGTCACATGAAATGTAATAGCCCTAAAATCTTCATCTTAAATTAATTATTTAATTAAATGCTAATATATAAGATTAGTGGTAATTTGTAAAAATAAGCTTTAAAGAGATGGGCTTGGGATTGAGACTTTTGAGGGATGGATCAAGTGAATGGGCCAAAAGAGTAGTGGTGAGCCCATAAACCCATAGAAGGAGCCCATGGCCCATCAAGCCCATAGTAAAGACACATGTCACTTGGAGAAAAATCCTAGAAAATTATCCAAATGCTTGTAGGAAAATTCTAGTTGGTGAAGATTGACTAGTAGGTGAACATATGCCATGTAGGATTGAGTGTAGAATCTAATGGAGTGATTTTCCTACCATGGGATCTTGGAGGTACAAGACATCATTCCTTGACTTTCCATTTGAGGTCATAATATATAGGGATGTGACAAATGGCAAGAAGAGAAGCATGGAAGGAAGGAGCAAGGATGGATTCGGTGGATGCAATCCGTGGGGTGTCTTGGGAGAATTTCATGGGGTATGGCCACCAACAAGTTGATAGGACAAGGGAGAAGTGTATAAGTGAATAAGATACAATGTGTAAGAGAGTATGGTGATGTGAAGAGAGGTATGGTGTGGGTGTAAGTGATGGAAAGGACAAAAGCAAGGAGAATGAGCAAGTGGGTTTCGGTGGAGGCATAGCTTGGCCGGATCATGCTTTGCTCAAATTCCAAAAAGCATGGCTTTGAGATCAGTTGGATGGACACGTGAGAGGATGGAGGAATGATGATTGAGTGAAAAGCAAGAAATTGAGTGCTAAACACTCAAAGGAGCCGCCGGCCATAGCAAGTGAGAAGGGAGAAAAACAAATCCTCCAAGGCATGGCCAAGATTTGATCTTGCAATGGCCTAGAGTTGTCAATCACTCCATCTATCATTAGCCATACCTAAGTATGGCAAAAAGTGTACCAAAGACCCTAGAGAAAGGTTTGGCCGTGTGACCCCATACCCATTTTCCTTAGCACATTTCACTTGGACACATGCAAGCACCCTCCTATCTCATTCTCTCTTCACCTCTCGGCCAAAACCACTTAAGCCACTTCTACTTTTGCTTCTTCTTCTTTCACCACATAATTTGAAGAATCCTAAATTAGTGAAGCCAAAATCAAGAGTGTTGAGGTGATCAATACATTGGAGAAGGTTAGTGCCTAAATTCATGCAAGCTTAGGAAGAACACACACACACATGTAACACTTTGTTTTGGTTAGAAGGAAATAAGGTTTCCTTTAAGTTTTGTATTTATAGCTAGTCTAATAAGAGATTCCATATGTGTATTATCAGAATTTAATCAAAAATCTAATAGGAATATTGTAAGTATACTTTCACCTTTTCCTTAACAATTCTTGTATATAGTGAGGTGATCATGTTTGTTGGATTAATGATTGTGTTGCTATGTTTGGATTGAATTGATTATACTTGTCTTTGATATGAATATTCTTGTATAAATCTCTATGATGAAATAAGCTGAGAATGTAAGTATGGATGATGGATCAAGTATTAGTTGCAAAAAGAAATGAAAAGCATGATTATTATATGAAATGATGAAGTTGATGCATGATGGATTTTAGTATTAAGCTTGTAAATTTGGTGTTGCTAAGATAGAATTTATTTGAGGAAATTAGTAATGAAATTGATTTATTCAAGGAACATATTGTCTTGAGGAAATGAAAATGGACATGGGAATAAAATACATGATTGATATGAATTGAAATGATGCATACTTGCATACGGAAAGAAGTAACCACTTGTGTATGGTAACTAGTAATGTTTAATTGGAATTTTATGATATTTAAGGTTGAGATTAGAAGATTAAATTATATTGCTTTGTGGTAGAATTATTTAGTTGAGCTTATGGAAGAAACCTATGGAAAAGGAAACTTTGAATAAATTAATAGAAGGAAATTTTCCCCAAGTTGAAAGGTGAAGGAAGGAAGTTAGGATAAATTAAGTTTGGAGATGAAAATGTCTACTTGGTGGATTAGAGGGTTTCGGTTACCCCTTTTTAAGGATGGTATATGTTTTATTTTTGACACCTTTGATTCTTGGAGGATAATTTGAGTCAAGTAATGAGGAAAAGCCCTAGGAATTACCCTAGGAGGGTTCGGCCATGATGGGTTGGAGATGGGCCAAGTACCCCACTTCAATCCTAGGCCCAAATTTTAGATGTAAAGCATGATGACTAAGTAGGAAGTTGTAAAGTTATCCCTATGAGGAAGAAAAGAGAATGAAATATGAATGCACTCGAGCTCGTCTCGGGTTTTGCATGAAAATAAGTAAGCATTGCATGCCTCATGCATAAATCATGAAAAGCATGTTTTTAAAGTCCAATACGTTTTTAAGAAAAGAAAAGAAGTAAAGTTTTATAAGAACCCCAAAGGCTGAGACGGGGAAGTGCCCCAGTGGAACTCCTTGTCCACTCTGAAGTGTTTAAAGTCGAGGGGAAGCCTGGGTCGACGAAGAACAGTCGGCGGACCGTGTATGACTCCAAAAGGTGTCTGGAGCGCGGTAGCACCTAACGCTGGTGGGTGCCAAGGATGGATAAGGTGTAAGGACCTACTGTTTCATAAGTTATATGACGCACTCACTTTAAGGTGATGCGGTAACCAGCAGGGAAGACGCGGTGCTTAGGGGAACCGTGTTGTGTCTCATATATGCTATGTGATAATTCATGACAAGATGTGCTTTCGAGCCATAAGAAAAGATCTGTTTAAGATAAGTGGTGCTTAAGAAAGAATAAAAGATACGAAATGTTTTAAAGAAATGATTTGAAAAGTAATGACATGAAAAGAGGTTTGAAAGAAGTGATCCGTATAAAAGTTTTATGAAAAGAAGTCTGAAAGAAGCAAGTCTTTTTGAAAGTTTTCATGAGCATGTGCATGAGTCAGTCATTCATTGCATATGCATTAGTTACGAATGTTTTGTTCACTTATCTGTATATTCGAAATGTTTTGGTTTAAGTGCTAGTATACTTGCTGAGATTTCTCCCGAAATCTCACCCCCCTTTTATTATCTCTACTATCGCTTCCTTGGGAATGATAGAAGTTATTGCGAGACATGATGGATCCCCGGATTACGACTCTCGAGAAGATGGGTTGGACCCTCATCGGCTCGACTAAGACCGATACTGCTGGGCCAGTGACCCTAGACCTGTTGGGTCAGTGGGCGGCAGAGTCGCTTCCTATGGCGACGTACTTTTTTGACGACCTTCGCCCTACGGGGTGTTGTTTGGTGCTAGGAGTGGATGGGCTCCTCCACATGGGACGCCTGTTTACGTCATCTTCTGGGATGATGTGTGATGTAGGTCCAGGACTGAGTTTGGATAGTCTTCGTTACGGTCCGGACTTTAAAAAGATAAAAGAAGAACCCGCCTATTAGTATGTTTGGCGGAAGGGGAAGGGGATCGTTATTATCTTTATTTTGTACCACCGATGTATTTTGAGGAAAAATCTTCTCGTTGTTTGGGAAGTGCTTTTGTATAAAACTGTTTACATTGGTGACCTTAACTTTGATGTATATGTATATGATGCTTCATTTGGGTTCCATTTTGTTAACCTTGTGATGTGAGACAAGCGTAAACGTTTTGTTGAATGTTTCTGGCTTGACCCTTTTTCTGCTGCAAGAAAGAAAAAAAAAATATAATAATAATAATAATAATATATAACATAAAATAATGCTTTCACACGTAAAGATGAGGGATGACTTCCTTGTGACGTTCGTCCCCGGTGTCGCAATTTGCGTACGAACCCAAGCGCAAGCTGGGGTGCCAACAGCGGTGGTATCAGAGCAGTTAAGTCTCTGGGTAAGAAACCACAAGTCCTAGGAGAAAGAATCACATGGTATAGGTTATGATCCCTTAGGCTTAGGTCTGAACCTTTAGACAATTGATTGGAGATAGTAGTGGTGTACAAGTATGATGCGATGAGTTACTAGAATCGAAGCACAGGAGTTAAGGTAACTCATACGAGGATTATGTGCTTTTCAGGGAAGAATGGCAGGAGGGCGACGACGTGCCCCTACTCGAAGACCCGAAGCATTACCGAGAGTTAATGTTTCGAGTCCAATGCCGACCGTAGAAAATGTGCCGCTAATTTCGCCACCTCAGACTGGAGGAAGGGAGACCTCGAATACCTCGTTGGATGGCGGACAAGTGATGGCAGAAGCTATTCGCCAGATGACGAAATTAGTGAAGCATCAAATGAAGCAGAGCCGATGTCACCCAAACGTCAGTGGAGGGACGGCAGGATGCTCATACGAAAAATTTTTGGTGTATTGGTACCCGAATTTTATGGGGACCGAAGAAGCTATGAAAGCCGATCGATGGATTATGGACCTAGAACGCACCTTCGAGATCAGTGGGTGCACTGAGGCACAAAAGTATAATATGCTGGTCACCTATTACAAGGGGAGGCCGGATTATGGTGGGACACAAAGAGAAGGCTATTGCGACAAGAACTTGGAGAGAATGTAGTTCTTACCTGGGATAGGTTTAAGACAGAGTTTGATAATCGATTCTTCCCGAAATCGATTAAACAGCAGAAAGCGATAGAGTTCGCCACATTAGTGCAAGGGAGCATGACGGTGGACTAGTACGCTGCTAAATTTATTGAGCTAACATGATTCGCCGCGCATTTTGTGATAACAGCAAAGATGCGAGCAAAGAAATTTCAGGATGGATTGCAGCCAAGGATTCGCAATCAAGTGGCTTGTTTACGAATCGAAAATTTCCAAGAGTTGGTAAATGTGACGGCCATTGCTGAAGTAAAACAAAGAAGTCTGATTAATCAAGCCCAGAATTACAAGAAAAGAAATTTTCTGTATTCTTCGAGAAAATATATGGGTAAAAGGAGGAGTACTCGTCCCACAGATAAGGGGAAGGGTAAAGTAGGCAGACCGAAAGGAACGATCTCATTTCCACCATGTAGGACGTGTGGACGTCCGCACAAGGGTGAATGCCGAGCGGCAACGGGAGCTTGCTTTCGGTGTGGTCAAGTGGGCCACATGATCCGTGATTGCCCACAGACAGCCCCTGGCGGAACGACAGCGCTTGTAGGAAAGGCGAAGGCCCCTGTGAAGTCCAAGGTGTACGATATTACTCCGGGAGAGGTAGATGTGGACGATGAGGAGGCTATCAATGCCGGCATCATTACTGGTAACGATCTTTTTTTTTTTATCTAAAATTAAAGCATAGATAACTTTCTTAAAATAGCCATGAGAAAGTTTTATATATAGGTGAAATTATATTGACGCGTAATGTGGTATATGCTTTGTTTGATTCCGGCGCGACAAGATCTTTTATTTCATATGATTGGGTGTGGAGGTGTAAGTTAGAAGTAGAGTCTTTAGCTCGAAAGGTGTTGGTGACACTCCCTGATGGGAAGACATTTGGATGTTAGCGAATAGTGAAGAACTGCCCGTTAGAGATAGCTGGCGTAAGGTTTAACGCTGATCTGATAGTTTTTCATTTGTTGGGATTTGACGTGATATTAGGCATGGATTGAGTATCCAAATATTACGCCAAAATTGACTGTCGCAAAAAGGAGATTACATTCGAACTGCCCGAAGAAGATAAGTTGCGCTACGAAGGGGAAATAGTTCACTATGTTTCTTCTATAGTGACAGCAAAAAGAATGACGAAAAGTTTAAAAGGAGGAGCTGAAGGGTTTTTGATAATGTCCTTGAAAGCGGGCGGAAATACCAAGAATATTGAAGAAATTCTGGTAGTAAAGGACTTCCCCCAAGTATTCTCAAATGATCTGCCAGGATTACCCCCGGAATGTGAGACTGAGTTCACAATTGAACTTGAACCTGCAACGACTCCAGTTCACAAGGCGCCTTATCGGATGGCTCCAACAGAATTGAAAGAATTGAAGACTCAAATCGAGGAATTGTTGGAAAAGGGGTTTATACGGTCTAGTTCATCGCCATGGGGAGCCCCAGTCTTGTTTGTGAAGAAGAAAGATGGAACAATGCGGATGTGCATTGATTATCGAGGACTCAATAAGGTCACTATTAAGAATAAATATCCGCTACCCCGGATAGACGATTTGCTGGACCAACTGCAAGGAGCCACAGTATTCTCTAAGATAGATCTCAGATCAGGATACCATCAGCTTAGGATTAAAGAGCAAGACGTACCCAAGACTGCTTTTCGAACTCACTATGGACATTTCGAGTTCTTAGTCATGCCTTTTGGACTGACAAATGCCCCAACAGCCTTTATGGATCTAATGAATAGAATTTTTTGGTCGTATCTAGATAGTTTCGTCATGGTATTCATCGACGATATTCTGGTATACTCTTGGAATGATGAGGAACACAAGGAGCATTTAGAGACAGTGCTGAAAATTTTACAAGAGCACCAGTTGTATGCCAAACTTAGTAAGTGCGAGTTTTGGCTCCACAAAGTTAAATTTTTGGGCCATGTAATTTCAAGTAACGGAGTTTCCGTGGACCCGGCAAAAATTGAGGCAGTAACCGAATGGCCACAACCAACGTCCGTTCATGAAATACGTAGTTTTCTTGGCTTAGCAGGATACTATAGAAGATTCTTCGAAGGGTTTTCCAAGTTATTTGGTCCTCTAACGGCTTTGACCAAGAAGAATGCCAAATACGTCTGGAATGACCAGTGTGAGCAGAGTTTTCAAGAGCTTAAAAGGAGACTGACTTCTGCCCCAGTGTTGGCATTACCAGAGCCCCACAAACCATATGTAGTATATAGTGATGCCTCAAAGTTGGGTTTGGGATGTGTACTAATGCAGGAAGGACGAGTAGTTGCCTATGAGTCCTGAGAGCTTAAAGCTCATGAGCGAAATTACCCCACCCATGACCTGGAAATGGCAGTAGTAGTGTTTGCGTTGAAAATTTGGAGGCACTACTTGTATGGGGAAGAATGTGAGATATACACCGACCATAAGAGTTTAAAGTATCTGTTTAGCCAGAAGAATCTAAATATGAGACAGAGAATGTGGATCGAGACCATAAACAATTTCCGGTGTGAGATCATGTACTACCTAGGAAAAGCTAACATGGTGGCAGATGCTTTAAGCCGAAAATCTCAAGTGGAGGAACCACCAGTGCTGATAGTCATGCAAAGTATGTTGGTTAAAAATCAGCCTAGAGAAACGATGTTGGCAACAATTCAAGAGATTATTTCTCTAACTGAAGATGAAATCCGGGAAGGACAACGGCAAGATACCAAATTGGAAAAGATCCAAACGAATTTACTCGAGGGAAAAGGATCGCCCCATTTTACCATATCTGATGATGGGACGTTATACTTTGGGAAGAGAACAGTGATACCAGATAATTTAGAATTAAGGGAAAGGCTTGTGAGGGAGGCACACTGTACCTCTTATACAGCTCATCTTGGAAGTACCAAAATGTATCGAGATCTGAAGGAAAGATTTTGGTGGGAAGGTATAAAGAAAGATGTAGTTGCTTTTGTGGCAAAATGCTCTGTATGTTAAATGGTTAAAGCAGAGCATCAACGTCCTGCAGGAATGTTGCAACCTCTTCCAATTCCGGAATGGAAATGGGAAGATATTTCTATGGATTTTGTAATAGGATTCCCAAGAACCTCGGTGGGAAAGAACACAATTTGGGTGATAGTGGATAGATTAACAAAGAGTGCCCACTTCCTACCGATTGCAAATGCTGATTCAATGGAGAAATTGTCTCGAATTTATGTGAAAGAAATAGTTCGTCTGCATGGAGTGCCTAAAACGATTGTCATAGATAGGGATCCGAGATTTACCTCTCACTTTTGGCAAAGTCTACAAAAGAGGATGGGATCCAACTTGAAGTTTAGTAGTGCCTATCATCCACAAACTGATGGTCAGACGGAATGGACTATTTAGACTTTAGAAGACATGTTATGGGCGTGTGTGCTAGACTCTAGTAGTGATTGGGGGAGTCTTTTGCCTTTAATTGAATTCGCCTACAACAACAGCTTCCAAGCTACTATCCAGATGGCACCGTACGAAGCCTTATATGGAAGAAAATGCAGATCTCCTTTGTATTGGGATGAAGTCGGTGAAAGCAGAGTGTTAGGGCCTGAGTATTTGCAAGAAGTTAAAACTCAAGTAGAGCTGATACGGGAAAGGATGATGTAATAGCCCTAAAAATATTCATCTTAATTTAATTAGTTAATCAAAGGTTAATACACAAGATTAGTGGTAATTGGTGAAAGAACAAAATAGGCTTTGAAGAGATGGGCTTAGGAATGAGACTTTTGAGGAATGGATCAAGTAAATGGGCCAAGAGAGCAATGGTGAGTCCAAAAGCCCATAGAATGAGCCTATGGCCCATCAAGCCTATAGTAGAGACACATGTCACTTGGAGAAGAATCGTAGAAAAATTATCCAAATACTTGTAGGAAAATCCTAGTTGGTGGAGGTTGACTAGTAGGTGGATACATGCCATGTAGGATTGAGTGTAGGATCTAATGGAATGATTTTCCTACCATGGAATCTTGGAGGTACAAGACACCATCCCTTGACTTGCCAATTGAGATCATGGTGTGTAGGGAAGTGACAAATGGCATGAAAAGAAGCATGGATGAAAGGAGCAAGGTGGTTTCGGTGGAAGGCAATCCGTGGGGTGTATGTGGAGAATCTCATGGGGTATGGCCACCAACAAGTGATAGGACAAAGGGGAAGAGTGTGTAAGTGAATAAAGTACATGTGTAAAAGAGTATGGTGATGTGAAGAGAGGTATGGTGTGGGTGTAGGTGATGGAAATGATAAAAACTAGGAAAGTGGACAAAGGGGATTCGGTGGAGACTTGGCTTGGCCGGATCATGCCTTGCTCAAATTCCAAAAAGCATGGCTTTGAGATCACTTGGATAGACACATGAGAGGATAGGGGAATGATGATTGAGTGAAAAGCAAGAAAATGGATGCTAGAAGCACCAAGAAGTCGCCGGCCATAGGAAGGGAGAAGGAGAAAGGAAAATCCACCAAGGCATGGCCATGATTTGACCTTGGAGTGGCCTAGAGTTAACAATCACTCAATCTATCATTAGCCATACCTAAGTATGGTAAAAAGTGTACCAAAGACCCTAGGAAAGAGAGCTGGTCGTGTGACCCCTTATGCAATTCCCTTAAGCTCATTCCACTTGGACATATGCAAACACTCCCATTTCCTCTTCACCTCTCGGCCAAACTCACTCAAGTCACTTCTACTTTTGCTTATTCTCCTTTCACCGCATAATTTGAAGAACCCTATAGTAGTGAAGCCAAAAAGCAAGAGTGTGGAGGTGATCAATTTATTGGAGAAAGTTAGTAACTAAATTCATGCAAGCTTAGGAAGAACACACACACATGTGACACTTTGATTTGGTTAGAAGGAAATAGGGTTTCCTTTAAGTTTTATGTTCATGGCTAGCCTAATAAGAGATTTCATATGTGTATTTTCAGATTTTAAACTAAGATCTAATAGGAGTGTGGTAAGTATACTTTCACATTTTCCTTAACAATTTTTGTATATAGTGAGGTGATCATGCTTGTTGGATTAATGGTTGTAATTGCCATGTTTGGATTGAATTGATTTTACTTGTTTTGATATGAATATTCTTATGTAAATCTCTATGATGAAATAAGCTTAGAATGTGAGAAGAGATGATGGATCAAGTGTTAGTTGCAAAAGGAAAGGAAAAGCATGATTATTTTATAAAATGATGAAGTTGATGCATGAAGAATTTTAGTGTTAAATATTAATTTTGGTGTTGCTAAGATAAAGTTTATTTGAGGAAATTAGTGATGAAATTGATTTATTCAAGGAGCATATTGTTTTGAGAAAATGAAAATGGACATGAGAATAAATTATATGATTGATATGAATGGAAATGGTATATACTTGCATATGGAAGAAGTGACCACTTGTGTATGATGTCTAGTAATGTTTAATTGGAATTTTATGATATTTAAGGTTGAGATTTGGAAGATCAAGATTTATATTGCTTTGTGGTGATTTTGTTTAGTTAAGCTCATAGAAGAAACTATTAGAAAAGGGAGCTTGAATAGATTAATGGGAGGAGTTCCCTAAGCTAGAAAGGTGAATGGAGGAAGTAGAAAATGCCTACTTGGGGAAATACTAAGGTTTCGGTTATCCCTTGCTAAGGAGGGTACATGATTTAATTTGACACTTTAAAATTGATTGGAGGATAATTGAAGTCAAATGATGAAGGAAAGCCCTAGGAACTCCCTAGGAAGATTCGGCCATGATGGGTTGGAGATGGGCCAAGTACCCCACTTCAATCTTAGGCCCAATTTTGGGTATAGAACATGATGACTAAGTAGGAAATTGTGAAGTTATCCCAATGAGGGAGAAAAGAAAATGAAATGTGAATGCACTCGAGCTTGTCTCGGGTTTTGCATGAAATTAAGTGAGCATTACATGTTCCATGCATAAGTCATGAAAAAAAAAGGTTTTTAAAGTCAAGCATGTTTTTAAGAAAAAGAAAAGAAAAGAAAAGATTGAATTTTTGAAAGAAAAGAAAAGAAGTAAAGTTTTATAAGAACCCCAAAGGCTGGGACTGGGAAGTGCCCCAGTGGAACTCCCTGTCCACTCAGGAGTGTTTAAAGTCGAGTGGTAGCCCCTGGGTCGACGAAGAACAGTCGGCGGACCGTGTATGGCACCAAAAGGTGTCCGGAGCGTGGTAGCACCTAACGCTGGTGGGTGCCAAGGACGGATATGGTGTAAGGACCTGCCGTTTTAAAGTTATAAGACGCACTCACATTAAGGTGATGCGGTAACCAGAAGGGAACACGCGGTGCTTAGGGGAGCCGTGTTGTGTCTCATACATGTTAAGTGAAAAGTCATAACAAGAAGGGCTTTCGAGCCATAAGAAAGATCTATTCAAGATAAGTGGCGCCTAAGAAAGAATGAAAGATACGAAATGTTTTAAAGAAATGATTTGAAAAGTAATGATATGAAAAGAAGTTTGAAAGAAGAAATCTGTACGAAAGTTTTATGAAAAGAAGTCTGAAAGAAGCAAGTCTGTTTAAAAGTTTTCATGAGCATGTGCATGAGTCAGTCATTCATTGCATGTGCATTAATTACGAATGTTTTGTTCACTCTTCTGTATATTTAAAATGTTCTGGTTTAAGTGCTAGTATACTCTCGAGAAAATGGGTCGGACCCTCATGGGCCCCAACTAAGACTAAGACTGCTGGGCCAGTGACCCTAAACCTGTTGGGTCAGTGGGCGGCAGAGTCGCTTCTTATGGCAACGTACTTTTTTGATGACCTACGCCCTACGGGGTACTGTTTGGTGCTAGGAGTTGACGGGCTCCTCCACATGGAACGCCTGTTTACATCATCCTCTGGGATGATGTGTGACGTAGGCCCAGGACTGAGTCTTGACAGCCTTCGTTATGGCCCGGACTTTAAGAAGATAAAAGAAGAACCCGCCTACTAGTATGGTTGGCGGAAGGAGGAGTGGATTGACAGTATCCTTATTTTGTATTCACTGATGTATTTTGTGGAAAAATCTTCCCGTTATTTTGGGAAGTACTTTTGTATAAAACTATTTACATTGGTGATCTTAACCCGATATATATATGCATGTGATGTTTAATTTGGGTTTTATTTTGTTAACCATGTGATGTGCGATAAGCGTAACGTTTTGTCGTTTATTTATGGCTTGACCTTTTTCCGTTGCGATATATATAAAATATATATATATATATATATATCTATGTATGACATAAAAAAGGCTCTCACACGTAAAGATGAGGGATGACTTCCTTGTGACGTTCGTCCCCAGCGTCGCAATTTGCGTACGAACCCAAGCGCAAGCTGGGGCGCCGACAGATGAAAACTACCCAAAGCAGGCAAAAGAGCTACGCAGATCAAAGGAGAAGACCCTTAGAGTTTGTAGTTGGCGACTGGGTGTATATTAAGATTTCGCCAATAAAGGGAGTGACCCGCTTTGGCAAGAAAGGAAAACTGAGTCCCCGATACATCGGACCGTATGAAATTTTGGAAAAAGTTGGACCGGTAGCTTATCGTTTGAATTTGCCAGCAAACCTACAAGGAGTCCATAATGTGTTTCATGTGCCGTCCTTGAAGAGGAGTTTCGGCGACAAACCGACGACGGTGATGGATTCGAGTACTATCCAACTGCGCTCTAATCTAACTTATGAAGAGTGGCCGACACAAATTACCGATCGTAAGGAACAAGAACTGAGGAATCGAAAAATCTCCTTAGTGAAAGTGTTATGGAATAACCCGGCATTTCAAACTTGGGAACACGAAGATGCTATGAGGGCTAACTACCCCCATTTGTTTGAAAATTTCTAGTGTATCTGATTTTTGTTTGACTGAATTTTGTTGTGAATGAATGAATGCTTTGTATGAATGTATGAACAATTGATTGGTGTTTTAAGTGTTATATTCCTTGAATTATATCACAAAACCATAAGTAATTTCTTAATAAAATTCAACCAGGTTATGGCCCGAACTAGAAGAACCCCACGCATGTCAGTAGCCACTGTAGCCCAATTAAGAGAAAGGAGAGAAATCAGACAAAGAATCTTGCGTAGAAGGCGTGAAAGAAAGAGAGTACAGAGGCTTAGGCACCTGGAGCGATATGAGAGACACTGTACCCATCGGATGGACATAGGGCCTAGAGGAAACCTCGTGTTCCGTAGAGCTACACCAAACGAAGAGCGACAACCCCCTAACCCGTGGATGAAGGGAGAGAGAGAACATTTGGGTAGAATAGTACAGGGAGAAGCGAGTGAACCAAATGTAGAACTCCTGGAAAATTCTGATACCTCTAACGATCGCTTAAGACAAAGAATAGAAGGAATACCACGAGTGGAAACAGAAGAAGAAATAATGCACAAATTGAATGAATTAAGGATGAATATGTATTACGACTCAGACGTGGATGCTATATTTTATTTTTCTCAAGACTCTGTAACTGAGGAAGAATGAGTACCCACTTATTCATTGTCAGAGGAGTCCACTACTAATAGTCCTCGAGGTATGCTATATTTTATTATTATCCTCCATATCATCGCATGCATTGATTTCGAGGACGAAATCTTTTATTACTGGGGGAGGATGTAATAGCCCTAAAATCTTCATCTTAAGTTAATTATTTAATTAAAAGCTAATATATAAGATTAGTGGTAATTTGTAAAAATAAGTTTTAAAGAGATGGGCTTGGGATTGAAACTTTTGAGGGATGGATCAAGTGAATGGGCCAAGAGAGTAGTGGTGAGCCCATAAGCCCATAGAATGAGCCCATGGCCCATCAAGCCCATAGTAAAGACACATGTCACTTGGAGAAAAACCCTAGAAAATTATCCAAATGCTTGTAGGAAAATTCTAGTTGGTGATGATTGACTAGTAGGTGAACATATGCCATGTAGGATTGAGTGTAGAATCTAATGGAGTGATTTTCCTACCATGGGATCTTGGAGGTACAAGACACCATTCCTTGACTTTCCATTTGAGGTCATAATGTATAGGGATGTGACAAATGGCATGAAGAGAAGCATGGAAGGAAGGAGCAAGGATGGATTCGGTGGATGCAATCCGTGGGGTGTCTTGGGAGAATTTCATGGGGTATGGCCACCAACAAGTTGATAGGATAAGGGAGAAGTGTGTAAGCGAATGAGGTACAATGTATAAGAGAGTATGGTGATGTGAAGAGAGGTATGGTGCGGGTGTAAGTGATGGAAAGGACAAAAGCAAGGAGAATGAGCAAAGTGGGTTTCGGTGGAGGCATAGCTTGGCCGGATCATGCTTTGCTCAAATTCCAAAAAGCATGGCTTTGAGATCAGTTGGATGGACACATAAGAGGATGGAGGAATGATGATTGAGTGAAAAGCAAGAAATTGAGTGCTAAACACTCAAAGGAGCCGCCGGCCATAGCAAGTGAGAAGGGAGAAAAACAAATCCTCCAAGGCATGGCCAAGATTTGATCTTGGAATGGCCTAGAGTTGTCAATCACTCAATCTATCATTAGCCATACCTAAGTATGGCAAAAAGTGTACCAAAGACCCTAGAGAAAGGGTTTGGCCGTGTGACCCCAGACCCATTTCCCTTAGCACATTTCACTTGGACACATGCAAGCACCCTCCTATCTCATTCTCTCTTCACCTCTCGGCCAAAACCACTTAAGCCACTTCTACTTTTGCTTCTTCTTCTTTCACCACATAATTTGAAGAATCCTAAATTAGTGAAGCCAAAATCAAGAGTGTTGAGGTGATCAATACATTGGAGAAGGTTAGTGCCTAAATTCATGCAAGCTTAGGAAGAACACACACACACACATGTAACACTTTGTTTTGGTTAAAAGGAAATAAGGTTTCCTTTAAGTTTTGTGCTTATAGCTAGTCTAATAAACGATTCCATATGTGTATTTTCAGATTTTAATCAAAAATCTAATATGAATATTGTAAGTATACTTTCACATTTTCCTTAACAATTCTTGTATATAGTGAGGTGATCATGTTTGTTGGATTAATGATTGTGTTGCTATGTTTGGATTGAATTGATTATACTTGTCTTTGATATGAATATTCTTGTGTAAATCTCTATGATGAAATAAGCTCAGAATGTAAGTATGGATGATGGATCAAGTATTAGTTGCAAAAAGAAATGAAAAGCATGATTATTATATGAAAAGATGAAGTTGATGCATGATGGATTTTAGTATTAAGCTTGTAAATTTGGTGTTTCTAAGATAGAATTTATTTGAGGAAATTAGTAATGAAATTGATTCATTCAAGGAACATATTGTCTTGAGGAAATGAAAATGGACATGGGAATAAAATACATGATTGATATGAATTGAAATGATGCATACTTGCATACGGAAAGAGTAACCACTTGTGTATGATAACTAGTAATGTTTAATTGGAATTTTATGATATTTAAGGTTGAGATTAGAAGATTAAATTATATTTCTTTGTGGTAGAATTATTTAGTTGAGCTTATAGAAGAAACCTATGGAAAAGGAAACTTTGAATAAATTAATAGAAGGAAATTTTCCCCAAGTTGAAAGGTGAAGGAAGGAAGTTAGGATAAATTAAGTTTGGAGATGAAAATGTCTACTTGGTGTATTAAAGGGTTTCGGTTACCCCTTTTTAAGGATGGTATATGTTTTATTTTTGACACATTTGATTCTTGGAGGATAATTTGAGTCAAGTAATGAGGAAAAACCCTAGGAATTACCCTAGGAGGGTTTGGCCATGATGGGTTGGAGATGGGCCGAGTACCCCACTTCAATCCTAGGCCCAAATTTTAGATGTAAAGCATGATGACTAAGTAGGAAGTTGTAAAGTTATCCCTATGAGGAAGAAAAGAGAATGAAATATGAATACACTCGAGCTCGTCTCGGGTTTTGCATGAAAATAAGTAAGCATTGCATATCTCATGCATAAATCATGAAAAGCATGTTTTTAAAGTCCAATACGTTTTTAAGAAAAGAAAAGATTGAATTTTTGAAAGAAAATAAAAGAAGTAAAGTTTTATAAGAACCCCAAAGGCTGGGACGGGGAAGTGCCCCAGTGGAACTCCCTGTCCACTCAGGAGTGTTTAAAGTCGAGTGGAAGCCTCTGGGTCGACGAAGAATAGTCGGCAGAACGTGTATGGCTCCAAAAGGTGTTTGGACCGCAGTAGCACCTAACGCTAGTGGGTGCCAAGGACGGATAAGGTGTAAGGACCTACCGTTTCATAAGTTATATGACGCACTCACTTTACTGTGATGCGGTAACTAGTAGGGAATACGTGGTGCTTAGGGGAACCGTGTTGTGTCTCATATATGCTATGTGATAAGTCATGACAAGATGGGCTTTCGAGCCGTAAGAAAAGATCTGTTTAAGATAAGTGGCGCCTAAGAAAGAATAAAAGATATGAAATGTTTTAAAGAAATGATTTGAAAAGTAATGACATGAAAAGAGGTTTGATAGAAGTGATCCGTATGAAAGTTTTATGAAAAGAAGTCTGAAAGAAGCAAGTCTGTTTGAAAGTTTTCATGAGCATGTGCATGAGTCAGTCATTCATTGCATATGCATTAGTTACGAATGTTTTGTTTACTTATCTGTATATTCGAAATGTTTTGGCTTAAGTGCTAGTATACTTGCTGAGATTTCTCCCGAAATCTCACCCCCTTTTTATTATCTCTACTATCGCTTCCTTGGGAACGATAGAAGTTATTATAGGACATGATGGATCCCCGGATTATGACACTCGAGAAGATGGGTCGAACCCTCATGGGCCTGACTAAGACCGATACTGCTGAGCCAGTGACCCTAGACCTGTTGGGTCAGTGGACGGCAGAGTCGCTTCCTATGGCGACGTCCTTTTTTGACGACCTTCGCCCTACGGAGTGTTGTTTGGTGCTAGGAGTGGATGGGCTCCTCCACATGGGACGCCTGTTTACGTCATCTTCTGGAATGATGTGTGATGTAGATCCAGGACTGAGTTTGGACAGTCTTTGTTACGGCCTGGACTTTAAGAAGATAAAAGAAGAACCCGCCTATTAGTATGTTTGGCGAAAGGGGGAGGATCGTTATTATCTTTATTTTATACCACTGATGTATTTTGAGGAGAAATCTTCCCGTTGTTTGGGAAGTGCTTTTATATAAAGCTGTTTACATTAGTGAACTTAACTTTGATGTATATGTACATGATGCTTAATTTGGGTTCCATTTCATTAACCATGTGATGTGCGACATGCGTAAACGTTTTGTCGAATGTTTCTGGCTTGACCCTTTTTCCGCTGCAAGAAAGGAAAAAAAAATATAATAATAATAATAATATATAACATAAAATAATGCTCTCACACGTAAAAATGAGGGATGACTTCCTTGTGACGTTCGTCCCCGGCGTCGCAATTTGCGTGCGAACCCAAGCGCAAGCTGGGGCGCTGACATGAAATATATATTTTAAATTATGTCTTCTTTTAGATTTTTTGTAAAAATGTTAGTGGTTGCTTTGTCTATGCTCTTTTAAACTAATTGTGTGGTTATTGAGATTTTTAAAGAAATCTCACTCTTTTGTGGTTTTATATTTCTTTCTTATATATATAAACTATACACAAAGTGTGATGGCCAACAAAGGGAAAGCCCCAATACTGCAGGATACTCAAGGGAGTCTTGAGGGACCATCTAGTTATAGTCTCTATGTAAATTTCACTTTTGCATCTTTGGGACTTTCTATCTATGACTAGCCGATAGAGTTTTGGTATTACAGTGCATCCGCTTTTTCTGAGGAGGAGCAACGTACAGGATGCTGCTTGACTTTGGGGTTAGATGGTTTCCTGTCCATATGTGGGGTCTATATGACACCACAAGAACAATATCTCCAGCGAGACCGTTGTCTTAGCTTAGATATGTTTTGCTATAGAAGAGAATTTTCTGAAATTAAGAAGGAATCCAAGTGGCTATAAGGATGGTCTTCTGAATGTTATAAGTAGTTTGTTAACCCTGATAAATATTTGGGCTTTGTATATATATGACACTACAATATTAAGTTTATGAATGAATGGAGTGGATGTTGTAAGTATATCTTTCTCCATGTGATCTCTAGAAAATTTTATATTTGAAGACCTCATCCACTGTGAATATTATATTTTATGTAATATATTCACTAAGTTTTTTGATACGTACGAGAGTGAGTAGCTTAATGTTACTTATCCTGACACATTGATTTACGTTAAATCCTAGACGTAAATTGGGGTTGTCATAATGGCCGACTAGTATCTCTCATGGGGAGAAGAGATGCCCATGCATCTATTTATAGGTATGAGAGGCGTGGGATGCAAGGGAAGAGATCTTGGGCATTTCAGCACACCCTTGGCTGATTGGGGTGATGTGTCCCTTACACTTATAGTCTCATGATCACCCTTAATCCTATGAGAATTTTTGATATTTTAATCCCATGGTTGAGATTAATCTATCTATAAAATAATTTTGATCAATGGCTTATAGAGTTCCAACACATGGGGGTAAAGACAAAACAACATCATAGGAAATCATCCAATGGGTGTATTTGGCCACTAGCCTCCCCTAGGGTTTAATCACGTTCTAGTCCAAATAAGTCTTTGATACAATTCGATTATTTGAAAACTCAAAATATAAAAGTTTAATATCATCTTCTTAAGGTTTTATAGGATTTTGAATCACTTTATTACGAGATCAGATGAGAGAGATAAGATTAATTTTCCGAAATATGTCAAAACTCACCCAAGAACATCTAATCTGAGTTCTTCATTTGTTTTACTTTGTTTTCTTACCCACCAAAGCTTCTAGATGAATTCTTATCAACTTGTCACACATTCCCACATATGTCAAGATGTTTAGAAAGCTGAGAAACCAATTTGATCTTTGTCACATGGCTAGTTCGGTGCACTTTGCTTAAGTCGGTTACTAGTTGACTCCTATTCCTATCCGTCCACTTTATACTAGATTTAGTCCTTGATCCATTCATTGTCTTCAAAAATATAAAACATGAAAGTATTATATTTGCCTCTTAGTGTTTTATAAGAGTTAGAATCACCTCATTTGGACCTCATATGAAGGATTTATCCTCATTTCATCAAAACCTGATGGACCAGCTTGAGAACACTTAATTCAGGCACCAAGTGTTTGATTTTTGGTTTTATGACTTCCTCTTAAATTTCTCCCATAAATTTCAAAAATATACATCTTCATAAGTCCAAATGTAATTTCTCTAGTTGATACCTTATTAAAAATCTCAAAGGTCCATCCAAAATTTATCTTAGAATGCATCTAAGTCTCAAATTCTTTTTCATGGAAAAATATACTTCCAATAAATTCCTTTAAAATATTATCAAGTAAATTCTTTATCTTAGAAAAATTGGGCTATTAAAATTTCTATTTGGACTTAGGAAGAGATGATTTTCGAAAATTTAAAGAGATATTTTAGAAAAATTGAAATTACAAGAATCAACCACTTGGTGTGCTCGAAATGGTGGTCTCGGGCTGATTCATTGAGTTTTAGTAATTTAATCATAAATTTCTCATATAAACTTAGAATTAGGATATTCATAATTCTATAGAACCTTAAAAGAATGATCTAGAACTTTCATGCTTTGAGTTTTTGGAAAATCGAATTGGATAAAGAACTTATTGGGTCGAGAGTGAACAGGCCTGACAGGGGCGGAAATGAAAACTGATTTGGATTATCACTATCACCTTAGACAAGTAGTAAAATCTAATTGGGTTTTTTAAGATTCTAGACATTTGGACAGGTGTAAGGGACAAGTGGCAAGATGGGGTGAAATCCTTAGGAGAATTGGAGGACATTTGGAGGGATAGATGGTCGGATCCTATCTCTTGGAGGATTTTCCAGATTTTATTGCATCTTATATCCATGTGATGAAATTTTTGGACCATTGATCATTCTAAGCTTCTAAATGGCAAAAATCTAACCATTATATGAGAATTATAGATAGCAAAGCCTAAATTTAGGCCTGATCATGAAGGCTAAATGGGAAGATGGACGTACATGCCATGGAAGGGGGTAACCGGTCATCCCATGCATTGCAACCATTTTGAACCCCTTAGGGGTGTTGCCTCTTGCATGTATAAAAAGAGAGAATTTCTCACTCAATTCCCTTTGTTAGCCCATGGTCACACATAGAAAAACTAAGAGCAAAAGCCCTTTTCAAACTCTTCATCCTCTAAACACTCAAAAGAAACCACTTGAGTCTATTGAATGAAAAGTTTGTACAATCTTATTCACTTGCAATACCAAGCCTTCGAGAAATTTTTAAGTACACTATTTAACTTAATCTTGGCATAGAATAAGTGATTTCATGATTAGATCATATTTGTTACTTGTTTGAACTTAAACTTTGCTTATGTGTTAAAATGAAATCTATTATGCTTTGGATTAGTTATTGTTAAGGAAAAATGCTAAGAAAAATAGTGAGAACTTAGAAATATGTTCTATTTTGATTTATGAAGAATTTTATGTGAAAATAAGAAGTTCCAGTTTGACATAAAAATAAGAAAATACCTTAGAGCAATTCGGCTTTAATATGGTTTTTGATGAAATTTTGGTTCTAATTTGTTTCCAATTGGGTTTTAATTAATTGGATGGTATTTTAATAATTATGAGGAGTTTAGAAACTCTAGTTTACTTGGAAAATTTTCAAGAATTATCATGATAGAAATTATTGAAGGAATAATTAAGAAAATAACATAGTTAAGCTTAAATTTGTTTTTGGGAAGTAAAGGGAAATTTGATATTTTGTAAATAAGGAGTTTAACTTGGTTTGAATAAAAGAAAAGTAAGGATTGAATCCCTATAGGGCTCGGCCAGCCATGGTTTAAGAATATTTAATATTTTATTTAATTAATTAAGTATTGTTTGTTATGTTTTGATATTACGAGATGATGTGACGTAAATGCATATACACATGATGTATATTATTGTGATGTGTTTCTATAAGTCACAAGGTTCAGAAAGACATGAAATATGCATGTCAAAAGTCTAAGATTATGATTATGTTACGTTTCATCACATATATGAGTTGTTATAAGTCATGATATCTGTTTTAAAGAAAATATGATAAGAAATTTTTTTAAAAACATAATAAGACTAAGATAAGCATAAAGTCACGTCATGGTAGGGACAGCAATACGTAATGCTTGTATGACTGACGAGCCAACAGGGACGGCGATACGTAACGTCTGGATAACTGACATGACTAACGGGGACAGTGATACGTAATGCCCACTATGTTAAGTATTTTTTTGTGTCATGATGGGAACAGTGATACGTAACGCCTGGAAGACTGACGAGTTATATGTATGGTCAAGCTATCGCGTCATGCTAAGAGAACTCGGCGAGGACCGCGATACCTAACACCCGTCGAGGTTATGTAATAAGTAAGATCAACAAGATTAAGGAAGAAACAAAATAAATGAAAGAAATAAAAGTTCTAAGTATGAAATAGTGGGTTCATGAAAGGTATAAGTCGAGTCATGAATGTGTCTCATTACATCTTGTATGTTTCTATTTTGTCTATGCTTCATTAAGTTGTGTGTTTCCATATTTTTGGCATATAAATTCTTATTGCAGAAATTTTTAATGGAGAAGGAAAAGGCCCTAATATTGTAGGAGGGTCAGAGGAGCCATGAAAGGCCCTCTAAAATTTATGAAAGTCCGTTGGGAGTTTGGAGCTATGGTGCGTCCACATTTTCAGAGGAGCCACAACGTACCAGATGCTGTCTGACTTTAGGTTTAGCCAGCTTGTTGTCCATATGCCCCCGTCTACATGACACCGTATGGAGAACACCTTCATCGAGATTTTTGTATTAGTTTGGATATGTTTTGTTATGGGAGGGAGTTTCCTGAAATAAAGAAGGAGCCTAGTTGGCCCTAAAGTCGTATTTTGATAAGTTATGTATATGTATCTGACAAAGAAAACTAATTAGGTTATAATGTAAATTAAGACAATGTGCTAATGTAAATATTTTGCTATGTTTGTGGTGTTATATTTTCACCATGTGATCATTAGTTTACTTTATGAAACTGTTAATTAGACCTTCTACCACTGCAAATTTCATTGCATTTGATAGTAAGTTTAGGTGCATGCATTGAACTTTCGATACATATGGGGGTAAGTAGCCGAATGTTACTTACTCTAACTCTTCAATTTACTTAAATCTCCAAGCTTAGATTGAGGACGTAACAGAGTGGTAGCAGAGCGATTACGCCTCTGGGTAAACCCATATTGTCCTAGGAAAAGATCACATGGTATTAGAATAGGCTTGAATCTTTATAAAAATGAAGTTAAGGTGATATGGGAGAATGATTTGGATTATAGAAGTTTTGAGTTACTAAGGTAAAAGTGACTCATGGTGGAGTTCGGTATGTTTCAGGAAGGTAAGATGGCAAGAGGTCACCCTTCTTTTAAGACAAGTAGAGACGGCAACTCAAAATCCTCCTCTGATTACTCCTCCAAGGACGGAGGAGTAGGCGATGCAAAACCATCCTTTGGAAGGGGGCAGGCGGTGGAAAACCCTCATTTGGAAGGGGGCAGGTGGTGCAAAACCTTCCTTTGGAAAAGGGGCAGGCAATAGCTAAAGTTATTCGGCAAATGACAGAAATGGTGAGAAACCAAATGGAGCAAATTCGTTGTCATTAGCACAAGGAAAATACAGGAGAAACTTAAGGATGTCCGTATGAAATATTTTTGGTTTATCGATTTCCACTGTGAAGCCCACGAAATCCCCCCTGGGATTTAGAAGGACTCACGACATCCGGACAATCATCACATGGATTAATCATCCCATCGATTAGTGTTTGAAGAGTGTGTGAAGCATGCATAAAGTGTACAATAAATATTCACAGTGGAAAAGTAAATAAAAGTTAATCATTCTAGTACCAGAAATTCTTAAAAATTACAAATCAATTTAAAACAATTTCTCCAACAGGAGATTATACAGTCTTTTAAAAGAAAAAGATAAATAGCACTACTTCCGAGATCATAATCTCGGTCTTTATTCTCTCAACAGATTTCTTTTCTTGCTGAATTTGTACCTCGAGCTAAATTTCATTCTCTGTAATCACAAACTACGATCCTGTAAAATAGGACCGTAGATGGGCGCGATCCACCGATGAGATGTGAATCCCAAACTAAATTTCTTTCGACATGACTTATGCACGTGCACTTTCTTATAAAGACTTCTATAAACCTTGACATTCTTCAAAACTTTGATTCATGTACATGCTTTTCATAAAAATGCTTTCATATAACTTTGACTTCTTTAACATGTATTCAAAACCTTTTCATAAACTTTTCGAGTCTTTCATCTTTTTCTTATCTTAGGTGCCACTTACTTATCATATCATATCATATCTTGGGCTCGAAAACCGTTCTTTATCGTTGTGACTTCTTATTTGGATACCTCACGGTTCCCCTATGCATCGTGGGTTTCTTGCTAGTTACCGTCTCACCTAACGACCGTATCAAACCTGAGTGAATACGTTATGTATTACCGTATCACCCGTAACTACTCAAGTCAGGGCGACTACATTATCCGCTCTTCATTACTCTATGGCCACTCAAACCGAGCAACTACAACCTTGTTCTTATACAGTAAGGCAAAAAAGCCAACACCGCCATTGGGCACCCACTAGCATTAGGTGCGACTACGCTCTGAATACATTTTGGAGTCATACATGATCCATCGACTGTTCTTCATCGACTCAGGGGTTTTCACTCGACTTTAATCACTCATAAGTGAACAGGGAGTTCCACTAGGGTATTATCCCGTCCCAGCCTTTGGAGTTCTTATAAAAACTTAATTCTTTTCTTTTTCTTTGAAAACATGTATGACTTAAAAACGTGACTTTTATGCTTCATGCATGTGACATGCAACCTTTAATGCTTAATATGTGAATCATGAGATCACTCAAGCATACACATTGTCATACTCATGCACAATCAAACCATCACCAAGCAATCAACAATTCTTATCTTAATAGTGCATGCTAACACATGAACATAATCCCCTTTCTAACTTATTTTTCTTCCAACACATACTGCATGTTCCAATAAAGAGATAATTAAATTAAATCCGATCGGATCGAATCAAATCAATCTTGGCCTATAGGGATTAAGACCGCAACTTATGGTGGAGTCTAACTCTAAACTTTTCTTCTCTTTTCTCTTTACTAAAACATGCATTTTCTCAAGATCTTCTCAAAACCTAATAACCAAGTCATAACCAATTATTAGCCAACACCTTTATATTGCTTGTAGAGTTATTCTCTTCAACAATGTGCTATCATATAATAGTTTCTCTAAATCCAAACATTTCTTAAACTATACATCATGGGAATCTAAGAGTACACTATAATATTTTCATCCAAAGACTCAAGTTATAAGCATACATCAGTCATGAGTTAAAACCTAATATTTTTTTCAAAGAAGTATACCATGATTGAAACTTATGAACTCCCAAAAATAAACTTTTCATTGTCCAACATATAATGCCATTGTTCAACCCTTAGCCAAATTTTACTTAATTATACTTCATAAGTTCCCTCATAAAATTTTCACCATATTCTTTCAAATATCTCTTAGATTAGAATCCTAGTGTATCACCTTAATGAAACATAGAGAAAAAGTAACAGAATCATTCAACCAAATTATTATACCACCAATAATTACTAAAGAGTAACGGAATCATCCGATCAAATCATTTTACCACCAATAATTACTAAAAAGTAATGAGTCATCCGATCAAATCATTTTATCACCAACAATTACTAAAAAGTAATAGAGTCATCCAACCAAGTCATTATATCACCAACAATTAATATTCACACAAATACCCAATCACAATAAGATTAACTCGGGGTGATCCCAATCTCCATTAAATGGCCTCAAGCCCAACCAACCTACTTCCGAATTATTTATCATCATTAGCTAACACTTCAAGTAAACAAAAGAGGGGTTAGTACAGAATCAAGCAATCAACCAAACAATAAACAAATGTGTGTTACTTACAGCGCATAAATGAACGCCAATCAAGTATCGCGCCGATCCATAATCCATAGCGAGTAAGTCGCGCATTATTCGCCTCCTGGCATGGCAAGTGACAGGTTGGGATTGGGTACTTCATTTGACACCAAAATTTAATTGGAGGATGGGGAATCTCATGGTGGTGGTAGTGGGGCAGTGCAACCATCAGAAGGCAGCAGATCTGGCTCAAAGGGGTGGAAACCCATTTTCGACTTTTTGCTTGTACAAGGTTGGTGGGGCGATGGATGGAAAAATGCTTTAGGGGTGTGGCAACCTGAGGTAGGGGAAGCTTTTGGCGATGGAGGTGAGAGTCACGGTGGCCGAACAGCGGCGCGACAAAGGGAGGTTCCTTTTGAGACCCATTTCGATTTTATGGGAGGTGAGAGAAGGTGAGGGCTCCGTTAGGGCTGGAATTTCTGGTGGTAGGTTGGCGATGGTTGGCGGATCCAATGGCGAGGCATGGTGTCATGGTGTAGTGTCTTATGGCAGAGCTAGGGGTTGAGCAAGGTTCGACGTTGAGGAGAAAACCCATTTCGAGTTTGGGGCTACCGTGGTTGACACCTTTGGTGGGGTTGGACTCGTTAGAGGTTGGTGGTTCAGGCGAGACTGGAGGTGAGGCTTGGTGGGCAGAGGTGGCGCCGCCACGAGTTGAAAACCGAACTGCCCTTATGGAGTACTGTAGCACGCGGGAGAGAAGAGAGAGAGAAGAGAGAGAAAAAGGAAAGGGAGAGGAAGAAAAGTGAGG
Source organism: Platycarya strobilacea (assembly GCA_036898215.1). Classification (NCBI taxonomy): domain Eukaryota; kingdom Viridiplantae; phylum Streptophyta; class Magnoliopsida; order Fagales; family Juglandaceae; genus Platycarya; species Platycarya strobilacea. The sequence continues at coordinate 30,133,798 of CM072548.1, read as the reverse complement.
GATTGTGACCATTTTTGAGCTATTTCTAGGTCTGACACTTTGAGGTCTTCAAACGGATAACAGATTAATTTAAAACACTGATCTGAAAGAGCGTAACATCGATTTAACTTAAAATGCTCATATTAATTAAAAAAAATATTATTTCAACTTACTTTATTTCAACACAATATTTTTCATCAATACTTAAAATGATGAAACTTATTTAATTACTTAAAGGAATAAAATCATATATTTAAATTGGATATTCAAAGCACATTTAAGATCTCGCAATATTTTAAATAACTAAAATCATGGTAATAAAAAGATCCTGTATAAGATAATATTTTTGGAGCTCTTCAAAAATTACCAAACTAAAATAGAATAAACATAATAAGACTTAACAATTTAATAAGTTTAAGATCAATGAATCAAATAATGTCAAATAAAATAAAATAAATGCTCATTAAAGAAATACGACAAATCAAACCATATATTATGATAATTAAAACCAAAAACAATAAATATAGCATTTCAAATGGAAAGACCAGTAGTAACGATTAATTAAAATAACTAAAAGCACTATTATTCAAGAATCTCACAAAAGCTTGTAACAACAATAGAACGAAAACCACTAAATCAAAGTAACATTGATAACAATTCAAATGATAAAATCGATAATAATTATTAAACAACTAAGAGTATTAAAATCGTAGATTCCACAAATAACTAACCTCAATCGTAAATAAAGCGTACCCGAAATAAAATAATGGAGATAATAATTTAATTTATTAGAATAAATTAAAACATCCAATGATAAAATATAAGCAAAATAAAAATATGCAAAAAACCCGGGGTCTCACATCCACATTTTCTAGGAACTAAGGGAGCTCTGAAGGCTGATAAGTGGATTATAGATTTAGAGCGTACTTTTGAAATTAATGGTTGTACTGAAACTCAGAAAGTTCAGTATGTGGGACATTTGCTGTAGGGAGAAGTTGGCCTATGGTTGTCGACGCCCCCGTCTATGCTTAGGATCAGACGTAAACTGAGACGTCGGGGATAAGTAACACAAGGCTACTTACCCCTCTTTCATGTCATAAATAAATGCACGCGCCTAACTTACTAGCAGTATGCAAGAATTTTTGCAACGGAATAAGGTCAAGCCAAGTAATATAGGCAAGAAATATAAAACTTGCCAAGCATCATATGGTAGAACTAAGTAAGTATCCCAAAAGAAACTTCATAACCATACGTCAATATGTATCAAACACCACAAAATATCAATATTCCCAACACACAGGAAATATACAAAATTCTCCAAAATTACCAAAGGTATAAACTTAAAACATCGTTAGGAAAGAGCTGGCCCCATTACCCTTCCCTAAAGTAGGGGTTCCTTTGCATATCCTTTATGAGACAATCAATACCAAAAAGGGACCATAACATTACTAATAGAATGCTCAGTCGGGCCCTCAAGGGTTCGAGGAGTCTCTTGGGGAATTTAGCTCCTGAAATTCATCGTCGCCTGCAACCACTTCTGTCGCCTTAAAGAGGAACGAAAGTTGAAAATTAAAGGGATGAGATTTCGACAAATCTCAGTAAATATACAATTACTATAACAAAAGTGTTACATGCATATGTAAGAGAACACTAAACAATTGCATGCGTCATGAACATGAAACTTATGACTTGACTTATATACATGCACTTTTGTAAAAAGGACTTTCATGTAACTTGATTTTCTTTAAGACTTTGACTTATGCGCATGCTTTTTCATAAAAGTCTTTTCATATAACATTGACTTGTTTGATACGTACTTGAAAATTTTCGTAAACTTTTCATGTCTTTCATCATTTTTATCTTATGCGCCATTTAACACATTGATATCATTCTTGGGGCTCACAAGTCATTCTTGTCATGAATTCTTTGTGGACACCTCATGGTTCTACTATGCACCATGTATTCTCTGCTAGTTATCACATCACTCGGCAATCACTTAAGTTTAAGTGACTACGTTACGCATTACTACATCGCCCGCAGACTGCTCAAGTCATGGCGTCATCGTTATCCACTCTTCATCATTCGGTAACCACTCAAACCGAGCGACTACATCCTTATTTTATAACGGTAAGGTAAAAGCCAACATCATCCTTGGGCACCCACTAGCTTTAGGTACGACCACACTCCGGACACTTTTTGGAGCTATATATGGTCCTTCGATTGTTCTCCATCAATTCAGAGGTTTTTACTCGACTTTAAACATAATAAAATGGGAGTTTTACTAGGACACTACCCCATCCCAACCTTTGGGGTTCTTATAAAACCTTAATTCTTTTCTTTTTCTTTGAAAACATGTTTGACTCAAAAACATGATTTTCATGCTTCATGCATGTGACATGCAACCCTTAGTACTTATCATGCAAATCATGAGACTAAGTCAAGCGCATACTTTGTTCTGCATCTTTCACAATCAAACCATCTCAAGATCTCATCAATAATTTTCATAAAAACACACAATTGGGCTTAATAGGCAAAGAAGGGTACTCGGCTTTCACCACTAGGTTTCGGCCATGGTAACTTCTTAGGGTTTTCTTCTATTTTCCTTCTTGTTCTCATCAAGTCTTAAAAAAATTAACTAAACTTTTTAGCATCACTAAGAGGGGGTTGACCGAATCCTAGAGTCCTTAGGATTAATATTTTAATCACTTTTCTCTCAACCAAAATAGCATACTTACTCCTACATGGGAAAACCAAAATTTCATGCTATTAAATCCTACTAGTTTCATGCTTCTAAATTTTCTAATCATTCAAGACATAATCATCACATGAAAGAATAGTTGAGCATTGAAAAACTCGACCTTAAAACCTTAGAAACCGAAATCCCCATGTGCATCAAACCAATCCTTTTCAACTCCAAAGTTTATCTTAATCATGCATGCCTTTTGTCACCATCTATCATACCAATCACGCTTTATTTTTCCTTTATAACAAAGTAACTAAATCCACCAATAAGATGTAAATCTCAAGCCTAGAATAATATACTTGCTAAGCATGGATTTATAACTAAACATATAAGGCATTTCTTCAAGCAATCTAACCTAGCATCACCAATCATTCAACAAACTTCATCTTAATCATGCATGTATTTTTGTCACCATTTATCATATCATGCTTCATTTTTCCTTTGCAACAAGTAACTAAATCTACTCATATAATATAATTTCAAGCCTAAATAACATATTGACTAAGTGTGGATTTGTAACCAAATAAATAAAGCATTTCCTTTAAGAAAACCCATCCTAGCATCACCAAGCATTCAACAAACAACAACCACATTCAGTCAAATATATACATGAAATGCTAAAGACAAGATGAAGGTGCACTTACAATATTCCAAGTAGAAAATAATAACTTTGAAAAATATATGAAATAATCCATTAAAAATAAACTACAATCATATAATTAAAGAGAAAAACTTAAGAATACAAATCTTGGTGTGTGTATGTGATCTAACCTAGGTTTCTATACAAGAAATAGATTAGGGTTTAGCTTACCTCTTCAAGTATGCTTCTACTCAAGATTTCTTTACTCAAACTCCACTAGACTTAGGATATTTTGGTTCTTGGGGGATGAAAGAACACAAAGTAAAGTGAGAATGGAAAGGGAAAGTTGTTGCCGTGGAGTATGTTGTGGGTATGTGTGTGGAAAAGTGAAACCAAAAGAAATGGAAAGGGAGGCATAAGGCTATTCAGCCAAGAGCACTTCTAGATATTCTAGGCACTCATTCCCCTAGTTTAGGATTGGCATTTGATGGGTATAAAGACCCATTGATTGACCCTCATCACTAGAGCACAATCATGCCTAGTTTAACTTGTACTTAGGTTGGACTTCTCCTTTCCATTTTCTTCTATGGCCGACACATACCATGGGTGAAAATCCCTCTCCTTCTTTCACATCACATTTCACACACTCACCAATCACTTCACAAGTTATTCACCAATATTTTATAATCAAATTTGGGGAAATGGAGAAAGCTATACTCTGCCAAGCCATGCCTTGCACAATCTGAAACCCCCATCCCTTTTCCAAGGGTTTTCTTCTCTCTCAATTGTTCCATCAATCACACTCTTACACACACAAGTCTCATCCATTCTTACACAATCTCACTTGTCACAATCACCTAGATTTAGGAATACTTTGGAAGACTAAAAATAGGGTGATCGGCTACACCCATCCAAACCCTCACCCGAACCCTTCTCTCTTCCTCTAGCCATTTCTTCTCTCCAATAATGTTTTTCCTTTAGCAGTCACTCATCACCTTGTTGTCACTTCATCTTACAAAATCTATCACTTGTCATTTATCTAGATTTGGAAGCAATGCATGGGAAAACACAATGAGGGATTTGGCTAAGGCATCCACCGAAACTCCCTTGTTCCCACTTCCATTTCCACCAAATCTCTTATGTGTCAATCATCTAGATTTAGCATGCTCCTAGAAACCTAAATTGGAAGACTCCTCTTTGTCTCCCACGCCTATCATACCTTCCAATGATGAGAAAATCTCATCTTCGTTCCAACACTTTTCCTTCAAGAAACCAACTAGTCAACCTTCCATCCACTAGTCTTTTCTCCCACGTACCTACCAGTCTTTGAAGACTCACTAGAGGTATTCTAAGTGTGACAAGGGTCCCATACATGAGCTTGGCTGACTATGGATCAATCCTATGGGCCTATGGGCCTTGCCACTCCACTTTGGGCCAAATACCTAAGTCATTCTCTCAAAGCCCAAACCTCAAGTTCTCAATTAATTAAAATACCATCATTACCCTTATATCAAATAAATAAAATAAATAAATTAGAGTGAAAATTCTGGGTCGTCACAATGGTGGGACACAAAGTTAGAGTTGGGAGAAAATATGGTGCCTACTTGGAAAAGATTTAAGAAAGAGTTTGATGATCGATTCTTTCTAGAGTCGGTGAAGCGGCCGAAAGCCCAAGAATTCACTACGTTGGTGCAAGGTAGCATGATGGTAGAACAATATGCAACAATTAGTAAGGTTTGCCTCACACCTGGTAGCCACTGAGAAGATGAGGGCGCAAAAATTTCAAGAAGGGTTATAGCCACGTATTCGTGTTCAAGTGGCGTGCCTATGAATAGAGAATTTTCAGAAGTTAGTAAATGTAGCATCTATCACTAAAACAGAACAAAAAAGTCTAGTGACGCAGACTCAATTTGTTGGGAAAAGGAGATTCCCAATTTCCGCTGGAAGAGACATTGGAAAGAAGAGAAGTTTTCGCCCTATGAATGGAGGAAAAGAAACGGTAGCTAATACAAATGTACTGATTCTGTTTCCCTTGCGCGCTAATTGTGGACATCGGCGTAGGGGTGATTGTCGAATAAATACTGGAGCTTGTTATAGGTGTAGTCAGACAGGGCACTTGATTATGGATTATCCTCCAAACGTCCCTAAAGGAGTAGGACTATCAGTAGGAAAAGCGAAAGCTCCTGCAAAAGCCAAAGTTTATGCGATCACACCTAGAGACGTGGATGTGGAGAGTGATGAGGCAATCAATGCAGGTATTATTACTAGTAAATTCTAATTCCCTTCTCTTGTTTGATGTGTGAATTCTCTTGAATATGAAGATAATAGTAGGATAATTTTTCTAGGTAAGGTTAAACTGAAGAAATATATGGCTTATGCTTTGTTTGACTCTAGAGCGATGAAATCTTTTATTTTATATGAATGCGTCTAGAGGAACGAATTAGAAGTGGAACCCTTAGTACAAAATGTTTTGGTGGCTATAGCGATGGTAAAGTGATTGGATGTCATCAAATTGCAAGGAACTGTCCTATAGAAGTTGCGGGTCTGCAGCTAAATGCTAACTTAATAGTATTCTATTTGATGGAGTTCGACTTAATCTTAGGCATGAATTGATTAGCTAAGTATTATGCTAAGATGGACTGTCAAAGGAAAGAGATAGTCTTTGACGTGCCAATGAAGGAAAGGCTTTGTTATAAGGGGGAAGTAGTTAATCCTATTTCCTTTCTAGCCACTGCCGAACAGATAGAGAAAAGTATTAGAGAAGGAGAAAAGGTATGCTTGGAAATGATGTTAAATTCTTTAGGAGAAGTTAAAGGTGTCAAAGGGATTCTTGTTGTGGAAGACTTTCATCAAGACTTTTTAGATGATTTACTGAGATTACCCCCTGATCGGAAAACAAAGTTTACCATTGAATTGGAACTAGTTACAACTCTAGTTCGTAAGACACCATATAGAATGGCACTTGTAGAATTAAAGGAGTTAAAGATAGATTAAAAAACTCTTGAAGAAAGGATTTATCCAATCAAATTCGTCTCCGTGAGGAGCACCAGTGTTATTTGTAAAGAAGAAGGACAAGACGATGCACATGTGTATAGATTATCGAGATCTGAATAAAGTCACAATTAAGAGTAAGTACCTGTTGTCTCGGATAGATGATCTACTAGATCAATTGAGAGGAGTATCGGTATTTTCCAAGATAGATCTTAGATTCGAGTATCATTAGCTAAAGATCAGAGAGCAGGATGTACCTAAGACGACTTTTTGAACTCGATATGGGCATTTTGAGTTCTTAGTATTGCCGTTTAGGTTAACAAATGCACTAGCAGTATTCATGGACTTAATGAATTAGATATTTAGACCATACTTAGATAATTTTGGGGTGGTCTATTGACGATATTCTAATCTATTCTCAGACTAATGAAGAACATAAGGAGCTTTAAGGATTATATTGGAGACCTTGCAGAAGCATCAACTTTATGCCAAGCTCAATAAGTGTGAGTTTTGGCTACGAGAAGTCAAATTTTTAGGTCATGTAATTTCAAGAAAAGGAGTTTTGGTGGACCTAGCTAAAATAGAAGCAGTGATGAATTGGCAGCAATCTACAAATACCCATGAAGTACGTAATTTTCTAGGGTTAGCCAGATATTACAGAAGATTTGTATAAGGTTTTTTAAAACTTTCCATGCCTTTAACGGCGTAATGAGAAAGAATGTTAAGTACATCTGGAGTGAACAATGTGAAAAGAGATTGACTACGGCACCAATTTTAGCTATATTGGTACCTCATAAACCATATGTGATATATAATGATTCTTCAAAGATGAGTTTGAGATGTGTATTGATACAAGAAGGAATAGTAGTTGCGTACGCGTCTCGATAACTTAAGGATCCTGAGCAAAATTATCCTACCCACGATCTAGAATTAGCAGCTGTTGTGTTTGCTCTAAAGATTTGGAGGTACTATTTATATGGAGAAAAGTGTGAAATCTACACGGACCATAAGAGCCTTAAGTCTTTATTCAGTCAGAAAACCTTGAATATGAGGCAAAGAAGGTGGATGGAAACTATAAGTGATTTTTAGTATAAAATTAAATACCACCCTGGGAAGGCTAATGTAGTGGCCGATGCCTTAAGCATAAAAACCTAAGCAGAAGAGTTATCAGTATTAACACTGATGCGAGAATTTCTTGCTTACAAGCTGCCAAAGGAAATCAAGTTGATAGTAGTTCAAGAAATTATTCCCCTGACAGATGAAGAAATTAAAGAAGGACAACAGAAGGACGTTAAGTTGGAAAAGAACAAGCAGCAATTATCAGAAGGAAAAGGGGTGCCACATTATCTGGTCTCAAGAAATGAAATATTGTACTACAGAGAAAGAAAGGTGATTCCAAATGATCCAGAGTTGAAAGAAAGGTTGTTGAGAGAAGCTCATTGTACACCATATATTGCTCATCCCGAAAGTATTAAGATGTATCGGGATTTAAAGGGAAAATTTTGGTGGGAAGGAATTAAGAAGAATGTTGCAGCTTTTGTAACCAAATGTCCAGTGTGTCAATTAGTAAAAGTAGAACACCAAAAACCAGCTAGTGACTTGCAACCATTGCCAATTCTCGAATGGAAATAGGAAGACATCTATGGATTTTGTAGTCGGGTTCGCAAGAACATCCGCTGGAAAGAATTCTATCTGGGTGGTAGTTGATAAGTTAACAAAGAGTGCCAACTTTCTGCAATCTGAAATACAGACTCAATGGAAAAGTTAGCACGAATCTATGTGAACAAAATAGTTCATCTACATGGGGTTCCTAAGACAATAGTGTCAAATCCAGATCCTAGGTTCACATCACGATTTTGGCAAAGTCTACAAAAGATGATGGGCACAAATTTGAATTTTAGCAATGCGTATCATCCTCAAACGAATGGACAGACGGAAAGGACTATACAGACTTTAGAAGATATGTTACGAGCTTGTGTCTTAGATTTTGGTGGTGATTAGGAAAGTCTTTTACCATTAATTAAATTTGCTTATAATAATAGTTTTCAAGCTACAATTCAGATGGCACCTTATGAATGGTATGGAAGGAAATGTAGATCTCTTATATATTAGGATGAAGTTGGTGAAAGTAGTATTTTGGGACCCAAATACCTATAAGAAGTTAAGGAACAGGTGGAAAGGATCAGAAATAGAATGAAGACAACACAAAGTAGATAAAAGAGCTATGCAAATAATCATAGAAGGGTTTTAGATTTTATGATAGGCGACTGGGTATACTTGAAGGTCTCACGTATGAAAGAAGTAGTGCATTTTGGGAAAAAGGGAAAATTAAGTCCTCGCTGCATTGGACCTTATAAGATTTTAGAAAAAATAGGACCTGTAGCTTATCGTCTAGCTTTACCTGCTAAATTACAAGAAGTTCATGATGTATTCCATGTGTCTTCTTTAAAGAAAAGTTTAGGAGAAGGACCGGTGGCGGTAATGGATCCAGGTCATATCAATTTACGCCCTAATTTCACATATGAAGAGTGGCCTATAAGGATTGAAGATCAGAAGGACCAAACATTGTGAAATCGTGTTATTTTGTTAATTAAACTACTTTGGAATAATCCCGCTTTGTAAGAATTTAGTTGAGAATGTGAGGATATAATGAAGGCTAAATACCCTCATTTGTTTGAAAACCGATTGTGATTGATTATATTCTGTTTTGATTATGTATATATGTGGTGTGACTTTCACGAGTTCAGTATTTATTTCTTGTATGCTATGATTGTTAAATTCATTAATTGGTCTTATTCAGGATATGGTTCGTACTAAGAAAACCGCAAGAATGTTCGTAACCCCCGTAAAACAACTAAAAGAAAGATTAAGAGAGAGAATTCGTAGAAAGAAAGAAAGTCAGATAAAAGCAGAAACACTAAAGAGATTAGAAAATAACGAATGACATAGAACTCACATAATTGATATAGACGATAAAGGGAATCCAGCATTCAGAAAAAGCTTTACCTGGAGAAGAAAAACAACCAGCTAGGAGTGGATTAAGTGCTGAAAGAGAGTTTTTACGAAGAATCGATAAAGGAAAAGTAGTTGCAGTTGAGTTTTCAGATAACTCTAAAGAGCGTAGGTGTCAAAACTTGAAGGACCAGTTATAATAGAAACTGAAGAAGAAAGATTGCTTAAATTACAAGAAATGAGTGTCAACATGTACTATGACCCAGATTTAGACGCAGTCTCTTTTCACAAGACTCGTTGTCCCTAGAAGAAAGAGTACATACATCTTCAGAGGAGTCAACTGCAGCCAGTAACCAAGGTACAAGCCTTTTACATTGAGTTCTTTAAAATTTTAACTTAGCGATTTCAAAGACAAAATCTTTATTTTAGGGGGGGAAGATGTAATAACTCTTCCTTTTTAAAAAGTCTTCCTTATATTAAATATTTATTTTGAGGTCATTTTAGCATTTTATGGAATTTTTAGAAACATATAGTGTTGAGGTATTAAAATTCAAGTGAAGATATTTAAGCTATTAGGTAAAAAAATTATGAATTATGGTCAAATTTTGGAAATTAGAACAAGGTACCAATTAGAGAATTTCAATTTGGACTTAGGAAGAGATGATTTTCAAAAATTCAAAGAGATATTTTAGAAAAATTGAAATCACAAGAATCAACCACTTGGTATGTCCGGATTGGTGCTCTCAGGCTGATTCATTGAATTTTAGTATATTAATCATAACTTTCTCATATAAACTCTGAATTAGGCTATTAAAAATCCTATAGAACCTTAAGAGGATTATCTAAAACTTTCATGTCTTGAGTTTTTGTAAAATTGAATTGGATAAAGGACTTATTGGCTTGAGAAATGAACGGGCCTGACAGGGGCAAAAATGGAAACTAATTGGATATCTCTATCACCTTAGACATGTAGCAAAATCTAATTGGATTTTTTAAGATTATGGACATTTGGACAGGTATAAGGGACAGGTGGCAAGATGGGGTGAAATCCTTAGGAGAATTGGAGGACATTTGGAGGGATAGATGGTCGGATCCCATCTCTTGGAGGATTTTCTAGATTTTGTTGCATCTTGAATACAAGTGATGAAATTTTTGGACCATTGATCACCCTAAGTTTTTAAATGGCAAGAATCTAACCATTAGATGAGAATTAGAGAGAGCTAAGCCTAAATTTAGGCATGATCATGAAGGCTAAATGAGAAGATGGACACATGTACATGCCATGGAAGGGGGTAACCAGTCATCCCATGCATTGCACTCATTTTGAACCCCTTAGGGGTGTCGCCTCTTGCATGTATAAAAAGGAAGAATTCCTCACTCAATTCCCTTTGTTAGCCCATGATCACACATAAAAACTAAGAGTAAAATCCCTTTTCAAACCCATCATCCTCCAAACACTCAAAAGAAACCACTTGAGTCTATTAAAGGAAAGTTTGTAAAAGCTTATTCACTTGCAATACCAAGCCTTGAAGAAGTTTGTAAGTACACTATTTAACTTAATCTTGGCAAATAATAAGTGATTTGATGATTAGATCATGTTTGTTACTTGTTTGAACTTAAACTTTGCTTATGTGTTGAAATGAAATCTATTATGTTTTAGATTAGTTATTGTTATAAAAAAACGCTAAGAAGAACTTAGAAATATGTTCTATTTTGATATATGAAAATTTTATGTGAAAATAAGAAGTTTTGATTTGACAAAAAAATGAGAAAATAACCCTAGAGCAATTCGGCCTTAATAGGGTTTTTGATGAAAATTTGGTTCTAATTTGTATCCAATTGGGTTTTAATTAATTGGATGATATTTTAATAATTATGAGGAGTTTAGAAACTATTGTTTACTTGAAACTTTTTCAAGAATTATCATGATAGAAATTATTGAAGGAATAATTAAGAAAACATTATAGTTAAGCTTGAATTTGTTTTTGGGAAGTTAAGGAAAATTTAGTATTTTGTAAATAAGGAGTTTAGCTTGGTTTGAATAAAAGAAAAATAAGGACTGAATCCCTATAGGGCTCGACCAGCCATGGTATGAGAATATTTAATATTTTATTTAATTAATTAAGTATTATTTGTTATGTTTTGACGTTACGAGATGATGTGACATAAATGCATATATAATACATGATGTATATTTTTGGGATGTATTTCTACATGTCATAAAGTTCATTAAGACATGAAATATGTATGTCAAAAGTCTAAGATTGTGATCATGTTGCATTTCGTTACATATATGAGTCGTTATAAGTCATGATCTGTTTTTTAAAAAATACGACAAGAAAACTTTTTAAAAACATAATAAGGCTAAGATAAGCCTAAAGTCACGTCATGAAGAGGACGGAGATACGTAATGCCCGTATGACTAACGTGCCGACGGGAACGGTGATACGTAACATCCGGACGACTGACATGAATTGATAAGTTAGAGTCGTGTCACAATGGGGACGGCGATACATAACGCCTGGACGACTGACATGACTAGTAGGGACAACGATACGTAACGCCCGCTATGTTAAGTATTTTTCTATATCGCGATGGAGACAGCGATACGTAATGCCCAGAAGATTGACACGAGACTCTTCACGAAGGGGACAACGATACATAACGCTTGAATAATTGATAAGTTATATGTATGGTCAAGCTGATGCGTCATACTAAGAGAACTCAGCAGGGACGGCGATATGTAACGTCTGTCGAGGTTATGTAATAAGTAAGACCCACAAGATTAAGGAAGAAATAAAAGAAATAAAAGTTCTAAGTATGAAATAGTGGATCCATGAAAGGTATAAGTCGAGTCATGCATGTGTCTCATTACATCTTTTATGAGTTATATTTTCTGATAATTATGATGTATGTTAATATTCTATTTTGTCTATGCTTCATTAAGTTAGTGATATACTTACTGAGATTTTCAAGAAAATCTCACTCTTGTGTGTTTCCATATTTTTGGCATATAAATTCTTATTGTAGGAATTTATGACGGAGAAGGACAAGGCCCTGATATTGTAGGAGAGTCAAAGGAGCCTGAGAGGCCCTCTGACTACTCACTATTAGATATTTTTGTCTCTTATGATACTTATGACCATCCAATGGGGGTCTGGAGCCATGGTGCGTCCGCATTTTTAGAGGAGCCGCGACGTGCTAGATGCTGCCTGAGTTTAGGTTTAGACGGCTCATTGTCCATATGCGGGTCTACACGACACCATATAGACAACACCTTCATCGAGATTTTTGTATTAGTTTGGATATGTTTCGTTATGGAAGAGAGTTTCCTGAAGTAAAGAAGAAGCCTAGGTGACCCTAAAATCGTATTTTGATATGTAATGTATATGTATCTGACAAAGAAAACTAACTGTGTTATGATGTAAATTAAGACAATGTGGTTATGCTAATATTTTCCTATATTTGTAGTCATATTTTCACCATGTGATTATTAGTTTACTTTGTGAAACTTTTAATTAGACATTCCCCTGCTGCGAATTTCATTACATTTGATAGTAAGTTTAGATGCATGCATTGAATTTTCGATACGTATGAAGATAAGTAGTCGAGTGTTACTTACTCTAACTCTTCAGTTTACATTAAATCCCCAAGCTTAGATTGAGGACATCACATGAGGCATTTAAAAAAATTAGATTTTTTATTTTTTTTAATAATTACAACACTTTTTAAAAATATTAAACATGTTATTTTTTATTTAAAATATTTTTTAATTTTTAAGATTTCTCAAAGCAATGAAACAGGTACCCAAGTTCCCAACGTCAAAATGGCACTAAAGTTGATTAATAATTATGTAGGACCAAAAGCATGAAAATGATTTCTATAAATTTAAACAAAACATAATTCAAATAGAGAATTATTATTATATTTATCATATTTAAAACTTCCTAAGATATACTTGATTTGGAATTTGGATCCAATGATTCTAATTGATATCAAGTCTTCCGCCAATAATAATTTTGGCTTTAATTTACTCAGCCTGGGCATATGATCATTTTTTTATAGGCATGATACCAATTATGTTAGACTAAAAGTCCTTGTGATGACACTACCAAACTAGAGAATTGAATCAATATATATTACATAATTTATTAATTATCACACACTACCTAGACTTTTTATTGATTTACATATTTTCTCCCACATATAACTCATGTATATGCCTGGAATAGGAAACACAAACCCAGTTAGACTTGCAATTCTGATCCAAAGTCAGAATTCCGACCTTCGATTGGAACTCCGATCGGAGTTGAGCTCCGACTCTATTTTGGAACCACTTTTCAACTCCAACTCACGTTGCCATCAAAGTTGGGTTTGCATTTCGACTCCAGCTTCGACTCCAATCAAAAGTTGGAGTTCCAAACTCCGACTCCATTGGAGTCGGAACATAACCCTACCTTCAACACACCGTTTAGTAATTTCTTCTTTCACATTTCACCAATCCACACAATTTCATTTAATATCCTTACATTTCACCAAATTGATTGCCTTCAGATTTTTCCCTGATGAAAGGCTGATGAAAAGTATACTGAAAGCTTTTTGCATCATTTGTTTTTTTTTTAAATAATTTTTTATTCATATAAACTCGAAAAGAAATAAAAGGAAATATATAAATGGGTACACACTACTACACACTTTTTAGCCACAGTTTTTATGTGGTAAGTAATGTTTTCTTTCAAAACATTGTTTTGATTCTTGAACGTCTGTCTCCGTTTTAGTTGGAAGGGGAAGGAAGAGTTGAGCTTTCTTATGCTCTGAATATCTTGACTTTTGAGAGAATCTCAAATTTAAAGGGCTGGCCCAAGCATCATTGCGTTATCTTTAGATTTGAATATCTCTCTTTAAATTCATCTATATTAGCTTATGCATCTTTAAATTTCTATATGATTATAAATAATATTTCTTCAAATTTGAAAAGATACTATTTTTTTTTCTCTCTTACCCATTAAAATCAATTCCATAGAATTTATATTAAGATGATATTGATACATGAAATTTATACTAAGTTAATAATACAAAATAAGCACTAATTGTAAAATATATATATATATAATAATTTTAGAAAAAAAATAAAAAAAAATATAATATTTATTATCATTTGGTTTGAAGATGCATAATTCAATGTAGGAGTTTATCTTGATATGCAAAATCAATTTTTAAAAGATGTAATTTTAAAAATACGTATGGAGAAAACGATACGAGTGTTTTTTATTCTAATCGAATATTTGTTTGGGTAAAGAGAATCTTCTGCCTTTTTAATCAAATGTTTTTTTTATACTCGTCACCTTTTGGGAAGGCAACCCAATGGCCAATTGGGAGTATAGAACTTGAAGATCTATTGTACCTGCAGCCCTACCCACTTCTTATTCTTTTTTTTTTCTTTCCCTGAAATACCCACTTCATATTCATTAGGGTGTAATCTTGATTCAGTTCAGTTTTTGCCATACTTCTCGAAACCAAATCGATGTAAGTAGATTTTGAAATTATGAGAATTGATATATATCGTTTTGTTTAAAAATTGAAAACTTTCCATTTTTTCAATTTCGATTTGGTTTGTTTTGATTTATAGATGTAATCTGTTTTTTTCTTTTTTGTTAGATTAATTGGTTTTTCTAACCTAAATAAACTTTTTTTATATTAGATATGATAAAGTCCAAAAGCCAAGAGCCTGATGGCATATTGATCCGATTCTCTAAATGAAAAATCTAGATTTAAAACCCTCCGTCCCATCATTGTATGAAAAACAAAACCAAAATATTATTATAAAAAACACCATGCATATAGCAAATTAACCAAATAAACAAAATCTTCAACAAAATATACTAATACTTATACCATATCATACTTTTAAGTATGTAAATCTACAAAGATAAATAATAACATGCTAATACATAATATTGAGATTTATATTTAAGACTTAAGTTTATATCAAATAAGTATAAATAATAAGTTTAAAATTTCATGTTGTTTTAATTTTATATTATGTATAATATATATCTCATATAAAGTTTGAAAAATATAATATATAGAATGTATAAAATTAAATATATATTTAAATTTGGTTCCATGCGGTATAAGTCAATTTCTAATTCTTGAAGACTGGTATTGAACTAGTTTTTAATCGATTTTGGCTCTTACGAATTGAAACTGACCCATAATTGAGCTGGACTGAATTGGTTTGATTCGGTTGGTTTTTTCTTACACCATTATTCATCAATTTGGAAAGTGGTGGGAAGGGACCTCTATTTGGAAAAACGAAAAAGGAAACAGAACTCGGCACAATTTAACAATGCAAACAACGCCTCCATATAAAATATCGTTGTAAGGTGAAACACTCAAAATATATTCCAGTTTGATGTGCCTCTTATGCAAGATTAGGATAGATGAAAGTTAAATAAAATTCTATTAGAATATAATTTTTTAATATAATTTTTATTTAAAATTTTGAAAAATGGTGCTCAAATCTCTTTGCTTTCTTGTTTTAATTTTTTAATTGGAGATTCGATGTTTTTCCTAGCAAAAATGTATATAGCAACAATTATTACACAATTTTAGTACAACTCTCTTGTTAATATCGTGTTTCGTACGCTTTTAGGTGAAGTTCCAGTAGCTCGAGTCTTTTGAACTTGACCTACACACAAAAAAAAAAAAATAGGGAGAGAGTGGCCTTGGTGAGGCTGGAGAGTCTCCAATGTGTAAGTTAGTATTTTCGTTTGAAAGGTTGTAAATAATTGAGAAAGTCTAGGGAGAGTTTCCTTATTTATGGGGTTGTAATTTATAGTGGTAGCCTATGGAGACAGATTGTGTTTGTTCCTATGGGATCCATGTTCTTTCAACTGTTCCTTTTATTGGAGATCTTTAACGCAGTGTGGCCTTTGCAACAATATCCTTAATGCAGCATGGCTTCCTAACTTAATTTATTCTACAAACATCCTTGGTGATTTGTCAATGTCTTATTGTCAAAAGATTAAGGAAAACTTTACTTCCTATCCATCTACTTCGGCAGATACTTATAGGTCTGACACTATTTAGGGGAGCCCCAAGGCAGCAAGTCCCATCTTCCATGCTATCTTCTCTTATATGGAGATCGCATCAAGGGGTGTACCCTCTGAAAGAGTTGGGTTGATGGGCCTATGTGTGTTGGGTTAGGCCTTCTTACCCTATATCCTTAATTGTTCCTCTTAGACCTATTACTTGGATCGCAAAGGGGGAGAAGGCGGGGGGAACCCCTTCATAGTTAGCTGGCCAATTCCTATCGGACTTATCTGATAGGATTTCCTCTAATTTTTTAATCCCTTCCATCATCGAGGCCGATGTGACCTCGAATCCATGCGTCTGGCTCCGAGGCCTAGGGTAGCTTGTTGTCTTTAGTGACACGTTCTCTCTTATGCCTTTACTGGCATGTCTTCTTACAGTTGCACTTGTATTTGATAGTGCCCTTTCAGTCCTTTCTACGTTGTTAACGTCAGGCAAATTTTTGCCTTCATGTTGCATTGTGGTTCATATTCTCCTGGGAAACCATGTACCGTCATGTGAGCCTTGAAGATCTTTAGGTGCTTGTGGGGATCCTGAACGTTGGTGACAAGGGTACGACCATCACTTCTTCAATGTATGGCAGACTGGTGCTTGTAAGTAGCTGGTCTATCGATGATGATGTGCCCATTTTTTTCGTCATCTCTTCACACTTTCCTTTGAGATTGCGAAGCTTGTCTTGCATATTCTTTCTCTCTTCTTTCATGTTAGCTTCGTCTCTTGCATTAGGCTTCGTCATCCCATTGTTGGTGTGGTATCTTGAGCATCTCATTGTCCTTTTAAAGATTTTTGACCTCACTGCTTAGCTTTATCACCCATTGCTCCATAACTTGTAGTCTCTCCTCCATGGTAAGGTTCTTTTATCTCCGAGTAATCTAAGAATGGGTTGTTGCAGGCATACGAAGTACACATAAGTTATATTAATATCTCACAGATAGCGCCACTGTTAACGTTATGTTTCGTACAGCTTTAGGCCAAGTTCCAGCAACTCGGGTCTTCTAAGTTTGGATCTGCACAAACAAGGAAGACAGAGAAAGGATGGCCTTGGTGAGGTTAAGGAGTCTCTAATATGTTAGTATTATCGTTTGAAAATTTGTGAACAATTGAGAGATTCTAGAGAGACTTTCTTCGTATTTAAGGATTGCTATTTATATTGAGAGCCTGGGGGACAGGTTGTGTTTGGCCCCGTGGGGCTCGTCCTTTCATCTATTCCTTTTGTTAGGTCCTTTAATGCGATATGACCTCTACAATAGCATCATTAATGCAGCGTTCAGTTTGGGTAGTAGTGTCATTAATATGGCGTAGTTTACAGACTTGCTTTATTCTATAAACGACCTTGGTGGTCTGTTGATGTTCTCTTGTTAGAAGATCAAGTGTTCTTCTTACTTCTTGCCCATCTATAAACGACCTTGGCCTGACACCGTTTAGGAGATTCCAAGGGTGGCAAGTCCCATCTCCTATGCTATCTATTCCTATATGAAGGTTGCATCAAGGGATATTCTTCTGTAGGTCTAGACCCTTCAAGCGTTGGTTTTTCTAGTTTTTGTACGGGCTAGGCCGATGTGTCTATTTGTGTTGAGCTTTGCCTTCTTGCCCTATATCCTTAATTATTCTTCTCAAACCCATTACATCTTTAAGAAAATATTGTTTATTTTGAATGAAATTCCATCAAAGTCTAACAAGATTTAAATTGAATTAAAAAATAATAATAATAATTAATTAGAGAGTTGTCAAAAATTGTTGGGTAGTTGTCTCTCACAATCACTTCTCTTTCTCTAAACAGCAATTCCCTTCTTACAAGAGAAGGATTATATTTTTTGTTATGAAAGAAATCATTTTTGAATTGGGTTTTGCTTATTAATAACGTGCAAGATAATCAATTCTCATGTTTTGGGACCCAAAACATTAGTTTTCTTCTGTTATGATTTTCTACGAAACCAAATTCCCATTGACTTTTGTTCTCTAATAATATATTTGCAGCTTAGTTTTTTGGTATTGAGTCGATATATGATTATGCATTTTATCATAAAATGGTTGTTTGTTTCAACAAATGCATTTGAAGCAAGAAATAGAGAAACGATTGTTGTCATTTCCTATATTAGGTACTTATGTTTTCTTGCCCTACAAGTATGCTAATTAGTTCGAATATTAAATTTGAACAATCACCTGTAAATTTGGCAACTGAAACTTGAAATTCTAAGAAGTTGATAGGCTAGACAAAATATATTCAAGAAGATGCTAACTTTCGTAAGGGGTGAAATTCCTCTATTGGATGTTGGTTTTTATTGGAGAAAACATGAGCATTGTAAGCAATTTATAGGTTGCTATTAAGAGATCTTAGGGCTTGTTTGGATAGGATATCTCAAAATTTTTGTAAATAATAGTAAAATAGTTTGTGAATAGTAATAACATGGTCTTGAGTTAAGATGTTTTATTGGATGTTGGAAAATGAGAATAAAAGTTGAATAAATATTATAAAATTAAAAATTGTTTGAATATAATTTTTTAATATAATCTTTGTTTGAGATTTGAATTTTTAATTATTAATTTTTGTATTTTGTTTGAGAGTTTAAGAAAGTTGTAATTATATATCCTCTCTAATAAACAAAAGAGGAAAAAGCTTATCTCTCTAGTTTCTCTAAAAACAAAGTAAAGGTCTCTTTCCTACCCTTGTGTAGGTCATTGGGGATCATTTAATTTTTTCTTCTCTTTTAAGAGGTCAAAAGGTGTTCTTGCGATGGATGAGGAATTGAGCCTGTTATATAAAAATCTTTCTCTTATTGCAGCGGAGTCTATAGAGGTGGTTGTGGAAATAGAAAGTATGAGGGGAGCTCGAATGAAGGGGAGCCCAGTTAAGTTAGGCTCGTTGGGTGGGAACCTCAAGGAGCCCACCAGGTCAACCTGAGCCTAGACCTGGTAAGGATAAATGATTCAAGTCAAGGAGATGGGAAGATGAGCCCACATTACTTAGGGCATCCACGAGATTCAGGGAAATGACCCGAGTGCTCCACATAGAGTGAATAACGACTGACGCTGCATTAAAGACTAAGCCAAATAGGATTATGCCGAGCGTCGTGTCGGACACATTAAATGCAAAGTTGGGCTAGCCACACCGCATTAAATGCGACCCGGGGATCACGATCATATTGAGTCAAGAATTATGGGGACTAATATGGCCGAGATTGGGTGGAGCTAGACTGCCCGAGGAAACTCAGCCCATTCTGACGTGCCAACCCCATGATGGATGCACAATAACATGAGATAAACCCAACCACCCCAGCAGGCAAAATGGGTGTAAACCTCCCTATAAATAGCGCTCAATCCCTCAGAAGCAAGGTTACGTTCTAAACTCTCTTACTTTTTCATTTTCTTAAACTTCAAACTCGAGCACTAACTTTGGCATCGAAGAGGTCTCGGACCTCAATCCCATCATCTCTCTTCATCCAATCTACAAATCCGAGTCAATTGGACCACTATGAAGAAGCTGAGCCTCGAAATACATCCTCAACAGAAACACTCGAAGATGTTAAGGTTCGTGGTGAAAAATGATTGATGGTTCGGCTTTTGACTGAACGTCACTTTCATTGTGAAACCTTCAAATAGATGATGTGGTGGGTTTGGAGACCAACGAAGAGCATCAAATTTCGTGAGTTAACTCAAAATCTAATTCTGGTGGAGTTTGGTGATCAACGGGACAAGACACGAGTTCAACACGATGGTCCTTAGACTTTTGACAAACAGTTGATGTTAACAAATGAGTTTCAGGGTCACCTATAAGTGCACGAAATCACCATGACTAAAGCTAATTTCAGGGTTAGAATTTAGAATCTCCCACTGATGGCATGCAATGAATTCTTGAGAAACTTAATTGGGAAGACTCTATGCAAGGTTCTTGGAGTGGACGTTGACTACGATGACTTAGCATGGGAGGAGTGTACGAGGGTCCGTATTGTCTTAAATATCACAAAGCCCCTGTTGTTACACAAGAAAGTTTCCCTAGGTTCACATCGGGATTGTTGGCTACAATTTACCAACAAATGGTTGCTGAACTTTGCTACCAGTGTGATCATATGGGGCAATCTCATTGTGAATGTGAAAAATGGAGATCTAATACTGAACCTCAGGTTAAGGGCAGCGTCGCCTATTGGATGGGGTGCAAAAACTATCAAATTTCTTAAAGGGAAAATGTCTTAAGGAAACAACCGGATCTTATTATGTCGGCGACAAATATGGTACATGCTTTGAATTTGTAAGAGGCAATCGCAGAGGCTTCAAACGCTTAAGATGAGATGGATAAGGTAGTCGTGCTTAGTCAATTATTAAATGTTCCTATCTATGTTGAGAAGTCGCGTGATAGAGATGTGGAAGTTGAAATTTCAAAGGAGCTAGTTCAATGCAAAATGATAACCTACAAGGAAGACGACAATTTGAATGTTATTAATGACATCATGCACAATGGGCCGATCTATGTTCCAATGGATAAGGCTTGTGAAGTATCTCTTACTAGCCAAAGTTGGGCCAACCTGTGGTTCCAACAAAACCCCATACGACAACAGTTTCTAGGCCTTAACAAAACTCTAAACACAGAAGGCGAATAACCTCCACTGTGATAGAAGTAGAAATTTCTGGTTTTACTCTTAAGCCCCAACGAAAAGGAACGCCCTACCTGTTGAACATGAAGATGGAAGAGCTGTGAAAAAATTTTCCTCAAGTTTACCTCTGGGTTTATTGGAGGGAAGGAACCAAATTGGATCGGTGAAGGTTGCGAGGCAACCCCACCAAGACCCATGAAGCTACTAAGTTGGAATCCTCATGGAATTGGGAATCCACGAGGATTCAGAACCCTTCTTGATCTCATCAGTAAAGGAAATTCCCAACATTGTCTTCCTCCAGGAGACAAAAGTTACAAGTCACACGGTGGAAAGGCTCAAGGTCAAGTTAGGGTTTCATAACTATCTTACGGTTGATTGTTGCGGGAAAAGTGGTGGTTTAGTGCTTTTGTGGAATGACAATGTTAATTTGCATGTGCTCAATTACTCTAATAAACATGTTCATGCTCAGATTAATAGAATCAACTTGAATTGGTTTCTAACAGGTTTTTATGGCCACCCTGAAACATCTAAGAGAAACTAGACCTAGGATTTGATACGTTTAATTGCTAGTTCAGTTGATAGACCTTGGCTTGTGTATTGTAATTTTAATGAGATTTTGGATCGTAATGAGAAATGGGGTTGTGACATCCCCAATTTATATTTAGGTTTTAACGTAAACTGAAGTATCGGGATAGGTAGTACTAGGCCACATACTCTCGTATGTGTCGGAAATTTTTTGCATTCACACAAACAACTTGCTACACCACTCTTCTCATCAATCTGCCAATGATGATGCTGACGTTAACCGTATTATCAACTTCTACTTCTACTTTTTCTGATATAATCACATAACCTGCGTTGAAGTTCTTGATTCTGAAATCCAGAACATTCACAATTTCATACAAAGAGCCAACTTGACCTAGCCCTCTTCAAAATTTAAGCTTATCTTTATAAAATTGAAACTTATTTTGATACTATGTGATTCTCTTTTTTAGGACATTTGTGGTTTACCCAAAGTCATATTGCTCTGATACCACTTTGTGATGTCCTCAACTTATGTTTGGGATTCAACGTAAACTAAAGAGTCAAGATAAGTAACATAAGGCTACCCACCCTTCGTAAACGTAAGGAGTAGCATGCATGCATCTAATCTTACTAATTAAATACAGTGTAAATCACTGCGAAATGAGTAAGGGCTGATTACCCTGAGAAAGGGCATTCCATTGTCCAACAAATTGCTCATGTAAGATCGGGATAAGTACTTCTCTTGAAGACAATGCTTCATTTCTTCCTAGCTCCCTACAGGAGGCACACAACGCCTCCCAAGAAGATCCTCAATACTTTCCCAAAAAAGCTGAGCCGTGCCAAATAATTTCAAACTGGCAAATTGAACTCTTCGGTCTTCCGGGACCCCATACCAGGAGAAGAAGCGATCCATATCCCTAACTCATTGAGTAAAAACTCACGGATCTAGACAACTATCAAAAGTAGGGGCATCTAATTTAATATTTCTGAAGAGGCACTCTTCATTACGAGGGGGGGCTAAGTACCCTGACAGTAGTGGGGTCTCGTTCTCGTTCATGATCGTGATTTCTATCCCTACGATCATGCCTAAAGTGGTGATGATCATCTCGTCGACGATGATGATGCTTATTACGGGGTGCCTCAAAATTCATGTTAGATGAATGCAGAGGTTGCTCAAAATTGTTTGCGAATAGTAGCCATCTCAGTTTGGACAGCTGCTTATTGAGCCTGTAAGTGCTCTAATTGTTGGGTGAGGGCCTCGAGTTGGGAGGGGTCCATGGTCAAGTTTGTACAACTAGAGTTGACAAAACGACCACTACGCAGTTAGATGCAATGCACACTAGCTAAATGAAATGCAATTGAGATCAAATAAGCAACAATTACGAGTAATGAAAAATTTCGACTTAAGAAAAATTTAATTATTGTTTTTTTTTGGAATTAAGCAAATCCAAATAATACGAACGAGTTGTGCTGATATTTAAAAGACAAAGCAAGGACCAAATATCAATTAAAAAAATCTATTCACATAGGTGTTTTTTTTTCAAGAACTAATGAGAGAAGAAAGCATGGGCACGGTTAGGAAAATGAGAGCACATAATCACAAAGCTAGGAAGTAACCAAATCTTAGTGCCAAGTAGATAGGCTGAGATAAATATGGGGCCTAAATCAATCAAGGTCCGTTGAAATGGGTTGTGGGTAGGATGCTACAGTAATCAGCAACACAAAAATATATTAATACATTTTAGAATGAACATAAACGTAAAACGGAAACACCCTTCGCTAGACAGTACAAACCGATCTTCTGAAACACATGTAACGGAAAGCCACTAGCGTCTCGCAATAGAGTCAAGGTGTTCGATCTGGTAGTTGATGTCGCCAGAAGATCAAAGAGTCAACACAAAAGGTGCCGACAGGGAATCCCGGTGGATTTTCGGCAGATGAAGGCCTTCCGGTGAGTTTTGACAATACGGTGACCCACAAACAGTACCGACCGATGACACTGAGCAAAACCCACGTCGGAACTAGACCAGAAACGAGGTACCGAACCAGGTGAGTTGCCACGACATTGCTTCTATCTTGTTCACTGATCTCTCTTTTTTTTTTTTTGAAATACTTCCCACACATGGTAACAATGGAGAGAAAAATTAAAGAGAAGGTTTTCTTTTGAGTTAGTTTGAGTATAGGTTTCGCAATGTAGAAGCAAGGATGAACAGCTGGGTTTGCTTGGAAAGGTTTGATGAAATCTGGGTGAGATGAAGAAGAGGTAGAAGACGAAGACAAGAAGAAGAGAGAATAAATTAACCGTGTTTGAGAGTTGATGTTACGGTTTAATGGAAACACTGAAGGTCCGAGAGTTACGCTACTATTTAAGAAAATAGTAGAAACGGCACTTGATACCAAATATGATGTAGGACACTAGAGAAATAGTAAGAAACTGAATAATATTAGATAGAAAGAGGAGATTTTAGAGGAGAAGAAGAAGAAGAAGCCAAGAAGAAGAAGAAGAAGAAGGAAGGGGTTGGGAGGCGACGATTGAACCAGCTCTTTTAATTTCTCAATAATCGTAGTCTGCCTCTTCCAGTCTCATTACATCCCTTAAATAGTAAAAACAAACAAACATTAGATAAATTCTAAAAGCCAATGGACTGCAATAATCCAAGCCATTATTATGAGTCCAAGTAAAATAACAACATATAAATAGAGGATGGCCTAAGTCCATCAATACAAATCCAAATAACATAAATAATACATAAGCAAATAAAACATAAATAGAGGATGTCCTAATCAATTAGGCAAAGAGACCATTTGTCACCTTACCTATTCCTCTTATACGCCGAAGTCCTGATTAGTTTGCTTAAATCTGTTGAGTTGGATAGATTTGTTAAGGGAGTTCAAATCTGTAGGAAGCTCGTAAAATTAATCACATGTTGTTCGCTGATAATTCCATTGTGTTATGTAATGTTGATGTGGTGACCTCTATTAATATCTAAATGTTGTTGAGGAAGTACAAATTGACCTCTGGTTAGATGATCAACAGATAGAAAATAGCTATGATCTTTTACTCCAGTGTGAGACAGTTTGAGGCAATCCATTATGACTTTGTGGGGTGGGAGTACAACACAAAATTATGAAAAATACTGAGTATTAATAGTTGGAATGGCAAAATATGTAGCTTTTGCAGAGATTAAAAGTAGAGTTTGGAGGAAACTACAAGGCTAGAAGGAATTTTTTTTCTTTTTTCTTTTTTGTCTTAAGGGGGTGTGAGATATTAATCAAAGTTGTAGCCTGTTCTATACCCTCTTTTGCTATGAGTTGTTTCAAATTATCCACTACTTTGTGTAGAGACTTAGAGAAGATGATGGCTCATTTTTTGTGGGGGAAAAACAAGGATGAGAGGAAAATTCATTGGGTTTAATGGGATAAAATGTGTGTCAAAATTCAGGGGGAATGGGATTTAGAGATCTCAAAATTTTTAATATGGCCCTCGTATCCAAATAGGCCTGGAGGGTGCTTAAAAATGAAACTACTTTAGTCCATAAATTGTTCAAGGCTAAGTATTTTCCTAATTCCTCATGTTTTGAGTCTCAAATGGGCCATAACCTCTCTTTTACCTGGAAAGGTATTTGGGAAGCTAGAAATTTAATGATGCAGGGTTGCCAGTGGAGGATTGGAAATGGGGCCACAGCTAGAATATGGTAAGACATATGGATCCCTGAACACCAAGCTTTAATTATGGAAAAATCGGCTACTATTGAGAGGGACCTTTCAGCAAAAGTGAATTCTTTGATAGATGTGGAGACAGGTTGGTGGGATAGCTCAAGGGTAAGAGCTCTCTTCAATCCAAGAACAACTTCAGATATTATGAAAATCCTTCTCAATCCAGCGCATTATGAAGATGTGTGGATCTGGAGATATGAGAAAAGTGGGATTTTCAATGTTAGGAGTGCATACAGATTTTTCATCTCCCAAATTAATCATGAAACTGTTGAAAGCTCAAATATTAGAGAACAATAGAAGATGTGGAAATCTATATGGAAAATGAGGGCCCTTAACAAATTCAAAGTGTTTGTCTGGAGAACGTGCAAGGAGAGCCTCCCCACAAAGCGTAATCTGTTTAACTGCAAGCTTATACAAAGTTCTGCATGTGCCTTCTGCAATACTAGGATGTATCTCATGCTGTATTACAATGCCCTGATCGTAAAGCTGCATGGTTACAACTAATGCCTGTTTTATCTGCTCTGTTTGATTTTAGTACAGTTAAAGCAATTGCTTTCTTGCTACACTGAGGTGATTCAGGACTGTTAAGCAGATTCTTTCTAATTGCATGGTCATTCTGGTACATGCGCATCAAATGGGCTATGGAAAGGTCACTATTGGATGCAAGTAGCAAAACATGCCATCTCTCTACAACAGCCTAGTCTCCCAGCAAATATGGAACCAAGTTATTATTTGCAGAAAGTGGGTTGGCATGCTCCTCCACCAGGATTCTATAAACCTATGTGGATTCTGCTTTATTTTTTTATCTCAGAAAAATTGGGGTGGGTTCTGTGCTTAAAGATGACAAAGGTCAAGTAATCATGGCTGTGATCAGTAAAGCTGAGCATGAATTTAATGAACCAGAATCAGTAGAATTACTAGTAATGCTGCGGGGATTACAGTTTATTTTGCACTTGGGGATCTCAAAAGTGGTGCTTGAGAGTGACTGCTCATGATGGAAGCCTTGTCTACTAATGAAGATTCCTTATCAATACAAGGTAATCTGTTGAAGGAAGTTAGAAATTTGCTTAATCACTTTGAAGTCGATCAAGTTCAACATGTGCTTACAGGTGGAAATCAGGTTGCTCACCATTTCGCAAAACATGCATGGTTTGTATCTGATTTGGAAATTTGGATGGGGTCCTTTTCCTACTTTTCTAGCTCAGTCTATTTGGCTTGATAATTATCATTTGTAAGCACGCTTATTGCTAATGTTAATGAAGTTTCTTCTTATAAAAAAAAAAACTGTAATTATGAGATAATAATTAGACGAGAAAGTTGAAAATTCAAAATAAGAAATGGGTTTTGAGTGATATTTGAGAAAGAAATTAAAAAAATTTAAAATGATATGAGATGAGATTAAATGATTTGCGTTTTCAAACAAGGGCTTAATAAAAATAATATCACTATTTTTACTTATTTATCTATGAATCAAAATATCTTCGAATTTTATTTGAATATTGTCCGCAAATAGAAGAGATAGAATATAATTAATGTAACTGAAGTATTAAACGCTACACGTCAAAATTCAAATATATATAAATAAAAGTGATGTTAGGGAATAGCCAACATCCATTGCATCCATCTGACATGAATAGTGCTATGAACAGTTCATAGCACTGTTCATGTAAGATGAATGCAATGGATGTTGGCTACTCCCACTCATCTTCCTATAAATAATGCAGTAGTGTTCTCAAACTAGCCCCTACTTAAGAGTTATTGTTAACAACTAACTCTTTTGAATTTTGGTAACGGCGACTTAGTTTATTACCCTTGGATGGACGAATAGAACGGCAGAATGCTCCTTTGAAGCATCTACCTTTGTGAGTGTTACAACTACAAAAATATTATATATAAGTAATTTCATAAAATGATATAGTTTTATATAATTCGTCAAATTTATTTTATAATAAAAATAATTTTACAATTTGATAAATCACATTATTTTAAAAAATTGTTTTTATATAATCACTTTGTAGTTAAATTATTTCTCTAAAAAAATTAAAAGTTTTTTTCTTGTTGGAAGAGGAAAAATTCCTTGTCGAAGAGGAAGAAAAGTTTCAGTCTTTATGTTGAAAAAGAGAAAAAGATTACTTTGCTCTGGACATTTGTATCAGGAGTAATACTACTTATATATATATATATATAGGAGAATGAGATTTCGAATTTCAAACTTCTATTTTAGATATTAGAGATTATGTCAATCAGGCCATAAGTCTTTGGCATTAAGAGTACTACTATTAATATTACTTTCATTATCTTTTTTATCATCTCATAATGTAGTATGAAATAATTAAAGATTATTTATTATATTTTATTTATACACTTATAATTTTATATAACATCTATGAATGATGAAAGGATGATAATAAAAATGATAATGAGAGTGCTAGGAGCTCGTTAGGGGTTCAGTTTTTGTGCTCCCTTAAGTGTATTTTTTTTTCTTTTTTTTCTTTTACTTTGTTTTCATCATTTTTTAAATAATTATAAATATTTATAAAAAATTATAATATTTTTTTAATCATTAAATTAAAAAAGAAAAAGAAAATGGAAGTGGATACCAAAACGGAACCCCAACAGGGCTCTTATAATTTTCCAAATAATAATAAATTGTTATAAAACTAAAAGTAAACCTACTACTATTGCAAGAAAAAAATATAAAAGGAACTCTTAAGAGCTCTCAAGAACTGAAACTTTCTTCGTTCTATATATTTTCTTATGAATTTCATAACAATTGAAACTCATATTTATAGGCCTTGAAATTACTATGCAAGTCACTATGCAAGATTTAAAATAATAGTGGTGGGGTTATTTACATAATTTTGGAGGTGGAAAAGGGGGCGGCAGCCGCCCCTCTAATAATCTTCGTTCATTACACTCCTCCTTGAATGACTACCCATAAAGAATTTGCCTCGTTAAAACCTTGTCAAGAAAAAATCTAGTGAGAAGAAAAATCAATGGCGAAGGAAAAAAATTACAGTATTCTTATGTATCACTAAATACTTTAAGATTGTCTCATTAAAACCTTACAAAGGAAAACCCAATTGGACAAAATCTTAGCGAAGGAAAAATAGTACAATCAGCACAAGTCTTTAGAACATTTACTCCCCCTGAAAAGTGCATGACAATAGATCTTTGAGTCTTCGCATTCCAATGTTATGCACAATCTTCTTGAATGTCGTAATTGGTAATGCCTTTGTGAATAAATCTGCAAGATTATCACTAGATCGTATTTGCTTGATATCAATTTCACCATTTTCTTGAAATTCATGAGTATAAAAGAATTTAGGTGAAATATGTTTGGTTCTGTCACCTTTGATATATCCTCCTCTAATTTGAGTGATACAAGCAGTATTATCTTCATATAAAATTGTTGGGCTATTATTGATCATGGGGAGTCCACACTTTTCCTGAATTTGTTGAATTATTGATTTCAGCCAAATACACTCTCGACTTGCTTCATGAAGAGCAATAATCTCTGAGTGATTTGAAGAAGTAGCAAATACATGTAGTTCTATATCCCCATCCAATATTGTCCTTTTTGGTACTTCAGGACCTTATGGGTTTAAAATGTGTCAAATAAGATAGAGGGAGCTCTACATATAAGGCGCTTGACAGACTTAGCAGAAATCTGAGACCTGCAATAATACTTAACCTCCCCCTGAGAATATGCGTAAGTTTTTCAAGTAATAAACAAACATGATTTCAACATATATAACAGGTTAAGAATTCAAACATGATTTTTATCTAAATAATGCATTAGAGAGAACATGATAATATTTTCATCTAAAATTTTCTCCCATTCATTCGGCGTTATTAGGAAGAACTTATTTATATACGACGGAAATAGTATTAGAAACCATCCATATATGATAAAAGTTATAAAAGCTTAAGGTCTAATATTATCAGTTTGGCAGAAAATCAAATCCACTTGACATTATTGACAAACCAAATCTTGAAAAGATTTGAATGCTTCAAGTTGTTATTTAAATATAATCAGTTTTACCTTTGGTTTACTCTAGCAAAAAGATCTCATATCTTCATAGATTTAGTTGTTGTTCATCCAAAACGATATTATGTCTGATAGAAATTCTAATGTGTCAAATAAGATAGAGGGAGCTCTACATATAAGGCGCTTGACAGACTTAGCAGAAATCTGAGACCTGCAATAATACTTAAACTCCTCCTGAGAATATGCGTAAGTTTTTCAAATAATAAACAAGCATGATTTCAACATATATAACAGGTTAAGAATTCAAACATGATTTTTATCTAAATAATGCATTAGAGAGAACATGATAATATTTTCATCTAAAATTTTCTCCCCTTCATTCGGCGTTATTAGGAAGAACTTATTTATATACGACGGAAATAGTATTAGAAACCATCCATATATGATAAAAGTTATAAAAGCTTAAGGTCTAATATTATCAGTTTGGCAGAAAATCAAATCCACTTGACATTATTGACAAACCAAATCTTGAAAAGATTTGAATGCTTCAAGTTGTTATTTAAATATAATCAGTTTTACCTTTGGTTTACTCTAGCAAAAAGATCTCATATCTTCATAGATTTAGTTGTTGTTCATCCAAAACGATATTATGTCTGATAGAAATTCTAATGTCCCAGATTTGAACCATGAACCTTTTATACCTCAACCACTTATATTTTCTTCTGAGGGTATAAACTACATGATAGGAGCAGAGATATATCTTTCTAGTAAATCTGATCATGAAATTGTTGCAGTATCAAGAACCATCAGTGCCCAATATGCTGCCTCTCTTACAACCATGTCTCAGAGCCTACTGGCGAGGACGAATGAGGTTGATTATCTTCAAAATCAAATATCTGAGTTGCATCAAATACTTGCAATTAAAGATAGAAAAAAATAAAAATTTAAGACAAGAAAATAAAGAGCTGAAGAAATTTGTAAACTAGTATTCTCGTGACCTGAAAACACGAGTAGAAGAGCTGGAACGAGAGAGAACTCAAATGCAAAGTCAACAACAGCAGCTAATGGCAGATGTTTAGTATTTACAAGAAAATAAGAATAGCTATAATTAATCTCGCTGACTTTTGAAATTATGCATCCAGTATATCTTGTAAAATGAGATTTGAAAAGATAATGGTTTGTCATGTTCTTATTTCCATTTCTATAAGAACCATCTTTAGCTTCATATAGTTCGTATCAAATATTCTTCTCATATCTATAATTCATCTATATTTACATTCTTATTCTACAAATTCCCAATGGCTCATCAATTTCTTTTCAGTATTTCTCACGATCAACATATGAGGTATCATTCACCTCAATTACAAGTTGTTCCTGCATCTTCCGCGAGTGCTATGTTGCAGCAAGTGAATGATTTGGCTAATAAGTCAGATCGTGAAGTCGTTTATGAGCTGGTAACTCTCGGCACCCGATACTCCTCCTCTATTGTCAATTTTTCTAATCCGTTACAATCCAAAAATCATGAGATTGAGGAGTTTAAAGAGAAGGTTTCCGTACTTCAACAAGTCGTTCAAGAGTTTGACAAAAAAATAGTAAACTTAAAGCAAGAAAATAAGGATTTAAAACCCTTACTTACCTCTTCATTTCGACTGCCTAATCCTTTAAATAAGAATGACATGTTGCTTTATGAAGAGCAAATGCATTTGACAAATGAGACTAGAAGTCTCAAATTCTTATAACTCATCTATCAATTAAATAATAAGATCTTTCCTTTTCAAATTCATACTTTGAATTTATAGTAGCCCTTGTAATATTTTCAGGAGTTTTAACAAGGTAAATCATCAACGTAAACTGTAATAATGGTAAATCCGAATTCTGATAAAACACATGGGCATATAGGATTATTTTCAAATCTTTCTTTCAATAGATACTCGTTAATTTAATTATAACATATGCGTTCGGATTGCTTTAACCCATATAAAGATCTTTTAAGTTTTATAAAGTACATATTCCTAAATGTACTTGGATTAGATGTTTCAAGTATCGTATATCTTTATATATGTAATAATTAATGATCCTTATAAATATGCAGTGACTACATTCATTAACTACATATCTAATCCTTTTCTAATACCAAAATCAATTAAAAATATGAATGTGATTGCATTCATAATAAGGAAACATGTTTCCCCATAACTACTCTCGGATTTCTGTAGGAAACCTTGTACGACAAATTGTACCGCACAATTTCATTTCTTATTACGCTTTTGTATAAATACTCACTTATATCTTATAGGCAATACACCATTTGCTGTTTGGACAACAGGTCCAAATACCTCTCGCTTTGCTAGCGATTTTAATTCAAGTTCAATAGCTGATTTTCATTTTGACCAATCATTTTTACGTCGACATTCTTCGACAATTTTTAACTCACAATTTTCATTACTTCTGGTAATATCAAGTGTTATCATATATGTTGTCGACAACAATTTTATTTCTTTCCATAAGTTTTTCAGTATTCCTTAAATGTATTGAGATCTCATTGTTCCTCTCCAGGG
This sequence comes from Platycarya strobilacea, assembly GCA_036898215.1. Lineage (NCBI taxonomy): Eukaryota > Viridiplantae > Streptophyta > Magnoliopsida > Fagales > Juglandaceae > Platycarya > Platycarya strobilacea. Next base: position 30,102,078 of record CM072548.1, on the reverse strand, counting down.
GAAAACATTTCATGAAACACCTCTACAGGAGGTTGTACTTTTCAGAAATTTTCTCTTCAAGAGTTATACTCTTCAGGAGTTTTCTTTTTAGAAGGATTATATTTTATACAGAAAGTATGGTCTCTTCAAAAGCACCGTTTCTTTTCTCTTTTGCACCAATAGGTCTTCAACGCTTCAGGCGTATCTTAGACTCATCTATTGCTGTTTTAACAACTCGTCCTTCAGGGATTTCAATTCTTGCTTAAGCATTAACAGTAGTAATATATGATTTTATAAAACCTTTAGTGTCAGTAAATACATCCTGTAATTGATTTGCAACACTTTACAAATAAATAATCTTTTGAACTTCTGGTTCACATTCATTTATAAGAGTATCAAATTTAGACAGAATTTTATTATTCCAAATAATTTCTTGTTGTGCTTCAGGTATCGACTTTTTGTTATTTCAAAATATGATAAAACTTTACTATAATGTATAAAAACTTAGTATAAGTAAATCAAGTGTTTGGCCTACAACAGGTTGTCGACGCCCCAGCTTACGCTTGGGTTAGTACGCAAATTACGACGCCCGAGACAAGCCTCTCAAGGAAGTTCATCACTCATCGTTACATGTGAAAGCATTATATATATAATTAGTAATGTGAATCAAATGATTAATGTCATTCTTCTTCTTTTTTTTTTTCAGCAATATCTCGCAGTGGAAAAGGTCAAGCCAAAAACTTTGACAAGACGTTTACGCTTGTCGCACATCACATGATTAACGAAATACAAACCCAAATTAAACATTATATACATATACATCAAAAGTCAAGGTCACCAATGTAAACAGTTTATACAAAAGCACTTCCCAAAACAGCGGGAAGAATTCTTCAAAATATACTGGCAATACAAAATAGATGCATTAACGATCCCCTCCTTCTCCGCCAAGCATACTAATAGGCGGGTTCTTCCTTTATCTTCTTAAAGTCAGGACCGTAACGAAGACTGTCCAAACTTAAACCTGGGCCTACATCACACATCATCCTAGAGGATGAGGTAAACAGGCGTCCCATATGGAGGAGCCCATCCACTCCTAAAACCAGACAACACCCCATAGGGCGTAAGTCATCAAAAAAGTATGTCGCCATAGGAAGCGACTCTGCTGCCCATTGACCCAACAGGTCTAGGGTCACTGGCCCAGCAGAATCTGTCCTAGTCGAGCCCTTGAGGGTCTGACCCATCTTCTCAAGAGTCGTAATCCGTGGATCCATCTTTTCCTGCAATAATTTCTATCATTCCCAAGGGAGCGATAGTAGAGATAATGAAAAGGGGGTGAGATTTTGGGAGAAATCTCAGCAAGTATACTAGCACTTTAACTAAAGCATTTCAAATATACAGATAAGTGAACCAAACAATCATAACTAATGTATATGCAATAGATGACTGAACTCATGCACATGCTCATGTAAACTTTCATACAGACTTGCTTCTTTCAGACTTCTTTTCATATCAGTGCTTTTCGAATCATTTCTTCAAAACATTCCACATCTTTTATTCTTTCTTAGGCGCCGTTTATCAGATACTGATCTTTTCTTATGGCTCGAAAGCCCATCTTGTCATGAATTATCGCGTAGCATATATGAGACACAACACGGTTCCCCTAAGCACCGCGTGTTCCCTACTGGTTAGCGCATCACCTTAAGGTAAGTGCATCACGTAGCTTATAGTACGGCAGGTCCTTACACCTGACCCGTCTTTGGCACCCACCAATGTTAGGTGTGACCGCACTCCGAACACCTTTTGGAGCCATACACGGTCCGCCGACTGTTCTTCATCAACCCAGGGGCTTTCACTCAACTTTAATCACTCTTGAGTGAACAGGGAGTTCCACTGGGGCACTATCCCGTCCCAGCCTTTGGGGTTCTTTCAAAAACTTAATTTTCCTTTTCTTTTTCTTAAAAACATGTTAGACTCTAAAAATATGTTTTTCATGATTTATGCATGTGACATGCAACACTTACTTATTTTCATGCAAAATCCGAGGCGAGCTCGAGTGTATTCATAGTTCATTTTCTTTTTCATTGGGACAAATTTTACAATTTCCTACTTAGCCATCATGCTCTAACACCCAAATTTAGGTCTAGGATTGAAGTAGGGTACTCGGCCCATCTCCAAACCATTAAGGCCAAACCTCCTGGGGTATTTCCTAGAGTTTTTCCTCATCATTTCACTCTAATATCCTCCAAGAATTAAAGCTATTTAATTAAAACATATATTATTTCTAAAAAGGGGTAACCGAAACCCTATTATCCAATAAGTAAACATTTTTACATCTAAATTTATTTTATTCCAACTTCTTTCATTCACCTTTTTAACTTGGGAAAATTTCCTTCTATTAATTCATTCAAAGTCTCCTCTTCAACAAGTGTTTTCTATAAGCTTAAACTAAATAATTCCACAAACAATCAATATACTTTAATCCTCTAGTCTTAACCTTAAATATCATAAGATTCCAATTAAACACTACCAATCATCATATATAAGTGATTACTTCTTTTCACATGCATGTATACACCATTACAATTTATATTAGTTATATATTTTCTTCCCATATCCGTTTTTCATTTCCTCAAGACAATATCCTCCTTAAAGAAATCAATCATACTACTAATTTCCTTAAGTAAATTTTATCTTAGCAACACCAAATTTTATAAGCTTAATACTAAGATCCACCATGCATCAACTTCATCATTTCATATGATGCTCATGCTTTCCATTTCTTTTTACTACTAATACTTGATCCATCATTTATACTCATATTCTAACCTCATTTTAACATAGAGATTTACACATGAATATTTATATCAAAGACAAGCATTAATACAAATCAATTTAATCCAAACATGGCAATACAACAATTAATCCAACAAGTATGATCACCTAACTATATACAAGAAATGTTAAAGAAAATGTGAAAGTATACTTACAATATTCCTATTAGATTTTTGCTTATAATCTGAAAATACAAACATAGAATCTCTTATTAGACTAATTGTAAGTATAAAGATTCAAAAGAAACCTTATTTCCTTTTAGCTAAAGCAATGGTGCTATATGTGTGTGTGTTCTTCCTAGGCTTGCATGAGTCTAGGCACTAACTTTCTCCAAAGTAATATCCATTTCAAAACTCTTGATCTTAGCTCCACTAATTTAGAATTCTTCAAATTGTGTGGTAAAAGAAAAATAAACAATGGTGGGGGTAATTGGATGGCTTTGGCCGAGAGGTAGGGAGAGAGTGGGGTAGGGATATATTTGCTTTGTGTTCAAATGAAACAAGCTATGGAAAATGGGTATAGGGTCACACGGCCAAACCCCTTTCTCTAGAGTCTTTAGTACAAATTTTACTATTTTTAGGTATGGCCAATGATGGATTGAAAGATTGACAACACTAGGTCATTCCAAGATCAAGTCTTGGCCATACCTTGGAAGATTTGGTTTCTTTCTCCTTCACTTGCTATGGCCGGCGCCCCCCTTGAGCGCTTAGTCCTTATTTTTCTTGCATTTCCCTTAATCATCTTCCCTCCATCATCTCATATGTCCATTCAAGTGATCTCAAGACCATACTTTTTGGGAATTGAGCAATGCATGATCCGGCCAAGACCTTGCTTCCACCGAACCCTCCATTTGCTTCATCTCCTTTCTTTGTCATTTCCATCACTTACACACACACCATACCTCTTTTCACATCACCATACTTTCTTACACATTGTACTTTATTCATTTACACATTCCTCTCTTGTCTCATCAATTTTTTGTTGGCCATACTCCATAGAATCCTCCAAGTAGCTCACGAAATACCTCCCCACCGAAACCCCTTGCTCCATTCCTCCATCCTTCCCTTCATGCCACTTGTCACACTCACATACACTATGACTTCTATTGGAAAATCAAAGAATGGTGCATTGTACTTCCAAGATTCCATGATAGGAAAATCTCTCCATAAGATTCCACACTCCATCCTACATGGCTACCTACTAGTCAACCTTCACCCACTTATAATTTCCTACAAGCATTGGATAATTTTCTAAGGTTTTTCTTCAAGTGACAAGTGTCTCTAATATGGGCTTGGTGGGTCATGAGTTCATACTATGGGCTTATGGGCTCACCACTACTCTTTTGGCCCATCCACGGAATCTATATCTCCAAAACTTCATTTCCAAGCCCATCTCTTTAAAGATTGTTTTTTTTTATAAATTATCACTAATCTTTCATATTAGCATTTAATTAAATAATTAAATTAGAATGAAAATTTTAGGGTTATTACACAGGTACTTGACCACTGTTTAGTCATACCACAACTATGACAAACATCTTCATCTTTCTATGAAGAATTATTCTGAGGGCCTTTACCCTTTTTTGAATTGGATCACTTCTGGTGATACGATATATTTTTATCATCTTTAGTGTTGGTTCTTCTAGAACTCACATTTTTATAATTTTTCTACCACGTTTATGCTCTTATTTCTTTTGAAAGGATGCACCGTTCACTTTTGGGAATTATGTAAATTCAATATTATTAATAAGACGTAATTGGTAATTTATTAACAAAAACTCATTATTTAGCTCAATCACTAGAAGATAAAATAAATGTTCAGAATATTAGTTGAACTTTCGCTCTCGATATTGCTACTGCAAGTGCACATTCAAGATATGAAAAACAATGTCTTTTTTTAAATATCATCATCAGTATTTTTTTTACTGCATAATTTTAATATTGAGCTGATTTTAAAGAGTGCAGAATATTTAATACCACTCTTAAAATCTTGTAACTTCAGGTGCAATAAGTCATAATGATATTTTGAGAGGATTACATCTTTTAGTACTCATATCTCTCTCTTAATTCATTTCACATAGTAAGATGATTTTTTACCATGAGATACACAGCATGGTCCTACAGGGACACATGATTTTCTTCTATGATTGTATCTCTCAAGTTCATCATATCCAAATAGATCTCATTAAGGATCTTGGATAAATAACTTTTTTCAAAAATGTCAATAGTAATAAATCTCAATATTTGACATTATATAGATATATAAATCACAAAAATAAATATGTGGATTTAAGAAATATATTCACATAATCATGAAAATAAAAGTAAAATTTTATCAAATAATATTCAGCAATATTACCTTTTATATTTATCTTGAGGACTGCAAATAATATATTGAAAAACTTACTTGAAATATAAGACCACTAGCTTCAGTATCGGTATAATCTTGTGCTGAGCGTGTTATAAAATTAAAAATAAAACTACTACTATTGCAAAAGAAAGATATAAAAACAACTCTTAAGAACTTTCAAAAACTAAAATTTTTTTCATTCTATATATTTTCTTATGAATTTCATAACTGAAACTCATATTTATAAGCATTAAAATTACTATATAATTTATTATGTAAGTCATTATACAAGTGACTGTACAAGATTTAAAATAATAATAGTGAAATTATTCACATAATTTTAAAGATAAAAAAGAGGACAACAACCGCCCCTCAAATAATTTTCGTTCATTACATAAATTAAATTTTCTTTTATAAGACATGAGAGCCGAACTTATAGAATGTCCTAGCAGGCATGCGGTTCTTGTATTCTTTCGTGCAGTAAGAGGTCGAAATGCACCATCCACTATTTTGAATACATTTGAAGTTTTGCTTTCATAATCCCATCTCATGTCAATTTATTTTATTTTATTATTATAATTTTTTTAATTTTTATATAAAATAAGATAAATAACTTTATTTTTTTAATTTTTAAAATAAAAATAATATCAAAAATATATTTTAATAATATTTTATTCAACTTTCAACTTTTATTCCAGTACATCTTATCATATTTATAAAAGTAAACAGAATAAAATCACAACCTCCGTACTTTCATTGGGGCTGTCAAGTACGCTATTGTAGATGACCCATACTGATACAGTAACGACGGAAACACGAAAATGCCAACCATCCTCACCATTGGTTGTGCATATCATGTCTACCCAGGCCAACAGAACAAAATAGTTGGAGAATTCATACAGAGAAACCCAGAATTTATACGTAACTCATTAAAGTCAAAAAACTACAATCATAAAGGGAAGAAAAATCGATGGATCATAATTACATAATACTGCCCTGAATACAGAGATCTCTTGAGAGTCATGGACCACAAATCAATGGGTGCTAAGCCTGGAAGATTAGATTCCCTTCAGGCTTAAAAATGCACCAATTGTAAGATGATAACAATATCATTTCATGACCCATTTCTCATGGAGACACATTTCTCATGGAGACTTTGCTTAATTTGGATCCTAGGCAATAAGACGAGTACCAATATAACAAGTCATTCCATTGAACATTGAATCGTCCAGGTAGATCAGGTTCACAAGCCAACACAAAGAGAGAAATAAAAAGGGAATAAATAAAACTGCAAAGACACCGTCACACAAGACAATCTTTAAGGATAGAAATAGAATATTCTTCCACCACCGCCATCAGAACATACTACTATACTCCCTGTAAAGGCAGATGCAAATGAGATTAAAGGAAATAGGAAGCCACCTGACAACCCTGTTTTCCTTTTTTTTTTTTTTTTTTAGTTGTTGTAGAAAAAGATAAATTTCATTAGGTTTTCGGTGGAGGTAAGACTGATCACTTAGCCATCATCACCTTGACAAACTCCTCGTAGTTTATCTGGCCATCACCATCAACATCAGCCTCTCTGATCATCTCATCGACTTCTTCGTCGGTGAGCTTCTCTCCAAGATTGGTCATCACATGGCGCAGCTCAGCAGCAGAGATGAACCCATTCTGATCCTTGTCAAAAACCCGGAATGCCTCTTTAAGCTCCTCCTCCGAGTCGGTGTCTTTCATCTTCCTGGCCATGAGGTTTAGGAACTCAGGGAAGTCAATGGTTCCATTGCCATCAGCATCAACCTCATTAATCATGTCCTGTAGCTCTGCTTCAGTTGGGTTCTGGCCCAGTGACCTCATCACAGTCCCGAGCTCCTTGGTAGTGATGCAACCTGCAAATCATTAAGCTCTATGATAAATTTCAAATATTATTGTAAGAGAATTGACCACCAAACCTAGAGAGGCTAACTTGTGAACCACACGGATCACTGTCTGATATATGCCCATTGCCAACCATATTCATACCATTAAAGAAGTTTAAACACAATAGACGTGAAATTTAACAAGAAAACCAATCCAAAGGGACAAACAAGGTAATATTTATGGCATTCCTGCATATTCTTTTATCTCAAGGACCAAACAGGGAAATACTTCGTTTAACGAAGTTCATCTCAATGATTCAGAAAAATCATGCTTGATATCCAAACTTGGGTGTAAGATCACACGTGCAATTGAATTATTCCTCTGAAAGCGATACCTAATCGACCAGGGAACATCTATTTTTGTACTCATAACATCACACCTGCGAGCGTGTTGTTGAAAATAAATATTAAGGAACGAAGTATATGAAGTATATATGTAAAAATGGTAAACATGAAGCAAGAACAAGGCAGATCAGTCTCCTCAAAATTTAGAAGGTTTCTAATTTATCAATAAATCGCAAACATGCACCTCCCAAAATGGCAGATATCACATTCCATAGCCACATGATCTTCACAAAATTGTGTGAAGATCATGTGGCTATGGAACTTTTACCTCTTTTAAGTAATTTGTGAAGATCATGTGGCTATGGAACTTTTACCTCTTTTAAAGTAAATTTCAGAGTATCGGGTGATTATAAGCTTTAAGAAATGGAAAATGCTATTTACCCCCACAATTGGGACCCAATAAACACATATGAGATTCAAATTCCTACATAGTTGATCTCTTTTCATCCCAACCAATTTTGTTCCTAGCAACCAAACGGTGAAAAATTATCATTTGAAATGGCTCAGTTCAGACATGGTACCAGAAAGGGAAACACAGAGAAACGATGAGCCAGAAATCCTTAGACACAGAGAAAATTAAAAGTTCAGAACCATGAAACCGCATGAAATTCAGGTTAGAACATAGATCTGACATAAAGTCGCAGAGAAAACGAGATCGACATAAATCCTTATAACCAACGAACCAGACCGTAAGAACTAGGCCCGACACAAACATAAAGGAAATAGCTTTCAGACTCATCAATATAAGAGAGAGGGGGCGGCGTGGGGAGAGAGACGAACCGTCTCCATCCTTGTCGAACAAGCTGAAGGCCTCCTTAAACTCAGAGATCTGGTCGTCGGTGAGTTGGTCCGCCATTCTTCTTCCTCTTCGAAAATTCGCTGCTTTCTTTGTCTTTTTGTAAGGAGGAGGGTATATCTTAAGAGAGAAAGTGGAACTAAAAAAATGGAGAGAGAGAGAGAGAGAGAGAGAACGTTCACTTTTTAAAAAGACAAAAGCTACCGTTTTATATAAGAATATTGAAGATTTTTTTTAAAAAAATATAAATTTATATATATATATATTAAAAAAACTTAATTATATTTAATCAATAATAAAGAATAAAAGAATAAAAAATAAAGATATTCTATTTTTTTTTAAATGAATAATAAATTTATAATTTTTTAAAATATAAAAAAACTTTATATCTATTATTTATTTTTAAAAAGTAAAAATATTTATATTTATATTTATATTTTATATTTTTATTATTGATCAAATATAATCAAAAATTTTAATATATATATAAATTTATATTTTATAAAAAAAAAACTTTAATCAATCCAATACTAATATTAATATTCTAAGGCACACAGAGACAGTTCACCATTTTCATGATTCATCACCAAAGTATTGATGAGTGTGGCTCGAAAGATCTACAAGATCCTGCCACGTAGAAGAATGAAGGAAGATCAGAGACCCAAAAGCGTAGGATCCGTGGATGGCTGTGCTCCCTTGGGTACAGAATGAGATTCTCTCTCCCAAAATTATAATAAATAAAAAAGGAACATATTCCACGCGCTGTGACATATAATAATTAAAATGTTTAGCGCTTGGAAAAAGAGGAGAGCAGGAATTCGCGCTGCGCCTTTATTTTTATTTTATTTTATTTGTACATCTGTTTCAGCATTTATTAATTAATAATAACAATAATGAAATAAAAATGAATACGCGGATGGTTACGCGGTTTGGACGCGGAGAGAGTGGTGTGTGATCTCATGATGTGTCGCGTTGACTGCCACCTCGAAGAGAAAGGTGAAGAGAGAGTCCCCACTATTCCTAACCAATCACCCAGCCGGCCTTATCGAATCTCCTGACTCCTATTATTATCTTGGACTTGACGTCTCTGTACAGACCGGTGGAACGGAGAGAGTGACTTATCAGTTTCACTTATCACAATTTACCTGCTTTTCTTTAATGCATATACTTTTTATAATTTAATAAATTAAATAAATATTAAAGTCCGAAATATTAACATTTTGTTTAAATAATTCTAAATATCTTAATATGCATATGAATTATATGGAAATAAATTGAGTTAACATATTTTATCAAATTAAAGAAAAAAATTTGAATAAAAATATAAAAAAATTTGAATATATTATTTCAAAATTTGAAAAAGTTGTACTATTTTTTTATATTTTGTTGGAAATTTTAAAATTTTGAAAATTTTATAATAATTAAATAAAAAAATTAGAAATCTAAAATTAAAAAACATTTTATATTTGAGTAATATTTTAAAAGAAAATATTTACAAATAATTTAAAATTTGTTCACTTACCAAATATACCTCATTGAAAGAGGAAGTTATCAAAAAAATATCTTAAAAGAGGCCGGCATGATAACAAGACTTATTTGGAATAGGAGAAATGAATTTGTGCATGGGAAGCAGTTCAAACATCCAAATTCCATTATTCATAAAGCTCAAGAAGATCTAATGTTGTTTGCATCTATTAAGCAACAGGTTGCTGCTACCACTACTGTTGATTATGCTCTCAATGTTCATAAATAGAAGAAACCTTTAGAGGGAAAGTACAACCTTAACTGGGATGCCTCCATTAAAGATTTAGTTTAATTGGTATTGGAGCTATAATTAGGATTTGCAATTGCATGGTGATTGGGACACTAAGAGCTAGAAGACATCTCAGAATCACTACTTTCACTGACGAGACTAATGCTATGATGGTGGCTATCCTATTTTGCAAGGAAATTGGTATAATTGACTTTATGCTTGAAAGGGACTCGTTGCATGTGGTTACAAAGATTCAAGATAATTTGTGGATTGGGGTCAAGGTGGTTTAATTTTTAAAGAAGCTAGAGCTGTGTTGAATTCCTTTGCAGCTTGGAAGATTGATCACACTAAAAGTGATGCTAATATGGCTGCTCATTTGCTAGCCAAAGATGTCTTTAATAGGGAGGAAGATTTATATGATATTGAGGATATTCCTGATTGTATTAAACAAAGTGTTTTAAGTGGTCTTTGCAAATGGTTTTGTTTGAGCAATAAAATTATCTTAATCTATAAAAAGAAAAAAACATTGAAAGGTAGCTTTTAAAAAACAAAAAGAAATGTAATCCTAGATATGAAATGAAACCATTTCGAGATCCTAATTGTAGCGTATTGGTGTGTGTCCTCTTTTCGAATTGTGGATAGTGATTTGATAAGAAATTGGGAGGAATCTTACTCCATCATCGTGCATCACAAATTGACATGTAATTGACATGAAATTGGGAGGAATCTTACTCTATCATCAGAAGGTGCATCATAAATTTACTGTAAATTAAGGTATAAACAGAGTTTCATTTCATTATTATTATTATTATTATTTTAAATTTTTATATAAAATATAATAAATAGTTATTTTTTAAAATATTACAATAATAAAAATAATATTTTTATAATACTTTATTTAATTTTCAACTTTCATCTTAATTTATTTTATTTCAACTCAATATCCAAACCAAACCTAAAATGGGTGAGCCGACATAAATTTAAATCCAACGCGCAAAGCTCTACAATAACTACATGTTCTTTTACAACAATTAGAAACAATTACACAGAGCCAATGCAAATAAATAAGCCGAAATTGTCCACCTAGGATAAGAAAGTCCCAAAGTAAGGTCGTTCACTTGGATTCCTGTACACTCAGACCCAAAATTAGGACTTAATTTTAGTAATTTGCTTTATTTATTTATTTTATATATTTATTTTATTATTTTAGTGAATATTCTAAAGCCTCAATTTTAAAAAGCTAATCATATTGATGTGAATCCATGAAATTAAAAATCTTTTGAACTCACGAACAAATTGAAATACATTTAAGAAAGTCAAGAATTAAGTCAAAATGATCTAGATGTATCGAAAACTTGTTTCATGAACCTAGATTAAAGAGATAATGCTATAAAGGGTTTGTCTTTAATAAGTTATTATTTCATTCAAGAACAAGCAGAAAAACTAAGAATTCTTTCTAAAAAAAATATCATTTATGTTCAGAATACTGTAAAATAAAGAAACATGTGTTTTTATATCTCTTGATGAAATTCTAGGGGCTAATAAGGCCTATATCACTTAAAAGACATGGGATGAACAATTTTAAACCCAAAAATCCTAAATCACACTCCTATAGCTAATAAAAAAAATCAACTTAATGAATTAAATAGGTCCAAATGCTTACAACCATAGAAACATAAAAATAGAACTACGCCTCTATATATATTGAAATAAAAGTATTTACTAAATTACTAGGTTATGTCACCTCCCTGTGTAGCTTGTATCATATAGATTATAGTTGGTTCTTCTTCTTTCATGACCATTTTGAATGTTGAGGTCTTGCTCGTTGAATTTGCAAATTCGGCCCAAGTAGATTGCACCAGTCCTTATATTACTTCCTTGATCTTTTTAACTTTTAACCAAGTGATTGGCCCATCTGTAACTAGTAAGGGGATCTATTAGACTTGGTTAACCATGGTACTCATCATTCTCCTCCTTAAAAGGATTCGACCTTGAATTGTCACATTTATCAAAAGAAGAAAGATCAGAAATATTAAAAGTAGCAGAGACATTATACTCATCTAAAAGATACACTTTATAAACATTATCATTAATTTTCTTAAGAATTTGAAAATGTCCATTTCCTCGAGAATGGAATTTAGTTCTTCTATAGGTTGGGAATCTTTTTTTACATATATGAACCCAAATCCAATTTCCTGGTTCAAAGATAACACACCTTCGCCATTTATTGGCTTAGGAAGCAAACTTTTTATTATTCTGCATAATTTCAAGCCCTACCCTCTCATGAATTGACTTCACAACTTATTGGGTTTTTGAAGTTTCGGACGGGATCGATGACTTATTTGGAAAATAAGTAGACAGTTCTGGATTGAGCTCAAGTGGAACTCGAGTTAGATGAAATAGATCAAATTGGAGCATATAATGAAATATGTAATTGGTTTTGAGGTTTTCAGATATCTTCACTGTGTAATAATAGTTGGCAAGTGATAAGGAGTTGACTTAGAAGTTTAGTTAGTTTATATTTGTAATAGAAACACAAGGAAACCAAAATCTGCTGATAGGTAACTAAGTGAATCAAAACTAGATTTTATCCTAACTAAACCAAAAAGTTACCTTCTAGAACATATCAAATGGAGTCTTAGGAAGATTATTATGTAACCAATTGGATAAGAAAGAGGCTAGGAGGCATTGGACACCAAGAGAGGCTGGGATAGTTTGGTTCATGCATGGTTAAGTGAAAAGCTAGCTCACATCTTAGGTAATCAACTTCTTCCTCAATTGATCAATTTTGGCTGCTAAAGTATCTCAATATCAACCATTGGATGATGATATTTTCTTCCAAGTCTAGATTTTATATGCTTAGATTTAATCATTTGATTTTAGGAGGTATAACACATTATCTCTCAAGCAAAGGTAACGGGTTGCCCTTAGCTGCCTTCTCCTCTTCTTTCCTTTATATGGCTTGACCACCCTCCTATAAATAAGTGTTTGAGAGTTTCCTAACTTCTTTTGGAGAATATAGCACACGCCCCATTTGAAAGAAGACAGAGAAAAACTCTTTTTAAGCCTTTGAACTTCCACACATTCCCTAAGTGAGTTAAGTGAGTGATCTTGAGGAGAAAGTTTGCAAGGATTGATTTGATCATTTCTAACAAGTTTTAAAGAACTAGTAAGTCCACATTTTAGCTTAAATTTAGTATGGAAATGACTTATTTGAGTGATTGAACTATGCATGCTAGTATTGGACTCTTAAAACCATGTTTAAGTGATGAAATGAAATTTAAGTATGTTTGAATTGATTTTGTTATGGAGAGATGTTAAATAAAATTAGAAGAACTTAGATTTATGTTTTAATAAGTAAAAATAAGGTTTATGTGAAAGAAGGGCATGTTTCAAGTTGAAAAACCCTATGAACTGTGACCTCACTCAACATATGGATCGAGCGAAAAACAACCAGAACTCTTCGCTAGAAGGTCGCTTAATGTTTGGCTCGAGCGAAGTGCAACCCGAGCCTCGCTTAACTCTCGCTCGATACCTTGCTCGAGTGAGATATAACCCGAGACTTCGCTTAATGCTCGCTTGATACCTTGCTCGAACGAAATATCCTTTTTTTTTTTAAATTCGAGACTTTTCCTTGGCTTAAAGTGGATGATTCAAGAAAGAAAAGTTATCTATGAATATAAGTGTAGTTTATAGAATATATATTGTATTGGATGTACATACAGCATGAAATTTAAAAGTACATGCATGTCCTATTATGTGATAGGTTTTAAGAAAGAGTGGCATGGCATGTATTTGAGAAATACTTATAAGAGAATAAGAAATGAACAACTAAGAATAAGAATTATGGGTAAGATTAAAGTCATATCACAACAGGGACGGTGAGACGTAATGTTTGGATGATTGATGTATCGACAGAGACGGTGATACGTAACATCTGTCGTATAATATGAATGCTTATGTTATTATAGGAACGACGATACGTAATGCTCGTATAACTGATATGATAAGCAGAGATGGCGCTACGTAACACTCGCAATGTTAAGTATTTTTCGTGTCACGACGGGGACTGTAATAACCCTATTTTTTTAAGATAAAGCATTTACTTAAGAATATTTTAAAAGAATTTATTGGAAGAATATTTTTCCATAAAAATCGGATTTGAGGTTTAGATGCATTCAAAGAAAAATTTTGGATTTACCTTTAAGATTTGTGACAATGTATCAATTAGAAAAATTCAATTTGGATATAGAAATAGATAAATTTTCGGAATTTGAGAAAGAAATTCAAGAGGAATTATTAGAACTAAAGATCAAATACTTTGTGTGCCAAAACGAGTTCTCGGATTGGTCCGTCGAGTTTTGGTATAAGGATCATAACTTATTCATATGAGGCTCATGAGGTGATTCTATTTTTTATAGAACCTTAAGAAAGAGATCTAGAACTTTTATGTTTTTTTATTTTTGAAGATAAGGAATTTATTAAGGACTAGATCTGGTATGAAGTAGACGGACAGGAATAGAAGTCAACTAGTAACTGACTTAGATAAGTTGTCTTATGCTCGGCCATGTGACGAAAATTGTGATTAAATACTAAACTTTATAACGTCTTGACATGTGTGAGAACATGTAGCAAGTTGATAAGATTTCATCTAAAAGCCTTGGTGAGTAAGAAAATAAAAGAAAACAAATGGAGAACTTGGATTAGATGTTTTCAAGTGAGTTTTGACATATTTCGGTGAATTAATTATATCTCATTCATATGATCTCATACTGAAGTGATTCAAAATACTATATAACCTTAAGAGGATGATATTAAACTTTCATGTTGTGACTTTTTGAATAATTGAATTTTATCAAGGACGTATTTGGACTGGCTGGCCTTTGGAGAAACCAAGTAGCCGATTCATGCATAGGTGGAGAATTTTCTAGATTTTGCTTCATCCTCTGTCCATGTGTTGGATCAAAACATGACTCACCAAGCCTAAGATTTAGGAGTGATCATGAAACCACAAACCTATAGGACACATCACCTAATCAGTCATGCAGGGTGGCTAAAGTGTTCAAGCCCTCTTCCCTTACTCCCCAGGCCTTTTATGCCTATAAATAGATACATGGGCTTCTCTTATTTTTCCATGAGAGATACCAGTCGGCCATAGTGAGAAATATTCAAGAAAAATATACAAAAACCCACTCACATCACCTAAGTATTAAAAGAGAGCTAATTGAGGGCATTGGAGAAGAAGTGGTGTAAGACCAACCATAGACATCTAATCTAGCTCTGGGAAAATTTTTAAGTGTATATATTAACTTAATATTGGCATAGATTAAGTGGTTTGATGATTAGATTATTTTTGATATTTATTTGAGTTTAATCTTTGTTCATGGGTTAAATTGAAACATATTGAAGTAGGGGGGTCAAAACGTGTCAACGGGTCGTGTTCGTGTCGTGTCAAGGCATATACATTACGTCTAAAGGGTCAATACGAACACAATCCGTTAAGGATTTCATGTCAAAAATCTCAACCCTAACATGACACTATAAAATATCGTGTCAACACGACACGACCCGTTAAGCATATATACAAAAATGACACGACCCGACACGACACGTTTCAACCTGTAAACCCAACACAACATGTTTCGCCCAGTGAACCCGTTAGTGACCGACCCGACCCGACCCGACCAGACACGTTCACCCTATTAACTACCAGCAAATACAATGCAGAAACTTCTGTTCGCCTGAAATCAAATAGCCCACTTTCCTGCTTTTACATTAGTTTCTATTACAAATTATATTTCTAACTGGAAAAATATAAATAACTATTTACAAATTACAATCTTAAAATCACAAATTCACGCTCTAACAAGTAATACATTACAATTTATGATAATACACCATAATACCACCATAATGCAAACTCATGACTGCATTGTAAAGTATTAAAATTACACCTCAAATATAATAAACAATACATTGTAAACATGTTAATGTTACAATAATAAAATCACACATCTAAACAAACTTAATGTTACAATAGCCCACTTTCCGGTTCCATTTTTGCTCGATGCAAAGTAAGTAGCTCCACACATCTTGCACCTGGCTCGTGGCTTCTTATCACATTGTTTCTCAGAATCAGAAACTATTTCAAAAACATTCCACACATATGACCGTTTCCTTCGTTTTGATTTAGCCTCTTTAGTTTGAAAATTTTCTTCTTCATTTTCAAACTGATCCAAATCAATAAACTCATTATTTTCACCTTCTACCTTAGTCATCTGACAACAAATAAGAACAAATGGTCATATGAATTATAAGTTTATAATGCAGAACAAAGGGTCATAGAATTATTTTTTATCGGCCAGCTAGCATCAATTCTTTAAGAGCAACAATAATAATAATAATAATAATAATAATATACGCCTACAAGTAACAGGGTTTATAAGTAGAAGTAGCTGACACTATAAGAATCATGCTAATTCCACCGTTTAAAGTCCAGTTCCTGCCAAAAATCTTAACAATATGAATAAGTTTCAACAAAACGTTACACCTGTGCAACTCTCCCCTGGAACTCAAGCTCTGTTTGGGACCTATATTCAGCTCTCTCCCTTTCAGCCTCTTCTTGGGCTTGTTTTAGTCTAGCTGTTTTTGCTAACAGTATAAAAACAAAATTCCAAAGCAATCAGGACTATCTTCAGAAATACATGGCTGATATTGACTAAGAAGAATTTCTTACGTGTGAAAGCAAATAACCATCGATGCACTTTTAAACTATAACTTCATTATTTCACGAGGGAAAAACAGTTCACCTAACAAAAAAGTTCTTGCTCTTTTAGATGAAATATTAAGCATTATGTAAATATCAAACTTATGTACAAGTGTATTTGTATATAAATAGAACTTGATGATAAAGATATACCCACGGAACAAGACATGGATAACATAAAAGAGTGCATATATCTAGATAAAGAATTGCAAGATTACCACTTTTGACAGAGTTGACTATGTGTTGAGCTTCTTGTTCTACAATCAACAACTGTTGAATTCCACCTCGAACCCTATTGGCCGCCATGCTTTCCAAGAAACAATACACTGCTCTAAGAATCAGACAGATTGGAACAAGCACCAAAAAATAAATAAAATATCTCACCAATAGCATGCAACTCACTTTACAACTCCAAACTACTAACAGTTTTGTAATTTGCACCATATAGTCTAAAACACGACAATAGGAGGATTGAGTTTCAGCAATATTGAATACTTCAATAAGGCTATGCTTACAAAGTAATATTGGAGAATGTTAAAACGACCTTAATTCTTGGTTGCAAAAGTTATGAAGAACAAATGTTTGGGATCTATATTCAGCTCTCTCCCTTTCCATTCCATGTTAATATTACAATTACAGATTTCAATTCACAGAATTTGGGCCATTTTAAATTTCACAAGCTTACTAAGAATCAATTCATAGAACATATCAATTATCATTATCAATATCAATTATCAATTACTAGTTATCAATTTCATAACCACAACGTTTTGCCCAAAAGCCCGACCATAAAACATGATATGCAACAATTAGTCCTCACGGCCATTAAAGTAGCAAATCAACCAAGACCTAAAATTACAAAAGCATATAAGAATCAAAACTAACAAAACTGCAAATCTAGAAGAACAATTCAAACAAGTAATGGAAAACTAAAATATAAATATTTAATAGTAAAAATTGCTCCTAAAAAAACAAACCCTAACTTTGAGTTTTTAGATCAACAAATGATGCTAGAAGAGGGGGGCGGCGAGAGAACTGAGAAGAGGAGAGTTGCACCGCTATGTGGGTGCTGATGACGACGATGGAGGGCGCTGCATAAAAGGATCTGAAGAAGCACAAGCTGCACAATGACACCAAGGAGAGACCGTGATTTCGCGATTTCTCAAGAGTTCCCTATTTCGATTTTCGGCTTCTAGAATCTAGGGTTTGCGATTATAAATGAAAGGGGCTGAACTTGAAGGAACGAAGGTTGAAGACAAGTACTTGTGGGCTGTGAGTTCCTGATTTCGTCGGCACTGGTTGAGTGTGAGACCGTGACTTCGTGAGACAGAGTGAGTGTTTGGTGAGACCGTGACTTTGTGAGACAGAGTGAGTGTGAGACTGGTTCGAGGCTGAGACTTGAGAGACGAGAGTGAGAGTGTGACTTGTGAGACAGGAGCTCGAATCCGAAATGAAAATGGAAAGGGGATGCAGGGGATCGGGGTTGCGGCTGTGTAGTAGAAAGGAAAGAAAATGAGTTAGCGATTTGTTAGGATTTTTTTTCATTTAAGTTAAAGGTATACATGTAATTTTATATTTTTTTAACGGGTCATAACGGGTTTGACCTGTTATGACCCGTTAAGCAATCGTGTCTTAACGGGTTGACCCGTTTTGACTCGAAACTCGTTAAGAGTCAACCATAACCCGCTTTTATCGTGCGGTATTCGTTTTGAATTAACGGGTCCTGTCATATATTGCTACCCTTATATTGAAGTTTGGAGAGGTTTTTGCTATGGAAAAATGCTAGGAAAATTATGATACCTTAGAAATATATTCTATGATGTTATTATAAGAGGATTATGTGAAAATATGAGATTTTGATTTGGAAAAAATGATAAACCAACTCTAAGAAATTTTGTACTTAATAGGGGTATTATTGACAAATTCGACTTCTTTTAGTAAATTGGACATAACTTGTTCGTCTGATATTGGATTTCATTAATTCAAGAAGATATGGAAATATAAGAGAAATATCTACAACTTTTATGTTTTGAGTTTTGAGAGATAATGACTCAATAAATGACAAAAGTAGAATTAGATTCAAAACCGAGTTTATCATAGTAGACATTGACTTTATGAATTGATGTGATGTAAATGTATGTGCATGTGATGTATGCTATTGTGAAATGTTCTCACATATTTACATAGACATAAAATATGCATGTCACGAGTCAATGTTTATGCACATACATGTCATAAGTCTAAATTTATGCGTATGTTGCATTTCGTCACATATATGTATTGTTATAAGTCATGAAGTCTGTTTTAAAGAAATCCGTTAAGAAAAATTTACAAGTGAAAAGATTAATAAGTCAGTCACGTCATGATAGAGACCAGCAATACGCCCGTATGACTGACGTGTCGGTAAGGATCTAAACCTGTCAATGATATGAAAGCTAGCAGGGACCTAAGCTTGTCAATAATATGAAAACTGGCAGGGACCTAAGTCTGTCGATGATATGAAAGTCGGCAAGGACCTAAGCTTGTCGATGATACGAAATCCGATAGAGACCTAAATCTGTTGATAATACGAAATAAGTAAAATCTGGCAAGAACCTAAGCCTGTCAATGATATGAAATAAGTAAAAACTCACAATGTTACGAAAGAAAATAAGAGTTTTAAGTATTATAGAGTGGGTCCATGAAGAACATAAGTCTAAATCATGCATGATTCACATGAAGCATGCCATAAATGCATACTCTAATTGTTTGCCTTCTATATGATTATTTCATGATTTCTATACTTTTATTAACTCTTGTATTTTCTATTTTTGAAAAAATAAAATTATGTGGTAGGATTGATGACTAAGAAAAGGGAAGTCCTGATGATTTAAGAAAACTCATAGGAGCCTAGATAGTCATGAAGTTAGTCTAGATTTTAAGAATAAGTTATGTATATGATAAACAAAACTAACTGGGTTATGCATGTAAAGATACAATGATATTTTTAAGAATGGATGATATGGATATTATAGTTTTAGTTCCATATGTGATCATTAGAAAAAAAATTTATTCAAAACTTTTTCGCTATGATTTGTATTAAGTTTCGATAAGTACGGGGATGAGTAGCCTAGTGTTACTTACCCTGACACTTCAATTTGCGTTGAATTACGAACGTAAATTGTGGGCGTCACAAGGATGGCGATACGTAACGACCGAAAGACTCACACGAGACTCATCACAACGAGGACGATGATACGTAATGCCCGGATAACTGATGAGTTATATGTATGAATAAGCTAACGCGTCATGCTAAATAAACTCGATAGGAACAGCGATACGTAACGTCTATCAAAGATAAAAAATAAGTAAGACTCACAAGATTAAGAAATAAGATGAAAAGTATAAATTTTAAGTATAAGGTGGTGGGTCTAAGTAAGGTCTAAATTTCTATGGGAAGATTGGTCATCTACATGCATAAGTCTAATAAAGTATTTTCATAAGTTGTATGTCATTAATCATTGCTATATATGATATTATCTATGCCTTATTTTCGTTAACTGTGTACTTATTGAGATTTTTTGGAAGTCTAACTCTTTTAAGTTTTATCTATCATTCCTTATGGAATGATAGATGTTATTGTAGGATTAGATAAATTGCAATGAGACTCAGACATCACAGGAGATTTTGAGGTATCCTGAAGGTCCTACAGAATACTCTGCTCAGAATGGAATAATCTCTCGCATATGTGATCAAGTGAAATAACAAGATTATCAGACAGCAGTGGGATACGATATTTGTTTTGAGAAACTAACTGGGTTATGTAAGTCTTAGATGCAATAAATTTTGTAAATATGAAATTATGAAAGTTATAGTTTTACTATGCCATGTGATCTATTTATGCAGGAGTTAGATCTCTTTCATATATTAGAGATTTACCTCTTTCTTTTGCGATTTCGCATTATATTTAATTAGTAAGCTTAAAGGCATGCATGCTACTTCTTACGTTTATGAAAGATAATTAGCATTGTGTTACTTGTCCGGATGTTTCGATTTACATTTTAATCATAGCGAAAAATCGAGGCGTCACAAATTGCAAACAATCCTCCTAAGTTTTCAAATTCTTTTGAATGACAGTGTATAAGAGTTAAGTTAAAATCCTATTGACTACTTCAGTCTGGGAATGATAAGTGGTGGAAAATAAAAGTTCGGTACCTAATTTCTCTCACAAAATTTTTTAAAAGTAGTTAAGAAATTTAACATTCATATCAGAAATAATATTATTAGATATACGATGGAGTCAAACTATTTTCTTAAAAAATAAATCAATTATGTTTGCCACATTATCTATTTTATAGTATAGAATGAGATGTACTATTTTACTAAATCTATCTACTACCACAAAAATAGAATAGTCGTCGCTGATAACTGTATTTTCCAATTTCTCTCTCTCTAAACTCTTATTCTCTCTCTCTCTCACTGTATTTGCACCATCGTGCCCAGATCGAATCTCCAGTGTGTTGACGATCACCTCAGAACAGCCGTCGTGCGAAGTCTTCTCTCAATGAGCATCGCACTACTCCTCACCCTTCTCTATTTTGTCCCCCGTAACTCCACTTTGCTAATTTAGTATGTGTTTCAAGCTTATGATGTGCGTTTCTTCTTTAATGTTTTGTTTCTGACTTCCCAAAAAGCCCTTCCATTATTTATATAATTACCTTTATGCCCTAGTAATCTTTTGCCGAGCCTGTCTTACGTAACTTCCAGATTTCTTTTACTTCTTTAGACTATAGTGGGCCTTGGGCCTTAATGGGCTTAAGTGTATTGGGTTAGTTTTAAAAGATTTTTTGTTTTGTTGGGCTTTATTCCATTCAGAAGCTGCTTATTGTTTTTAAACTTAGTTATATTTTTAAATGGACTTGTGTAAGAAAATGATTGGATCGATTTTTTATTTATTTCAGAAAATAGTTTGTGAATTGTTTGTTGAGATTGAACTTATTTTAAATGGACTTTCTGGGTAGTTTTTTTAGCTGGACTTGTATCTAAAACATGTGGGCTACCTTAGTCTCAGAATCTGTTTGTGGGTTGTTTCCTTTAATTGAGTTCGGGCGTATTTTTAGTAACCTGCTTCATGACTTGTATGCTAGCCCAAGGTTTACTTGAACATTTACAAACCCACAGACCCGTTTTAAAAGAACAAAGCTGTGAAAGTATTCTTTTAGGCTATTTTTGAGCATATCATTTTAGGTAATAGTCCAAGTGACTTCTTAACTAGATTTTAATAAACTTATTAAGTTATATATATATATTAAAATAGAATATTAAGAATTATGTTATAAGTTTTGATTAATATTATTATATAGTAATCTTTGAATAATTTAATGTTTATTAAATTATCTCCATGTTATGATTTTAAATATTTAGAAACCCCACAACACATTTTCTTATAAAGTTAATAACGATTAGTATCTCGTATAGGTCATAAACTGCTATATGGGAATAATGAAGCAGTGCTAAGAGGTAATAGTATGATCATACAATTTGCATGTGTATTGTAAATATTATAATTGTATATGAAATATGATGTTATCTACACTATACGCTATAAGCCAAGTCAAGGTTAGACCCATTCACAATTTTTGATGAATGATGACAATATGCTTGTATGTATGGATTCGTTGATTGATGGGTTTAATGAATGCAATGTAATAAAATAGCCAGTTCATGTATGCAAGGTTCATGTAGTACTTAGATCATGTATGCCATGTTCATGTAGTATATAAATCATGCATGCCATGGAATGTTATGTTATGATATGTCATGTACAAAAATATGCCATGCTATGTCATATATAAGGATATGTCACGTCATGCTATATCATGCACAAAAAGATGCCATGTCATCTATAATAGTATGTCATGTTATACTATATCATGTACAAGGAAATACCATGTTATGCTACATTATGTACAAGAACATGCCATATTATACCGTCTCATGCATAAAAAAATGTCGTATCATGTGATATTATGCCAACAATAATACATGCCATGTACAAGTAAATGTCATACTAGAAAAGTTAATCAAATTCAGTAAATTCTCATGCATTAAGAAAGACAATACTATTAAGGTGACACGGACCCAAACATGTTGTAACACCTTGCTTCCGAATATAACATTTTAAAAATATTTTAAGAAGTTAGTATGCTATTAAAAATTTTCTTTATAAAACACACCAGTTACGAACATTTTATAATATATGAAACAGTCTTTATAAAATTAGAGAGAGTCAGTGGAAGTATTTGCTAAAAAAAATATTGAGATCATTCGTATTTATAAAAAAAATATTTTATTCATCGAAATTCATAAAATAAAACTAATACATTGTCTAGGCCTCTGTATCGCCTCCCTGAATCAAATCCTACCAGCTGTGTGTGTATCCACATTACCTAGGATGATTTTTATAAGAAAACATGGAAACAAAGAAATAAAAAAAAAATTAGTCGAATACTTAATAAATAACACATCATACGGTAAAAATAATAATCATCATTTTTCATGCATATTCATAGATGCATATATAATAACATGAACATGATTTTTTCATAAATGCTGAAAATATGAGATTTTTCATAAAAACATAAACTTGTTTATCATATCATATTATATCGTTTCATATCATAGGCCGTTACCCACTGTTAACTCTCGTGAGTTAGAGTCAGCGAATCTAAAAAGATTTTAATTCTGCCCGTGATCGCAGGTTGTAGAATCCATACATAAGGAGGATATACTGGGTGTATTACCAGCATGTACGAACTGACAATGCAATATGTCCATACATAAGTACCGACTTCATATCCTACATAGGCCGCTTACATATCTTATCATACTTGCATACTTATCGTAACTTAGATTTCAAAAGAAACCGTATGGCTTCATAATATGTCGTGATGCATAATTCCTCACATGAATCCATGATCTTTCATAAATAATTTTATGCACTCTCACATAAAACCATAACTTTTCATAAATAACATTAATGCATAAAATCATGATATTTCATAAATATTTTACTATATAAACTTTTCATAAATCATACATATGAATTTTTTATAATTTTTCATGATTTGGGTACGTAAAAATGGGCTTTTAAATAATGGTCATACATACATAATATTTTTATAAAAAATGTTTACCGTACATGCATAAAAAGTATGATTGTACTACTTATCTCTTAACTCTACTTCTTAATTTTCATGTCATAGCTCATAACCTATACGAAATACTAATCATTACTAACTTTCTAAAATAAATGTGTCGTGACAAAATTCTAATTGTTTAAAATCATAAATAAAATAGACTAAAAAAATATGCTTTTAGAATATGCTTTAAAACCCTTTAAAAGAAAGGTTTAAAATAAATTTCTGAAATACTAATAGAAATGATCCAATAATTTATTTAATAGACTAGGCCCCTAATGCTTAAAATCAAGTACTAGATTGAATTGGGCTTTAAGGCCCGTTTAAAATCAAATAATTTGGAAGGTGGCGTTGAGTGTTTAACAGGGGCATGACTGAAACACTTTAAACCATTAAACAAGGTTGCGAAGACCAAAATATCAAAGGGGGAAAAATAGAGTTAGCATGATGGCTTATCGAGAGAAAGGATGGGTGCGTTGCAAGTTTCTACGAGGGAAGTCACCTTGCGGCAGTACTGGGTAATTGGAAGTCTATCGCAGCTTATGTGATAGTTTTTGGCAAGAAACGATGGCTAGTGGCTCACGGTAATAAGAAAAAGAGATCCTCTATTTCAGGTTGCTTAAAACAGGGGCATATATATATATATATATATATATATGAGTTTCAGTGGTGGCCACGGGGGAGGTTCTAGGAGGCTACTAGAGGTCTATGGTAGTGTTCTAAAAGAGGAGGCTACAACGTAGGGTGGCTTAGCTTTGGAGTGGCGAGGCTGCAGGGCGAAGGTGCCATGCTAGTGCTCTGGAACGTGGGAGGCTGGACACCGAGGTTTACTTCATGCAGGGAAATATAAAAGGGTAGATATATATAGAAAAATAGCACCCTAGAGATGAAGAGATAAAGGCGTGCATGGATTGGAAGTGTGAGAGTTGTGTGTGAGTGTTTTGGCATGCACTTGCCGTGACCACTGAGAGGTATAAAAAACTATAGGGGAAACATGCATGAGATGTGATGCATGGGAGGGTTTGATGTAAGTTAATAGGAGATCAAGCTACGAATGATGGTTTTGAGTTTGAATTTCTGGGGTTTGGATGAACTAGGAGTTCGGGAGTTTATCTTGAAACAACGTGGGTTTTCTTTCCTGAATTGAATTAGAGATGGTTTTAAACTATGATAATGGTTCAAAGATGATGATGATTTGTTTAAAAATTGATCAAAACTAATAGATTAAACACAACTAAGAGAGAAATTAAAACAAATTCAAACACTATTTTTAAAACTTATCAAAAGCATAACTTGATAACATAGTAATGATAAAATAATAAAAATTAAATTAACTATTAAAATAAATCCTAATTTTCGGATCGGGATGTTACACATGTCCACTACAAGTTAAGTGAAACACAGACTCATGTGTGTTTCACTTCATATTCAGACCAACTATACAAGTTAGGTGAAATACAGATTCAAACATATTTCACATCATTTTCAGACAAGTCATGCAAGTTAAGTGAAACACAAACTCAAGTATGTTTCACTTCTTGTTTAAACAAATTATGCAAGTTAGGTGAAACACAGAGTCAAGCGTGTTTCACTTTATGTTTAGACAAGTTAAGTGAAACAAGAACTCAAGCGTGTTTCACTTCATGTTCAGACAAGTTAGGTGAAATATGGACTCAATCTTACTTTATTTCATGTACAAACAAGTTATGGAGTGCCAGAGACTCAAGCATGGCTCACGATATAATAAGTTAAAGATAAGATAAACAGATTATTCATGCATTTAAGTTACATGTTTGCTATGATTATGAACACTTTTATAGTATCATGTTGAGTATTCTATATTTTATTCCATGTTTATCTATCTCAAATGGAGATTGTGATGATGATGAGCTAGATAACCAGGATGCAGACAGTACAAAGGCTTATAAAGAAACAAATATTTTCACATGTAGGATTAGTTTGTTGTTTTACTTTATGTTTTCAATTTCATGTTTCATAAAAAGTTATGATCAATTTGATGTTTTTCATTAAATGGAGTATTTCAGTAATTGATCTCTTTACTTGATTCATGTTACGAATGTTAGTAATATTTCTATCCCACGGGAAATGAGTGTTACAGTTCCTGCCCAGGAATCCAAACATACCTAGATTGGAATTCAAGTTTCAAACTCAAATTAGGTTAGCTTAGGTTAGACTCGAGCCAAAACCCAGATGAATCCTACTTTTTAACAACCTGGGTTTTGGGTTGGATCTTTTTTTTTTTTAATAAAAGCCTACATTGTTTATATGATAGTGATGTATCATTAGAATGATTTTATAAAATAAAATGCATGCAACATACACTATGCAATCCACTACATATTACTTTATTTGAACTAATTTGCTAAGAATATTACAAAATACATACATTACTTTAATAAAAAAATAAATTGCAAAGCCTTTTCTTCTATTTTACGTACTCCTTGTTCCTTCTTGTTGCCATCCGCTCTTTTTTTTTTCTCCAAGACTTGGTCTTCTGCTAACTTAGCATGCTTCAAAGTTTTTTTCCTAAGTTGCTGCAAAACCTGTAGTATAAGAAAGCAAGTATTAACTATAAAGTATTAATATGAACTTATTAATTAATTAGAATGCTCAGAAACGAGACCATGTTGTATGCAACTAGTTCTTTTTATAAATCTACTGCATATAGATAATTAATTCCCTTAACCACATAAAATGGAAAATTATCTAATAATTAATTGATTTTGTCTAAAAAAATGTAAGAAGAAAAGTCCTGCATGCAACTCCTTTTTCTAAGTATGTAATGCAAATCAAAGATGGATGTATGGTTAATTAAGAGAACATAAAACAATGGGAATCACTATGCATGTATCTAAACTTTTTGTTCATTCATCATCATCACCATTATGATGCCCTAAGATTTCGTTTGGGATCGAATGGACACCTGAAACATCGAAACATGCAACACAAGGTTACCTGTCCCCATTCATGAGAGACAAAGATACAATATTCTTATCAAGCATATAGCAATATGTAATATTTATAATGGATGTTTTTTTTTTTCTTGAGCAATATTATGTACCAGACTAAAGATATCCCATACACCTACAATATAATCCATAAACATTAAAATTATAGATCTTTTTTATTACATCATGAATTCAGAAAATCTGTAATCATAAAAGTACTAGAGATCAAGCTCCTTAAATACATATAGGAACTAAAGTAATTACTAGGCTAATCCATTGAGTAGCTCACACAACTTAGCCAAGGATGCCATAATACTAACCATAAATCGAAGCATTGAGGCTATGAGTTCTGTGTCGTGTCATTGTTACTCTAATCGACCTTCTCCAATCAGTCATTCTCTGGTGCGCGTCTTGATCCTGACAATTCCAAGAGGAATGGTAGTTGGGACTATTACAAAGAGATTTGAATTCAAGTCTCAGCAAGTTAATAGAGAACATCTACACAGGTTAATGATACATGCATGGTAGTAAATGTATGAATGCATAATCAAAGTCATACACAAGCATAAACTAATTTGACATGTAACATGACATAAACTAACATAACATGAACTTAAGACGTGAACATGAACTTGAAACTTGACATGAAATAAACTTGAAGCATGATTGAAACATGATTGAATATGACCTTGAACATAATATGAGCGTGAATTTGAAATATGACTAAATATGAACTTGGAATCTAGATCATTAAACTTTATAAATAAACGTGATCATGTGGGCACTACACGAGTCCCTTAGAGTCATGTGTTCTTGCCGATTACTGTATCATAACATAGGTGTATGTATTAGCTATGAGTGCATTAACATACATGCCAGTTCATAGGTATCTACAATTGTTGTGGAAACACGTATTGTATGTATCTCATGATAGGTATCAACACTCGCATGAGTGTGTATAACAAGAACGTAAAAAGTGGCACCGTTAGTGTTAGTGCCCGCTACGCTCCGGAGACCAGTTAGTTAGGCCTTATTTGTAGTTTGTTGATTTTTATCTTATTAACTTAGGAAATTTTATACTAGTTTAGACACTCCAGCGTGAACAAATGAGTTCTATGAGGACATTATCTTATCCTAGTACTTAGGATTATAATGGACATAAATAGACTTGACATGACTTAAAAGGTTGTTCTTGAGATACACAATGTATACTCAAGATAAAACATGACATCAAACGAAAGGACCAAAGTCCTGACGTAACGTAACATAACATGAACATGAGATGAAAGACATGACGTATTATGAGACATAAAATATTTCATAGCATGACGTAACAAGTAATGGACAATATTTTGTAACATGGCATAACATGTAACAGACAATATTTCGCAATATAATCCAACATATAACAAATAATATTCATAACTTGGCATAACATATAATATAAAATAATACATAATATGGCATACATGTAACATATAACATCACTTAACATGACATGCTTGAAGCATATACAAATATGTGACAGAATAGTTATGTAATAGTTAAGTATTTTTTTATAGAACATAACATGTGTAATAGATGAACATGTAGCGGCATAGTATATATAATACCATACATACATCAAATGTAGTTTCTTACCCATCACACATACACAGTATACTTCTCATAAACATTAAACTTTTTAGTAAAAGGATCAAAATTTCTTACTAGAAATGCACTCTTGAATCTCAAGGTTTAGACCTCTTTCAAAGCATTTTAGAACAATTCTTAAGAACTAATATGCTTTGAGTCACCCATGAAGCACTTGGCTTTAACACTTAGCCAAAAATAGAATTTCTATTCCAACTAGCTTTGATCAAACACTTGATCCAACATATTCTATGGTTATATCTAGCTCTGATGCACCACCTTAAGGGAAAGAAGAATCTTTATTCCTTCGACCTTCTTCAATTCAAAACATCATATGATTTAGAAATGTGTCCTATAGTATATCCAAGCATTAAACTTAAAATCACATGGCTAAAAATAACTCAAAACATGGTTCTAACTAAAAACATTTTGACCCAACTGAATAATCTCTTACATAAAATTCCATGTCTTTGAAACTAATACCAAATATCTTCAAAACCTAACCGTTGGATGGAATAGGGCTTTGCTTATTAGGTGGCACAATCCCACACCTTGACTTTTTCACAAACCATCTCTTAGTTCCTCTTAATGCCAAATTTCCATACCATTTATCAAGTATGGCTAAAATCTTATCAAGTGTCCAAATAAAACTTCTCCAACCTAATTTGGATATCTCACACTGTAATTGTGAAAACACTACACTAGGTGCTACTATTGAGGTTTTATTCACTTCGAGAAAGTAAAAAATAAACTTTCCATTGAAAAATCTTAAATATTCACACTAAATGAAATGTAGAATTCGTTTATTGAAATTCAATCTTGAAGTGCCTCAAAATAACCAAAATGTATTTCCAAACAAGCGTATCGTCCGAAAATTGAAAATAAGAATATTGGGCCATAAAATCCTAAATAATCATTTGAGACTAATGACAAGACCATATCAATTTCCGACACTTCTATCTCGAATAAATAAAAAATTACACTTCTAGCACCATAGTGAGTGGTAATACTGATTATGCCGACAAACTAATTTACGCAATTGGTCGATTTGTAAAAACTTACGAGATTTTCACAAAGTTCCTAAAGCCTATAAAAATTCTACCATTGAATTTCTGGCGAACTATTACAACAACCAAGCATACAAATGACTAAGGTAAGATGACACAAATTTGAACAACAAAAGAAAGCCATGAAACTTAACAAATAAAAGTTTGCAAAGTAAAAGAAAGTAGAAAATAAGAATCTCTACGTATCATCAAAGATCAACAAATATTTTAATATGAATAGGAATAGAAACTTACAGTAGTCTCGATTGAAGATAAAGCTAGATAATCATCTAAAAAGAACTAAAAATTGAGTTAAATATATAATAAACTAAGTTCGATAGATATTAAATAAATATTTTTGTTTCAAACTTATCTTCAAGATCCATTGACAGTCTAACTTAGACCTATCGACTGTTGAATCTCTTGTTTGTACCAAAAGTTGTTTAAAGACCAAACCTATCTATGTATTCTTCCAAACTTCTGGATGTCAATAGGCTTGGTCTTTAACCAAATTTTGGGAGAAATGAGAGATTCAAATGTCTCTCGAGACAATCAACTCCTAAAAAATTCAAGATGCATCATCCAATATTGAATATAGACTCCAAGGCAACAATAGAATTGAGGGTGGCTAACTCATCATGTGGTACCTAAGTAAAGACAGGATAATTAGTGGTATTAAATCTCTACCAATCCAGTATCAAAACTGGCTGATTTTTGTGACACCCCTTCAACGAATACCTATCTAGTTCTGTATAAACTCCATAAACTCTTGCTCTTGAAGATATTTCTCTGATTTGATATCAAATTTAATTTGGTCACAGAATTTATTAGATTGCTTAGTTAAGTGGCTTAATATGAGTTTAGCTTTGGCGTCTATCCCATCGCCAACTCATTAACACCATTTTAACTAAAATCTCATTAACACCATTTTCTATTATGGATCAAGCACAAAACAACATATATAAGCAAGTTAAACCTATTTATGCTACCCCAATATTTGTCATAGTTACTTTTCATATTTATGCCCATGGCTCTAGTGATAATATCATCACATATTCACATATAATTTAATATATCATCAAATGTGTAAGGTTCCTGAAAATATACATTAGCTGTCACAAGTAAAAAATAAAAAATGTTCAATATAACATCATAAAATATTATCAATAACGATGCAAAAATCTGTACTTATTTTTTTCTAATGATCATTCGTGGGGTTCACGAATTCATTATCAACATACATATAATAATGTTCAAAGCTTGTTTTTATCTTTTAGCGGTACTCAATATTAAATATGTGTAGTTCCATCTAGCAAGATCACATCCAAGCAAATCATCCTCTCACTAATATTTTTCTTTACCGCATAAGCCTTCAACTTTAAAAACCTTGACGGCGAAGACTTCACATATTTAACGGCATATCTAATCCTTGTTACAAACTTATAAACATTTCTCAAACCATCCATAACAATCAAGATATGGGCAGCACACCATATGTAAAAGAAAATCACTACCCAATATGGTACAATCACTATCCTTAATCCTTCACCTCATGTAATCAACAACAACATCATTATAGTAGGCATTTTATTAACTGTGATTGTCAAAATCTTATTAATATCCTAATCATGCAATCTCAAGTCTAACACCCTCCCAATAATTTCGCCCCTATGGTAAGGAAATGGGAAAAGTTTATTTTTTTTTATGCAATATCCAGTTGCAATCAATAAAATGTGTAGTAATGCACATATAGTTCACATTTTGCATCAATGTCCATGTATCAATAATTAGACATATTATTTGACCATCCAAAAATATATTTTACTATATCTTCTCTTAGTTATACATTTTAATATAATCTCTTTTTCAAGCGATTCAAGATGGAAAAGTAAATCTCTAAATTAGCTAAAAATCCACAAATCATTCGTGCTCCAGTAGCCTAAAAGACAATTTATACCTAATAAAAAACTTAGCAATTGACAATCTAAGTTTTTTTGCATCATACTTCATTAGACCTTATGGGCTACACACTCTTTCCTCTGCATTTTTCTTAACACTAAAGAGCTTTTCTTCCAACTCCTTTAACTTAAAGAGTAGAAGTCTTACATGCATTCTGAAGGTAGTATAACATTTCGACCTAGATATTTAGGATATTGAATACGAATAATTTGATCTTTTGATTTTTTATATTATTGTAGAATTTCACTTATATTATTATTAGTATTATATTTTTGAATGGTTTACATGAGATTAATAAGTAGTATATATTAAATGCAGGTTTTATTATAGATATTATTTTAATTATAATTGTTAATATTTTTATAGATGAAGTAGGATTATTATTATTATTATTATTATTACTATTATTATTTGAAAATATATTTGAAAATAAAGTTTGTTATAATTAGATTTCTCCTATAGCTAACGGATTCATATTCTATAATTTTAAATCTCGCACGTCCATGTCTCTCTTACACTTCCTGTGAGACCCCGATTTTAATATTTATAATTATTTAAATATTATTATTAGTTTTATCATTTGATTTGTTATCAAAATTATTTTGATTTAGTGGTTTTGATTCTATTGTTATTATAAGTTTTTGTGAGATTCTTGAATAATAGTACTTTTAATTATTTTAATTAATTGTTGCTATTGGTCTTTCCATCTGAAATGATATTTTCAGTATTTTTGGTTTTAATTATTATAATATATGGTTTGATTTATCGCATTTTTATTAATAAGCATTGATTTTATTTTATTTGATAGTATCTAATTTATTGATTTTAAATTTATTAAATCATTAAGTCTTATTATGTTTGTTCTATTTTGGGTTGGTAACTTTTGAATAGCTCCAAAAATATTATATTATACAGGATTCTTTTATTATCTTGATTTTAGTTATTTGAAATATTGCGAGATTTTAAACGTGTTTTAAATATCTGATTTAAATATAGGATTTGTTCCTTTTAAATAATTAAATAAACTTCATCATTTTAAGTATTGATGAAAAATATTATGTTGAGAAATAAAATAAGTTGAAATAATATTTTATTTAATTAACTTGAGCGTTTGAAGTTAAATTGACATTATGCTCTTTCAGATCAGTGTTTTAAATTCATCTGTTGTCCGTTTGAAGACTGCAAAGTGTAGGACTTATAAATAGCTCAAAATGGGTCCCAATCCCTCAATTTTTCTCCCTCGTCCTTTCCTTTTTCTCTCTCTTCTCTCACGCATGCTACAGTGTCCCTAGAGGGTAGTTCGGTTTCTAGCTTGTGGCGACGCCACCCCCAGCCGCCAAGCCTCGCCTCCGACCTTGCTTGAACCACCAACCTCCGGCGACTGAAGGTGTCAACCACGGCAGCCCCACCTCCCGCCGGTAGCCCCAAACCTAAAACTGATTTTCTCCTCCATGCCCGCATCTTGCTTCGCCCATAACTCCTCCATCCGCCACCGTACCATGACACCACCCTTGCCATTTGATCCGTCACTCATAGGCGACTCACCAACAGAAATTTCAGTCCCAACAGAGCCTTCACCTTCTCTCTCCTCCCATAAAATCAAAATGGGTCTAAAAAGGGACTTTCCCCTGCCGCGCCGCCGTTCGGCCACTGTGACTCTCACCTCCACCGCCAAAAAATTTTCCTACCTCAGTTTATCACACCCCTAAAATAGTTTCCCCATCCATGTTTTCACCTCCCGTGTACAAGAGAAAATCCAAAAATGGGTTTTTACCCTTTCGAGCCAAATCTGCCACCTTCCGGTGGTTGCACCGTCTCACCACCACGAGATTCCCCATCCTCCAAGAAGTATTCTCCTAAATTTTCTAAATTTTGGTGTCAAACGGAGTACCCGAACCCAACCCGTCACTTGCCGTGCCTGGAGATGAATAGTGCATGACTTACCCTCTAGGGATCGTAGATCGGCGCGATGCTTGTTTGACGTTTGTTTGTGCGCTGTAGGTAACAGATATCTATTTGATTGTTTGATTGACTGTTTGATTGTATACTAATCTCTATTTTGTTTGCTTGAAGTGTTATCTAGTGATGATAAGTAATTTAAAAATAGATTAGTTGGGCCTAAGGTCATTTAATGGAGATTGAGATTATCTCGAGTTAATCTGTGGTTGAATATTATGTGGATGGTAATTGTTAATGATATAATGTTTTAATTGGATGACTGTTATTTTAGTAATTATTGGGCATAAAATGATCTGGTTGGATAATTCGATTATTTTAGTGATTATTAGTGATAAAATAATCTGATTGGATGACAAGGTTATTCTAGTGATTATTGGTGATAAAATGATTTAGTTGGATGACTCCAATATTTTAGTATTTGTTGGTGATAAAATGATTTGGTTTGGTGACTCCATTACTTTTTAGTAATTATCGGTGTTATAATGCTTTGGTTGGATGATTCCATTACTTTTTCACTATGTTTTAATAAGGAGATATATTAGGATTCTAATCGAAGAGATATTTGGAAGAATATGGTGAAAATTTGAGGAGGAAACTTAATAAGTACAGTTAAGTAAAATTGAGTTAAGGGTTGAAACAATAGCATAATATGTTGGACGATAAAAAGTTTATTTTTGGGAGTTCATAAGTTTCAATCCTGTTATACTTCTTTGGAAAAACATTAGGTTTTAACTCATGATATGATGTATGGTTATGAATTGAATCTTTGGATGAAATATCAATGTGCAATCTTAAATTCCCTTGATGTATATATTGAGAAATGTTTGGGTTTAGAGAAAATATTATATGATGATAATTTGTTGAAGAGAATAACTATACAGGCAATGTAAATGTGGTGATAAATGATTGGTTATGATATAGCTATTAAGTTTTGAGAAGATCTTAAGGAAATATGCATATTTTGGTAATGAGAAAATGGAAGAAAATGGAAGATCTATAGGACAGTATTGGTTTGATTTGATGTGACTTAAGAATCTAACTATCTCTTCATTGGAATATGCACGACGTGTTGGATAGAAGATAATTAAAAAGGGTAGTCTGTTCATATGTTAATATGTATGAGATATGATTTGTGAATGTATGATTCATATATTTCATGATCTACAAGTTTTGCATAAGAAGTCACATGTCGCATGCATGTCCCATGCATAAAGCACGAAAAGCATGTTTTTGAGTTAAGTGTGTTTTCAAAAGAAACGAAAAAGAATTTAAAGTTTTATAAGAACTCCAAAGGCTGGGACGTGGTAGTGCTCCAGTGGAACTTTTTGTTCACTCAGGAGTGATAAAAGTCGAGTGAAAGCCCCTGTGTTGACAAATAACCGTCGGCAGACCATGTATGGCTCCAAAAGGTTTTCGGAGCACGGTCGCACTTAATGCTAGTGGGTGCCCTAAGAACGATGTTGGTTTCAACCTCACCATATAAGAAGTTTGTAGTTATTCGGGGACCAATATCCGAGTGACGAAGAGTGCGAAGGGCGCGAAACGTATTCACCTAGGTTTGACACGGTCGCTGGGTGTGATGGTAACTAGCAGGGAGCACACGGTGCAAAGGGAAACCTTGAGGTGTCTAAAATAAGAAGTCATGACAAAAAAAAAGGGCTTTCGAGCCATAAATGATATGATATGATAAGTGGTACCTAAGATTAAAAAAAGATGAAAAACATTTTGAAAAGATGACTTTTGAAAAGAAGTTCAAACAGTACATATGAAAGAAGTCAAAGTTATATGAAAGCATTTTTATGAAAAGCATGTACAAGAAGCAAAGTTTCGAAAATTGTCAAGGATTATGGAGGTTTTTATATGAAAGTGCATGTGCATAAGTCATGTTGCAAGTCTCATACTCATGGTACATGCACTCATTGCTTACTGGGATTGCAGAAAATGAAGTTTGGCCCGAGATACAGACTCCACAGGAAAATAAATTTGTTGAGAGGATGAAAATTGAGATTATGATCTCGAAAGCAGTGTTGCTTATCTTTTTCTTTTGAAGGACTGTATAATCTCCTGTTGAAGAAATTGTTTTAAATTGATTGTAATTTTTAAGAATCTCTGGTATTAGAACGACTGACTTTTATTTATTTTTCCACTGCATATATTTATTGTACACTTGGTGCATTCTTCACACACTCTTTAAACACTATTCGATGGGATGATTGATCCATGAGAAGATCGTCTTGATGTCGCGAGTCCTTCTAAATCCTAAGGGGGATTTGTGGGCGTCACACTTTCCACAGCTTACACGTTCCTTTTCATAATCTCTACATTCACGATAACAACTTATTTAGAGGATCTATCATCATCGTTACTGGTTAAACAGTTAATCTTCATAGGGTTTTCCTTTTACCTATTATATATATGCATGCTTTGGTCCTTCCGTTGGAAACAAACTCAAAGCACCAGCCTCCTTGCTAGATTTGGAGCACCCCCCAAAACCAGCCCATGAAGGCACTACAACCATCATGCCACCCCTTCACATAGCAACCCTACATCTAACCAGCCTTACCTAACTACTACACACGGCCAGTGCAAACTCACATGCCAAGAACCACCTTACCATAACACCCCATGCTCAGCCACACTATGAAGCCAAACTCCATGCCATAGTAATCACAGCCCAATAGTCCTAAACAACCGCCAAAATCTTCCTACGACTACCGCGTTACGCAGCTAATGGAGACCTTACGAGATTGCCCTTGGAAAGCCATCAAGCTGCTGCCATCCTCCTCTATTTTACACCACTCGATATAGAGGAATGTTTTCCTCCACTTCTAACCATAACCCAGCCACCTTCAACCACTGTAGGGACTTTAGACAAGCTCTTGCCAGCACAGACAGCGCAGACCCTATCAAACCCACAAATTTCTGATAAGCTCACTACCGTTGGAAGAATTATTCCCTCCCCCTTTGTTTTTGATTACAACCATGTCTCTCCAACTCTCTTTCTCTCTCACCACATTGCACCATCATAGAGGAGCCAATTGCGCTACCGTGAACCCCAGCTAGCAACCCAGAATGTCGTTGCACCACTTTTTCCCTTTTGGTGAGTCCTTTGTCCTTCGCATGGGTTGTGGTCTGCTCTAAGCTGTAGGTAGTTGTTTGGTCTTTGCATGTATTTTTCCTTTTATAAACTTTGTTCAGCCTTTCCCTAAATGGTCCACTCATAATTTATGTATTTACTGTTATACCCTTATAAGCCTAGTTCAAGTATTCTAGGCAAAGCTTCCTTAAATGAAAGTCTTGGGCCGAATTCTTAATTATTCGCAGAAATTGTTTTTGTGTTATGAACTAATAGTACTGCCCAGTTTGCAATTTTGTTTACTAAAAACTATTCTCGTGATTTTCAAATAGACGTGTTTGATGCCTTAAATGTGTTAAACTTAGTTTTCAACTAGGCCTAGTTTTAAATGAACTGGGACTTATTTGAGAACTTGTTATTTGTAAGTAGTTTTCTTTAATTGAGACTGATTTTATTTATGTGTTTTAGACTTAGCTTTTATATGAGCTATTGGGCCCAACTTGATTATTTCAGAAACCATTACCTTAATTGACTAGGCTAGTTCTATTTGGACTTGGGTTTAAATCTTGTTGGGCTTGATTCATCTCATTTCAGATTATTTTAATATTTTAAGTGGACTGTTTTCTTATATGGGCTTAATATTAGTATTGCATAAACTGGTTCTTATGGCTTTCCAATTAGACCACGGTTTTACTTTATTAAATATGGGCCCGTACCCTTATTTCTTCAGAAATATTTAAAGAGGCGTTAAAGCATATTTTAAAATATATATTTTAAAGTATTCTACCTATACTTTATAGCCTATTATTCTAGTTTATATTACAATTGACTTTTAACTAGATGTTTATAAAATTATGTAGTTATAATCTAAAGTAGAATATTTCGGAATGTGTTTTGGACTTTGAATCTTATTGTTTCATAATAATCTTTGAATAATTTAATATTTATTAAATTATTCCTTTATATGATTTAAAGTATCTAGAGCAATACAATAAGCTTTTCTAGAATTGTTAGTAATAATTCAAACTTCGTATAGGTAATATCGAGCTTTGAAGAAGAATTTAGAAAGCAACGTTAAGAGATAAATAAATTTGATCACAATTTAGGATCATCACAGTTAATTTATATTATTAGTTGAGCCAATTATTTGATAGTACATTTTCATATACCCCTTATTTCATGCAAGCATGTCATTCAATATAGCACAATACATGATCATATCATTTAGTATCATGTTCAGATTCAGCGAGTTATAGTTATATATGTATGTAAATTATGCATTTCATGTCGCATAAGTCTTATAAGTTAAGTTAAGTTCAAGTATAAAATTGGATTAGATCAGTAATCTGTTAATTAGTTATTCATATAGTCATTCAGTTGCATGGTACCAATGCAGTTTAGATCAGTGTAGATGTATAAGTCACGGACCCAGGCGTGGTCCCATAGTATGCTAGAGTACTATCAGTAACTCCCCTTACTATAGTAGGACGTGGGGTCAGTGCACAATCTTGCACACAGAGTTAAGTTTGTTGGCCAATTAGATCAGTTAATCAATCAAATTAGTCAGTTAAATCAGTTAGTTAATTCAAATTTGGTAGTTAACCTAGATCAATCAGGTAAATTAGTTAGTTTAAATTAGTTAGTCAGTTAAACAAATAGGTGAGTCATGCATATAACATAAGCATCAGCATGAACAGTCATATTTCAGCTCTCAACATGAAAATTTTATGAAAATTTCTTATAGTTTTATTTTACGATGTGATGGATTTTTTATTAGGTCATCGACTCATTTTAGTTTTTTTTTTAAACAACCCAAGTGAGGAAGATGATCAGTGCGAGCAGACAGACCAGGAGATAGAGCAGTTAAATTTAGACATTTATTGTTTTATTATTTAATTATTAAATCAGTTTTTTTTTATTAAATCATAAATCTTTCAGTTGAATGTTTTGGGGACATTTTCTTAAAACTTCAACTTTATGAAATAAATACTATTATGTTTTATTATAAAAATGAGTTTCTTGTACTGGATTTAAAGTTTTAGAAAAACTACATAACACTCCTTAACCTACAGGAAGGGAGTGGTAGACAGCGTATGATAGATGAAGTGTCTTTCTTGTAATGTAATGGCAGCTGTATAACTTAGCATAGTAATTACACTGAGTTTTTGAGTTATTGTGGTCAGTAGGTTGTACTCTAGTCTTTAGTAAAAGTGTTCCCAAACTACCAATTGGTTACTAGTTTTTTTTTTTTTTGAATTTCTTGGGCAAAGGTTAGATGGCATGGGTAAGATCTTGTGTGTATGGATGAAGGGGTTGAAAGACTCCTATGCTCCTGCATATGCACTAGAATAGAAGAGAAGTCACCAGCAATCCCTTAATAGTTTAATATGCCAAATGCAAAATGTAATTAAGGCAGTTGAAAGTAATACATTAAAATCTATAAACAGATCTAGGTAATTGCATACACAATAAGCAATATCATGAAATACCAGCCATCCAATACTCAGTCAAACTAAGTAGAGGATATAATTAACAACAAGAAGGCTCAATCCATCTGAGTCACTGTAGCAATAACATTTTTTCTATTAAACAACTCAGAAGTTGCTTTAGCTCACAAATTACACAAACCACCAGATGAACATATCGCATATAACAATCAAACGACACTTAACTAACACAAACTCCTGTATAAACCACTAGCAATAAGAACAAAGATTAATCATAGAAACCCATTTGGAATTTGGGAATCAGTTGTGATAATCACTCAATGCAAGAATATCAAAACAATAGGCATGCTCAGATCATGATGAGGTGAATAAACTCGACCATAAAGAGACATAAACATAATCAAACGATACATGATAAAAGCTCAATGTTAAAGACCCTAAAGACCTAAAAATGATACATGGTAAAAGCTCAAAAGTGTCATTACAGGGAGAGAGATGGAGAAAAATTACCTTCAATCCGTGTATGAGGATGAAGGCGATGGATGGACATAATGAAGATGATTGTGAGATGTGATGAAGATGATGTCTCAATGGAGCAGAATTTCAATCAGTAGAGGAGGTTAGGGTTTTGGCATCAGTGAGAGTGAGAGTGAGAGATTGATATTAGTTAAATGACCTTGTTTTCATACAGGTGGTCTATTTCAGAACAGCCTAGGTATAGGGTTTGAACTGGGACTTGGCCTAAGTTCACTCGGGTTTAATTATTTGGTACCCGACTTGAGTTTCTTTTGGGTAGAAACCCATAACCCAAACCCAATTAGCCAGGTGCTGAACTAGGCTAGGAAAAAATCTAGCTCAGATGAATAGTCCAATCCAAAAGTAACAGATGACAAGATAACAAGCTACTCGACCTTAGTATCCATGTTGTAGATGGAAGCAACATTATATTGATGTCGCATCCCTCCTTATGTCCTAGTCTGTGGAGAAATTTAGACGTGGCTCTATAGACACGTTTACCAGGAAATTCTCATTCCAACAAACACTACTTGAGGGTCAACTTCTAGGTTGTGTTTAATTGTTGAAATAAACTCAACTCATCATGAATCAATTATTGATGAGACCATTACCTTTTAAACTTCTTGTAAAAAAATTAAACTCATTTCAATCTGAAAAACTAAACTTATCTCAAATTAAAAATGTAAAACCCATCTCAATGGGATTCATAAAATAATACTATTTACAACTCAACTCAACTCACTTATCTCATCATTCAAGCATAGCCTAAAATGGTACTTTATATTAAGATTTGAATTTTTTTTACTATTGAGATATTTTCTATCAGCCTAGAACCTTTGAAAACTCTCCCATGTTGCATTGTAACTAGACACTAGGTGATCCTAGTGGGAGATCCTAGTGGGAGATGTCTCCTATGACAAAGTTAGAAGTATTGCATGTGTAGGATTTAAGAAGTCTATGGAATTTTAGGGCCTTTATTGGAAGTATTTATAAGAGACAAGTTGTATCTTGCATGAAAGATATCTCACATCTCTAGCTTGCTTGGTGATGCATTTAATGTGAGTTATTTTGCTGAATGCATTTGATGTTGGATGTGCATTAGATTTTGAAATAGTCATTGTCAGGTAATCATAACACATTGCATGTGATGACCTGATATTTTTACTATTTAGATTTCCTGTCAGGAATGACCATATTAAATTTCTTAGAATTATTTTAGTTATTTCTTAGAACTTTTTGGAAATATATTTACTATTTTACTTCGGGCCTTCTCTTGTATTAGTGTTGAATAATTTAGCCCATGAGAGTCGGAAGGATTTTATGAACAAGTGGAATAAACACGGGAGGTTATATAAGCAAACTTGGGATTTTCTTAATGATAGGCATGTGACTCAACTTATGCTTAACTTTATCATTTTTTCTCATGTAAGATTTCATCTTTGTGGAGTAGAGACAATTGGCAAGTGAAGGAGAGAGGAGTGAGCAAATCTTGGAAT
Source organism: Platycarya strobilacea (assembly GCA_036898215.1). Taxonomy (NCBI): domain Eukaryota; kingdom Viridiplantae; phylum Streptophyta; class Magnoliopsida; order Fagales; family Juglandaceae; genus Platycarya; species Platycarya strobilacea. Next base: position 30,061,064 of record CM072548.1, on the reverse strand, counting down.
TTTCTTAGCAAGTTTCGGTTACGATGAATTAGGAGACAATCCAATTGGTTAAAGGACTTAAAAAGGGACACTTGCTCAAGCCAAACCATCCTAGAACTAAGAGTTTGGTAAAAAGAAGATTTGTCATTTTCTAAGATGATGCCAATGACATTGGAGGGAGAAAGAATGCCTTTCTTTCTTCATCTTCCTACTTGTTTCAAGTCGGATTAGGAAGAATTTGATCTTATCACATAGGCATGATTACTCCATGTAATAACCCGAATTTTTATTTCTATTGGATTTTTTATACTCGGAATGATTGTAATTTCTTTAAATTTATTTTAGTTATGTAACACCCCTGATGAGTGCGCGAAAGTGCACTCTAAATACCTTAATATTGGATTAAATTGCAAAGAATGAAAATAGAAATAATTGAATCTCACTTATTTTATTGAATTAGATTTCTATTTACATTGAGAGGTTTTTAAGCATTATTTGTCGTCTTCATTTTTATTCTTAATTTTCTTAATTTATTTTATTTTATCTTATTTCATTCTATTTTATTTTTATGTTTATTTTTTTTTTCTTAGATAGAGTGAAAGAACTCATGGGCCCATTTCTTTGAGATGCATTCATGCTCGGCCTTTCAAGAAAGAAACATCACATGGGCTTCAACATGGAAAAATCAACACACGGCAACATTTAAAATGGACTTGAAGGAGCCCAACACATGCAAGCATGACCCATTAATGGAATTGATTAAACATGCCAATTGGATACAGAACGTTTGACTTTTACTTGGAAAGGGCACATATGAATTTGAGCCCATGTTCTACATGGCATATCACATAAAGGGCATCACATATTCATGCTCTATATATATATATATATTTGGAAGCAACACATAAGGGGGTATAGACCTGAACGTGAACGAACAAAGAGACGAAAAGAATTGATGGCCGGCGGCTGTGTCATTATTTTTCTCTGGAGATTTACGTTGTCCATTATATTTATGGTAACTAAATTCTCAAGTAGGTTTAGGGATAGACTTGCACATTAGATGATATTTTTAATTAATTTTTAATTCATATATTTGATTTTTAATTTATTAAAGCTTTTTCGTTTATCATTCTCAATATTTTGTTAATATTTTCTTATCCGAATAATCTAAAAATTTATTTCGTTTATGGATCCAGTCATGTTTTTTCTATTGATTGGATTGATTCTTTGATTATATTTAGATCAATTGATTATCTGTATTGATTTAGTTCTTTGTTGCAATATTGCTCCCTGAATATATTATCGTTGTTGAATTTTCTCAATGTAGATAACAATCTGTGTGATTTAAAAGTGATAAATGATTTTTCAAAAGGTTACATTTGGTTTAATCTTGGTTTATAATTCTATATCTTCCGATTGAAAATTACAAAATTGAATTCTCAATCGAGTTATCAGTGAATTAAAAATAATTAAAATATTGGATATGTACAAGGAATTCCCGACACTCTAGTGTTCGTCAATTTTGATTACTTTTTCCGTTAATTACTTCGTTTAATTTTAATTTTTATTTAAAATCAAATTTTCTTTTTTCATTAATCATTTATATATTTTTTTAGTTTCTTTGTTTTTTCTACTATTCTTTTAATTTGTCTCCCTGTAGAATCGACACCCCAAAACTACACTACAATTATTATGTTATTCTTTGGACGTAATTAAATTTTGGCGCCGTTGCTGGGAGACGGTAGAAGAATTATTAGATAGTTTTTTTAGCAGTTTGTAAAGGCGGTAATTATGTTTCCTCTTTTTACTTGCTGCATTAATTTTTTTAAAATTTTTCTTTTTCATAGTTTTTTTTAGCGTTGCATTTTTTTTTCTTTTATTCTTACTTTGGGGTATGTGACCTGTGTTGTCATCATCCCGAGTCCTCGATTCCTTTATTTTCGTAAATGGCGAGTTGGGGGCTTCACAGATCATGAATTTTAAAATTGGAAGAATTGCAACAAAAACGAAGAAAAATGACCTATACATGTTTCGGGCCCTATAGAGTTTTCATGGTTGTGTTTATTTTTAAATTTTTATGATTTGATATTTGATTTTAGTACAAAAGTTACATGAGGAATGGAAATTTTGATAACTTTTGGAGTTAGGATGTGAAATTCCTATGTTAGGGGTAAAATGATCATTTTTCTACATGTATAGGGTAAATTGCCACTTAGTATTTTTCATATTGCTTATTGTTAGTAATTAAGTTCTAACATTTAGAATTACTATTTTTCTCATAGAACGCAATGATTGAGGTAAGTTAGCTTTTAACTTACTATGAGCTTAATGTGTATGTGTAATAAGTAAATGAACTACAGTGTATGTGTGTATATTTATTTCTATGCCATATCATTATATATTTATTTGTTACACAAATTATTTTGTTATGAAATACTCATCTATTACACTATATTTTGTCAAGTATTGTTATATGTTACAAGTATGACATGTTACGTATGTCATCTGTTACATATATGTCATATCACGTAATACTCACTGTTACATGTTATGCCATATTACAAAATATTTCTATCTCAAGTAAGTCTTGTCACTCGGAGTTACGTTCAAGCCATGTTATGTGACGCTAGGAATTTTGTCCTTTCATATTCCAATCACATTTCATCTCAAATACAATTATGTATTTCAAAAACAGTTAAGTTTTAGTTATTATTTTGTTTGTACTATAGTCAAGGATGATATGCATTGTCTGGTATTGTAGTCAAGGTTATGCGCTTTCGAGTACTACGGTAAATGAGTATAATCTGCCATACTACTGATGGATGATATGTGCTGCCTGGTATTGCGGTCAAGGCTATACACTGTCAAGTACTATGGTAAAAGAATATAATCTTTCATATTATAGAAGGATAATACACACTGCCTAGTACTATAGTTAATGCCATGCGCTACTGGGTATTATGATGAAGGAGTATAATTTGCCATTATGTTATGTTATGTTATGTTTGCATTCACGTTATGTTTCAAGGTCATGTTTATATCATGTTCTACTTAGGTTTATGTTATATTCAAGTTTATGTTCATGTTCACGTTATGTTTCATGGGGACCCATGTAGCACCCACATATTCATGTTTGTTTATCAAGTTTAATAAACAAGATTCCAAGTTCATGTTAAGTTAGGTTTCAGTTTAATTTAAGTAAGTCAAGTTCAGTTCACATTTTAGTTCAAGTTATGTCCGTTGTGCTATGTTGTATGTCAAGTGGTACTATAATTATTTATGATTTTGATTATGCATTCATGTCTTTACAACCATGCATGCATCATCAATTTATGTGAAGGTTTTTTGTTAACTTGCTGAGATTTGTAATCAAGTCTCATTGTGGTAGTCACAACTACCATTCTCCCTGAATGGTTGATCTTGTTAGAGGACCCAAAGGAGAATCGGAATTCGATCAGCTAGACATAGTTGACTGAGCGACAGTGCAACGTCAGTGTTAATATAGTAGTTAACTTAAATTTCTACTTGCACTATAGAGTTTCATCTCTAGTACTCTTTGATCATGGTCATTTAAGTAACTGGGATATTTTTAGTTTGGTGGCATAGCATTGCTAAAGAAAAAAAAATTATCCATTGTGAATATAGTATAATGCTTGATGCATGTGAGGATTATAGCATCATTTATGTCATGAATTGGGCAAGTAATCTTGTGTTTCATATCTCAATGTTTCAAATGTCTGTCCAATCCCAAGCAAAATTTGAGGGTGTCATAAGGTAGTTTTAGATGTTCTTGGCTATGCGGATGCCGACGAGGATGAAGGTGGTGATCAGCCTGGATTTGTTAATAGTTGATTTCATTTTATTATTTTGACTTGATTTGATTTATATCCATTTCATCGTTATTAATTTCAAATTTAATTGTGGTACCCATACATGGAATGACATCTACCTCCATTGCAATATGACTTCACCATATTAGGCCCCGACCCACCATTGCCACTTACCATAGGTTTGTAGAATTTGTATTGTCCCTCTAATTTTTTTCATAGTTATATGATCTTTGGTGCCTAATTGTTTTGATAATCTTATTGTCATTTCTGCAACTCAAGCATCAAAACTCAATCCTATTGCTAATTCGAAATTCAAATGATATATTCTTGATCCTCATCTCATCTTGGTTAGTCAAATTCTAATTTTAATTTTACAATTTTGTATTTCTAATGATTCTTTCAAAGTTTGTATTAAATTATAAATGTTTCAAATTTTATGATCTCACAACTTACAACACTACAATAGGTAGCATTAAATTCTATATCCACCCGAACCACCGTTGGTCACCCACCCCAGGTCCCCAAATGTCAAATAGCTCCTTTTGAATTTATTTGTATTTACATTTTAGTGATTAAACTATTTTTAATGTGAATGCAATGTCTCTTTTATCATTTTATGTTTATATTTGTATTCTCTTAATTTTGTTATTTTAATAGCTTAGTAAATTAGTTATTATAGTTTCATTATAATTTCTATTATTGTAAATTGTAATAGCTTAGGATCCACTAATAGTCTAGTACTGGTTTATTACATTATGTTATCCTAATTTATATTTTTTATTATTAATGATTTATATTTATTTTTTATTTTTTATTGCAGGGAGTGGGCCTAAAATGGCCAAAAACACTAAAATGGGCCTAGAAACAACAGATAGGGCTAATGGCCTCGGTGGTGGGGGGGGGGGTCGCCAGGGGGGTCAAACAGATGGCCTTCCCATTTCCACGCCCCAGTACCCCAATGGGGTATCTCGCCCTTGTATACCAGAGCAGAGTGCTGGGGAACAAAACCCAACCTCTGTCCCATGCAAGGCGGGGGTCGAAAAGGGGGTTCCCCCACATTGTACGGTGTGAGTAGCACCTCTAGAAAATTTGGCTTTGTCTAGATATCTCTAATGGAATATTGAAGTGGAGGTAGCCTACTTTGTTTGAATGTTCTTGGCAAAACAAAAAGGGCATAGGCATTTAGCTGTGTTTGAGTAAATCTATGTAATTGTAACAAGGTCTCATGTCATGCTCAAGTCAAGTCATGTAATGTTCAAGTCAAGCCATCTTATTTTCATGTCAAGTTATGTTACTTTCAAGTCATGTCATGCAAGTGCAAGTCATCGCAAAGAATAAAATGTCATATGATCGTCATTCCTGCTTATTAATATTGATGGTACTTTAAGGAGCTTGTAAATCTTCCTTGATAGTTTCAACTACTATTTCTCCTAAAATGGTAGACGATGTGTCAAGGGATCGAGAATCAGGACACGACCTATTATACGAGGTTAAGTGTGACTCTCCTAACATATATTTGGGATGTTACAAAGACTTAGAGTGTCGAGACATGCAAGACATGATTATATATCCCTTTATGTATGAAAATGCATCCTAAAAATGTAACTAATAGTATGTAATAAATGCAACAAAAAGTTAGTGTGAAATAAACTTACGCCAGAAGAACTAATCATACAAAATATATTATATCTTGAAACTGTCAGATCCACAAAAAAGTGATTAATTATCATCATTTTGATACGAAAGATAGTCTCCAAAATAAACTAAACTAACTACTTCATCATGCACTCTATGGCACAAAGAGTTAGCCCTAGAAATATCAAGATCAGGTCTAGCCCTATGTCTATTTGGTTTTTTCTCAACGATCCTGATCCATTGGTCCATGAAGTCTTGCATCTACAAGCTCTATCATTTTAAGAATTGTAGAGTCTACAAAAGGTGAGATTTACTTGAGATCTTAGTAGGTTAGATAACAAATGTGTGCAAACATTAATCAACGATGATAAATGATAAACATTCATACAATGCAGAAAATGTATTTGTCTCCCATCTGGTTTCTTCATAAAAATGGATTTTTGATGAATATTTTCATATAGAGAACATAACTTTAATTTTGTCATAAAAATCTAGCTTTCATCATAAAAATTTTGTGAGTCTTGCAATTAAACATAATGAATGGTACCTACACAGTTCTTTATCTGCACTGTAAGTACCTTCTAGGGACTGTAGAACAACTTGCACTAAAAATTGTGTTGTATGCAAACTTAATTTCATGCATTGGTAACATAACATAACATAACATCATAATATGTGCATCCACCAATATTAAGTACCATAAATATTTGACTTCAATCTAGTATTCTTTGAAAAGAACCCATTCGAAATCTAGGGGTTACCACTCAACATTTAATCACTCCAGGGGTTTCCACTAAGATACTTCCCCATCCAAGCCATTTGGGATTGTGATAAAAAATTTCCATGCAAATGTTTTTGGAAAATGATTTTCATAAAATGCAATGAGTGGCACAAAATGACATTTGGATGCAAAAATGATACTATAATTCATGAAAAAAAGGACAATTGTAAAAATGATATTTATTAGTAAATTATTAATAATCAATCAAGGTGCTAGTTAGAGGCCAACTTATAGATTGTTGAAGTTGTAAGTGATGTACTAGCTCTAAAATAAATTATTCGAAGTTAGAATCTTAGTAACTTAACGAAAATAATCATCAAAGTGAAAGGGAAATTACAAAAATACCCTCCAACATCTAAATGATGCATGCTATCTAAACCTTTGAAACTTCAACAATTCATAGCCAAACTCACTATTGATCCTTACAAATGCATGCATAGTAAAATCCTTAAAGGAGAACATGCCCACTAAAATCATCAAGGACATACTTAAATCCTTACTTTGATCAAGCTTATTCCAACACTTAGTCATGCCAAATGAAACCCTCAAATGCTGACTAAACCTCAATCATGCATGATATGATCCTATCTCCAATATCATGCTAATTAATCATGCATTCCTCTTATCCCAATTTGAAGGTTTTTCTAAATGCTATAATCATGCCTAAGTCTAACATGCATGCTTGATGATCAACAAAAGATAGAGTTTCAACTTAGTTATGGCATGTTATCATCTTGGTCTAAACCTCCATAAATAATTATGCCCTAGCCTCAATATGCAAACTCAGCTACTATGGACCCATGATTAAAATAACTGCAAACCTATCAAGACATAAAATGATCAAGAGAGGGAATACTCACAAAGTTTGGAGCCCTTGAAGCTTTCCAACTCAAACTCTAAGAACTCTCAATAACTCTCGAGAACACTCAAGAACTCTTGAAGAACTCAATAACACTTAATAGAGAAGAGATGAAATGAATTGAAGAGAGGAGAAGAGGTGTTTATATAGCCCAAGAAATAGAGGTGGCATTGGTGCTTCCTCATTGGGTGGTTTGGGGGGAGGTGTAAGGGAAAAACTAGCCAAAGCGGAAAAAGAGAGAGAGAGAGAGAGTTGTCATGTAGAGTGTTGAGAGAGAAAAGGTGGTACGAAATAAATGCTAACGTTTAACCCTTAATGACTGGCGGTTAGGGCTTCGCTCAAGGGTTAGCAATTTTGTCTTGTTCTCTTGTATTTTTTCCTTGGCTTTGCTTGGAAAAGGAATACTCAAGTGCATCTAAGGTGGTTTAATGATGGTGATTGGGCAATGTAAAGGCTGTCAAAATTAAAGATAGCCAAATAGAAAAATAAGATAAAAAGGAGTTGGCCAAAATTCTCAAGGGTAAAATTGGCATTTTGAAAATTAGGGTTTCCACTAGGATTTTCCAAACTCAGTCGAAGAAAATTTGATTAATAATTCACGTGACTAAAGATAGAATTACCCTAGAAGAAAATCTCAAGCTAAGGGTATTTTGGTTCATTGAACACAAAACACACGGTGGCGAAATGAAATGGTTTTAGTATTTAACATGCACCACAAAAGATGACATGTGCTAAAGGTTATAAAAAAAAAAGGATGACATGTGTTACGTCTTCTCCCTTTAAAATAAGATTTCATTTTTGAAATCGAGGTCTAGCACACAAATCAAACAGGCATAGAACACAAAGTCAAACAAGACTCACCAATTGCACCAAGATGTGAGGCTTGATGGGTGTCTAACAAGATCCTCATCAGAAATCTCGTCCTGAGAAGAATAATAGTACTCTTCATCATTCGAATCATAAAAAGCATTGACGTGCTCTTCATGAAATCTCCGTTGCGTAACCTTATCACTCTTTAACTAGATCTTACCCTCTTTACAGTATCGTATGCGATCCACCAAAGAGCATTGGTGGCTCCTGCTCAGGTTGATACTGCTCAGTAGCACGACTCCACTCTGACTGATCTAGCACAGCCGGAAGGGTAATCCAAAGGTTTCTCCTAAACCAACCTATGGTCGACATACCCATATATCTAAGCGGGTCAAGGGGTTGATGCTCCTCATAGGTAGGGCTTTCCTCACATGGATGTTATCTGGCCCATCATGATGAATGTGGGATCGGTGGTACTCCAATGTATCCAGTCTCTCTACCGTATGCTCAAGCCATCTCTGCCTCCTTTCGGCCATAACTATTTGACGTCGCCTAGGAGTAATATATCCTCGTCGAGCAGAATAGTCAGGACGAGCAAATAGCATAGTTGAAATTAATGAAAGAAGTGCAGGTCATAAGATGGGAATGGAATGGATGTCATGCATGCATGTATGGATGGGAATGCCATTATAACGTGAGATCATGCAATACAGTTCACAAGTCAAACAAATAAGGGTATCATGTTTCTCATGTCTTCCTCCTTTTCCCACATAGCATCCTCGATATCATGATTTCACCAAAATAAACTTTACTGAAGGGATTCATATTCTAAGGTTCCTAGTCCTTCCAATCAATAATTCGAATCAAAACTTCTTCGTAGGTCAAGTCGTGTTGTAGCTAAATCTCCGTCGGATCCACTATCGTTGCCATTAGTTTCTTGAAACTCTTATTAAGAGAAAATACGTGAAATACATTATGAATTCCTTAGAATTCCATGAAAGGATCTGTCCTATAAGCTGTGACATCACAAACTTTTGTGAGAAAACTATTTATCCATATGTTAGGATTGGATGAGTATTTTTTTTTTTTGAGGTATTTGAAACTCTTAGGAAAAAAAAAAGAGGGAGATAGAGAAAAGCCTTTTTGAAGGAAACTCTAAGTTGACTTGGATTCTTTGAGTGTAAGCCTTTTTTATTTTGGGTGTACTAAAATCTAGCCCAAGAGTTGGAACAAGGCCCAAAGGCCCAAGAGAAGCCAAGAGGCCAACCATGCTATAGTGTTAGGCACCTAGGGACTTTTAGAATTTCTTTAGACAAGTGGTAAGATAAGACACAAGGTCTTTTGTCTATCCAAGAAAGCTTCTTACATGGAGAAGACAAAAATGTAGGATTTTGTGAGAATTAAGGCATGGATAGGCGTGTGGAAGAGTTTGTCTTGGAAATGACAAGCCACACACTTCTTATACCAAGTGGCAAGCCCAGAAGTTAGGGTTATGTGAGATGCCTAAAGAGCCCTTATTAAGGTTTTGTCTTAGGGTTGGATTGAGGGCTAAATTAAAAATTTGGGAAGAGAGGATTTTTGGCCAAGGAGAGAGAGAGGGAGTTGAAAATCTCATGCCTTTTGGGTTTCCAATGTAGTCTCATAATTTTAGGAAGGAATAAGAAGAATCTACCATGTGTTGCACATGCACTAGAGCATGTTTTGAAAGGAAAAAGAGTATAAAAGGGGGAGCCGAAATTTGAGGGGGCTTTTCCATTTATATTTTTGCCTCTTCATTTCCTAGAGAATTTGGCCAAAGAAGCTCTCTCCATGTTCTCTAGTCTTCATCAATTTTCTCACTAGCTAAACTGTAACAACCTGACCATTTTTCTCACCCAGATATTTTCCTAGGGATTTTCTCACCCAGATATTTTAGAGATTTACGAATAATTTGATTTTTCGATTTTCTTACATTATTGTATAATCCTCTTATTTTTATTATTTGTATTATTGTTTTCATCAGATTTTATGATATTAATAAGTTTTTCATAACTTTTAGTTGCGGATAATTTTTATTTGGGTTTAAAATTAGGATAATTTTATAGATAATTTTACATTTTTTTATTAATATCTTTGAATGAAGTAGGTTTTAATTTGGGTTAAAATCCTCTTGGATAAGTTAATTTATTTTAAACCTTGAGCCCATTTTTTTTTAAAAAAAATTCAAGCCGTGAGTGTTTTTATCTATACCTTAAGCGACTGGATTTCTTTCGATAGGCTATACTCACGCATGACTCTCACGTATACAAGTACTTTCTATCCAACCCTTAAACTTCCCTGCATGCACATAATTACCAATCCCTGATCAGCCACTAGATGTTTATTAACTTTATGAAGTTTGCTTTCTTTCTTTCTCATCTCTAGGGTTTGTTCTTATAAATAAGCCTTATGAAATCCTTTGAACATGGAAAAAACTTCCACTGCCGTTATGCCCCTGCAAGCGCAAACCCAAACTGCCCAACCCCTCAAGGAACTGCTACTACCTTGTTCCCTTCCATAAACAGCAATGTCGCCCTATCTCGCTACACAAAACGCCAGACAGAAACAAACATGCCGAGATCACACTGCACGTACAATGAAAACCGATACCATAGCCCCTCCTCATGCGCCTCCACAACAATGAAGCCACAAATGAGTCCACCTCATTGTTGTTGTCTCCTCCCTCTGCCATGGGTTGCACCACCCACGATGTTCCTGCACTCACACATGGAAGCAAAGCAGTCCCATGTTTTAATACACAAAAAAAAAAAAAAAAAACAAATCCATGCAATGAAAGCTCCAACGGACAGCCACGTCTCTTCCACCCTCAGCCACCAAACTTTCTGGCACCCCATCTGTCCGTCTCATCTCACGGTGAGCTTCTCCCTCACATTTCACTCTCTCGCCGTCCCTCTCCCTTCTTTCTCTTAAAGTATCTTGACTTACATTTACCTTCTCACCGTTATTCCCTCTATGTCAGCACTCTCAGACTCGGTTGCTTAGCCTCCCAGATTGCTGACTTTTTCACCTCGATTGTAGCTCCGTCGATAGCAGCTGATCCGTTCCTAGATGGTGAGCTTTCAGCCTCTCCTTCTCATAACGTTTATGTTATACTCTTGGTGCATGTGTGAAGCTGTATACTTGGATGGTTAAATTACATTACTATCTTCGAGTTTGATTACACCTTTACCCCTTAGTTTTTAAACTATGGCAGATTAAGTTACTTGAGCTTATTTTACTTATGTTCTGAGTTAGGTATATGTTGAAATGATATGATCTTCTTTCTGGCGTAAGTGGTATGTTAAGACTTGATTTTTCATATTTTAGAAGAATTATTGTATTATGTTAAAGCTGGCCTTAAGTTTTTAGTTAGATAAATATGTTAATCCATAATTTTTAATTTTACGAAAGCTTTATATTTCTATAGAAAATAGTGAAGGATTCAAATTCTATATTAATTCTTACAAATAGATTTTAGTAGTATAGTATAGGTTTAATATTTTATTTTAAATACTTCAAGTTCAATAGATATTGTACAGAACGAATTCCTAGTGTTATTATTATAGATTTTGAGTTATTTATGCCATTAAAATTTTATTCTCATTTTTTTCCAAATAAATAAATATGTTAAGAATATTTAAATGAACTTCAAGTTCCCATTCTTTCTTACTATGTTGAGTCCGTTAAGTATATTTATTGAAAGTTCCCAAGTGTTATTATTAAATTTAAATCAAATAATTTCCTACTAAATTATAGTATATTATTAGTGTTAAAGTATTGTCGATTTATAATATTGATTCATAGGAAATTGTTATTCTAAGAATTATCAAGTTTATATATGAACAAAGTATTTCAACTATTATTTTATAGATGTAGATAAAAACATATTATTTACTAGATTGTATTTATTATTGTTTAAATAGAATTATGGCACATTATTTAGAAATGTTAGTGATGATTAATACTTCGTATAGGTAACATTAAGCAATGAAGGAGAATTTAGAAAGCAGTGGTACGAGGTAAATGAATTTGATTACAAAATTAGGATCCTCACAATTAGCTTATATTATTAGTAGAGTCAGTTTTTTGATAGCCCTTGTTATATACTCCTCATGTCATGTAAGCATGTTATTCAGCATCATGCTCTGATTCAGCAAGCTATCGTTATTTATATTAGTATGTAAATTATGCATCTCATGTCACATAAGTGACATAAATTATGTCAAGTTCAAGTATAAGATTAGATCAGATCATCAATAAGTTAATTCATATGGTCATTCGGAAGCATGGTACCAATGCATATTAGATCAAGGTGGATGTGCAAATCACAGACGTAAGCGTGATCCCCTTACTGCAGCAGAATGTGGGGCCAATGCACAATCTTGCACACAGGGTTAAGTGTACTGGTCAATCAGATCAGTTAAATTAGTCAGGTCAGATTAGTTAATCAATCAATTTAATTAAATCAGTTTAGTTAAATCAGCTCAATTAAATCAGTAAGATGATTTAAATTGGTTAGATTAGTTAGTTAATTGAGACCAGTCATTTTAAGTCAATTAGTCAGTTAATTCAGATAGTTCAGTCATACATAGCATGAACATCAGCATGTACAATCATGTTTTCAGATCTCAGCATAAATTTTATGAAAATTTCCTATGATTATTATTTATATGTTGTGATGGGTTTCTTACCGAGTCATCGACTCATTTTAGTTTATTTTTTGTTTCTAAATCACCCAGGTGAGGAAGATGATTAGTGCGAATAGACAGGCCAGAAATAAACCAAGGAGTTAATGAAATTTTAAGAATTTCTAGAAATTAGTGCTATGACAAAAGTTTAAATTCAATTATTTCAGTTAATCTTTTGGAAAGACATTTTTATTAGAACTTCAATTTTATAAAATAAACTCTATTTAGTTTTGTTATAAAAATGAGATTCTCCTAAAGGATTAAAAGTTTTAGAAAAATCACGTGACGCTCTTTAGCTTACGGAAAGTGGATGTTACACGAACACTCTTATTTGTGATCATTTTGATTGATTTTCGGCATGAATATCTTAGGAGCATCTTCTTCTACACGAGATAAGCATCATGTGATTATGTTTTTGAAGCATTATGCAAGAATTTGAAAGAGTTTTTTCACTTAAAACTTTCGGCCCTAATGGTTTCATACATACACACACCGTCACGTAAAAACTAGGGTCTAGTTTTCTCTACAATGGAACCCTAAGTTTTCTTGAGTTTTAAACAAGGAAAAAAATTGAGTTTTCACGAATTAAAATTTAAAATTATGTTTCTGAAAAGAGAACAAAAACTAGGATTTTTTTAAAGGAAAATGGTGATTTTCTTAGAAGCCAAACACCTATTGTTTTCTAAGTTTTGGATCTAGGATTTCTTGAGTTAAAATCTTGATTTTTTCTCCTTGATTTGTTCTCGGAGTCTTTGCTTAAATTTTTTGGAACTTTTGTAAATATGCTCATAACCTATCTTTGGTATTGTTTGTATATAATGTGTGAATTTGTTTGCTATTTCATTGATCCATTTGTTTGCTTGGTTATTTGCTATATTTTCTCATGGATATGCTAAAGTTTGACCTAAAGATATTTTGATGGATTAATGTTGGTTATTTGAAGAATTATTGTGAGGTATGATCTATAGAAATTAGGCCTATGTGATTGGTTGGAGAAATGAGTGATTTTTGGATGAAAAATGAGGATTTATTGGGACTTATAGGTTCAACCATGACTAATTAACGGGGTGAAAGCTATGCTTTCGATTCATGAATGGAAGTATTATCCTTTTACTAAATTCTTTGGGGGATTCGTGGATTTAAATTTATTAATTTCCCTAGTACATGTTTCGGATATATGTATGTTTAATGGTTTAAGATTGAATCACGATAGTTTGATGAAGGAAGCAAAGTAATGGAGCACCTTAGGGTCCGACTATAGCTTTTTGATTGTGTGTGACGCCTCCAACTCACGTCTGGAATTTAACGTAAGTCAAAGGCTCAAGATAAGTAACATTAAGCTACTCACCCTAGTACGTAATAAAAACTTAAAGCATATATCTTGACTTACTAGCATAAGTTATATAATTCACAATGAATTACGTACTAAAATATAAAAATTCTAAAGATCACATATGACAAAATTTAACTTCCAACTTCCACATTCTCCTTTCATTCATCAAATATTGTACTGTTATATATACATGCCCAAAATAATTAGCATTGTCAACCAAATAGAAATACATGTCAAAAGACCATCTCTATGGTCACTTGGATTCCTGTGGTGACTAATAAATCCCACATACAGATAGGGAACCATCCAATCTCAAAGTTAAACAACAACCTATACACTACTCCTCGGCAAAAACAAGTGTATTGGGATACTACAACTCCACCGGCTGATCATATATAGAAAGTCTCAGGGACGCAAAAGTAAAATTTACTCAAGGACTGTAATTAAAAAGTCCCTCAAAACTCTTTGGAGTCTCCTGCGTCATCAAGGCTTTCCCCCTGTTGGCCATCACATCCTGTATATAATTTATACATACAAGAAAAAAACATAAAATCATAAAAGAGTGAGATTTCCTTAGAAATCTCAGTAAGTACATAATTAGCTTAATAAAGCATAGACACAGTCATCATTAATCTTTTTAGAAAAAAAAACTAATAAAATGTGATCAAAACATGTTTCATGCAACTTATCAATAACCTACACAAGTTTGCACTCTTATGAAACTTATGTTCCTTTTTCTTAACCATCAACATTATCTTACCACTTATTCAATTATTATTTTCAATGGGTGTTACGTATTACCGTCCCCATCGTAGATAACTCTTTTACAGTATATTTATCTCTTATCATCAATGGGCATTACGTATCACCGTCTCCATTGCATAGAACTCATCAATCACCCGGGTGTTACGTATCACCATCCCCGTTATGATGAGTCTCGTGTCAATCTTTCAGGCATTATGTCTCGCCATCTCTGTCTAGACACAAACCATACGTAATATAGTGGGCGTTACACCTTGCCGTCCCCACTAATCATATCATTTCTACGGGCGTTACATCTTACCATCCCCGTGATAATACATATCACTCTTATTATATGACAAGCGTCACGTATCATCGTCCCTGTCAGCACGTCAATCATTCGGGCGTTACGTCTCGCCGTTCTCATCATGACGTGACTAACTTACCCATATATTTTATTCTTAGTTGTTCCTTTCTTATTCTTATGAATATTTCTCAAGTACATGATGTATCACTCTTCTTAAATTCACCACATATTATAGCATGCATGTACTCTTAAACTATCACATATTCACATATGTATGTATCTTAAATTTTGCCAAGTGTTTTACACATACTATACAATTAGATAACACATATAATTCCTTCTTATTTCAGTGTCCACCTTTATCCAAACAAAAGTCTTAAAATCAGAAAAGTAGGGTATCTCGCTCGAGCGACATATCGAGCGAGAGTCGAGCGAAGTCTTGGGTTGGGACTCCCTCGAGCAAAGTATCAAGCGAATATTAGGCAAACTGGGTATCTCGCTCGAGCAAGGTATCGAGCAAGATTCAAGGGATTTCTTGAGTTAGAACTCGCTCGAGCAAGACATCGAGCGAGTGTCGAGCGAAGTCTCGGGTTTCCCTTCATTCAAACCAGACATCTAGCGAGAGTCAAGCGAGGGTTTACAATTATTCTTCGCTCGATCATTCGCTTGAGCTGGAGTCGAGCAAAGTTACAGAGCATGGGCTTTTTAATCCAAAACTCACAATCTTTCCACATAAACTTGATTTTTACTTGTTATAACATAGTTTTTAGGTTCTTCTAACTTCATTTAACACATTTCCATTAATAAAACCACTTCATACAACAGTTAGATTTCGTATAACACTTTAAGAAGAACATATGGGTTCAATATCAACATGTATAGTCCAATCATTTAAATAACCATCTCCATATTAAAGTTAAGCTAGAATATAAACTTACACACTCTCTAAGTCTAGTTGAAAATGATCAAACCAAATCTTTGCAAGCTTTCTCCTCACACTTACTAAACTCACTTAGGATGTAGTTGTAGGTTATGGGACTGGAGAGGGGCTTTTCTTTGGTTTCTTTCAAAAGGACTTCATGTTAGGATTCTCCAAAAGAGTTAGAAGACTCCCAAATGTCTATTTATAGGGGTGATGGTCGACTCATGTGAAGGAGAGAAGATGAATAGCTTGGTAAGAATTATAAGTTTTTGGTTTGCATGGGACGAGGTGTCCATTCTAAATCTTTTTTCATGATTAAACTAAATCCCCAGAAATCCTAAGCTTTGCAGCTGAAATGATTATCCAATGGTCAGTATTTAAGATATTTTTGCTAACCATTTGATCAATGGTTAGATTAGAGGCTTATAGGATAAGGGATGAGGTGTCATCTCGCCTAACCATGCATGCATCTCCCTTTCCAGTCTTCATCTAGTTAGCCACGCCCCCTGAGCCTTCCCCTAATTCATTTGGTTTCTTGATAACCTTTTTAGGACTCTACTTAACAAGTTCTAGAAGGCCACTTCTTAGTTTGGTTAAGATAGAATCTCATTTGGATACATATTCTCCAACTCGAGTTCTAGTTTAAGCTCAGTCTAAAGTTATCCACTTGATTCTGAAATAAGTCATTGACACTGTCCAAATCTTCAAAAGCTCATAACATAAAAGTTTTAGATCTATCTCTTAGGATTCTATAAGAATTAAAATCACATCATTTGGACCTCATATGAGTAACGTATGATCATTACACTAAAACTTGACAGTTTAATCCGAGAATGTATACCAAGTGTTTGATCTTTGGTTCAACTACTTCCTCTTGCATTTACACCATAATTCTTGAAAATTCAACTCCTTCTAAATTTAAAATGAATTTCTCTAGTTGATACCTTATTCCAAATCTCAAAGATTCCTCTACAAGATTTTTTTTTTCTAATACATGATCTCACTTATTCTAAGTCCAATACTCTCATTTAGGTTTCCAACTTTATTATTCTATAAAATATACCCAAAATTATAATCCTTTAAAGAAATCAAAATAATACTTCATCTTAAAAATTTTGGGGTAATACATTGTGCTTTGAATATTGTTATATGGATGCATGAGTTGGAATGAAGGGATGTGAGAAACTAAGCTACTGTTAGGCTTGAAGGGTCCGGCCTTGGCTCTCTTGAGGGTTTGGCCGAGCTACTTGTTAATTTCCTAAGGTTGATTCACTGTGTTTTTGTGAAATGAAATATGTATGCATGTTCTAATGTTTCAAGTTATGATTGGAAGATGCATGTTTCACGTGTTCATGATTGCATGTTTTACACGTTCATAATTACATGCTTGCATAAAGTAAGTCAATAGTTGCATATAAGTTCATGTTTTTATCTTTTTGGGTCAATGATTTAAAAAAAAAAAGAATCAAGTATTTTAGAAGAACCCCAAAGTCTAGGATAAGAAAATTTCTTAATGAAAACTCTCTGTTCACTTAGGAGTAATTAAAGTCCAGTGAAATTCTTGGGTTGACGAAGTACAGTTGACGAACCTCGAATGGCTCCTATGGGAGGATTCTGGAGCAAGGTCTCACAAAAAGCTAGTGGATGCTAAGGACGGTGAATGTGGAATAAGTGAACTGTCATATAAGAATATGAATATGACGTAGTGACCTTGACTAAATGAGTCATAAAGCGTGCAGTAACTAGCGGGAAACACATGGTGTATAGAGAAACCATGAGGTATCCATACAAGTATATGAAAGTCATGACAAGAATAAATGTCAACACCCACAATTTACATTTATGATGTAATGTAAACTGAAGCGTTAGGACATGTAACTCTAGACTACATACCTATTCGTTCATATAGGAAATATTATGTATGCACCTAACTTACTAGCAGTATGCAATATATGTTATAGCGAAAAAAGGTCAATTTCATAGGCAAAGAAATCTAAGCTTTACGAATTATCACATAGTAAGCTATAGTAAAATCCAACAACTCATAAGTACAATAGCATAATGTACTAAGTCTACAAGACCAAGTTCTCCACAACATATCCACAAAACATATCATTGTCTGATATTCATAAGAAAATATACCATTACCCCTTTTCTCTACAGGGGTTATTTTTTAACTTCCTTATAGTTTTCACTGAAACGGTAACGATCCATACTTAGACTATAACCCTGTTGGAGAGTTATCCCTGCTGGCGTCGCATAGATGCTATCAAGGGATAATGAGCCATCCGGACTCAAAACCATAGAACACCCTACTAGTCGCTAATCCTCTGACGATCCAGATGTGTCTCGCCTCAAAATCTCCAATAGATGATCACACAAAGGATGAGTCATCTCAACAAAAAGGGAGCATTCTATAGGGCCCTATTCTGTAGGGCTTTCAGGGCTTCTCAGAATATCATGAGATATCAGAGTCCTATGCTGCTCCATTTACTCCTGTAGCTACTTCTATCATTCCAAAAATGGATGATAGTAAAAAAAAAAAAAAAAAAAAATTAAAAGAGTGAGATTTCGAGAAATCTTAGTAAGTACTCAGATAACATAATAAAATGATCATTAGCATATACAGATAAATACGACAAATGCATATATCATAATCATGAGACTTTGGAAAATGACTTATGCACCTTGCATTTTTATAAAAGAGTTTCATGTTTCTTCGACTTTCATTAACATGTATTTAAAACTTTTCATGAACCCTTAATGTCTTTTCTTAATATTCATAACATCACTTGTCATTTTTCTTATTCATATCATTCTTAGGCTCACAGCCTTTTTTATCATGACTTTTCATATAACATGTTGGAAATCTCACAACTCCCTTATGCACACACCGTATGTTCTCCGTTGGTTACTGCATCATGTTATGACTGCTTTAGCCGAGGTGACTACGTCATACTCATATTCTTAACGGCAGATTGAATCGCCTTCACTGTTCTTGGCATCCACCAGTTTTAGGTGGGACCTCGCTCTAGAATTATTTTTAATAGAAACCATTCGAGGCTTTTCGACTGTTCTTTGTCACCTTAGGGTTTCACTCGACTTTATACACTCCTGAGTGAACAGGGAGTTTCACTAGGGAAATACCCCGCCCTAGCCTTTGGGGTTCTTATAAAAAATAAAATTCTTATTTCTTTTGAAAAACATGTTGACTCTAAATATTGAGCTTGTGACATGAATGGACATGCATGCAAACTTGAACTTTCTTATGCATGGTACATGATTCTTGAAACATATGACACATATAAAGCATGCATCTCCCAGCCATGACTTGTACATGCTATAGCATGCAAACATAATCCTTTTTCAAATAAGTCATATATATTGTAATAAAGAGATTCAAAACAAAACAACCTTAGCCCTAAAAAGAAATCTAGGCTAAAACTTATAATGGGGTCATACTCAAATTTTTCATTCTCTTTTCTTTTGGAAAACTCAAGCATTTCCTTAAAATATTCTAAAACTCAATAATCAAACCATAATAGATCAATAGCCGAAACACTAATAGTGTTTATGCAACATTGTTATCACCAACTTGTCATCATATTATTATTATTGTTGTTTTTAAAACCCAAACACATATCTACAACTATTCACCAAGGGAATCAAAGAGTATGCTATAAGAAATTAACCAAAGGCTTAGATCTTAATCATATCATCAACTATGAGTCAAAAGCCTAAAGTTCTCCAAAGAAATTCACTAGGGCCAAAATCTATGAGCTCCCAAAGTAAACTTTTTGTCATCCAAATATATCATGTTATTGTTCAAGCCCTTAACTGAAAATTACTAAACTATATTCCTTAAGTTCTTTCATTAAATTTTTACTATATTCCTTCAAATATTTCTTAGATCAAATCATAATGTATCACCTTAACAAAGTATAGAGAAAATATAATAAAATCATTCATCAAGCAAGTTAAACATTAAAGTAAGACAACAAAGAAAGAAAGCAAAGAAATTCTTGTAAAGAAGAAGTATCCCACAAAAATCTTGGAGAGACACACACACAAGTATGCCAAGAAAGAAATGAAGGAAGTAGTGTGATGCTCTCTTGGTCGAAATACTAGGGAAAGAAAAGTGGGAAAGAAAGCACCCAAGCTGGCTATGTGTCACCTAAAGCTTAGAGTACTCATTTCCTATTTTTAGCTAAATTGACATAAGATTAGTTCTTATCCTTTCTATGAATGTGATATACTTAGAGAAGATAAGACAAAAGAAAGATTCGGCTCCCCCTTCCCCATTCTATCCCAACCGATTCTTCACAAGGAAAAAATCTCATATTTACTTACATATCACCACTTGCCACTTGTTCCTCATTTCTCAAAAGATGTGATCTTTGCATGGATAAACTAAAAATGCAAGCATAAGTCGGTTCCCCACTCCCAAGCTTCATCCAAATCCGATACTCTTCAAGAAAGAATATTCCTTGCTTGCACCACTCAACTTCATATGCCATGGCTTCTTGAAAATCCAAAAACACATGTTCTTAGCATCCAAAAATACATCCAAAGAATATTCCTTGCTTGCCAAGTGTCTCACAAACACTAGGCGCCCCAAGTTTTATCCAATCTGAAACCCTTGCTTAAGTAAAACGATTTCTTTGCTTACATATCCAAACTCCTCATGCAAGGGCTCTTGAAAATCCAAAAAGGTATATATCTTAAGGTGCGATGTATCCTAAAATATCTCACATAGCCTTAGGCGCTTCCATTCTTTCTCATGACTTCATTTGGGCCTTATCTCTAATTTGGGCCTAACTCACATATATCTTATACAAGAAAATGCCTATAGGAGTAAATAATGGATATGTCTCCGAACACTTCCAAAGAATAACTAAAATAAAAGGTATTCATACCAAGCATGAACAAGATCCAATAGGAGAAAAAAAAACATGGATTGTCACAATAAAGCTATGAATGATATGAATGACACAAATGATATGAAAAGATATGAAATATTATGAACACATGTTAAAGAAAATCAAAAGAAGAAAGAAGGATTTTACATGAAAGTACATGATGCATAATTTAAGTCATAAGTATCATGATTCATATTTCATGCATTTGTTTTATGTTTGCCTTATATGCTTATGATATTTGTGCTATGTTATTTGTGTACTTATTGAGATTTATTGAAATCTCACTCTTGTAGCTTCCACTACCACTCTTCTTTTCCACTACCACTTATTTGTGCTATGTTTGCCTTATATGCTTATGATAGAAGTGATTGCAGGTATAGATAGGAAAATGCAAGAGGTCGTCTTCCAAGAAGACTCAAGAGACCCCGAAAAGCCTTGAGGGCCCCTTAAAGTGCTCTGCTCCTGATAGGCTAGAGGAGGTGGACCAGTTTTTTTTATCCAAATTATGAAACTTTTTGAGGAGTTTAAGAGGATCCTACATGAAGGAAGGGCCAAGCAAGACCAGCCCAACAGGGCTGATGATTAGGAGTGACAACCTCTTGTCGGGTTCAGTTTCTTCTAGAATATCATACAAAGTTTTGGTTTTAGTATTTTGGATATGACTTCCCGTGTTTTGGGAATGTAAGGATTTATGACTATTTTTACTTTTGAAGTGCAATTGCTTTATAAAACTTTTGAGATATTTGGACTAGTAATACCATGTAATATTTGACATTACCTCATCGTTTTGCCTATTCAATTAGAAAAGACATTTTCGCTACGATATTTATTGCATACTGCTAGTAAGTTTGATGTATTTTATTTTATAATTTTCATGAACAAGTGGTATGTAGCTTGTGTTACGTGTTCAGTTTACGTTAAATTCCAAGTGTGGATTGGGGGCATCTATAAGCTATGGCTCCTACCCTTTCTAATATCTTGTAAGGTCCTACATACCTTAAACTAAGCTTCCCTTAAAATCAAATCCTTCATCTCTTATGCTGGAATTAATTTCCTATTACAGTAATAGAACAACCCATCATTTCCAAAGGCAAAACCTTTTGGCTCTTCTTTCCTTTCTATTTTTTGCCTAACTTCTGCCCACTTAGGATCTTCCATCTGCCACTTCCTTACTTCACCCCACATAGCAGTTACAACCTCTTGATACCGCACTGAGAGATACATCTTGAGGAAGATCCTTTACCAACAAGGTTTTCCCTTTGGAAAAGATCCTTAACCAAGGCCTAATTTGTAACGCCCTGATTTTTCACCTCAATTCAAAAATAATTTGAAGCATTCAGACAAGTAACACAAGGTTACTTATCCTACATAAACGTAAGAAGTAGCATGCATGCATCTAAGCTTACTAATTAAATGCAATGCAGATCGCAGCTGGAAAAGGTAAAATTCCAATATATGCAAAGAGATCTAACTCTTGCATAAATAGATCACATGGCATAATAAAACTTTAACTTTCATAACTTCATATTTACAAAAAAAATAATGTATCTATGACTTACATAACCCAATTAGTTTTCTTAAAACATAATATCATATCCCACCATCATCCAGTAATCTTACTATTCCACTTGATCACTTACATGAGATTATCTCAACCGGATAGGAGTATTCTGTAGGACCCTCAGGGTACCTCAGAATCTCCTGTGCTGTCTAGTTCTCATTGTAATTTGTTTAATCCTGCAACAACATCTATCATTCCATAAAAAATATTAGATAAAACTTAAAAGAGTGATATTTACAAGAAATCTCAGTAAGTACACAGTTAACAAAATAAGGCATAGATAATATCAGCAATCATCATACATAGTAATGATCACAAACATATAACTTATGAGATTGCTTTATAAGACTTCTGCATGTCAATGACCACTCTTCCCATACAAACTTAGATCTTACTTGGACCCACCATCATATATTTAAAACTTATACTTTTCATCTTATTTCTTAATTTTGTGGGTCTTACTTATTTCTTATTCTCGATGGGCGTTACGTATCGCCATCCCCATCGGAATCTTACTTATTGCATATCCTCGACTTGTGTTACGTATCATCGTCCTTGTCGAGTCTTACTTATC
The DNA here is from genome assembly GCA_036898215.1 of Platycarya strobilacea. Lineage (NCBI taxonomy): Eukaryota > Viridiplantae > Streptophyta > Magnoliopsida > Fagales > Juglandaceae > Platycarya > Platycarya strobilacea. Next base: position 30,038,107 of record CM072548.1, on the reverse strand, counting down.
ACTTATCTTTGATGGGCATTACGTATCGTCGTCTCTATCGCATATAATTCATCAGTCATCCGGGCATTATGTCTCTTCATCCCCGTTGTAATGAGTCTCGTGCCAATCTTCTAGGCGTTACGTATCGCCGTCCCCGTCTTGACACGGAACATACTTAACATAGCAGGTGTTACGTATCGCCGTTCCCGCTAGTCATGTCAGTCCTACAGGCATTACGTATCGCTATCTCTATAGTGACACAACTTTTATTTATTTACGACAGGCGTTACGTTTCACCGTCCCCGTCATGACGTGACTAACTTATCCATTTCTTATTATTGTTCATTTCTTATTATTATGAGCATTTCACAAACACATGCCATGTCACTTTTTCTTAAAACCCATCATATACTTGGACATGCTTGTACTTTTAAACTATATGTTGTATACACATCCAATACAACTTATATCATATAGACTATAGTTATTTTTCACAGATAATTCTTTATACTTGAATCATCCACCTTAAGCCAAGGAAAAGTCCCGAATTTAAGAAAACAGGGTATCTCGCTCGAGTGAGGTATTGAGCGAGATTCAAGCGAAATCTCGAGTTGGAACTCGCTCAAGTAGAACATCAAGTGAGTGTCGAGCAAAATCTCGGGTTGCACTTCGCTCGAGCCAAACATCTAGCGGGAATCAAGCGAGGGTTTATATTTGTTCTTCGCTTGATCTTTCGGTCGAGCGAGGGTCGAGTGAGATCACGACTTACAGGGTTTTTCAATCTAAAACATGCAATTTTTTCACATAAATCTTATTTTTACTTATTAAAACATAAATTTATGTTCTTCTAATTTTCTTAACATTTTACCATAACAAAATCTCATCCAAAACACCATGGATTTCAATTACATCATTTAAACAAGGTTTAAGCTCCAACTAACAACAAACATGATTTCATCATCAATTTACTTATTCTATGCCAAGATTAGGTTAAATTGTATACTTACAAGTTTCTCCAAAGCTTGGTTGGATGATAGAAATAAGCTTTAGACAATCTTCTCTCCAAAACCTCTAGATTGCCTTCTCTTTGATGTTCTAGTAGTATAAGTGTGTTTAGGTGAACTTTGCTTGCTCTCTTTCTACTATAACTGAAATTTTTCTCTAAAAGATGATGGAAGAAGAGTAAACACACATATATATATAAATACCTACGGGCGACACCTTAGGAAAAAGAAGATGAAAGATATGCCCATAGGTAACCTGTTCTCCCTTTAGAGTCGTATATGAGCTTCCAAGTTCTTTAGGCTCATTATCACCCCTAGAGTTTAGGCTTAGTTGGTCCTATCTCCATCCAAGGATTATGGTTGTACCACTTATATGCATATCTTGATCAATGGTTAGAATCATTCCAGCACATGAAAGGAAAAGACAAAGTGACAAAGTAGTATGATAGTTTCTTCCAATGGGGTGTATCCGTCCACTTTAATCCCAAATAAACCCTTGATTTGGTTCGATTCTTCAACTCACAACATGAAAAATTTAGATCATCCTCTTAAGATTCTATAAGATTTTCAATCACCTTATTCCGATATCAAATGAGATAGATATGCTTAATACACCGAAACATGTCAAAACCACCCGAGAACACCCAATCTGAGTTCTCCATTTGTTTTCCTTTATTTTCTTACCCACCAAGACTTCTAGATCAATTCATCTTCTCATGACATATTCCTACACATGTCAAGACCTTAGAAAAATTGATAGCCAAAAACAATTTTCCTCACATGGCCGAATATAGGACAATTCATCTAAGTCGGTTATCAATTGGACTCAACCCAGGACCGTCCACTTCACATCGGATTTAGTCATTGATCCGTTCTTTATTTTCGAAAACCCAAAACATAAAAGTTTTAGATCTACTTCTTAAGGTTCTATAAAAACTAGAATCACTTTATTTAGAGCTCATATGAACAAGTTTTAATTTTTCTACTAAAACTCGACAGATACCCGAGAACACCAATCCGGGTACACCAAGTGTTTAATAGATGATCCTTCTTATTTCACACGAAATTTACTAAATAATATCTCCTCATTTTCCACATCTCTATATACTTGTCCAAATATTAGGATAATTGAGAAAATAATCCAAAGAATTAATCTTATTCAAAGTCCTTAGTCAACTTCAAAGTCAATACCTATCTATTTCCAATTCAGATCTGCCACTTCAATCGCCATTTCGTATTTGATTAAGTTTATATCTCTTAAAACTCAAAACATAAAAGTTGTAGATATTCCTCTTAAATTTCCATAGCTTCTTTAAAAACTTAAATCCAATATCAAATGAGTAAGTTATGTCCGTTCTACCAAAAGACTTTAAATATCTTCCTATATTACGCTCGAGCCAGACATCAAGCGAAAGTCGAGCGAGATCTCAGGTTAGGCGCTTCTTCACCTTAAAATAAGTCACCTTTGTACCCAACCCTACTCCTAACCTTCCAACATAAAAAAACTATATACACATATTCAAAGGTTTCTTAAAATGATTTTAAAGAAACATAATCATGTCACATATAAAAATTAAGCGGATACTTATAAATCTGGGTTATCACACAGTTCAAGACTCAAGGCCTGGCCCAAAATTAACACCCAAACTTGGGAGTCTGTTGGCTTAAACCTGTACTTATCGAAGGTGGAAATTTGAGGGAAAACAAGGAAAATTCGAATAGAGCGAAAGAGCTAAAAGGGGTCAAGGCTCAAGGATCTTATTCTTTGTACCATTTTTAGTGTTTCTTACTATCATTTATTTTCGCATAGAATGCTACTCTGTTAGGGTTTTATTTGGGCTTGTGAATCATCTTTTACAAGGCTAATTTCTGCAAATAGGGTTGTAGGGAATGGGGTTTTCTTCGACCCCTTTGCATGTTGTTGGTTGCTACGATACTTAATGCATCTCTATTTCTCTATTAACTTTCTCTAACCATTATTGGTTTTGGAAGCATTTCTGGTTCTTGAACTGTTTTAGACAGGGCACAACAAGACCATAAAATAATAAGGGATCTTTCGGCTTAAGAGTCATAAAATGAAAAAGATGTTAATACAATGGGTTTTATTATCTATGGTGCTTAAAGTTGAGAATGAATGTTTGTTAACGATTTACATGTTGATATCTTGATTGATTCAACCCGAATAGTTACATCCTGTGATAACAACTGGAGAAGTGAGGAAACCCTAGCCTTGTATTCCTAGTGTTTTCTTCTTTAACAATTCTATTTTCAATTCTTAAGTTCAAAAGTTATGTTGTTTATGTTAACTACTTCTCGTTAATTCACTAGTCAAGAATCAAATTTGCAGATTAGGTTACTTTGCATGATTAACAGTTGTTAATGTCTTTGCCTTTACAATAACCTCAAATCCCCTCAACTCTAATGATAAACTGCAAATCCATCCTAAATATTGTATAAAACTAGTGCACATAATCCACCCCATTTTTCTCAGTGTATTTCATCACACTCACTTTGATATTAAAAGTCCATATGTTTATACCTTCTTTCATTTGTTGTTTTGCATTCGAGATTTTGCTAGATTGGTTATGTTATTATGGTTGTCCCTGTTGAAATGACCATGGACTCCCTTTACATTTTAACTCTGTTTTTATACTTGGAAGCATTTTTTGGAAGCCATTAGTCTCTAACCACCTGCACTACCTCAAATCCAAGTTCTGCTTACTGAACAAATACTTGAGGATTTTATGATCCGTGTATACTACACATATCATACCATTCAGGTAGTGCTTCAAATCTTGAAAGCGAGAATTACTACAATTAATTCTAAGTTGTGAGAGGGATCATTCTGGTTGTATTCTTCAATGACGCGAGGCATAAGCAACAACTCTCTCATCTTGCATAAGTATGCACCCAGGTCCTAACTTAGATGCATCATTATATACTACGTAAGGCCTATAAGCTTCAGGTAAAGCTAAATCTGGCGTGGTTGTGAGCCTTTCCTTCAGCTCCACAAAACTATGCTCACTCTCCGACCAAACGCATTCATCTTAGTCAGGGCAATAAGGGATCTTGATAGCTTAGAAAATCTTTTCACAAAACATCGATAATATCTAGCTAGACCTAGAAAACTCCTTATCTCATGCACACTAGTTGGATGTTTCCAATCTACCAAAGGTTCAACCTTATTGGGATCCACTGATACTCCCTCACTAGAGATTACACACACTAAAGACTTCACCTCCTTAAGTCAAAATTCACACTTACTGAATTTGGCATAAAACTGTTGCTCTTTCAGCCTTTTCAAAGCCGGACGAAAATGCTTCATATGCTTTCCCCGTTCTTAGAGTAGATCAGTATGTTATTAATAAATAGGAGTCCAAAACTATCGATAAGACCTAAACACATGATTCGTCATATTCATAAATGTAGTTGGGGCATTCATCAATCCAAATGGCATAACTGAAAATTCATAATGTCCATACCTCGTCCTAAACAACATCTTTAGGATATCCTGCTCTCTAATATTAAGTTGGTGATAACCAGGCCTTTAGTTTATCTTCAAAAAATCGTTCCTCCTTGCAATTGATATAACAAGTCATCAATATGCAATAACAGATACTTGTTTTTCACTGTCACTTTGTTCAATTTGTTATACTCAATGCACGTCCTTCAAGATCCATTCTTCCTCTTAACAAACAACATTGGTGCACCTCAAGGTGAAGAACTAGGTCAAATGAATCCTCTTCCTAATAAATCTTCTAACTACTCCTTCAACTTCTTCAACTCTAAAGGGGTCATACTATAAGGTCTGCCTTACAGACAATGGTAGTAGCAGGTTCTAACTATATCGTTGATTCTATATCTCTATTGGGTGTAATCCAAGTAAATCGTTTGTGAAAACTTTCAGGTACTCCTCAACTACTAGTATTGCTCAAACCTCCATACTGCTATTACTACTACCACTCTCTCCTAACACGAATTCTAAATAAGTAGTAACACCGTCGACAACAAGTTCCCTATCCTGGAAATCCAAAATTAACAAGTGGTAGCCTTCACTAACTCTCTTGTATATTTGTAATATCCCAACGCAGATGTTTTTAGAGATTATATGCAAATATTTTGACCTTTTAACTTTTGATCGTATTTTAAAATTCTTTTATGTTATTATTAATATTAGCAATTTTTTTAATCGAATTATATGGGATCAATAGGTAGTGTGTATTTTATTTGCAGATTTTTATATAATCTTATTATTGTTATTATTATTATTATTATTATTATTATTATTATTATTATTAGTATTCTTTCCTTATCATTTGTCCCGTGCGTATAGCCCTCTTGGATTTCAGTTTGAATCGTATCTAAACATCGAAACCAACTCTCTACTCCAAACTTATAGCCCCTCAGAAATTTAGAATCATCCTAATTTTGAAACCAAATCCTAATTTAAAATCCCTCAACACTTGCGTATCCGCGTAGAACAGGATTACCATCAAGTTTCAAACTTCTTCAAACCTCAAATTTCAAACAAATCCAACAACAACTTCAAACCTTGATCTCCGAATCTTTCACGTAATCTGTACCTGCTTCGACTATAAAACCCCCGAGACCTCTCTAGCAACTCACTCAAGAAACTCTTCTACACAGTGAAAGTGAAAGAACCAACACTCGGCAGCCACCAAAATACCAGTCCATCTCATTGCAAAACCAATTCGCAGCAAGCACCACCAAACTTCATACTAGTCAAACCAAGCCTTACCTTGCCGGAAAGCAGCCACAGAAAATGCCGACCAACCTCCCACATCAAGCTCCCAGACTTCCAAAGAACTCCAAGCTGCTGCTGCCATTTTTAGTTCCTTAACCCGTAAGCTCTTCACATATGTCATCAACACCCCTGCTCAGCCTCCATGTTAAACCCAGCTCCATCGCATGGCAACTAGCAGCCGCTGCACCAAGCATCGTTGCCGAGGGAGTTCTGCCACCACCCCACCCGAAATAGAGCACCTTCCTTTCATTGAACCACAGCCTGACCACCATCCAGACGTCAGACCTCCTTGGACAACACACCACCGAGAAACCTCCACGCACGCCCATTAGTCACCGCGTCTCCTCCATGGACGAGTATTGATGAAACCCATTACTGTAAGCATAGGACATTGCCAGCGGCCTTTCTGTCATGACCCAGAGCCACTGCACCAAGGAAACCACTGCATCTACCATCAACGTGGAGCGTCCCCTGCTTTTAGCCCAGAAAAACAGAGCATGCTTCATGCTGTGAAACGCTACAACATTGAGACAAACAGCCAGCCATTCCTTGCCCTGCCAACGTCGAACCACCTCGGAGCTCTGCCACCATGGACTGAAGCAGCCGCCGTCGATCCTTAGCCTCACCTCGCCTTAGTTCACGTAGTACCCAGCCTCCGTCCCACGTTCCTTCATCCTCGGTGAGTTTCGGCCCTGTAATTGCTCGTCTTTTCAACTCCAATGTATTTGTGATTTCATAAGTAGGCTTCTGGACGTGTTTTTCAGAGTATAAAGCACCCACTTAAATATATATATATATATATATACACACACACACGACCGACCTTAAAACTCCTTGCCGTCTAGCTATTTGTAAAGAATCTCTGATACTTTATTACGTTACTACCAGTATTATAAGTCGCGGCACTACGCTTCCCTTGTTTTCATGTTTATTTTCTAGTTAATACGAGACTTGATTTTAATTGGTGTTGGATTATATTATGATTTGAGGTGCGTTATTGTACCGACTTGTATTTATTTACAGAAAACTACTTATTATATTTCTATATATGCTTGGTTATTAATTAAATAAATGTGTCAGTTCGGGATTTTCACTATTATAGTATATATATATATATATATATATATTTAAGAGTTTTGAATCATTTTATCAAGTATTAATCTATCTTTATAATCTATCTTTATTAGTCGACTGTTTTCACCAGTTATTTTTTATACATATAGCTACAAATATATATTAAATAATATTGAAAGATTAGGTGCTATATTAATAGAATACTAAATGTTTAATCTTTGCCTTAAACACTTTTAAGTTAATGACTATTATGTAAAGAGAATGTTACTTCTTATTACTAGTTTTGATACATTTATGCTATTAAAGTCTTACTTTTGAATTAGAGTAATATGTTAAGGAATGGTCAAGTGATATCAGTATTTATTAAGTCTCTTGTAGTTGTAAACAAATATGTTAAGGATAAGAATGATAACTTATGTTAGAAATTTAGGTTTTGACCCCTCATTTTAGTATAATTAAATTTAGACCAAGTATTTTTACTAAGCTATATTTTAAAGGTGCAATATGTTATAATATTAAAATTTATTAATTTTCCTATTATACATAGTAGTTAATTGATGAAGTCTATAGTATAAATTTAATCAAGTGGATTATTAGGGCACGTTCTCGAGATAGATACTGTTTAATATTTTGTATAGGTGGTGAACTATGAAATGAAATTCAAGAAGTAGCAAAGTGAGGTAAATGAATTTGATCACAAAATTAGGATCCCCACAATTACATTATATTATTAGTAGAGCCAGTTTATTGATAGCCATTTTTTATATACTCCTCATATCATGTAAGCATGTCATTCAACACAGCGCATCACATGATCATGTCATTTAGCATCATGCTTAAACTCAGTGAGTTATAATTATTTATATTAGTATGTATTGTGTATCTTATGTCGCATAAGTCACATACGTTGAGTTAAGTTCAAGTATAAGATTAGGTCAAATCAGAAAAATAATTAATCAGTTAAATCAATTCAGTAAATCAGTTATTTCAAATGGTCATTTAGATACATGATACCAATGCATGTCAGATCAGGATGGATGTGGAAGCCACGGATCTAAGCGTGGTCTACCATAGTACACTATAGTACTATCAGCGGTTCTCCTTACTGCAGTGGGATGTGGGGCCAATGCACAACATTGCACACAAGGTTAAGTATGTTGGTCAATCAGTTTAGTTAAATTAGTTTAGTTAGATCAGTTAATAAGTTTAGTCAAATCAATCAATTAATTCAAGACTAGTCAATTTAACTTAGTTAGTTAGTTAAATCAGATAGTTTAGTCATGCATAGCATGAGCATTAGCATATACAATCATGTTTTCAGATTTCAGCAGAAATTTTATGAAAACTTTCTATAGTATTATTTTACGTTGTAGTGAACTCCTTACTGAGTCATCGACTCATTTTAGTTTATTTCTTATTTTTAAAACCACCCAAATGAGGAAGAAGACCAGTGCGAGCAGGAGTAGATTGAGCAGTTTATTTGAATTTTTAGTATTTCTAGAAATGAGTATCTTTATGACAGAAGATTACTTTCATTTATTTCAGTTAATGTTTTTTAAAAACATTTTATTAGAATTTTAGATTTTTTGAAATAAATGTTATTTATTTTATTATTAAAATCAATAATCTTATGCTGGATTAACAGTTGTTAGAAAAATCCTGTAACACTCTTTAGTCTATGGGAAGGGCGTGTTACAGCAGAGTTGCCTCCTAAAAGTGATTCGAAGATAACCTACTTATTCCTGCAATCTATCCAAGACCCGAACTTGGACAATTTCAAAAAATAACATCGAATCCTAATAAACCAAAAAGGATTAGGTCAGCTTCCATTAGCACTCCTCCTAAGCCCAATGGGAAGCTTCTCATCATGCGATTGCAAGCGATCGAGCATCCATAGGGAATCTCACTACTAAGGCTTGAGGTAAATTTTTGGTTGGCAGGTTACAAGTATGTGCAAAAACTGAAGACATAAAAGGCCACGAAGCATCAGAGTTAAACAAAGCATAGACGTATACTCGATTATCACAACTTTTGCCTAATGCATAATTACTAACTACTTAGAGCTCAAACGATAAACTACCTACTAAATAAAGGCACTTAAGGGAAAATACCGGTGATAACTCTCGCCTCTTCATCATTAGGGATTTCCTTGCTAATCTCTCCAGGGGCAATAACATACACACAAGCTTGGGTCAGGGGCCTTTGATTGGGCTGATTACTAGACGAGTTTCCACATTGCATATTCTGCAAACATTCGCATATCATATGTCTGGGTTGACCGCATTGAAAACATACTTCTAGACCTACACGACATTCTCAACCGTGATTCTTTCCACATTTCTTACAAGTGGGCGGTGGGACCGTCATGATGCCTTTGCCCATATCGGCGTTGTAAATAATCCTCCTCTTGGCATTATTTTCTCTTGTTCGGGGTCACAGCCCTCCTTGAAACTTTTGGACCTAGATCTTCTCTATGGCAATTAATTGGGGGAGGGGACCTTTCTAGTCCATAAATTTCATAGCTATTGTTTCTCTATGAGATTGTCCTGCACTAAATTGCCAAATCATCGGGCCTTCTACATTTTCATTGATTCGGGAGAAAATTGTTATCAAATTCCATCCCAAACATTTCCCAATTCAAAGTAGTAATGACACCATTTGTGACACCTTGGGACTCCACTTCGGATTGGATGGACATATGAAGTGTCAGAACGTGCAACATAAGATTACTTGTCCCCATTCATGAGAGATAAAGATGCAATACTTCCAATATTTATCAATTAATATGTAATATTTGCAGTGGATAAATTGATTTTCCTTGAGCAATACTATGTACCAAGCTAAAGATATCCTAAATACTCAAAATATAATCCATAAACAATAAAGTTATAGACTTTCTTAATTACATCATGAGTCCAAAAGATGTGTAATCATAAGAGTAATACAGATCAAGCTTGATGCCCAGATGACTAACACAAGAGGGGGGATGAATTGAGTTATATTTAAGAAAATAACAATTATAAATCAAATATATAATATAAAATATAAACAAAATATGAAACAACAATAAATATAAATAGTAAGAGTAAGAGAGAAGCAAACTCAGTATGTTAACGAGGTTCGGCCCCACTGCCTACGTCCTCGCCTCAAGCTACCTCTTGAGGATTCCCAAATCCACTATTCAATCTTCTTTAGATGGAGATAGAAACCTATTACACCTTTGAGAAGCACCACTCCAAAGAATCCGTGTAGAACACCCTCTACACTTCCAATCACCTTACACTTGGTGATTTAACTATTCCCCGTGTAGAACACCTTCTACACTTCCAATCACCTCACACTTGGTGATTTAACTATTCCCCGTGTAGAACACCTTCTACACACATAAGGGTTATACACACCCTTTTACAAATACAAGAGTTGATAGTAGGTAGACTATCAAAGTATACTCCTCAATGAGTGAGATAGAAACAATACAGCGCAACCTATATCTCTCTCAACAAGAACAAGAATTAAGGCTCAAAACTTTAGAAAAGAGAGAATGAGAGCTTTGAAGAAATGATGCAAAACTTAGCAATAGATGTGTAAGCTCTTGTTGTGAATTTTGCAAAACTCAAGTGAGCTATTTATAGGCAAATGAGTTTTCAATTTCAAATTTGAAAAGATTCCCATGTCAAAAACATCATCATTCACTTTTCAAAAATTTTAAATCTAATATTTTTATTTTTTGCATGTGACAAAAGGAGCACACTTTACTTTTCAAAAATTTCAAACATAATCTTTTACTTTTTGCATATGACAAAAGGAGCACACTTTATTTTTCAAAATTTTCAAACAAAGACATCTACCTTTTGCATAAGTCAAGAAAAGCATCCACCACTTTTGAAAATATTCAAATAAAACATGCACATGTGAAAGATGACAATAAATCATCTTAATATTTTCAAAGATCAAACCTTTAATCATATCATGCACATGTGAAAGATGACAATCAATCATCTTAATATTTTCAAAATTTAAACCTTTAATCATGTCATGCACATGTGAAAGATGACAATCAATCATCTTTCAAAATTTTCAAATTTAATTTTCAAAATATTCATGCACATGTGGAAAATGTATTTTAATGCTTTATGATAAAATATTTATTTTGAGCCTTAATCCTAATTTCAAATTTTTTAAGAGATTTACAAAATTACTCTATAATTTTAATATGAACTTGTTCCCTTCTTGCTCGTACTTGCTTTCTTGATGTGCTTGATTATATTGTGTGGACAACTTGAGCTTGAGACTCCTTTATTCTTTGGATTCATTTGTTATCATCAAAATCCATTTGTAGATTTACATGAAACTTGAAACCTTGGGTTCAACAATCTCCCCCTTTTTGATGATGACAAATACTTGATAGAACCTGAAACTTGTATTAATACTTAAGCTCCCCCTGAGAATGTGCGTTAGTTTTTCAAGGAAAAATATAAATATAATTCCAAGCATATATAACAAGTTTAGCAATTTAAACAATATTAAAGTTCTAATCTAAAACTTCTCCCCCTTTTGGCATCATTAAAAAGGAATCATAATTAACTCAATAAGATATATTCCTACACTAACCAATAGACAAATAAAACGCTGCGTTAGTAGAGACTGTAGAAGTTAGAACCACCCGTGTCCGACAAAACTTGCAAACGTTGAAGCCGAATTTTATCATCTCGGTGCGGAAGAAGATTTAAATCCGCTTAATGTTATTGACGAATTAGATGTTTTAGAGATTTGAAGATGAATAATTAAAATTATTCGTGTCCGACAAAGACAGCAAAAGCTGCAGGCCTAGCTTTGGCAATGCGGTGCGGAGCCATGCATGTCCGACAAAACCTGCAAATGTTGGAAGTCTAACTCTGGCAATTCGGTGCAGAGCCACGCGTATCTGACAAAACCTGTAAAGGTTGGAGGCTTAGCTCTAGCAGTCGGTGCGAAAGCAGATTTAAATCCGCGTGATATTGTTGACAAACGGGTTTGAAGGCTCTGAGTTTCTATAAAAAAATCATTTTCACCAATCGGATACCAAAAAAACATTGCTTCTTGACCTAAGTTCTGTTTCTCCATAACGATAGAATGGCCGAACAAGTCTCTTCCACTAATGTTCCAGACTTGAATCAGGAACCCTTGATGCATCAACCATCAATCTTTTCTCCTAAGGCCGTCAATGCCATGATAGGAGCAGAAAACCGTTTTTCTAGTAAGAAAACTTTTGACAATGTGTGTCCAGCATATCTTATATTTCTTTTGACTAATAAGATTTGAAAAGACAATATTTTGTCTTGTTCTTTATGCTATCTCTATAAAATCAGTTTTAAAGTTCATCCGATTTGCATCAAATCTTATTCTCATCTCTATAACTCATCTGCATTCCTTCAATATTCTCGCTTTAAGTTTTCAATTCTTTTCTCAATGGCTCATTCTTCTAACATTCCTCTAGATGCATCCATGAGGTATTCTACATCTCAATCTCATGTCCTTTCTGCAGCTACCATTAGCGCCATGTTGCAACAAGAGAACAATAGTTTGACTAATAAGCCAGACTCCGATGCTATCTACGACTTGGTGAGTCTCGGGACTCGCTACTCATCCTCAATTGTCGCTTTTTCCCAGCGGCTACAAGTCAAAAATTATGAGGTTGAAAAGCTTAAAGAACAAATTGTTGTACTTCAACGAATTGTTCAAGAGTCTCACACAAGGGAAAGAATCCTTCGGCAGAAGAATAAAAAGTTGAAATCTCTATTGGATTCTTCATTCCGCTTGCCAGTTCCCATGGATAGGGATGCCATGATATTGTATGAAGAGAATGAGCGTCTCAAACATGAGGCTAAGAACCTCAAGTTTATGTAAAAGTATTTAAAAAAATATCTCTCTATTTTTATGAACTCTGATCTATCTTTTAAGAGATATTCATAACATGCATCATACCTATTTCTCTTCTAATCATACATAATCTATCTTCTGGTAAGAGTTTTGTGAATATATCTGCTAACTGATCGTGTGTGTTTATGAACTCCAGTACTATATCGCCTTTCTGCACATGATCTAAAAAAAATGATATCTTATTTCAATATGTTTGGTCCGAGAATGTTGTATTGGATTCTTTGAAAGATTTATAGCACTTGTATTATCACATTTGATTGGAATGTGATTGTACATAAGTTTAAAATCCTCAAGTTGTTGCTTCATGTAAATAACTTGAGCACAACAACTACCCGCAGCAACATATTCTGCCTCAGCAGTAGATAGCGCAACAGAATTTTGTTTTTTACTAAATCAGGAAACTAGTGCACGACCTAAGAAGTGACATGTTCTACTAAAACTTTTTCGATCATCTTTGCAACCAGTATAATCGGTACCTGAATAACTAATAAGATCGAAAGAAGTGTATTTAGGATACCATAACTCTAAGTTAATGGTACTGGCAAAATATCTAAAAATCCGCTTGACTGCAATCAAATGAGATTGTTTTGGAAATGATTGAAAACGTGCACATAAACATACACTAAACATAATATCTGGTCTACTGGCTGTCAAATATAATAAACTACCAATCATACCTCGATATACCTTCGAATCAACTAGTTTACCGGATTCATCTTTATCAAGTTTAGTGGATGGGCTCATTGGTGTTCCAGTTTCCTTAGCACCTTCCATCCCAAACTTCTTCAGCAATTTTTTAATATATTTTGATTGATTGATGAATATCTCACTTTTTGCTTGCTTAATTTGCAAGAAAGAATATAAGCTCTCCCATCATGCTCATTTCAAATTCATCCTGCATAGTCTTAGCAAAAACTTGGCACATATTTTCATTAGTAGCACCGAATATTATATCATCAACATAAATCTGAATCAAAAGAAAATCATCATTTTCGTATTTAATGAAAATAGTTGTATCAATTTTTCCTCTCAAAAAGCTTTTTTCAATCAAGAAATTACTGAATCTTTCGTACCACGCTCTAGGAGCTTGTTTGAGTCCAAATAGTACTTTTGTGAGTTTGAAAACATGATTTAGAGAAATATAATTTTCAAAGCCTGGAGGTTGCTCAGCATATACTTCTTCATTTATAAAACCGTTTAAGAAAGCACTTTTAACATCCATTTGAAAAAGTTTGAAATTTTTATAACAAATATATGCAAGTAGCATTCGAATAGCTTCTAATCTTGCGACTGGTGCATATGTCTCATCATAATCGATTATTTCTTCTTGATTGAAACCTTGGGCTACAAGTCGAGCCTTATTTCTAGTAATGACTCCGGACTCATCTTTCTTGTTTCTAAAAACTCATTTTGTTCCAATAATAGTATGATTTTTAGGTTTAGGAACAAGTGTTCAAACATCATTTCTTTCAAATTGATTAAGCTCTTCTTACATAGCTAGAATCTAAGATTCATCAAGAAGTGCTTCATCAATATTTTTAGGTTCAATCTGAGATAGAAAAGCAGTATGATTGCAAATATTTCTAAGAGATGATCGAGTACTTACACCTCGTGAAGGTTCTCCTAGAATTTATTCCGCTGGATGATCTTTCACATGTTTCCACTATTTGGTTGCATCTTGTACTAAGTCTTGATGATTTTTCCTTCTATTTCCATGATCTTCCCTTTTGAATTGTCTCCAAATATCACACATCCTTTTTCTTTAGAAGTGAAGTCAATGAATTTAGTTTTGTCTTCTGTCACGTATCTTGAGCATCCGTTATCTAAAAATCATTTATTTTTACCTGTAGAATACTTCATGCATACCTACAAAAGCAATTAAAAACAATTCCTGGTACCCAAGTTCTTTGGGTCCTTTATTTATTAGTATTAGAAGAAATAAGATTTTTAGGTACCCATATGGCCCTAATAGTCATTGTATGTTTTCTTCTAATAAGACAAGCAAAATAATTATGACCATTTCTATTACAAAAATTGCAAATAGCATGTGACATATATGAAGAACTTGAGTGATTATAATAGTATCCTTTTTTAACAAAATTATTTTTATGAAAAGAATTTTGAATATTGGATTTTGATGTAGAAGGATTATCAAAGAAGTTTTTATAAGATTTGTATTTTTGTTTTGGCTTATATCCCAAGCCTGCCTTATCAAAAACACATATTTGACTACCAAGAAGTTTTTCAAAATTTCTTTTTCCATTCGTAAAGTTTTCAATAATATTTTCTAAATCAGTTTTCTTTTTCTTCAACTCAAGATTTTCATCTTTCAAAACAATACTTTCTTTTCTTAAAATATCAATTTCGTTTGTTAAAGAAGAATTTTTCTTTTTCAAAACAGTATACTTGATACCCAATTTTTCAAATTCCTCATATACCTCTTCTAAAACATTTTACAATTCTTCATATGAAGGATCTTCAATATTATCAAGATTTGTTACCTCAATGTCATCTTTAGCCATAAGACAAAGATTTGCTGATTCTCCATTGCTTGCTTCACTATCTGAGCTACTTGAATCATCATTCCACGTAGCTTTCATTGCGTTTTTGCCTTTGTTTCGATCTTTCTTTAGCAGAGGACAATCTGGCTTGATATGACCAGGTTTATTGCATTTATAACAAATTAAAGTGTCATTTTTACCTGAATATTTCTTGGAAAACTTATTGAAGGATTTCCTTTGAGGAGTTTTATTTTTCTTTAAGAACCTCTGAATTCTTCTTACTATCATCGCAATTTCTTCATCTTTGTCGTCATTTTCCTCATCTTCATCACTTTCACTTTCATGTGGAACAGCTTTAAGTGCCAAGCTTTTCTTTGACTTTCCTTCTTCTTCTCCTCTTTTTAATATATACTCATGGGTGATAAGTGACCCGATGAGTTCATTCACTTCGAGCTTCTTGAGGTCTCTAGCTTCAAGAATCGCTGTCACTTTTGATTCCCAATATTTTGGTAGAGAGTTGAGAAATTTTTTTACTATCTCCACTTTGAAATAAATTTTGCCAAGAGCTGTCAAACTGTTTATGATATTAGTAAAACGAGTGTACATACTAGAAATAGATTCATCATCATTCATCTTAAACATTTCATATTCATGAGTAAGAATATAAATTTTTGATTCCTTGACTTGAGAAGTTCCTTCATAAGTAACTTCCAAGTTATCCCAAATTTCCTTTGCTGTAGCACAAGTCATTACTCTATTAAATTCATTACCATTGAGAGCATTATATAATAAATTCATAGCAGTTAAATTCAAAGTATAAAGTCTATCGTCTTCACGATTAAACTCTTCTTCTTCCTTTTTGACCTTTACTCCATCAACTACTTCTGTTAGAATATAAGGTCCATTTACAATGCATTTCCAGATTTCTCGACCTTGAGCCTGAAGGAATATTCTCATTCTAACTTTCCAGAATGAGTAATTGTCTCCGCAAAAGAGTGGAGGCCGACTGCTAGATTGACCTTCACCAAATGAAGCTGCAATGTTAGCTATAAAATCTTAACTCAAAAGATAGTTAATCTTATAATAGAGCTCTAGCTCTGATACCAATTGATGCCCAGATGACTAACACAAGAGGGGGGGTGAATTGAGTTGTATTTAAGAAAATAACAATTATAAATCAAATATATAATATAAAATATAAACAAAATATAAAACAACAATAAATATAAATAGTAAGAGTAAGAGAGAAGCAAACTCAGTATGTTAACGAGGTTCGGCCCCACTGCCTACGTCCTCACCTCAAGCTACCTCTTGAGAATTCCCAAATCCACTATTCAATCTTCTTTAGGTGGAGATAGAAACCTATTACAGTTTTGAGCAGCACTGCTCCAAAGAATTCGTGTAGAACACCCTCTACACTTCCAATCACCTTACACTTGGTGATTTAACTATTCCTCGTGTAGAACACCTTCTACACTTCCAATCACCTCACACTTGGTGATTTAACTATTCCCCGTGTAGAACACCTTCTACACACATAAGGGTTATACACACCCTTTTACAAATACAAGAGTTGATAGTAGGTAGACTATCAAAGTACACTCCTCAATGAGTGAGATAGAAACAATACAGCGCAACCTATATCTCTCTCAACAAGAACAAGAATTAAGGCTCAAAACTTTAGAAAAGAGAGAATAAGAGCTTTGAAGAAATGATGCAAAACTTAACAATAGATGTGTAAGCTCTTGTTGTGAATTTTGCAAAACTCAAGTGAGCTATTTATAGGCAAATGAGTTTTCAATTTCAAATTTGAAAAGATTCCCATGTCAAAAACATCATCATTCACTTTTCAAAAATTTCAAATCTAATATTTTTACTTTTTGCATGTGACAAAAGGAGCACACTTTACTTTTCAAAAATTTCAAACATAATCTTTTACTTTTTGCATAACAAAAGGAGTACACTTTACTTTTCAAAATTTTCAAACAAAGACATCTACCTTTTGCATAAGTCAAGAAAAGCATCCATCACTTTTGAAAATATTCAAATAAAACATGCACATGTGAAAGATGACAATAAATCATCTTAATATTTTCAAAGATCAAACCTTCAATCATATCATGCACATGTGAAAGATGACAATCAATCATCTTAATATTTTCAAAATTTAAACCTTTAATCATGTCATGCACATGTGAAAGATGACAATCAATCATCTTTCAAAATTTTCAAATTTAATTTTCAAAATATTCATGCACATGTGGAAAATGTATTTTAATGCTTTATGATAAAATATTTATTTTGAGCCTTAATCCTAATTTCAAATTTTTTAAGAGATTTACAAAATTATTCTATGATTTTAATATGAACTTGTTCCCTTCTTGCTCATGCTTGCTTCCTTGATGTGCTTGATTATATTGTGTGGACAACTTGAGCTTGAGACTCCTTTATTCTTTGGATTCATTTGTTATCATCAAAATCCATTTGTAGATTTACATGAAACTTGAAACCTTGGGTTCAACAAAGCTCATTAAATACAAAGATCCTCATATCCTAAGTTTAAAAACATGCTTAAAACATCCAAGAAAAATATACTTCACATAAATATAAAGCTTTTCAGCAAAAAGATCTAAACTTTTTAACTACAAACACACTCTTGAATGTCAATGTTTTGACCTATTTCAAAGCATTTTCAAGAATTCTAAAAATTCAAAACTTTCTTCAAAAATATTCATCACACATTATTAAGACCTAATATGCTTTGAGTCAACACATAATAGTCATCAAAAAATACAAAATCACACATGAAGCACTTGGCAACCCTTAGCCAAAAATATAATTTCTTTCCTCACTCTTTCAACAAACACTTGATTAAAGGCATTGTATGTTTAGATCTTCAAACTAAAACATCAAATGGTTTAAAAGTATGTCTGAAAGTAGATCCAAGAATTAAAATTAAATTTACATAGATAATAATAAATCAAAACATAGATCTAACTAAAAATATTAAATTTTTAACCCAACCATATAATTTCTTACATGAAATTTCATATCCTCGAACTAACATAAAAGTCTTAAAAATAAAATTCTAGCATGTATACCAAAGGTTTATGACCATTAAATAAAAATATCAAAGCCGTTGGATTAAGATTAGACCACAAAAGGCTCAAACTTTATTAAGACAAACTGTTTTTCGTCTTCCAGTTTTATGTTTGTAGATCTGAGAAAATATTCCATCAAAAGCTTTAATCATGAAAATAATCTCCAAAACACATTCATATAAACACGTTAACAAAATTTTAGACCAATATATGTCCATTAGCTTGGTCAAAAACCCCAAAATACAACACACTATCCAGATTATTGCCTAGATTGACCTCTCCATAGTTAAAGCTTTGACTAATTAAACAACCAAGAAATCAAATAAAACATATACCTACATAAACTAAAATCAAAGTAAAACAACTTTTATGAAGGACTCATGATGAGAAGATACCTACAAAAGTCTCGAATAGGTCACACAAAACGCCTTTGGAATATGCTTGAGGAGCTGACAAGGGATTCTCTCCAAGAATGGTGCAAAAAGTGCAAAAGTGAGGGTAGTGGTGACCTGCATGCCAAAAGAACTCTGAAAAGAAAGAGTGTGACATTGAATGACACCTTGATGGCTGGTGCTTAGGTCACAAAAAGGTAAGATGTAACGACCTGATTTCTTCTATATTAGAATAGCTATGTTTGCTTGAGAATTTTTATTTAGCTTATTGTTAAAATTTCTTGAAAATATATTTTTATGCATATTTGGATTTCTTTTAGTAGTAGAAAAAAGAAATAGAAACCGTGGAATCCTTTGGAGAGATTCGCTCATAGAAAAGTAACATTTAGGTAAGATAAATGGTTTTTGCTTAAAAAATATAGTGACATGTCAACATAAGAGCTATGGTTGGGAACTTAGGAAGATTAGGATTTTCATCTAGAAATATTCTTAGGAACAAAAACTTATAGATTATAATTGATAATTGGATGAATGGAGAAAGGAAAAATCATTTGGAAGTCCTTTTGGTGAAATCAGTTATGGTAGATTCAAAAAGGAAATTTGGTTCATTTCAAACCAAAAAGGAGACACTTGGCATGATGGGAGGATATGACCTTTGTGAAATTAAGGAAATATTGTATAGAAAATTCGAGTAAGAAGAAGGCAAGTGGTATAAAGAAAAAATATTCCATAAGATGAAATTGGATTGGACAAATTCTAGACAGTTTCATTGTCTTTTGGTATTCAAAGCATAAATCTCTCATTTGAATACAAAATAAGATGATTCAAAATGCTATAAAACCTTAAGACAAAAATATACAACTTTAATATTTTGAGTTTAAGAGATATTGACTGGATCAATGACTAAATCAGGTGTGAAATTAACACATCTGAAATGGATTTATCTGAAAATCGCCTTAGATATTGGTAACCGACCTTGTGCCTTATCCTCTTGAGGTTTTGCAAAGTGTGGGGACAAGTGGTTTTATAAGTTTAAGACAACTCTTGATACTTTTATTGCTAACCAATTCTATTAGCAAGGGAAATGACGGCCTAAAATCAAGAGTGCACAAGTGGCACATGACAATGGATCCATATGGCTTTCTAGGAATTTTTCTATGCCAATATATAAGGGATGGTCGACCAAGGTATTTGAGTTTCCCTCCTTTATCCTACTCCAAATACACTACCATATCAAAAGTAAAAAGCTCTCTTTACACTCTCATACCTCACTTAGTATAACAACCTAATTTCAAGGTCTTTAGGTGAGAATCAATGATCTTTAAGGCAAAAGCAAGATCTTTTCTTAAGTTGGAGATTTTGGAAGAAATTGGTAAGTGCATCTTTAACATGACTTTAACAACTATTTATGTATTTTATGTAGTATGAAATAAATTGATTTATTAAATGAATATCTAGCCTATTGAGAGGTTAGTCTAGTGAAATAAGTCACACTATATGAAGATATTGCAATACTTGGAGGAAATCTTTAGTTAAACATGATCAAATTCTTGAGATTTTGAGTAAGGTATCAACTAGAGAATTTTATTTCAAACTTAGGAAGATATAATTTTCGGAAGTTCAAGGAGATACTTTAGAGAAATTGGAGTTAAAAGAGTTGAACACATGGTGTGCTCGGATTGGTTATTCTCGGGCAATTTCGTCGTGTTTTAGTAAATTAGGCATAACTTTCTCAAATGATATTTGAATATGGTGATTCAAAATTATATAAAACACCAAGAGAAAGATCTAGAACTTTCATAATTTGAGTGTTTAGAGATACGGGCTAGATCGAGGATTTAATTTGGTGTGAAACGGATGGGCATAAAAGGATCTGAGTGAAACCAACTAGAGCTCTAGCACCGACTTAGGCATAGGATAAAAATCTGATATGTTTTCACAAGTATTTTGACATCATGACATGTGTATATGGACGTGTGGCAAGAATGGAGGAATTCATCTAGAAGGTTTAGCTAGCAAATCTTGGGAGGAACCGAAAAGATTGATTTGAATAAGATATGAAGTTAAAACTTAAATGGTTGGTTATTGAGTTTTGGTTAGGATTATTTTTCCTTAACTCTAATTTTCAAGGTATAATAATAATAAAGTAATATAATTTTAAGGAATTAAAGGGAGAATTGTGTGCATTATAAAAAAGTATTCGACCTTATGTATATGTTGAGGTGAAGGTTGTTTAATTTCTTGAAACTCCTAAACTTTGATTTAATAAGAAAGAATTGAAAAAAAATAAGTTAAGAAAAAAATGTGACTCAGCTATAGCTTGTTTAGCCTATGTATGTAATTTCTATGAATTGTTAAGGAGAAAATAAGTTAATTTTAAGAAAAGGTAGATAAGAAATTGAAATGAGTATATAAGGTGATATTCGGCCCATGACTATTTTGGGTTAAGGATAAATGTTTCTTTTAGAAAAATATGTACACGATTAAGGTGATTAAGATGAGATGTTTATAAGCTATTATATGCATAACCTATATGATTGAGACATGTTGGTATGTTGTATGGCTCATAGATTCATATATTGGGTATGAAAGGTCTAATGATTCATGCATGTTTAAGTTACGTTACAAGATTTTATGCCTTGAGTCATACTGAGTTTTCAAGAAATAAGATTACTAAAGTTTTTATAAGAATAAGAAAGGAACAACTAAGAATAGGAAATTTATAAAGTCATGTCATAATGGAGAAGGCAATACGTAACTCCCTTATGACTGACATATCAACGGTGAAGGCGATACGTAACTACCATCAAATAATAAGAAGTCATGTCATGATGAGGAAGGTGATACGTAATTCCCGTATGACTAATGTGTTGACGGTAAAGGTGATACGTAACTACCGCCAAACAATAAGAAATAGTGTTGTAACGGCGAAGGCGACATAATTGCCGTACGACTAATATGACTGGCGGTGAAGGTGAGACATAACTATCACCATAATATAATATATTTCATCACGATGATGAAGGTGACTTGATCTGCCATCATGCTAAGAAATACGACGGTAAAGGCGATTTAATTTTCCGTTGCGAATTTAAGAAACCCGTCAGTGAAGGTGACACGATTTATCATCGAGGTTAATGCTAAGATCTATATGAATAGGAACTAAGTCCTCTTCCAGAAAGATGCAGGTTTTATAAAGAGATACCTAAGTAGTTTATAAGTTATGTATAAGTTGTGTATAAGTCATGAACAGTAGGTCTCATGATCAGATTATATGTATTTACGTGTTATGTGTATTTACTATTTTGGTTTTAGTTATATTAATAATGCCCTTCTGGGATTTCTTGAAATCTCATTCTTTGATTTTATCCATCGTTCTTTTCGGAACGATAAATCTTGTTGCAGATAGATATGACAGATCAGGAGATCCAGACTCATCGAGAGATTTTGGTGAACCCTGAGGGGCCCACCAAATAATCTCCTCTTAATGAACCGCATTTTAATAGCTATGCCTCTTTAGTTTTTGACCACATTTTGGAGGAAAGAAGACTTAAATATATGTATTTCGGGATATCTAGTTTATGTATGACTTGATACTTGATGTGATTGTAAAAATTAATCTATGGGTATGTTTAAGGTTTACCATGTGATTGCTGTGCAAAGTTAGTTTTCCTTTGCATATTTCAGAGTTTAACCATATTCCGTTGTGCTTCCCACTCCATTTTGCTAGTAAGTTTAGGTACATGCATGTTATTGTTTATATGTATGAAGGGTAGGTAGCCTTGTGTTACTTATCCTGACTTTTCAGTTTACGTTAAATCCTAGACGTAAGTTGAGGATGTCACATAAAAAATAGTGAGGGGAATGGTCCACTGCAGGTGCCTTCTAGAATGGATGAGATTAGGTGGCTTTTGGGGATGTTGAGGGTAGAGATTGATCTGTCATGGATGGGTTGAAACTTACTCTAGAAGCTTTGCAAAGGTGGGCAAAATTTGTGGGTCTTAATGGGCTCTAAACAAGTAGGCTTCATTTGAGGATTGGAGAAGGTTTGGTTAGGTTTTGAAATTCTATAAAGCCTAAATCCAATTTTTCTTCGCCCCATCAAAGTTCAAGGTTTAAAGGATTGGAAACTGATGGCAACATGAATTTGAAGAATTAATAGCAAGTGGAAGTGATTTAATCAAGTGATTAAACATAGTGCTAGAATCGAATCAAATAGGGTTTGGAAGCCAACTCCAAGATTTGGGAAAACTATTTAGGGTTTCAGTTTCAAGCAACATTTTGGGATTGCAATTGGCTTCAACCATTTATAATTTTTCTAGGGTTGAAACCTTATCTAGTTCGGCACAATTTGAATGGTTGGATGGAATATGGCTTTGCTTAGGTGGCATGATCTCACATCTTGATTTTTTTATAAACCATCTCATGGTTCCTCTTGGGCAAAGTGTCAAATACTATTCACCAAGCGTGGCTAAGATCTTGTCAATTATCCACATAAAAGTTCTCCAACGTAATTTGGGCATCCCACACTATGGCTTCTACACTAGGTTCTACTATTGAGATTATTATTCATTCAAGGTGTTTGATCAAAAGAAAGGTGGTGGAGGGGGGGAAGATTAAGCTATTCTCTCTTCCTTCAAGTGCCCTGATGATTTCACATCTTTATACTAATGATGTGGTGGTGTTTGCTAATGCTTCTAAACGTACAGTCAAGTCCTTTATGGAGATTTTTTGTACATATGAGGTTCGGTTGGGTCAAAAAGTAACTTATGAGAAATTTGCAGTATGCTTGGTTTTGCTCAGGGTCAGTTCCAGTTCACTTATTTGGGGGCTTCCATTGTTGATGGGAGGCTAACAATTGCTAACTGAGGTTACTATTCAGTTCAAAAATGTGAAAAATAAATTTTGTGCTGAAAAAATATAAAATATCCAAATTAAACTAAATGTGCATTTTTTAATCAAAATTTAACCCCAAAATGCATTTTCAAACGAGTGTTTTGTACGAAAATTGAAAATGAGATTTTTGCTCCATAAAATCCCAAATAATCATTTAAGTCTAATAGCGCAAATCATATCTCATTCTGACACTTATAACTATTTCAAATAAATAAAGTCTCACTTCTAATAGTATAGTGAGTGGTAACACTGATTATGCTGATAGATTATAACCTACATGATTGGTCGATTCGTGGAAACTTATAAAATTTTTACGAAACTCCTAAAACTTAAAGAAATTCTACTATTAAATTTCTAGAGTGCTACTACATCTTCCCCCTTTTTAAAACCTTTTTAAAAAAAATATCATCCTTGAAATCGACGTAAGTACTAATAACAAATAATACTAAGAAGAAGATGTTGCTCACCAAATTTGTTGACCATTATTGAACGTATCATCACTGGTCAGTGTTGGTGCATTGATACCGGTCAGAATGATGTGCTAGGATTAGTAGTAGAATGTGTCGTCGTCCGGATCATACATCATATTATGACTTGTGCGAGGTGTTACTCGACCTCTTCATCATTGTCACTATATGTTGCTAGACCTTCTACTAGCAAACATCTGCGATTGGTCGATGATGTAAATGATATGGCATTGTGAATTTCTAGGTTGGCGACTATTGCACACTTCTCTGAGACTGTTATGGTCCATCCATGTGGTAAGGTGAAAACCTACACTTCTTTGAGACTGATGTAGTTGATATAAATGAGCGTATAATGTTCTTTATGAGACAAAGTCTTCCGTTCTAAGCTTACATCATTCTTATCTATAACCATCACATGGTTGCACAAGATAACAAGTACCTTACAAAGGTTACTGCCTAAATGAACAAGTTCTAGGCTAACCGTCTAGGACACTGAATCCCTGCCTAAGGGAAGTTACTACTTTTGTTGCTGCTCAAACGGTTATTCACTAGAGATATTTCTACTACTAAGATTCTATTGTTCCTTAACTCTCTCTCTGATCAACAATTTGCACTAGAATCCTTTCGCAATGTTCTAGCTTATTCCTTTAACGAATTATTCCTCCTCAAAGGTGGTACATAAAAAAAAACAATGAGACACTAATCTAAACTCAAAGCCTTATCTCGTATGGTTGACATATCTCTTCTATC
The DNA here is from genome assembly GCA_036898215.1 of Platycarya strobilacea. NCBI lineage: Eukaryota > Viridiplantae > Streptophyta > Magnoliopsida > Fagales > Juglandaceae > Platycarya > Platycarya strobilacea. The sequence continues at coordinate 30,013,259 of CM072548.1, read as the reverse complement.
CATCATGAGCTACCTCGTATTCTGATTCTAACCAATAGAATCTGTTCCTACTGCTTACGTGAATCCTCAAGACAAAGATTTTACTCCATACATAAATGGCTCCAATATAAAGGCGATCAATGTTTATGTAACCATAGTGCTTCGCCAGAAACCATTTAATGATGGCTATATAAAATGACTATCATAAGTAAATCCTACTAAGGTGAAAGCTTCTCCTAAACACTTTACTCTTCTGAACACAAATTTCATCACATCCTAAGAATAAAACAAACTTCAAATTCGCGTAATACTAGGTCATCAACCTTGAATTTCCATCCCCATATTACAAAAACGTATTATGTTTCTACATTGGTATGAGCAGTATACTCCTAATGAGAATTATCTCTTACCACCTAGTAATGTTTTGGATTTTGAATTGAATTCTCGTGCAATATCACAATCACTACAAATAAGGACTCGCTCCAATCAAATAGCATACCTTCTAAAAAATTTAATGATGTTACATTACCCAAAATATAAGTGATGAAATAATACCATCAATTGCAATCCAATCAACCTTAATTAAGCTTAACAATATGTAGGTCTTAGAAAACTACCTGAAATGGCATTTGCTCTATATGTACTGGGGTTATCAGCTCTGCCTTACAATAGCTTTCTAGAAATTAAATGGTGAAATTTCTATCAACTTTAGGAACTTCGTGGGAAATCCATAAGTTTTCACAAATCGATCGATCTATAGGTCTTCGTTTGTTAGCATTGTCAGTATTATCACCCACTGTAGTGTCAGAAGTGTGATTTTATTTATTTGAGATAGTAACAAGTGTCGAAGTGCAATATGGTCTATGCCATTAGACTCAGTTAATTATATAGGATTTTATGGAACTATAATCTCATTTTTAGTTTTTGGACACTACATCTGTTTGGAAACATGTTTTGGTTATTTTGAGGCATTTCAAGGTTGAATTTCAATAAAAGAGTTGCACATTTAATTTAGAGTGATTGTGTAGTACTTTTATGTCCAAATTTTATTTTTCACTTTCTTGGAGTCAATAATCATGTCAATAGTAGCACCTAGTGCATTGTTTTTAAAATCATTGAGTGGGATGTCCAAATTAGATTAGCGAAGCTTTATTTGGACAGTTGGCAAGATCTTAGTTAGACTTGGTAACAGTATTAGATACTTGACATCAAGAGGAACCATGAGATGGTTTGTGAATGAATTAATGTATGAGATCATGCCACCTAAGCAAAATCATATTCCATCCAACCATCCATATTGTGCCAAACCAAAATCCTAAATGGTTGGAATGCCATTGAATTCCCAAAAGTTTAGTTGAAAATGAATCCCTAAATGATTTCTAGCATTGTGTTTAATCACTTGATTAAATAACTCTCACATGCTATTAATTCCTCAAACTTATGTTATGACATATTTATCTAACTTTTTAAACCATGACATATTTATCTAACTTTTTAAACCTTGGGAAAATTGATTAGCCAATAAAAGTTGGATTTGGGATTGATAGCACATCAATTCCTAACAAAAATCCTCTTAAATCCCAAATGATGACCACTTGTTTAAAGCCTATTAAGGCCCACGACTTTTGGCCATCTTGGAAAACCTTCTAGAGTAAGTTTCCATCCACCCATGGTAGATGAACCTCTGCCCTCAACAGTCCCAAATAGTCTCTCGATGTGAGGGAAAAAACCACCTCATCACACCCCTTCTAAAGGCAGTTGTGACAGCCAATTTCCCTCATTGTTTTGTACCTTTTGTGACCTAAGCACCATTCATCAATGTGTCATTCAAGGCCATACATCTCCTTTATAGAGTCTTTTAGGCGTGCAAGTCACCACCCCTCTCACCTCTGCGCTTGTCTCCTTTAAAGAATGCCATGGGAGCTCGCTCTCTCGGGTAGATTCTAGAGGCATTTTGTGTAACTTTTTTGAGACCTTTGTAAGTATTGTCTCACCACGAGTCCCACACTTTTTTTTCCTCCCTTGAGTCTAGTTTCCATTTTGCTTGACCTTTTTGAGAGCTTTGATTTCATGGTCGTTTGATTGGTCAAAACATTTTTTAACCATGGAAAGGTCAATTTGGGCAATAATATGGATAGTGTATTGTGTTTTAGAGTTTTGAACCAAACTAATGCATATATCTTGGTCCAAAGTTTTTATGGAGTGTTGTTGACATTTTTATATGAATGCTTGTTGGAGATTAGTTACATTTTAAAGCATTTGATATAATACTTTCTCAGATCTAGAAATTTAGAAATTGGAATAGGAAGAATAATTTTTGTTTTAAGAAAGTTTGAGTCTTTTATGGTTTAATCTTAATCCATTGGATTCGATATTTTATTTGATCATCCTAAACCTTTGATATACATGTCAAGATGTTAGTTTGAATATTTTTGGTATTAGTTTCAAAGACAAGAATTTTTCTGCAAGAGATTATATGGTTGGGTCAAAGGTTTGATGTTTTGGTTAGATCCATGTTTTGATTTATTATTAGCCATGCGATTTTAATTTTAATGCTTGGACCTACTTTAGGACACAATTTTAAACCATGTGATGTTTTGATTTGAAGATCTAACCAAAGAATGCAAATCAAGTGTTTGATCAAAGCTAGTTGGGATAAAGATTCTATTTTTGGCTAAGTTCACGAGAGATTTTGTTATTTTTGGTGGCTTTTATGTGATGATTCAAATCATATTAGTTAATAAGAAAATGTTATGTACATTTTAAAAGGAAGTTTTAAATTTTTAAAGTTCTAGGAAATGCTTTGAAATTGAACTAGACCTTGAGATTCAATAGTGTATTTTTAGTTAAAAAGTTTGGATTTTTTTAGTAAGAAGTTTTACGTTTATGATAAGTATATTTTTGTTGAGTGTTGTAAGGGTATTTTTAAACTTAGGATATGAAAATCCGGATCCAGAGGTTCGGGGAGTTTAACTCTTTTTCTCAAAATTAACTCTCAAAATATAATTACAAACTCTAAAATTCTCTGCAAAATGTAAACTAAATTTTTTAACACAAGAATCATGTCTCCACAGAAAAGACAAGAACCTCCATAAATAAGGTAACATCTCCACGAACCCATGAATTATCCGTAACTCGACGTGCCAAAAATAACCACCAAGGATCAAATATACAAGATATATTCCACTTAAAATACTTATACCCTTAGCACTCAAATCATCTATAACTATTAAACCTGCCCAAAACTTCCAACTCTTATTCTTCAACTGAACCATCAAGGTGATCTGACAAATTTTATAAAAATAAGGGGTGAGTTATCCACAATTCAAAAAATATATACTAGTGTGTAAATATGAACATTTATCAAAGTCAAAATACAGAACAAAATACCTCTTATTTTCATAATGTAAAAAAAAAAAAAACAGATCATGATATCAAAAGTCGGAACGAAAGTTCAGAATAAACACAATCAAAAATTCTTTTATCATTGCATAACTGAAACATTTTATCAGAATAGAAATAACATATTTAATCCCTTGGTAGGGTTGTGCAAATCTCGGCGGCCAACTGAGAAAAAATAGAATGTGAATTTTTTTTTTATTATTATCGGAGCCCCAAGTGTGTACACACATGACAGACCACACAGAAAACTAATTTGCAACCAAAGTGAGTGCACCAAAAAAAGAATAGTTGGTACCAGTTCAGAATAGAACAGAACGGAATAGAAATAGAATGTCATGCTAGAAATTTTCAAAAATCACATTAAATCTTATCAAAGTCAGAACACATTTTCAGAAATAGAGGAAAATTAGATCTTAGAAATATATTTTATGTACAAATTTTTATATTCATTCTTTTTCAGTTCAGAAACAGAATGCACAAAAATTAGCTCATGCTTATATCAATCATGTCGAAAGAAATTTTATTCATATGCAGAACAAATAACTGAGATAATTTCAAAATTCGTTTTGTCACAAAACATGCACATTTTTCAAAAATGATCTCAATTCATCATTTTAATGCAAAGTCTAATATAGGAACTCCGCTTATTTGAACTTTTGAGTTTTTCTAAATCATTATCAACAAAACCAAACAAAATCAATCTTCACCCATAAAACATCACGTAACCTATATAAATTTTCAATTGATTACAAACCTCAAAAATAGAATCTAAGATATAAAATCCAATATCTTTCTTTAATATCTAAACATCCTCGAAACCATATATATCAACTCTCTCCCAAAATGCTTGAAACCAAGATCTTTCAAAATTTTAAGATATTATAAATTCTCCAATATCTCAATTTTTGCTTAATAAATTACTTAATCTAATTTCCAACTCATACCATGCCTGTTCCAGAAAACAAAACTCAACCCACTAAAAACAAGAAAAGTTGCTGAAATATATTATCCGGTTCAAAATAATTTAATATCTGAGTTCATCAAAAATATTTACTTCAAATAATTTTACACAACAAACTCAAAAAATTAAAAAAGAAACCTGTAAGCCGAAACAAACCAATGTGGGCCCAAAGCAAAACAACCCACTCAAAGTAACTTAAAAACCCTTTATAAAATGTTTTGGGGCTAACAGTAGGTTTGAAAACGGAAGTTTATTAGATATTTTTAAATATTTATTATTATTATTAATTTGTTCTTATTTTTATTATTATTTATTATTTATTTATTATTATTTAATATTTTATTATTATTTTTTATCTATTTTTTATTATTATTTATAAACACTCTTGAACATTTAACACTCAAACCCAACCTAATCATAAGAGGGACGACGTAAACGCTAATCATAAAAGAAACAAGCCTTTTACCAACTACGTAAAAAAAGCTCTATTTAAAAGAAAACGAAGGCTCAGTTTTTGCTTTGACTTAAGAGGGCCCAAAAAGTAATTTCAAATAATCTTCTGCAATACTACAAACAAATGGCTAAAACAATAGTTAATCTTGCAGAGAAGCTTATACGAAACGATCCTAAAACAAGTGGCTCACGCTCACCACCAAAACTTTAACTTTCAAAAAAATATCTTAACAACGCCCTCAAAATAACAAGGAATCAGGAGAAACAAAACTTTAAAACTCACTGTTTGTTTTAAGGCCAAGAGGACAAAATTGTAAAATCCAATAAAATAATCACACCTATGTTAAGCTTACGGAAGAAACTAGGGTTAAACAAAATGGCCATGCTCCTGACCCGACCGACAATCCGACCCGCTTTTGACCCTATAACCCGACCCGTTATCAATGCAAACGGAAGCCACCATTCTAATACCCGTTACCGACCCGTTTGAATAATACCCAATAACCCGTTTATCTAATAAACCCGTTCCGCCTGCATTTTGATTTCTCTCACTCGAGATTTCACAGTTCCCCCCTCACTTGAGATAACCCGACGACGCTCGCTTCTTTCTCTCGCCGACGACGATCGCTTCTTTCTCTCGACGACGACGATCGTTGCTCTCTCTCACCGACGCCGTTCACTCCTCATAGATTCCCAGGTTTGTCTTTTTGGATCTCCTCTCATTCTCGCTGCAGACCATTATTTATTTTAGGGTTAAGATTGATTTAGTTTCTTATGTGAAGATTCGACTGTGTAAATTTGTTCATCTGAGTGAAGAGCAACCCATTATTTATTTTAGGAAACACGTATATAGGAAACATGCATTTTCTGTGATTTCAACTTTAGTTTGAGCAAGTTTCTTTTCTAATTTAGGAATATTTACGGCAATTACTCTGCAAATCATTGTCCCATTTGCGCATATATTGTTGGGTTACAAGGAAATTGTTAGGTAATTTGAGCAATTATATGACAAAGTTAGTTTCATTCTATACTGCCATCAGCGGCATCATGAGTGGTTTTACTCTTCTGTTGTAGGTACCAATTGGATTCCAAGATGTAATCATCACCATCACGGTGTCTCTTAGAAACTTGAATACCATCCATTGAGGCCATTGAATCTTCAATCTCGGCATCAACATTATTAGGGAGCTAATAAAAAAAATTTAGATGTAATCATCAACTTGACATTATAAAAAATTTAGACAAAAACTCAGAGTTAGCTAGGAGATCTAATTGCAGCTGTGGTTTTAAACTAAATATGTTATATTAAATGGAAATAGATGATATGGATATTAGAAGATACAGAGATCGATATATATTATTTCTTGGGATCAGAAGAACAATGTTGCTGACTTCTTGTCCACTGCTTGAAATAATGCTCGGCTCATTTTATTTTTTTTACCATTTTTCCCTTGTGATTTGACTGTTCTGTAATTTATACATTACATGCAGATTAATTGAAAAGAATTATTGAAGCTATTTAATTAAATTAGCTAGATTGAATATTCGATATTCAAATGGGTAATTTAGTTTCAAAAAACAAACTAAGACTGTTGTGAGTCAACTAATCTACTTTTATTGTTTCAAAATGATTCAAACAATAATGCTTCGACTCTTTTTAACTTTTGTATCTTCACAAGCAAAAAAAAATTACATTAATTAGTATTGACTATATAAATAAACAAACATAGAATTTCCAAAAAAGTTTCATCAACAATTTTCAAATTATTGTAAAAAAACAATAATCCAAAAAAAAATCTGAATATATAGCTAGCTAGCCCTTGACCATTGTGACTCGGTTTCTGAATGTTTTGAGACGTCGGTTTTAAACTAAATATGTTATATTAAATATAAATAGATGATATGGATATTAGAATATACAGAGATCGATATATATTATTTCTTGGGATCAGAAGACCAATGTTGCTGACTTCTTGTCCACTGATAGACAAATTCATGCGTTAGGACTTTAATAATTGCATGCCTGGTACTCTTCAATAATATATTGACTTGTGCATATTTGCTTGCTGCATTAATTCACATATTTCCTTTATATTTGAAGGCCTTCTGTTCATAAGTCAAAACAATTGTTTAATACTTTTTAATCTCCCACGTTTCTTTCCCTCATTTTCCTCTTCTTTAATCTTTCTCATTTTATCCTGAATTTGTTTTATATTCAGATTGAACAAAATTGGGAAGAAATTGTAAATAGATAGTTGCTCTTGATTCTGAAAGTGAAGACTGCAGCTATTTGCTCTGATGTCAGAACTCTGCCTTGTGTTTTTTGTGAATGCTAGGCAAATGTTTTGGATCAAACAAGGTTTTTTTGTGTTTTTCACTTGTAATTGAATAATGAATGCAGGTTCTAGGGTTATTATTATTAAATAGTAACAAACTTGAGGAAGTGTAATTACAAGATATTAAAAAAGCTCATATAAAACAGCCACCTTTTACAGAGTTCTGCTTGCATACCTGCTATAACCTTTGGCATCAGGGAGTTGGTATGAATCCACATCTCCAATGGTCCCAATAATGGCTTTTGTGAGTGTATCATCATCCATTTCCAACCCACAGAGAAAATTGTTATGCATTCATTGGTTTACACGTGAGATATGCATGGTATGCATGCTTCTTATTTTATATTTTTCTTTCAACTTATTAAATCCTTTTATTATTTTGCATCTGAATCCTATGGAACCTAGTGCTTTTATGCCTTCATCTGGGTCTGCATCAATGTCCATTCATTTGGATAGCACTCTACCTCCAAGTTCGGATAGTCAAGCAACTAGTCCTCAAGTTCACCCTCCTATCCCAAGAAGGAGCAGATCAGATGTATGGCGACACTTTACGAGGAATGATGAAGATCCCAATGAGCCCACAGCCACATGCGATTATTATGGTAAGGTTTTATTATGTCATCCTAAAAAATAAGGTATTTCATCCTTGAAGTACCATGTTGAAAAATGTAAAGCTTTGCATGCTGCTATTGGGACTGGAAAGGATAACCCCCAATTAAAAGAGACTGGGGCTAGGAGGATAGGGGTGGAAGGTACAACTAGCAGTCCTAATGTTGGACCTGCTAAGAACAATTAATAAAAATATACGGTTGGTAATAGCGAAAATGATAATTAAGGATGAGCTACTGTTTAATTTTGTAGAAAAAGAAGACTTCCAAGATTTTATGGCCGTAGTTGAGCCTAGGTTTTCAATCCCCTCTCGCATTACTGTTATGCGAGATTGTATGAAAATTTATACGTTAGAAAAAGAGAAGTTGAAGACCATGTTTATAGAATCTGATTATAAGATTTGCATTACAACTGATATGTGGACATCAGTTCAAAATCTTAACTATATGTGCATAACAGCCCATTTTGCTGACGAGAATTGGACATTGCATAAGAGAATAATCCATTTTAAGAAAGCTCCTAATCACAAAGGGATCATAATAGGAAGAGAGATTGAGTCATCCATACTTGAATGGAACATAAAGAAAATTTTTACAATTACAGTTGATAATGCATCCGCTAACAATACGGCCATTAATTATTTGAGAAGAATTGCCAAGTTTAGAGATTGCATGGTATTAGATAAGGAGCTTATGCATATAAGATGTTGTGCACATATTTTAAATCTCATCGTCAAAGATGGTTTGACAGAAGTTGATACATCAGTTGTGAAGATTTGCCATGCAGTTAAATATGTCAAGTCTTCCCCTGCAAGACTTGACAAGTTCAAGTCATATGTAGATAAACAAAATATTCTTGGTGGTAGACTTCTTTGTCTTGACGTTTCAACTAGGTGGAACTCAACATATCTAATGTTGAGTGCGACTATAAAGCATTATGCAGCGTTTGAGGTGCTGCAAGATGAAGATAGTAATTTTGTGCCGTATTTACGTGAGGTTGAATGTGAAGTACTAACTTCACAAGATTGGGAAACCATCAAGGTTTTTGTACGTTTGAAGATTTTTTATGACATGACTTTGCGGGTTTTAGGCTCAATTTATGCAATTTCAAATTTATTTATAAGAGAAATATTTGCAATCTATAACCATTTGAAAAAATTTTCAAGAAGTGAGAGCATATGCTGAAATCCATGTCGGAGAAGATGATGTTGAAATATGACAAGTATTGGGGGGATTTAATTAAATTAAACAAAATGTTGTACATTGCAGCTATGCTTGATCCGCGCCACAAATTGGAAGTTTTGAAATTTTATTTTACAAATGTTATTGGTCATGAGCGAGGATCTGAACTTGTTGGTGGGTTAAAGAGGATGTTGGAGCAGATGTATAAGAAATTTTCAAAATCCAGTGTAGATTCAAGTAGGGGCCAATCAAGTATAGGCAAAAGTGAGACCCAAAGTAACACTTTTTTTTATGATAATGATGAGAATATATTAGATATGTTTTTTCAACATAAATCATCAATGGATGTGGAAGAGTCCAAAACAGAATTGGATAAGTATTTTACAGAGAGTGTTGAACGGATGACACTCGATTTTAATATTCTACTATGGTAGAAGATGAATTCAGATAGATTTCTAATACTTGCCAAAATAGCTCGAGATGTGTTAGCTATTCCCATATCTACTGTTGCTTCTGAGTCTGCATTTAGTGCTGGAGGTCGTGTCTTAGATTCATTTCGTAATTCATTGGCCCCAACAACGGTTGAAGCTCTTATCTGCACACAAAACTGGTTGAAGGCTCCCTTTATTAATTATGACTCACAAGATATAATAGAAGATGTTGAAAGCTACAAGTTAGAAATCGGTAAGATTCATATTTGAATAATATTTTATTTTAGACATTTCAATTAATTATATGTTTAACATAATTTTTTTGTTTCATGTAGAGATAACTTTACAGAATATTTTGAATGAGATTGATTAACCAAAAAGAAACATGGAATTGTATCGGTAAGTGCTATTTTTCATTTTTCTGTATCTTTGCAGCTGATAGGATATAAATTTTATTTGTATTAGGGAGTTCTTTTTTTATTTGAAATTACTTAATTCTATTCTCTATGGTTAAAAGGGAGACCTTGTTACTTTGATGGATGAAAATGCTTATCCTTTCATTAATGATCATGTTTTAGTTTTACGAGCAATCAAATACATTTGTATTCATCAAACTAGTGTATCTTAAATAATTTGTTTACACCACATCTTTTCACCAATCAAACCCCTTTATTTTAGTTTTAAGCTGTGGAACTTGTTTTAAATTGAATATGCATGGCAGCCCAGTGATCAATATATATAGGTTAATTAGTCTGCAATAGTACAACCACTTTTCCAATGCAGCAAGCTAACTCCTCAACAGATTGTGTGGCTGAATGTGGGGTTTTAATAACAATGATGTTTGCAGATTAGGTTTGGAGAGTACCTAAAAGAAAAGCATTGAGCTTCTATCAGAAAAGCATTGCACAAGCACTCAGTGACCTGGGTTTATGCTTAATATGCCACTAAAAGAATGTAACATTTAGATTAATTTTGTTTTGTTTTTGTTTTGGGAGAAGGGGAGGGGGGATTTGATGGTTGGAGGGCTGTATTTTGTCCCTGTATATCTCCAACTATTGTAATTTTGTAAATGTTATATTTTTTTTTACAGTAAGAATTAGAGAAGGAAGTCTCGAGATTAGTCGATACGCTATTTTGAACATCCGACGTCAATAATATATATATTTATATATATATATATATATTTGAAGCAAAGGAAGGGCATTTTTTGATTTTGTTATATGGTAAAGAGATTCATATCTGATATCAGCTTGATTTCGCCAAAGCTATGCCTTGTGCTTTCAAGATCAGCTTGATACGCATGCATGCAGAAGTAGCAGCAGAAGCTTGATTCTATAATTAAAGTTGGGGTTTTTGTAGCGCATGCACTCAATGAATTAAAATACCACTCAAACATCTATGGAATAAAAGTGTACATTTAGAGGACTTTGGAATGTCCCAAGTTTTTGGAATTCTAATAATTGATTTTGGTACAACTCAATTGGATTGAAGGGGATTCTGTGGGATCCTACAGATTTTGCCACCTTTCTGAATTGGAATAAATTAATTTAGTCCCAGATTGATCATTTTTACTTGAAATTGTAATGCGTTTAATAAAGTGGGAGATGTTCCATGCCTCACTAATCTGTTTAATATAGATGTTATTCCAATATTGTGCCCGGACAGCCAGACTCTTAAGGCAAACGGTTCCCGAGTATATTGCTTTTATCTTGAAAGAGCTATTAACCATGAAAGCAGTCGATCTCTTACCAGACTAGATGTTCTATAAATTGATAGAAAAACTATTCTCTAATGAATTTCTTCTCATCTTTCGGCCTTTTGGTTCTCAATTTGAGTAGCGTAGCTAATTAGTGTTCTTTGCATTAAGAGTCTTCAATTTTGTGGTCTTTTTGCAGTTGGTTTTGTTGTACGAGTTCATGCTAGTCATAGATGCATATCATTTACTCAATTTATATTTCTATATTTCATTGCATATATTAATCTAATTGGTTCAGTTCTTATTGCGCAACACTGTCATATATTAATCTAATTCTTACTGTAAAAAAATAAAATAAAAATGGGTATACCGATTACCGATTACCCGATCGATTACCCGATAAGGGTATCGGGTTCGGCTAATTGGCCAAACGGATTAACGGGCTAACGGTGTGCGTTGTTATCGGATCGGATCGGAAGTGTGTCAATCAGGTCGAGTCGGAAGTGTGTCAATCGGATCGGGTCGGGTCGGAAGGTCACCCCTAGAAGAAACAAAGAGTGCTTCTCTATCTTTGAAAAAAACAAGTAAACAAGGAGGGGTGTTTTGAGCGGCTGAAACTTCCCGAGATGAGGCCGAGGGGCAGGGGTAAACTGCCGGCGTTTCAGGGTTGTTCTGGGTGTTCTCGGGGTGCCACGAGCCTGTGAAACCAAGGGGTGCAGAGAGCTATTCATGCTCTGCTGTGGAATGTCCAAGACAGAAGATGAAGCGCAGGTGGTTTATTACGGTTTTTCAGTGGTGGTTTGCTCACTACTGTGGTTCCATCGAGGGGGCACTGGCTGAGGTGCCATATTGGCTCGTTGGTTAACTATTTAACAAGCAAAACCGTGAAAGGCAGTGCCCGGTGGGGGAAAGTGTTTGCTCTGTTTTGGGTTCGAAAAACAGAGGTGTGTGCAGGTGACTTCTTGTGGTTTTGCGGTGGTAATCACAGGGAGGTTCTTGGCTGTTTACGGTGGTTGCATGATGGTGCTCGTGCTACACATGGTAGGTTCACGGCGCTGAGCATTCATGCGATAAGGGATGCTGGCAATGGCTGGGCAGGGGTGTTGCGCGATGGATGAATGTGGAGGAACCATGGTAGTAGAGGAGCAATAGTCTAGGTGAAGGTTGCGGCAGCTTGGTGCATGAGGTATAAAGTGTATTTATAGCTGATAAACCCTAGGTATATAAGGGAGGTAGGACTGTAGGAGACGTGGAAGGTGGAGATCGGTTTGTAATTAAAAAGGAAAGTGAAGCCTAAAAAAATGGCAAAGAAGTGCATGGTGCAAATAAACAAGACAAACATGGGAAGAATAAATTCTGAGAAAATAGTCGGGAGAAAAGATCGGGAAATAAATAATAAATAAATCAAGCATGGGTTCTAGGATTTTTAAAAGAAAAGGAAGAATAGAATCTGATGGAGAAGATAACAACCATTTTAAAAGAAAATCGTAAGTTGAATCTTCAGGAGATAAAACGATTTTGTAATCTCGATAAAAATAAAATCAACTAAAATAAATAAAAATTTTACTGAATTTCTCACACGTAAACCCAAAAGATATTTAGAAAACAGAGTAGGGTTTGGGCCGTGTGTTACATCCACTTCCTCTTAAAAAAATTTCATCCTCAAAATTCGTTACATCTAAAATGACGTCTCAAATACTTAATCCCTGAACTTTATAAAGTAACAAAATCAACTCTCAAAATATAAATTACCAAAAATCATGCTTCCGTTATGCACTCTAATCAACTTATAGTCTTACCTCAATCAAGTACTCTTGACAAGAACCAATCTCCACATCGGATTTACAAGCCTAATAATTCCTCTAAAGCATCAAGGACACAAGTTTAAACCTACAAATCCTAACAAAAACTTTTCTCGCGAAGTCAATCGGAAATCTAAATTTTTCAATATCATTTCTCAAAAACTTCCAAATTTATCAAACCTTAAGCCTTCACCCAATCATATCTTAGTCCTCAAGCTTCTAAACCTCAAATTTGAAGTCAATTCCTAAGCCCAAAGATATTCAACACCTCAATATATAGTATGCAGAACCTCAACTGTAACACCTCGGATCTTGAGGGCCAGGGAGTTAACTCATTTTTTTTTGTCAAAATTAACTCCCAAAATATAATTACAAACTCCAAAATTCTTCGTAAAATGTAAAGTAAATTTTTGAACACAAAAATCATGTCTCCACAAAAAGGCTAACCAAGAACCTCCATAAATAAGGTAACATCTCCATGAACCCATGGATTATCCATAACTTGACGTGCCAAAAATAACTACCAAGGATAAAATATACAAGATATATTCCTCTAAAAATACTTATACCCTTAGCACTCAGATTATCTATAACTATCAAACTTGCCCAACACTTCTAACCCTTGTTCTTCAACAGAACCATCAAGGCGATTTGAAAAATGTTACGAAGATAAGAGGTGAGTTATCCACAACTCAGTAAGCAGAGAACATATACTAGTTTTGGCCTTGTGGTGTTTCTCATAGTTGTATTTGTTTTTAATTTTTTTCTAAGTTTCTATTTGAGTTTAGGCCCAAAATTTAATTGAGCAATGTAAATTTTGATTATTTTTAGAGTTAGGACGTGAAATTCTTAAATCAAGGATAAAATAGTCATTTTATCACATGTAGAGGATAAAATAGTAGTTTTACTCTGAGTTAGTATTTTTTTCATTTTTCTAATTATTAGTAATAAAGTTTTTAACTTTTAGACAATTTCATGTATTTCATATTAAATCTCATAAAGTGACAATCACTATAAGTGTCCAATTAAACTATTTAATGGAAGGGTATTGAGCTCTCCGAAAAACATACATTTTAGTGTTGTGGCTTATTTTGAGGAATTTTTGAAGCATCGGCAAGGGGGCTTTCTTCTATATTTGTCAAATTTGGTTGAAGCCGTTATTTCTAATGAACAAAATGAGATGTTAACGAAACTCCCTACAACTTAAGAAATTAAAGAAGTTATGTTTTCTATCCTAATTGATAGTAGCCTGAGGCCGGATGGCTTTAATTTTGGATTTTATAGATTTTGTTGGGGAATTGTAGGCACGAATGTGTGTAATGCGGTGATTGATTTTATTTTTTATGGACAATCCTTTTCTGAGGTTTTACATTGCCTCCACAATAATGCTCATTCCAAATTTAGACCGATTAGCTTGTGCTCAATTGTTTATAAAGTTTGTTCGAAGCTTCTGGTGCATCATTTGGCTCCTTTTTTGGATTTAAAAATATCGCTGGAACAAGCTACTTTCATTCCTGGTAGAAGTATCTTTTAGAATACTACAATTGCGCAAGAAATAGTTTAGTTACTAAATAAGCCTTCTAGGGGTGGAATTGTGATGGTAAAAGTCGACATTGCTAAAGCTTATGACATTGTTAATTGAGATTTTTTACTCCATGTATTGGTGGCTTATGGTTTTTACCAGAGATTCGGTGACTTCATAAAGCTATGTGTTGATACTCCTTGTTACTATAGTCATGAATGGCACGTCTAAAGGATTTTTCAAAGAAGGGCATGGTTTGCGTCAGGAGATCCTTTATCACCATATATGTTTATTACAATTGAGGAAGTTCTCTCTCACCTCTTAAAGAGAAGCTTTGCATGAAAAATTAGACCTATTACTCACCCAAGAGGGTCACTTTTAATCTCTCATCTTTTATATGCAGATTATATAATTGTATTTGCAAATGGGGGTTGTGAATCATTATGTCGTATCAAGAATATTGTTAATCTCTATGAGACGTGGTCTAGCCAAGTGGTTAGTCTTATGAAATCGGCTATTTTTTTCTTTGATTATTGCCCAGTGTGAGAAAATGTGCCATGTTAAGTATGATGGGATTTTTGGAAGGATGCTTTTCGATCACTTATTTTGGTTTTCCAATAGTTTCGGGATGCGTGAAAGTGGTTCATTTTGATGATCTAGTGACCAAAATCAGGAATAACTTAGGTGGATGGAAACGTAAGTTACTCTCTTTGAGATCCAAATTAATGTTACTAAGACATGTCTTGACAAGTATTATGGTCCATTTGTTGGCTACGTTGCATGCGCCAAAACTGGTTCTCAAAAATCTAAACAAACTTTTTTAGTTCTTTTTTTGGGGGTTCAGTTGATGAAAAATAAAAAAGAGGGTTGCTTGGGAAAGGTTGTGCAAGCTGATTAAAGAATGAGGTGTTGGGCTAAGGAGTTTAAGAGATTCAATGTTCCTTGTATATGAAATTTTCATGGAAACTCCTCAATGATAATTCTCTATGGTCCAGGTTTCTCAAAGAAAAATATGTCAAGAATATGCATATTTCTTTAGTGAATGGATAAAGAGGGTCTAGATTTTGGAAAGAGAAATGATAGATATAGTCGTGGACTTACAAGCGGTATGCAGTCATTTTGAAAAAAGGTGAATATATAGGGGCCTACATGGAAAAAAGTTAAATTTTTTAACAGTTGACCCTACTTTTTTCTAAAGTGATTGTACGCTTCTTGCAATTCTACAACTATATTTAGCATTACTCTTTTGAAAAAGTGTTTTCAAGGTAATCCTGCTTGTGATAAGTAATTCTAAATGGCATGTTCATCATGGTAATGTATACTTTTGGAAAGACAAATGGCTTGATATGGTCCTAATGTCAGAGACGCTTCCAATTATGAAGAACCCAAAGTTGACTATTAAAGATTGCCAACTGGATCAGAGTTGGAACATTAAGATGATAAATCAGTTGGTTGGTTGTAACACTCCGACCCGGATATTTAGTATTTAAATACGAATAGTTTGGTCTTTCGAATTTACATATTATTATATAAATTTATTATTATTATTAGTGTTATCAATTTTATTATTATTTTATTATCTTTATTATTTTATTTTTTAGATATGTTTTGAGGTGGGAATTTATTTTAAATAAATTTTAAAAGTTATTAACGGATCAGATTGTTTTTTATCACCTCTCTATATCGAAACCAAGACCACTTTCACTCACACACGTCTCTCACCAACATGCACGTTTCTATTTTTTTTCTTCATCACTAGGGTTTTTACAAACGCCAATAAATATACACCTCTCTTCTACGTATAGTACTGACTCTACCGCCAAAATCTCACGTCCCCAAACCACCATCAGCAACCATCACTACTAGCCCCTGTGTTCGCTCGCCTCCCACAAGGTGCACCCTCAATTGTGGCATCATAGCACTGCCCCTTTATACGTCGCCCCATAGCAGATCAAACCCGAGCTTTCACCACCACCTCCTAGCCTTCATCACCTCCACAAAACACCACCTTGCACCTGGCAGTCCCATGCGCGACCTGTGCACCTCATTGCCGTAACACTGCACCACGTGAAAACCGAAGGACCACTAAAACAGAGCCTTTTCGTGGTGCTCTCAACACAGCCACCCCCATGGACTTGTATCGGCTCCCACCGTGACTCAGCCCTCACCATAATCATATAATGATCACGCAAGCCTTTATTTTTGCCCATGAAAAATAGAGCCAATCGTGAGCCACCTTTCTCCTACATGCAGAGGCGCCGGCCCCTGTTTTGCACCATTGTGCTGTTACCGACAAGCAACCCTGTCTTCCTCTCCATAAACAAACAAACACAACCCTTTCATAATCTGCCATCCCCTTCAGCCACCAAAGTTGTACCTCAGCAAACACCCCTGATAGTGCTCTTCTCATTCAGCGCCATCCTAGGACTTCGGAGACGCATCGACGGTGCCATAAAGTGCTGGAAATCCCTGTACCTTCACACCCACTCTCACTGGTAAGCCTTTTTCGCCACACTCTCCCCTCCCTCTCCTATTCTTTTCGTTTTAGTGCTCTCTCTCTAAAATCTCTCTCTCTCTCTCTCACCTTGTCCCTTCACCACTACCAGAGCACTCAGTTGGTGCCGTCGAGAATCCCAGCCACCCAAAGCCGCTGCGCATCACTCTTTCGGTGAGTTCCCTGTTTTTTCGAACAAGTCATGGCAATATGCTACTCGGCTTGCTTTTATGTTTACACTAGACTTGTTTTAATTGGAGACGAATTTATTTACATCAAAACCATTTTATTATGTATTCTTATTCTTGATGTAAATTAAATGAATATAGCAGTTCAAGCTTTTAGTGTTTACAGAAAATATTTATGGGTTTTGAATTATATTATCAAGTTTTATTTTATTATTAAATTATAGTAATAGTTTACAATAAATTTTAATAGTAAATACGTTAGCCATATTTTAAGTAAGCTTTATTTTCCAAAAAAAAAATGACAGCTGAGATTTAGTTCATAAAATAAATTTAAAGTGAAATATGTTATTAATGTTTATTAGTTTTGTAATATTAGTATTTAATGTATTTTGTATGACGCATAATATTTATAAAAATTTCAATCATTCTTCACGATATATATTAATTCAGTAGACTGTTACAATACGTTATTTTAGAAATGTTAGTGATGGTTCATACATCACATAGGTAACATTGAGTTATGAATTAGAACTTAGAAAGTAGCACAGAGAGGTAAATGAATTTGATCACAAAATTAGGATCCGCACATGTAGCTTATATTATTAGTAAAAGCAGATTTTTGATAGTCATTTTTCATATACCCCTCATATCATGCAAGCATGTCATTTAGTACAGGACGATACATGATCACGTCATTCAGTATCATATTTAGATTCAGCGAGTTATAGTTATTTATATTAGTATGTATCATGCATTTCATGTCGCATAAGTCTCATAAGTTGAGTTAAGTTAAAGTATATGAAAAAGCGGTAGCTAATTACCTTACACACCTAGAGGGGGGGTGAATAGGTGTTTAACAAAAACAATAGCAGTTTTAAAAAATTAATCAACATAAACAAGCAATCAATGGAAAAATCAACACAAGGATTTTGGTTACGAAGTGGAAACTCATTTGAAGAACCTCTTCAAAATCTAAAACCACTCCGGGTGTAAGACACCACCTCTAATCCACTATAGAAATTTTAGTTTGTTACAACAAATTTAGAAACACTCACAGACCCACTGTAGCAACTAAACTTGGCTTGCAACACCACGAGTGACCCACTCGATCTCTACACGCATGTAGTGCCGGAACTCCGACCTTTCTATAGCTTCTCACACGAACAACTTGATTTCTTCATCCAAGCTCCTTGAAGAACTCTTCCAGCTTGATGACCACGTCCACTCCAATGGACTCACTAAAAATTTGAATGTGTGTTGTGAGGGAGTAATATAATCCAAGAGAGAATGATCTTTGAAACAATGGAGAAGTTTCTCTCAAGGGATGAAATGTGGCTCCTTGGTTTTTCCTCTGTGTTTTTCCTCTCTCCTTTGCAGCAGAAGACTTAAGGATATATTTATATCCCACCTCCTGAAACGGCGCTTTAAACCCTAGAGAAATTCGTGAAACCTTAACTTCGCTCGAGCGAGGTGTCGAGCGAGGGTCGAGCGAAGTCTCTGCCTGGACTTCGCTCGAGCGCCATGTCGAGCGAGTGTCGAGCGAAGTCTCTGCCTGGACTTCGCTCGAGCGCCATGTCGAGCGAGGATCGAGCGAGATCACTGTGTTGGGTATTTCTTGAGCCATTCTGATCCTCTTCAAGTGTACTCTGTCCACCATTAGTTACAACTCAATTATATTAGGTTTTTCACTAGAAAATTGCCAACTACTAAATTTTACATCAACAATCTCCCCCTTTGGCATTTCTGTGACAAAACCTCTAACCTATACATTTGACCTAATCCTATCACACACAAACAACAGGACTTCCACATGTAGGTATTAGTCTTGGCAAGTGAAGTATCTGCACACTTAACAAACATGTAAACGTACCAAAAGAAAACACTTGCAAGGAATTTACCAGATGAACTTAAAAGTAAAGAAAATTTTGCCATACAGTTTTAACACTAAACCTACAATAGCAATTAGTCCAACACAGAATACATCAAGAGTTTAATCACATAGCAAAACTAAAAACAACAAGCTACAAGTACTCCCCCTAAATCTAGCTACTCCTCCCCCGATCACTCCCCCTTTTTGTCAGAAATGGCAAGGGCTCTCAATCTGCATCAGTCTCGTCCTCATCAGCAAGAAGATGCTGAACTTGATTTCCAAGCTCAATCACTTGAGTGTCAAGTGTGTCAAACCGAGCATTGATGTGAGTATCCAATTGAGTAACCCGAGTCTCAAGACTGTTAAGTCGGTTATCAATGCGAGTATCCATGCTGGTCACAGACTGCTGAATGCTAATCAGAAAGTCCAATAGGGTCTGTCGGGATGGTTCTGTAGCTGGTGGCATCAAACCCGAGCTGGAAGGACCCGAGCTGGTCTCAGGAGCGTGAGGAATAGGTCTGGTCTGAGTAGAATGTACAGGAGCGGGTTCAATATTAGGAAGATGCGCCTGACTTAGCTGCATTGTCTTCCGGCCAATCGGTGTCTTCAGGCTCACTCTAAGCTCCTGGGGCGGGAAGGCCACAGACTGAGACACTGCTATCCTCGTAATGAGACAGGCAAGAGGAAGACCAGTTCGAAAATTGGACGACATATGGGCCTCAATCATGACCCGACAGAGAAGACCGCCCAAATCTATAGGGACATCAGTGAGCAATGCATGTAGGAGAAGGGCACGATCCGGACCAATGTCACTATAATGACCAGTGGGGTATATGTTGGTCAGAACAATCCGACTCACAATTTGGTATGCATGGGGAAATGACTTGGTCGCTAGAGGAGGAATCCCAGTCCAAGTCATAGGAGTCCTAGTGAGAAAACGACCCAAATCAGGTCTACTAGGGGCTGGGGTATTAAGATAGGGGTAAATAGGATTGTTTACTCGAGGTACCCCCAACAAATTTGCCAAGAGATCGGGAGTTACCCGAAAGGTGATATTCCGGATATCAACTTGAAAAGTTCCCTCTGAAATGTCATGTATATTTGAGTAAAACTCCCTTACCAACTCCACCGAGGGGGCGGGATGACCAGTGGTTAAAGCAAGCCACTGGCGCGACTCAAAAATCTGAGGGACAATGGGATAGGTATCCCGAAACTCACCTAGAAGAACTTCACGTTCCACAAGAATGGAGCGATGGGAAAAGTTCTGCGTGTAGAGTTCCTCAGCTTGAGGACTGTGGAAATAAGTCCGAGATGCGGATGGGGCAGTGCGAGGACGAACACGCCGAGATGCCATGGCAGCTGTAGATGGACCAAGTACAGACAGTGAGACATATATGATATGATGTGGAGATGGATGTCCATTATGCCTAAAATGCCTAAAAATGCCTTATATGCCTAACAATGCCTTATATGCCTAACAATGCCTTATATGCCTAACATGCCTAAAAAGTGACCCACAATGTTCTAAACAAGGTGTGCAGACTATGAATGATACCTACAATTTGTCTAAAGAGCAATGCACCAAAGGAGAGACAAAATGGAAGACAAATTTTCATTGAGGCATTTCATCGAACAGGTAGTGTGCATGCTGTGCAATCATGGGTTTAATACCCAATCAATTATCCCATTCTTCCCTACATACAACACTATGCTAATAGGTTCATCCATACCAAAGATGAACCACCAAGTTTATAAATATAAATCGGAAAGAAGAAAAGAAAAAAATTAACCCAAACACAACCATGAATGTAATGCAACGGGAAAGAAAAGAAAAGAAAAAAAAATGAAGAAGAAATGGATAGAGATAGGCTTACCGGTGATTGAGTGTTTGAGAGGAAATGTTGGATTGAGTGATTGAGAGAAGATGAGTGAAGTTTGAGAAAGGAGGAAGAAATTCGGCAGATTGGGCTTATCGCGCGACGCAGAGCGCAATATAGGGGTTTTTCGCTCGAGCGAAAAATTAATGGTCGAGCGAGACATCAAGCGAAAATTTCAGCTTTTTTTTTTTTTTTTTTTTTTTTTTTTTTTTTTTTTTTTTTTTTTTTTTTTTTTTTTTTTTTTATTGACTACAAGCTTGGGGAGAAATTAAAAGAAAATTCATAGCAGAGCAAATGTAAAATAATATCATACTCTAAATGCCACGCAAGGATACAGACTGTATGTCACAATTAATATGGCCATGCGTGTTTAGACAGTGCTCTTGCTCAATCAAGAAATTTTAACCGAGAGGTGTGAGTGGGGTTGGGCTAAACAAGAAACCATAAGAGCTTGGGAGACCCGTCGAAGCGCAGAAAGTCAAACCCAATGCTGCTAGGACCTAATTTCTTGTGTCTAATAGAACCAGAGTCAGAATTTCTATGTTGGCCCTTTTTCTTTCTTTCTTCCCCTTTTTTTTTTTTTTTTTTTTTTTTTTTTTTTTTTTTTTTTTATATATATTTAATACAATAATAGAGCCTCTTCATTTTCTTTCCTTTTTGGATACAAAAGTTCTTACACAGGTCATCTAGCCCGAGGTCAAATCTGATCACTCGCAAGGCTCCCCCTTACACTTTTGATTGCCTCCCCAAAGTCTCACATAAGGTCAAATGTCAAGAGATTGAGCTGGGCGTGCAATGTGTGCGGCAAAAACGCATATTTAAAGTGACACACATCTTCCACCTTTGCAACATAAGCCTATGATACAATTTTCACAAGACACATGCTTGAAAGTGTGCTGTCTAGTAGTAAGGTCATGCATCACATTGACGAAAGGTCAAATGAATCAGAGGGAAGACAAAAAAAAAAAAATGAAAACAAGAAAAATAACAATGCATAAGAAAAAAAAATGATATGCATGCAATGTATGAAATGCATGTTACATCTCTTGTGTTAAGGCACAAATACCAATAGCCTTTCTAAGACACTCAAAACGAAGACCATCTAAAGGTTTGGTAAAAAGATCGGCTAATTGATGTTCGGTGGGAATGTACTCAAGAGTAATTACATGTGTTTCCACAAGTTCCCGAATGAGATGATGCCTAATGTCAATATGCTTGGTCCTAGAATGTTGGACAGGATTTTTAGAGATGTTGATGGCACTGGTATTATCACAATAGATGCTCATCACACCTTGAGTAATACCATAGTCACGAATCATTTGTTTCATCCACAGCAATTGAGTACAACAACTCCCAGCAGCAATGTATTCAGCCTCAGCTGTAGACAAAGAAATGGAGTTTTGTTTCTTACTCATCCAAGCAACAAGATTTGTTCCCATATAAAAACATCCACCTGAAGTGCTCTTTCTATCATCTGCATTTCCAGCCCAATCAGCATCAGAGTAGCCTGCAAGCTCAGTGTTAGACTCTCTGGAGTACCAAATTCCATAATTCACTGTAGCATTCACATAGCGAAGTATGCGTTTGACAGCCACAAGATGAGATTCTTTGGGGTTTGCTTGGAATCTAGCACAAACGCCAACACTGAAAGCAATGTCAGGTCTACTAGCAGTGAGATACAGTAGACTCCCAATCATGCTTCTGTACAGAGATTGCTCAACCCCCTTTCCTGACACATCAGCACTAAGTTTTACACTTGTGCTCATGGGAGTTCTAGCATGGCTACTCCCATCTAATCCAAATTTTTTCAGCAGGTCCTTTGCATATTTAGACTGGGATATGAACAATCCTTCATCTAGCTGTTTTACTTGGAGTCCCAAGAAAAAAGTTAGCTCACCCACCATACTCATCTCAAATTCATTCTTCATTTCTTCTGCAAACTCGAGAGCTAGGTCATCAATGGATGATCCAAACACAATATCATCCACATAGATTTGAGCTACAGTTATCTCCTCACCTACTTTCCGGATAAAAAGTGTCCTATCCACACTTCCTCGCAGAAACTTGTGCTCCAAAAGATACGAAGTTAGCCTCTCATACCAGGCTCTGGGAGCTTGTTTCAAACCATACAGGGCTTTCTTCAACCTGTAGACATGATTAGGATATTTTGGATCCTCAAAACCTTTTGGTTGCTCTACATACACTTCTTCTTGAAGGATCCCATTTAGGAAGGCACTCTTTACATCCATTTGATAGAGTTTGAAACACATATGGCAAGCAACACTTAATAGTATTCGGATTGACTCAAGCCTTGCCACCGGTGCAAATGTCTCATCAAAGTCTATTCCTTCCATTTGGGCATAACCTTGTGCCACCAATCTTGCCTTATTCCGTACAATCATTCCATTTTCATCAGATTTGTTCTTGAAAATCCATTTGGTACCTACAACATTGTGCTTTTCAGGCCTTGGGACTAAGTACCACACATCATTTCTCACAAATTGATTAATTTCTTCATGCATGGCATTTGTCCAATTCTCATCCTTTAAGGCTTCTTCCACCCTTTTTGGTTCAATCTGAGAGATGTAACATGAGTGAGCTAGTTGACTTATCACTTTCTTCCTCAACCTCATTCCTTCATTTACATTCCCGATTATATTATCTTGAGGATGGTTTAGCTTCACTCTCGAAGATGGCTCCTTGTGAGTATGAACTTTCTCAGTTGATGAGGTCTCTTGATTTTCATCAAGTTCACTAGAGTTCTCTTCAGTTCCACTTGGTGTATCAATTAGATTTTGATTCAACTTCTCTTTAGGAGAATCATCTATAACCACATTGATGGATTCCATGACAGTTTGGGTGCGTAGATTGTAACATCTGTAAGCACGACTGTTTCTGGAATAACCAAGGAATATTCCCTCATCACTCTTTGGGTCAAACTTACCCAGATTTTCCCTATCTCTCAAAATGTAACACTTACTCCCGAACACCCTGAAGTACTTCACATTTGGCTTCTTTCCTTTCCACAGCTCATATGGTGTCTGAGAAGTGTTGGGTCGAGGATAGACTCTATTCACAATGTGACATGCTGTGTTCACAGCTTCACCCCAAAAATGAGCAGAAACATTTTTGGTATGCATCATAACTCGAGCCATTTCTTGAATAACTCGATTTTTTCTTTCAACAACTCCATTTTGCTGTGGAGTAATGGGAGCAGAGAATTCTTGACGAATGCCTTCTTCATCACAAAATTTCTCTAAACTTGAGTTATCAAATTCTCGTCCATGGTCGCTCCTGATTCTGACAATAGGGTTCCCTTGTTCATTTTGAAGCTTCTTACATAAGTTCCTTATCACATTTGAAGCCTCACCCTTTTCCCTCAAAAATTCTACCCAAGAGTATCTGGTGAAATCATCTACCATCACCAGTATGTATTTCTTACCCCCCAGACTTTCAGTCCTAGAGGGTCCCATAAGATCAATGTGTAACAACTCTAAGGGTCTTTTGGTCAGGATATCTGTTGTGTTCTTGTGGGCTGCTCGAACTTGTTTTCCCACTTGACATGATCCACAAACAGATGTCTCCACTTTCCCAAGTTCGGGCAGTCCAATCACCATTTCTTTCTTAGCAATCTTTGACAAATTTTTGTGATTCACATGCCCAAGTCTTTGATGCCAGAGAGTAGTGGCCTCACTTTTAGTACTATTGCAGCTGTACTGTGAAGTGGGAGCGATACCATAGCAATTGTCAGAGGTCCTGGTTCCTTGCATCAAGCATTGTCCATTGTTATCAGAAACAACGCACATATCTTTTGAGAACCGAACTTCGGCACCATTATCACACATTTGGCTTATGCTAAGAAGATTTGCTTTTAATCCGTCAACATACAGAACTTCTCTCAATGCCGGTAGTCCAGTAATGTTTATTTCACCTTTCCCAATTATGTTCGCTTTACCTCCATCTCCAAATGTCACTGTCCCACATTTGTACTCTTCAATTGTCTCAAAAAGAGTTTTATCACCGGACATGTGTCGAGAACACCCACTGTCAAGATACCACAATGAATTGTTCTGGGTCTTCAAGGCAATGTGAGCTATGTGACATGTGGCTCTTTTCTCCTTCTTGATCCACACTCTTTTGATTTTTGGAGAGTTGACTCGCACAGTCTTCTGGGTACTTGTCAGATTGTCTACCTTGACATTTAGAAAGTCATTCTGTCTAGTGAGGGCCATGACTTGATCCCACAAATTGAAGTGACCTCTTCTTGAGTCTCTCTTTTCATTTCTCACAGGAAACTTATTAAGCACATAACAGTTTGGTCGGATGTGTCCATACTTGCCACAATTATGACATGTCCGATTTTCTCTGTAGGTTTGTTGTCCCCTGAAAGACAAGTCATCCTTAGGAGATTTTCTGGTGAGTCTGTTAAGTCTCAAGCAATTTGTTTTCACATGACCCAACTTCCCACAATGATGACACACGGGTCTCGTGTTGTGAGCTATTTGTTTCTCTTGAGATGAAACAAACTTTTGTGCATGTATAACTTTCTTTCCCTTTGCTAGTGAGTGATTTTTCACCATGCTGTTTTGAGGATTTTTCGAGCTCGTACCCACTTCAAACTTTCCTCCAACATATCCTATTCCACTCTTGTCTCCTGAGGGCTTTCCAAGAGTTAGAATTTTGTCCAGATTTTGTTTTCCAGTGGAAAAGGCTTGCAATCTTCCCTTTAGCTGGGTTAATTCATTTTCCTTAGTTTCCATAGCATCTTCCAAAACCTCACTTTTCTTTCGTAATTGGTCAGTCAAGATATAAGCTTCATTCAGTTTGCCTTGGAGCTCATCATTTTCTTGTTTGCACTGATTTATCTTTTCAGTCTGTGCTTTGTTGACTTTTCTCAGTTTCATGCACTCATTGTAAAGTTTTTCATAGATTTCTTGCAGTTGATCTTCACACTCGGACTCATCTTCCGGTATGTTACAATCATCAGAGGCTTGTTCACTGCACTGATCTATGTCTCCAACGGAGGATGTAAACGCCATGTAGTTGAGATTCCTTTTTGGAGTGGAGTTGCCAGATGAGTCACTCGATTCAGACTCACTTTCACTTAGAGAAGCAATCTTTGCCTTTTCTTTGCTCTTCTTATAATTTGCACACTCCAAGCGAATGTGACCAAATCCATGACATTCATGACACTGTACTCGTGTCTTGTCCTTGTTAGGCCTAATGTAATTGTTGGAGTCTCTTTCCTTATTCTCTGAGCTTGACCCCTCAATATATCTTCCAAACTTCTTCTTCTCTGGTCTTTGGCTCCTGTGCCTTTTTGCTACAAACATTTTTCTGAACTTCTTAGCATAAAATGCTATTTCTCTGTCACTCATTGCTAATTCATCGAATGACTCATCTGAGTCCTCTTGAATTGTATTAAGAGCAATGGACTTGCTCTTCCTATCCAATGGCAGAGTATGTTCATAAGTTTGCAGAGAACCCACCAGCTCTTCTATTTTCATGACATCCAAGTCTTTACTTTCCTCAATTGCAGTAACCTTGGGACGAAATCTCTCAGGAAGAGATCTGAGGACTTTTCTTACAACTCTATTTTCTGGGATTTTGTCTCCCAAGTTGAACCGAGAGTTCACAATGTCATTTAATCTTGCATAAAAGACATCAAATGTTTCATCCTCTTTCATTCTAATTTCCTCAAAGCTGGTGGTAAGCATTTG
The DNA here is from genome assembly GCA_036898215.1 of Platycarya strobilacea. Lineage (NCBI taxonomy): Eukaryota > Viridiplantae > Streptophyta > Magnoliopsida > Fagales > Juglandaceae > Platycarya > Platycarya strobilacea. Next base: position 29,986,738 of record CM072548.1, on the reverse strand, counting down.
GAGTTTAGAATTTTTTACAGCCCTAGTTCCCTCGTGAGTGATCTCAAGAATGTCCCATGCCTCTTTACTTGTATTACACATGGAGATTCGTTTGAACTCCTCCTGAGACACGGCCATAAAAATTGCATTTAGGCCTTTACTATTCCAGTTAATTTCACTCAACTCATCCTTTGAGTAGTTGTCCACGTCTGTGGGAACTTCTACTCCATTAACAATGGTGACGGGCTCTTTCCATCCTCTTATCAAGGACACCCACACACGTTCATCTATAGACTTAAGAAACGCTCTCATTCGAACTTTCCAATAAGCATAGTTGCTACCATCAAAATATGGTGGTGATGAGAGGGATTGAGACCTATCCATTTTGACCACCAAAGCAGAATCACACTCAGGAAATTAATCCTAACGAAGTGTACCCGCTCTGATACCAATTGAAAAAGCGGTAGCTAATTACCTTACACACCTAGAGGGGGGGTGAATAGGTGTTTAACAAAAACAATAGCAGTTTTAAAAAATTAATCAACATAAACAAGCAATCAATGGAAAAATCAACACAAGGATTTTGGTTACGAAGTGGAAACTCATTTGAAGAACCTCTTCAAAATCTAAAACCACTCCGGGTGTAAGACACCACCTCTAATCCACTATAGAAATTTTAGTTTGTTACAACAAATTTAGAAACACTCACAGACCCACTGTAGCAACTAAACTTGGCTTGCAACACCACGAGTGACCCACTCGATCTCTACACGCATGTAGTGCCGGAACTCCGACCTTTCTATAGCTTCTCACACGAACAACTTGATTTCTTCATCCAAGCTCCTTGAAGAACTCTTCCAGCTTGATGACCACGTCCACTCCAATGGACTCACTAAAAATTTGAATGTGTGTTGTGAGGGAGTAATATAATCCAAGAGAGAATGATCTTTGAAACAATGGAGAAGTTTCTCTCAAGGGATGAAATGTGGCTCCTTGGTTTTTCCTCTGTGTTTTTCCTCTCTCCTTTGCAGCAGAAGACTTAAGGATATATTTATATCCCACCTCCTGAAACGGCGCTTTAAACCCTAGAGAAATTCGTGAAACCTTAACTTCGCTCGAGCGAGGTGTCGAGCGAGGGTCGAGCGAAGTCTCTGCCTGGACTTCGCTCGAGCGCCATGTCGAGCGAGTGTCGAGCGAAGTCTCTGCCTGGACTTCGCTCGAGCGCCATGTCGAGCGAGGATCGAGCGAGATCACTGTGTTGGGTATTTCTTGAGCCATTCTGATCCTCTTCAAGTGTACTCTGTCCACCATTAGTTACAACTCAATTATATTAGGTTTTTCACTAGAAAATTGCCAACTACTAAATTTTACATCAACAGTATAAGATTAGGTCAGATTAGAAAGTAATTAATCAGTTATCCAGTTAAATCAGTTTAATAAATCAGTTAATTCAGATGACCATTCAAATGCATGGTTCCAATGCATATCATATTAGGGTGGATGTGCAAGCCACGGACCTAAGCGTGGTCCACCATAGTACGCTAGAGTACTATCAGTGGCTCCCCTTGCTGCAGCAAGATGTGGAGCTAGTGCACAACCTTGCATACAGAGTTAAGTTTGTTGGCCAAACAGTTCAGTTAAATCAGTTCAGTTAAATCAATTCAACTAAATCAGTTCAACAAAATCAATTTAGTTAGATCAATTAGTAAGTTTAGTAAGATCAGTCAGTTAATCCAGATCAGTCAGTTAAGTCAGTTAGTCAGTTAAAATAGATAGTTCAGTCGTGTATAGCATGAGCATTAGTATATACAATCATATTTCATAACTCAGCATAAGCTTTTTATAAAAAATTCCTATATTATTTTTTTACCTTGTGGTGGATTCATTACTGAATTATCGATTCATTTTAGTTTATTTTCTATTTTTAAAACCACCCAGGTGAGGAAAATGACCAGTGTGAGCAGGCAGACCAAGAGTAGATTGAGCAGTTATTTGAATTTTCAGTATTTATAGAAATAAATATTTTTATGACACAAGTTTAAATTCAGTTATTTTAATTAATATTTTGTTAAGACATTTTTGCTTAGAACTTCAGTTTTTATGAAATAAATATTATTTTATTTTTATTATTAAACCAAGAATTTTATGTCGGATTAATAGTTTTTAGAAAAATTTTAGTGACGTCCATTGACCTACGGGAGTGAGGTGTTACATTGGTATTGAAAAAATGGAGGAAGTCATTACTACTCTAGGTTGCCATAAGGAAGGGGCTGATGTTCTCATGTGGATACCCAATAGTGATGGTAAATTTACGTTAACTAGTGCATGGGATTGTGTTCACATGAAAGCTACAAAAATTCATTGGGTGTGGAATCAAGCTCTTCCGAAGAAGATATCCACGGCTATGTGGAAAAGCTTACATAATTGCCTTTTTGTTGATGATTGGATTCGCCATGTCAGAATTAAAATAGTTTCAAAATGTGAGTACTATGGTTTTGGAGGTTATGAAAATCAAAACCACATCTTGGCTATAGGGGATATTGCAGAGGAGGCTTGGAGGTGGATTTCTGCGCATTTGGGTTTAAACTACACCCATGGGAGAACTTGGTGAGAGAGAGTTGAAATTTGCTTCAGACGTGCCAATAAGATGTCGAATAAAGGCATGATCTTGGGTCTTATTCCTTCAATCATTACATCAAAATTATGGTTGTGGTGTTGTGCAACTAGAATGGAAGAAGAAAAAGAAAACATGGAATCGATTTGGAGAGATATAAAATATTGGGTGGATGAGAGCTTTAAAGTTGAAACAAGAATCCAAGATTGGGCTAGGTGATGAAGAGATTTTACAGAGTCTGGATATTCATTTGAGGTCAAGAAAACACCAAAGAGTTTAGATTGTCAATTGGCAAAGGCCGAATGAGGTAACATTTAAACTTAATGTCAATGGTAGCTCAATTGGAAACCCCGAAAACTGTGGTGCAGGGGGTGTAATCTGGAACAATAGAGGTGACTTAGTGGAAGTTCTTGGTGTCTTCGGGGCAAGATTCTAATAATTTTGCTAAAATAGATGCTCTTTTATATGGTCTAAAATGTAGTGATTCTTTAGGTATTCTTGATCTAGACATTGAGCTTGATTCCTTAGTGATGGTTAATTGAATTAAATATGGTATTTATGGGATGTGGTATTTATATGACTTTTGGGAGGATATTCAACAATTAATGTGCAAAAGAAATGATTCAGTTTGGCATGTGTTTAGCGAATGTAATAAGAAGGTTGATTTTTTAGTAAGACTTGGAGCAGGGAGGACAAATCACACTTGGTATTAGTATGCGGATATCCCTCAGAACCTTAGAGGCATTTTAAAGATTGACAAACTTGGTCTCTCACCTATTAGATTTTAATGATTTCTTATAGTTTTTGCTCTTTGTGCTTTAGTGTTCTACCTGATTGCTGCTATTTGGATAGTCTGGCTTTTATTTTTGATGCATGGGATGGTTTTTTGAATATTTGTGAATCTCTTGTGTCTTGATTGTAATCACGATATTCCTCTGCTATAAATGAGGGTTCTTTATAAAATTGGAACGTGATCACTATTGGACATATAACCTTCGGCTCTTCTAAAAAAAAAACAACAATCACTACAAGTTAACTCTAAAATTACTATCAAATTACTGTGTGTTTGTGATTACTAGGGGAACTACATTATTGTATGTATGATATCATATATATCATTTCATGTCATGTCATTTCATTTGTTACACCTGGTATATTGTATCATGAAATACTTTTCTGTTATGTAATTATTCTGTTACATATTTCTATCTACTACAAGTATGTCATGTAACTGTTGTTATATGTTATACATATTTTATGTCGCGTAACATTTTCTATTACATATTCTTCCATATTATGAATATTGTGTGTTATATATGATGCTATGTTGTGAAATATAATCTTTTATATATTTTGTCATGCTACAAAATATTTTATGTCTTATCATCATGCCATTCATCTCACATTCATGTCATGTTATGTTACGTTAGGGCTTCTGCCCTTTCATTTCATGTCACGTTCGTCTTGAGTACAATTTGTGTATCTCGAAAACAACTTTTCAAGTCTTGTCAAGTCTGTTTATGTCTATTATGATCCTAAGTGCTAGAATCTATTAATATCCAAGTGGAGCTGCTTTGTTCATGTTGGAGTGTTTAAATTAGTGTGATGTTCCCTAAGTTTACAAGGTAAAGATCGATGAGCTGCCAATGGGGCCTAATTAATTGCTCACCAAAGTGTAGTGGCCACTAACGCAGATGATGCCACTTTTTATGTTCATATTATACGTACTCGTACCAGTGCAGATTCCTATCACGAGATATGTACATTATGTGTGTCCATAGTAGGTGTAGATACCTATGACCTAGTGCATATGTTAACGCACTCATATCTTGTGCAAATACTTTTGTTGTGATGCAGTAATCAATAGGGACAAATGGCTCAAAGAAATCCATGTAGCACCCACATTGCTACATTTATTTATCAAGTTTAAAGAACAAGATTTCAAGTTCATGTATTTCACGTTCATATTCATGTGATATTCAAGTTTATGTTCAGGCTATATCCAAGTTCATATTCAGTCATGTTTCAAATTCATGTTCATGTTGATGCGATTTTCAAGTTCAATTTCATGTTTTTCAGATCAAATTCATGTTATGTCAAGTTTCAAGTTCATGTTCACGTCTCAGTTCACGCCATGTTGCACGTCAAGTTGATTATGCATTTATGCCTCTGCTGCCATGCGTGCATCATTAAGTTGTGCGGAGGTTCTCTGTTAATTTGTTGAGGTTTGTATTCAAATCTCCGAATGATAGGATATGTGTCAAGTCGAGGAGAGGGAGTAGAGCCTAGCCAATTAGAGGAGCTTGATTAGACATCAGCAGCACGATGCAAAGCTCGTGGCTTCCTTAGTTCAATTTTTGGACAGTATTATAGCCTTCTTGGTCGAGTTACGAGAGTTACTCGACAGACCTAGCCTAGTGATTATATTTTGGTGATATATAAATATGGAATTCGATCTCCCATGTTTTGATATTACAGTCTTCTGAAACATACTCTAATTGTGGATATTTATGCTTTTAGTATGTATGAATCATGTTTTGAGTACTTGAGAATTCTTTAGTTAGTGCATTGTATTTCTCAACGAAAAAAATTATCCACTGCAAATATTGCATAATGCTAGATGCATGTTAGAAATATTGTAACTTTATCTGTCATAAACGGGGGCAAGTAACCCTATATTGTATGTCCCAATGTTTCAAATGTCTATCTGATCCCAAGCAAAATCTAGGGATGTCACATCTCTAGGATTGACCACATACACTCGAGTTGGTATTAGAGGTCGTGTACTTGGTTTGGATTCTCCATTGGGAACAGTCTAATTTTTCCAAGCTCTTCTAGGACAATGTTTGCACTTGCTTCTATGGCTCTTTCCACACATTCCACATGTTGGGTATGTGGTCTACATTGAGCTTCTAGACACGATGCCATTTTCCTTATTTGGTCTGGTAGACATCTTCTTCATTTCTGGACTTCTTTCAATAGCATATGGTGAAGTCCTCTTTTTTCCTGAAATTATATGGGCGGTCAAACCATCTGCTCTACCTATGCTATGGCAGGGATGTTTACCACTAGTGGGTTTCTATTCTATGAAAATCCACTTGGCTACGAATCCTAGGCTAAAGTCTTCCTTAAAGATTATGCGCTTGCAAACTCTCTGTAGATATTAGGTGAGGCGCAAACCTCTTTAATGCTATAAACTTGGCAGCATACTCTTCCATAGTTAAACTACCTCGAGTCAAAGACATAAACTCCTATGCCTTCAGTTGTTTGACAAAATCTGAGAAGAATCTGTTGTCAAACTCTTCTTTGAACCTTTCCCATGTCAAAGTATTGAGGGTTCCTAGTTCCCTTATCAGAAGCTATCTTCACATATCCCACCATATTCCAACTTCTCATTGTAATAGATATCTACTGTATAAAACCTTTTGGTCCTCAATGCATATGCATATCTCGTATGTCCTTTTAAGATCAATAATCCACATCTCGACTCTCAATGGTCCTTCATTACCAGAACAATTTGGGTAATGGTGGACCAAGAACTTCTAATACAAACAATCCCTAACTTATGGTCTGGGTATGTGCACTTACTATTGTTGCTAATGTCTCAACACGTCATTCAGTAGACGTACAACCTCAGCTAATCCTCTATCCATTGGGAGATTCTAATTCTCCTAGGCTAATACATTGAGTAGCTCACACAACTCAGTTAAGGAAGCCATAATACTAACAATAAATTGAAGCATTGGGGCTATGAGCTCTGTATTGTGCCGTCATTGTCAAATCGACCATCTCTAGTTGGTCCTCCTCTGGTGCGCCTCTTGATCTTGACACACGGTCTACCTTTCTAGGGAAAATAGTTCTACCTTTCTAGGGAAAATAGTTGTTGGATTTACCACAATGAGATTTGAATTCAAATCTTAGCAAATTAATAGAGAACTTCTACATATGTTAATGATTCATGCATGACAGTAAATGTAACACCAAATTTCCATAGGTTAAGGAGTGTCACGTGATTTTTCTAAGACTTTCAATCCGGCATGAGAATCTCATTTTTATAACAAAACTAAATAGCATTTGTTTTATAAAACTAAAATTCTAATAAAATGTCTTTCCAAACATTAACTGAAAGATTTCTGATTTATTAAAAACTAATTTAATAATTAAATAATAAACAAATTAATATTTGAATTTAACTGCTCCATTTAATTCTAGCATGTCCGCTCACACCGATCATCTTTCTCATTTGGGTGATTTAAAAATAGAAATAAAGTAAAATAAGTCGATGACTTAGTAATAAATTCATCACAACGTAAAAATAATACTCATAGGAAATTTCATAAATCTTCATGTTGAGATCTAAAATATAACTATTCATGCTGATGCTTATACTATGTATGACTGACCTATCTGTATTAATTGACTAATTGATTTAAACTGACTAACTGAATTAATAGTCTGATCTGAGTTAACTAACTGATCTGAATTAACTGACTGATTTAATTGATCTAATTTAATTTATTGATCTGACTGATTTAACTGACTGATCTTATTGATTTAATTGATTGATCTAACTGATTTAACTTATCTGATTTAACTAGTTTGATTTAGCAGCAAAGGGAGTCGCTGATAGTACTCTAGCAAACTATAGTGAACCACGCTTAATTTCATAGCTTACACATCCACACTTGTAACACCCCGCTCCGACACCAAGCTTTCTTCAAATATTTTTTTTCTTTTCCGAGCGACGCGGTTATTTTATTTACATTCCTAATTTATTGTATGATTTACTGATTTATTATCATTATTTTATTTCCTCTTTCCTCTCCATAATTATCTCACATTGCCGTAATTCCCATGCACGTATCTCCTCCTTCTAATTGCTTAGCAACCGAATAGAACGAGTATTTGGACATTTCTTCCTTTCCTAAAATAGTTTTGCCTCCATCAAGCCTTTCTTTCTCGCTCTACGCTTCCTTAGGGTTTTAGTATCATTATATATATCTATGCGAAGGAAAACCTCAATAACACAACGCCTTACGCACGTAGCCTCCCCCTCATGAATGAAGAAAGCTCCACGTCGCCGCTGTCCTCTGAGGTGCCTCAACCTTGCTCAGCCACTGAATGCCTTCGCATAACTCAGCCTCGTCTAGACTTAGCAGCCTTGAACCCACGGTGGAGGAACTAGCCGCTAGCCATCACCGAAAACATCTCCTGTTTTCACCGCCCGAAACAGAGCATCTCTTACCGCTGCTTGCTCCGTCTAGCTTGGTACCACCAGCCACGGCAAGGTGGTATCACCGACGTCGTGTAGGAAGACCCCAGAAACTGTCGACCTTGCCACCACCCCTGCGACACCACGTACTGCCAACCACCTCGCAAGGCTTTGCCTCACGTCGGATATCACTGAGAAACAACTCAGCCACAGCCCCAAACACCCTCTGTTTTACTCCACCCTAAACAGGCGATCTCCTTTTTCCTTAGTACCGTAAGCCACGAGCCACCGTTTCTCAGTCGCAAACTCGCTGCCTTGACCACCGTCTCCCAGCCCTGTGCAAAAACTCTCGGTAAGCACGTTCCTTCCAGCGGGTATTTTTCCTTGCGAGAATTTGAGCATGTGTTTTTGCATGTTTTTATTTTCGGTAGAGTTATAAGTTGGTACTTTGGTGTTCCTTCAAAATGAACCTGGACAACCACTTTTTGGTCTAGTAATTATGTTCTCTATAAGCGGGCTGATTTTTATTTCCACTATAGGACCGTAAACCTTGATCTGTGGTGTTTTTTTTCGTAGCGCCTTGGCGAAGTTTGGTAGGAAGGTTGGATTAAATCAATTACTATTATTATTTTGTTTATTTATTTATATTGAGCTATTTTCAATAAGAGTTGATTTCAGCCCTTCCAAACTTGACAAAAATTTCCAAAGGAACGACTGGATTTAAATTATCTTTGATGTTCTTTTTTAAATTTCTATTATTTGGTATTCTTTTGATCTGAGTTGTTTAAGGAATTTTAGAAGTGTTTAGAATTTGCGATATTTTGGGGTTGGAGAGTTTGTTACTTAAAGTGTGTAGGAGAATTGGTTATTTTATGGTTCTAGGCTCAAATACTAAAATACATGGTTGATTTGAAAATTTATGGAAGTATGTGTCAATTTTATAGGTGGCGACTAATTTTTGTTCAGCCGTGTGGAGATAAATTTTGAGAAGCTAAGAAATTCAGGTAAGCGGGGTTCGTATGCTAGATTTTACATTAAAAATATGAATTGAGATTTATCTTGAAAAATATGCATGTTTTAGTTATGAAAAGAAATTTTGAAATCACCTTAGTTTTGTTTCGCATATGCATAAGAAATCATATAAGAATAAAATATTTTCTGGCATGAACTGGTGTAGACATGAGCTATTTTGTTGTATTCTATTTTTCGAACTGAAAAAGAGCGAATATGAAAATTTCTGTATGAATGATAATTATGATCTGATTCTGTTCTTGTTTTGGAAAAATTCTGTACTCGGGTATGATATGATACGAATTCTGAAACCTCTGGCATGACATTCTGGTTCTGTTTCGCTTTGTTTAGTCCTGGGTTGGTACCAACTATTCTGTTCTCGGTGCACCCACTTTGGCTGCAAAGTGGTTTTCTGCGTGGTCTTTCCTGTGTGCACACTCGGGTTTTCGAGAATAATAAGGGGGAGATTCACATTCTGTTTCTGCTCGGTTGGCCGCCGAGGTTTGCACAACCCTACCACGGAGGTTAAACATGGTATTCCTATTTTGATAAGACGTTTCAGTTATGCTATGCCAAAAGGATTTTATTTTATTTTTTTTCTGTTTCCGTTTATATTAAACTTTCGCTCTGATTTTTGATAATGTAATCTGTTCTGCATTTTTCTGAAAAGTAAGAAATATTTTATTCTGCATTCTGAATTTTGGTAAATGCTCATGTTTGCACACTAGTATATGTTCTTTGCTTACTGAGTTGTGGATAACTCACCCCCCTCCTCTAATAACATTTTTCAGATAGTTGAGATGGTTCAGTGCATTATCAGCAAGGGTAACCATTACTAGAGAGGCTTGGTGATCATAGGAGAATAATTGCTCGTGGATACATTTTTTTTTTGTCGTAGTAAATATTTATCTTCATTGATATTTCTAGTATGTCAAGTTTTGGATTGTTACAAGTATTTGAAGTCATTTGATTTTATTAAAGTTTATGTTTAGTTTCTTGGAGAGTTTCATAAATATTTGTTAATTAATTATGGAGTGTCCTTTTTATATTAGTCGGTTATTGGAGAATTTGGAATATATGAATTGGTGTTTTGGGATGATTTGAGAAAAATGACCTAACTCTTTGGACCTTTGGGAGCGGGGCGTTACAACACTAATTTGAATTGCATTGGCACCATGCATTTGAATGACCATCTGAATTGAACTAATTAACTGAATAATTGATTAATTGATTTTTGATTTGATCTAATCTTATATTTGAATTTAACATAACTTATGTGACTTATGTGATATAAGATACATAGTCTACATACTCATATAAATAAATATAACTCACTAAATCTGAATATGATGCTAAATGATATAATTGTGTGCTGTGTTGCGTTAAATGACATGCTTGCATGACATGAAAAGTATATGAAAAGGGCTATTAAAGAACTAGCTAATAAAATACCAGTAACATATTTCACTTAGTTAAAATCATAATATAGGAAATACTCAAGTAAATATTTTGCTTAATAGGAAAATAAATAAACTTCCAATATCATAAATTATTTGAATGCCAATAACATATTTGCACGTTTAAATATACTTTAGCAAAATAATCAAGAAAGCTATATTCAAAATCGGTGAAAACCTAAATTCTTAAAAAAAATTTACCTCTTTATAATCAACATAACTATTCAATCTTACAAATCATAAAATAATCCAACTCCAATTAAAATCAAGTCTCGTAGTATGAACTATAAAATAAACATGAAAACAAGGAAAAATACTGCCATGTCTTATAAAGTAGGGTAATAACGTAATTATACTACAATTAATGTTTTCAAGATTCTTTCCAATTAGCTAGACTGCATGAATTTATAGATAATGAGTGAGGGCTAAATGGGAAAGTTGAAATTAAAACATTAAACTGCAACTTGCTGTTTACGGGAGGACAAGGAAATGGTAAGGAGCAATCTGGTTTTTACCAGAACAGTGTAAAGCAAGGGAAAATGGCGATGACAGGAAACCCACCGGAGAAAAGCCAACCACGACGGAGCTGTGGTGATCGGCCGACGTTCACAATGGTGAGGCTGGTTTTTGGGCAAGGTGCGACACATAGAGAGAGAGTGAGTGAGCTGTAGAGAGAAATCGAGAATGTGAAAAATCAGGGGAAGAGAGAAACTCTGCCGAGAACTTCACCGGAATGAACGGGATGAAGGGTGGCGCCTAGTCGGCGGATTCTGTGACGCCTAGACTGTCCCCGGCACAGGGTGGTGGCGGAACAACGGGTTCACGCATGTGGGCTCTGCTTCGGCGGTCTTTCGGCATGGCTGACCGAGTGTGAACCAACGACTCTTTCTGGCTTGCCGACGACTCGTAACAGCTGGACAACGTGGGCTTGTGACATCAGTGAGTAACTTTGCTGCTCTATTTCAGGTAAGCAAAAACCGAGATCATGTTCCAACTATGGTGCTACTCGTGGAAGAGGCGATGTGAACTCAGGATGGCTTCTTCCATCGTGCATGAGGGACTCTGCGGAGTTGGTTTCCTCTCGGTCTGCACATTCAAGTGCAGCGGCGAAGAAAGTCTGGGTCATCGTAGCTTGGGGTTGTGCTCGGAGAGGGAACGGCTTGAAGTTTTCTTATACCCAGGAATAATAGTAGGTATATATATAGGTGAAGGAAACTCTAATGAGGGTAATTGTGTAACCGGTAACGATGAAAGAAGATCCTTTAACACTACAAAAAAAAAAAGTATTTATTACGAATTATTTATAGTGAATATTATTATTTACTGTAAAAATATATTTATTTTAACATAAAATAATCATTTTGTAAGAAAATAGCTAGCTACGAAAAAATAATTTTTTGCAGTGTAAATAAGTTGTTGTCGTGCTAGTAGGAACGTACGTGCATGGGAGAGAGGTGTATGAGTGAATTTCATGAAGGTGTGTGACGACAACAGTTTCTATTTGCACAAAGGATGTTTTAGTATGTTGAAACAAAACTCTAAGGAAGAACGTACGTGCTTGGGAGTAAGAGTTGAGCGTGGTTTAAAACTCTATATTTTAAAAAATAACTATAAAAAAAACTCTGTATTTAAAATATAAATTACTTATTAAACTGATCAAAATGATAATATTAATAATAACATAAGAGAATTCTACAATAACATGAACAAAAAATTGAAAGATAAAAAATATTCATACTTAATCTCTAAAAATTTGGGTCAAGATGTTACCGTAAATGTATGAATGTATAATCAAAATATAAGAAAGCATAAAATAACTTGAAATGTAACATGGCATAAATTGACATGACATGAAATTGAGACGTAAACATGAACATGAACATGAACTTGAAACTTGGTGTGACATGAACTTAATATGCATAACATGACATGACATGAACTTGATCTAAATAACATGAATGTAGACTTGAAGCATAACTGAAAATGTACTTGAACATGACTGAACATGAACTTGAACATAGCATAAAAGTGAACTTGAATCATGACTGATTATGAACCTAAATATAGAATGAACTTGAATATAGCATGAGCGTGAAATACATAAACTTGGAACCTTATTCTATAATCTGAACTTGAGAATGAAATTAAACATGAATGTGAACATAAACTTTGATAATCAAAATAATTTCATCAGTTATTTTGTTAGGAATAGTGAACAATTAGAGTGATTATGACATGAGTACTTAATAATGCTTTGATAATCAAAAGGGAGATGCTAGTGGTTGGATGGGCTGTTAGAGGTTAAAAAATAGCCCGCCAATGAAAATTTGACACGTCACCAATAATAGAAAAGAAACTTCTAGCCAGACCACACCTGATCAAGTCTGAAAATCTCCCTTCCCCCTACCCCCCTTTCCATCGAACAAATCCTAAACTCCTCTTTTGGTCCTCATCTCGACTCCACACCCGATCGGTTGCCAGATTTTTTCTTCTCGAATTTGATTCCCTTTCTTCGACTTAAGGTAAGTGCATTTCTTGAGGTGTTTGAATTTTTTTTTTCATTTTTTTTTTTCTGTTGAGTTGTTTTTGAAAGAACTTAATCCTCTCACTGTCTCCCTCCAGCTGGAATTTCGGTTTGGCTATCGCTACTGAGCAAAGGAGAAGCACAGTGAGTATTGAGAGCTTTCATCCCCATTTCTACAACTGAACTCTTTTCTCCGTAAATTTTCTTCCCAACCCATTTCAATCTTTTTGTAGCAAATCCAGCAAGTCATAGTATTTTTAGTCATCATCCTTATAGGGATACGTATTTGCGAGTACATATATATTTCAAATTTTAGTCATTTTTTAGAACTTTTTTCTCCATTTTTCAGATTATAAGGTATGTATAAATTTCTCTAATTTGGGAATATGACTTGTTGTTGTAGGCATTTCGAAAATACAGAGCCACTCTGTTCTCAACCCCAATTTTCCCTTCCTTCTTTAGTTCTTAATAAGTATACCAATATTTCTTGCATGCGAATTGTGCATTAAAGTATCTCCAAAACCAGCATTTGCCTATATGTTGTAAATTCCCTATTGATAAAACAGATACCATCCTAAGAGGTTGTAGAGGTGACTATCAACATATATGAAGTAGCTAGTGTGATAACCCTAATTTTATTTATTTCTTTTTAATTTTCATTTTTTTTATTATTATATTTCTTTAAATTTTATTTTTGTAATTTCTTGGAACTTTTGGAAATATATATGCTAGTGATATTTTAAGCCTACATTGATATGAAAATTCAAATGGAACTACTAGAGAGATTTGAAGGCTATGATTTGGATGTACTTGGAGGAAAAATATATTCTTTTTCACTTTGTTTGGAAGACAAAAATCCATAGGTAGCAAGTAGTGATTGGAAGAAATGAAGAATCAAACACTAGATATCTTCTTGGGTGAAATTTGGCCATTGTGATTTCTAAAGGAAATTTCCAATTTGTTCAAAGTCAAGAGAGGACACTTGGTTTGAGATAAACTTGCCTAGAACAAAGAGGTAGATAGAAAAATAATCTTTGGCATCAAGCTGAGTAGTGGCCAACGAAAATGGATGGAAATGAGATGGGAAAAAATCGACTTAGGTATGCTATGGATAACCGAATTGACTAAAGGTGTTTTCTTGGAATCTCCATGCAATGAACATGCTCTCTTGACAAGTGTGAGATAAGTGGCATCCAATGAACCTTGGTACATGATGAAATTTGGATGGAAAAGGTAAAGGAAAGAGGCTACCTGAAACTTACCTTGTCTTATTACCATGTGTATAGTATTTCAAATTTTTTATAAAAGTATGGATGATTGATGAGAAATTAGTTTAATTTTGTCATCTTCTATACAAAGAAAAATAGGTGAGATGTGTGTTTCTAGAAACTCAAACAAGGGAGGCCAATAATAGGAGAGTTTTAGTCACACAAGTAAGGGATTTTTGAAGAATATTCCTAGCTACATGAAGCAATCGGATTGGGTATTTTGGAGGCCATCCACCAACCTTTCTTTCTTGTATTTTCTACCATGCTTTAGCTTAATTCTTAAGTAAGAGATTAGGCAAGTGGAAGGAGATGATTGGAAGAAAAAAAAAACACTTAGACTTTTCTTAGGTAAGTTTTAGCTAAACGAAGAGCAAATGGGGGAGCTATGACCAACTTAGTATTTTTTCATTTTCTACTACAAACTTAGCTCATCTATTTGGTAAGAATTGAAACAAGTGACTATTGATTATTTGAGGAAATAAACTTAGAATTACCTATATATGTTTCAGCTGAAATGGGATATTAAAGGAGGAAGTGGTAGCCAAAGTAATCCAAGGGCTTATCTCCTAGAAAATCTCAAGATGTAGATAAGTAATTTGTTAAGTTAATTGCCACCTAAGTCTAATATGTCATGAGCACCCTAAGGTCTAAAGGGACACTTGGCTTCATGGGGCAAAATATTAAGTTTTGGTCTCCTTTGTTCTAAGATGTCGCCTAACACAATCACACACACCCTCACTTGGTTCCATTTGGTAGCTCTCGGCCAACACCTCATTTCTCCTCTTCATTTATTTCCTTTTTCCTCCTCACCTTCCAAACACTCTTCAATAATATATTTGAGTGCTTTGGAAATCCTTTGAAAGTAGTAAGTGCTCATATAACCTAGTTTTAGCATTTTTAATATATATTTGATAAATTTGTTATTTAAGGATTTACTTGTTATTTGATAGTTGGAAAAATATGTTTATCTTTGGTGATTGATAAGTAGTGTAAAGAAGATTTTTACCTTAGAAATTTGTTGATGAATGGTTAGATTATAATCTTTATATGCTTATCTAATAGGATAACTTGATATTTAGTCTATAGAGTTATTTTTATAAATATATGATGAAGAACTTAAGGAAAGAAAGCATGGATGTAAGTGGAGAATTGTGAAATAAAGCTTAAAATCATGATATGATGTGCTTGAAGAATTAGGAATTTAAACTTTGAAGCTTAAATGTTTCAGATTATTGAGTACTTTCTAGAGAAAAGCTCTAAGTTTTATTTCTACTGGGTGACATGACTATAAGCTAGGATTTTGAAGAAAATAATAAAATATACCTTTGGTATTTGAAGAATAATTAAATATATGTGAATGGAAGGTGATGTGGTGAAAAAGAATTGAAAAAAAATAATGTTTTAGACTTGATGGAGTATCGGCCTAGGCTATTCCAAGTTTAGGGTTTAATTATTTTAATTGCTTCTTTGATGGAAAATGTGTGTTTTAATTGAAAAGATTTATAGACCCATGTTTAGTATGTGAATATGTTCCAATTTGGTAAATGCATGCATCATATGTCACATAAGTCATGCATTACGCATGAAAAAGGACTAAGTTGCATGCATTTTATAATGAGTCTCATGATTTGAGTTATCATGGTTTTTCAAAGAAAACAAGAATAAGAAAAGATTAAGAAAACGAAAAGTCATCTCACAATGGTAATGGCGATTCGATCTGCCAGATGATTGACATGCCGACAGTAAATGCATTTCGATCTGTTGTCAAAAAGTGAAATGTTACGTCATGATAGTAAAAATGATTCGATCTGCAGTATGACTGACAGGATTAGAAGCTTTGAAAGGATTAGATGGCACAGTAGAAGACCAAGACCTCTCAGGAGGCTCTGAGGAGCCCTGAGGGTCTCATTAACTATGCTTCTTTTAAGAAGATGGTGGGACTTTTTGTTGCTCACCCTATGGGCGTTATGTGGCAGGACGACCGATGGGTTGTTGCTTAATTTTGAGCCCAGATGGCTCATTGACACTAGATAATGTTTATGCAATGCCAATAGGGGATAAGATGCTATCAAGGAGAAAAGATTAGTATGGGCCGGTTCAGGTTTGATCCAAAATATAAAGAAGTGAAGAAGGAACCATTGTAGTGAGTTAATGGGTATTTGTATTAACTGATGATGTTATGTTATGTATCTTATATTAAGAAATGAGGTCTTGTACTGACACTGTAATTTCATGTATAATATAAAGTTTTATGGGTTTAATGTAGTTACCTGTGATTACTTGCAAAGTTTTGATTCTTTGCCCATTTTAGAGATTTGACTTCATTCTGCTACGATACTTTTGGCATACTGTTAGTAAGCTTAGGTGCATGCATATTAACTTTTTCATGTACGAAGGGGTATGTATATAACGTCCCTAATTTATGTTTGGGATTTAACGTAAACTGAAGAGTCATGATAAGTAACACAAGGCTACCTACCCTTTGTATATATAATCAATAACATGCATGCACCTAAACTTACTAGCAATATGCAATGGGAACCGCAACGGAATATGGTTAAACTCCGAAGTATGTAAAGAAAATCTAACTTTGCACAGTGATTACATGGTAAACCTTAAACATACCCATAGATTAATGTTTATAGTAACATCAAGTATCAAGTCATACACAAACCAGATATCTTGAAATACATATATTTAAAGTCTTATTTCCTGTAGCATGTGGTCAAAAACTGAAGAGGCGTATATATCAAAAAAATAAGTCACCAATAGGAGAGTATTCGGTGGGCCCCTCAGGGTTCACCAGAATCTTTCGATGAATCTGGATCTCCTAACCTATCATATTCACTTGCAACAAGGTCTATCGTTCCGAAAGGAATGATAGAAAAAAATTAAAGAATGAGATTTCAAAAAATCCTAGTAAGTGCACTAATAACATAACTGAAACCAAAATAGTACACATAACATGTAAATGCACATAATCTAATCATGAGACCTACTGTTCATGACTTATACACAACTTATACATAACTTAAAAACTATCTAGGCATCTCCTTATAAAACTTGCATCTTTCAGGAAGAGGACTTAGTTCCTATTCATATAGATTTTAGCATTAACCTCGATGGCAAATCGCGTCGTCTTCATTGTCTGGTTTCTTAAATTCACGACGGTAGATCGAATCGCCTTCACCGTCGTATTTCTTAAATTCACAACGGTAGATCGAATCGCCTTCACCATCGTATTTCTTAGCATGACGGCAAATCGAGTTGCCTTTACTATCATGACGAAACTTATCATATTATGGTGGCAATTATGTTTTGCCTTCACCGCCAGTCATATTAGCCGTACGGCAGTTACGTATCACCTTCGCCATTACGACACTACTTCTTATCGTTTGATCACAGTTACGTATTGCCTTTACCGTCAACACGTTGGTCATAGGGGAGTTACGTATCGCCTTCCTCATAGTGACACAAAAATTCTTATTATGGCGGCAGTTACGTATCACCTTCACCGCCAAGTCATATCAGTCATATGGGCATTATGTATCGCTGTCCCCGTAATGACACAACTTCTTATTACTCGATGGCAGTTAGCCTTCACCGTCGATATGTCAGTCATAAGGGAGTTACGTATCACCTTCCTCATTATGACGTGACTTTATAAATTTCTTATTCTTAGTTATTCTTTTCTTATTCTTATAAAAACTCTAGCAATCTTATTTCTTAAAAACACAGTATGACTCAAGGTATAAAATCTTATAACATAATTTAAATGCGCATAAACCATTAGACCTTTCATACCCAATATATGAATCTATGAGCCATACGACATACCCATATGTCTCAATCATATAGGTTGTTCATATAATAGCTTATAAACATCTCATCTTAATAACTTGAATCAGGTATATGTTTTCCTAAAAGGAAACATTTATCCTTAACCCAAAATAGTATAGGGCCGAATATCACCTTACATACTCATTTCAATTTCTTATCTATCTTTTCTTAAAATCAACTTATTTTCTCCTTAACAAGTCATGGGAATCTCATACATAGGCTAAACAAGCCATAGCTGAGCTACACCTTTTTCTCTTAACTTATATTTCTTCAATTCTTTCTTATTAAATCAAAACATAGGAGTTTCAAGAAGTTAAACAACTTTCACCTCAACATATACATAGGGCATAATACTTTTACATAACATACTCCAATTTCCCTTCAATTCCTTAAAATCCTATTACTTTATTATTACTATATCTTGAAAATCAAAGCTAAGGAAAAATAGTCCTAGCCGAAACTTAATAACCCACCATTTAAGCTTTAACTTCATATTTAGTTTAAATCAATCTTTCTATCACTAAATCTTATTTCTTCTATTATTCTTTAAGGGAACTAATCCATTAAATTCCCTTCAATCACTTAGTTAAATCATCATATCATAAGTCTAAAATAAACTAATAATAATAATATGAGAAATGCACCTAAGGCCAAAACCTTCAACCCCTTGAAAGTCACCAAAATTCCACTATTTCACAAACCAAATTTCCTCATATCAATCCTCTAAATTTCATCTATTGTTCTATAGAATAAATCTTTGCTTTACTAAATATTTTCCTCAAAGTATTTCATTAATCTCCTATAGAGTAACTTATTTCAATAAACTATTATCAAAATAGGTATGATATTCATTCAATAAATCAATTTATTTCATACTACATCAAGTACATAAGATGTGATAGCCCGAATTCTTAAGTATTCTTTTAGTGTTCATATTTGACTTGAATATATTTCTTTAAAATTATTTTAGGGAACCTTTGGAATTTTAGATATATGTATATAGTTTTTATGGACCTTTTATTGATATTGAAGGAAATTTTCAAAATAAGTCAAGTGGAATGAGAAGGAATATACCCTATGATATTTCGGATTAAGCAAATTGGGCAGTTTCAATGTCCATAGTAATATGGACATAACTTACTCATTTTATGTCAGATTAAGATAATTCAAGATGATTTGAAAAGCTAAGAGGAATATCTACAATTATTAGGTTTTTCGTTTTAAGAGA
Source organism: Platycarya strobilacea (assembly GCA_036898215.1). Taxonomy (NCBI): domain Eukaryota; kingdom Viridiplantae; phylum Streptophyta; class Magnoliopsida; order Fagales; family Juglandaceae; genus Platycarya; species Platycarya strobilacea. Next base: position 29,967,605 of record CM072548.1, on the reverse strand, counting down.
TATAAACTTAATCAAATACAAAATTGATATTGAAGTGGCAGATTTAAATTGAATATATAGGCATTGACTTGGAGTTGACTAGTGACTTTGATTAAGATTAAGCCTTTGATATATTTTCTCAATTTTCCTAAAATCTTAACAAGTGTGTAGAAATACATCAAATTAGAAGATTTTATTTAGTAAGTTTCGTGTGAAACAAGAGAGTTCATTTATCAAACACTTGGTGTGCCCGGATTGGTACTCTCGGACTTATCTGTTGACTTTCAGTAGAAAAATCATAACATGGTTATATGAGCTCCAAATGAAGTGATTCCAATTCCTATAGAACCATAAGAAGTATATATATATATATATAACTTTTATATTTTGGGTTTTGAAGATAAGTAATATATCAAGGATGAAATCTAGTGTGAAGTGGACAGACAGGAATAGGAGTTAATTGATAACCGACTTAGATGAATTATCTTATATTTGGCCATGTGACAAAAACTGTGATTGGCTACTAAACTTTCTGAGGTCTTGATATGTGTGGAAAAATATAGCAAGTTGATAAGAATTTATCTAGAAGTCTTGGTGGGTAAGAAAACAAAGAATAACAAATGGAGAACTCGGATTGAGTGTTCTCCGATGGTTTTGACATGTTTCAGTAAATTAATCATATCTCTCTCATATGATCTCAGAATAAGATTATTAAAAATCCTATGGATCACTAAAAGGATGATATAAACTTTCATGTTTTGAGTGTTTGGAGAATCGAAGTGGATCAATGGGTTATTTGGGCTGGAAGTGAGCTATTTTGATTTAAGCGTAAACTGAAGCCTAAAATTGAATCACACTACCGACTTACTTTAAAAGCTCGAATTTGATTGGTTCTCCACATGTTTATCTTCTAGACATGTGTGAAAAGGTTTGTACTTGGTGATGGAAGAGTTTCTAAAAGGAGAATTTGTATATAACTGTCGACGCCCCAGTCTACGCTTGGGATCGCACGTGAATAGAAACGTCGGGGATGAGCGACACAAGGAAGTTCACCCCTCGTCATATCATATGTGTACATTTTTTTTTAAACGTCGAAGAAAAATTCTCGCAGTGAAAGAAAAGGTCAAGCCTTCTATAATATGCATCACATGGTTACGCTATTGATCCCAAAACAAATATCATACATAGCCCAATTTCAAGTTACATAACTTTGTTCAGATAAACAAAAGAGCACTTCCCACAAGTGGGAAGGCTTTACAAAATACATAATTAATGGGCGTTACAAAATAGAGTGGGCCTCAACACTGCCCATTGGGTTCAATATACGGGCTCTTTCTTTATTTTCATAAGGTTTGGGCCATAGCGAATCCGATCCAAGTCTAAGCTAGACCCTACCTCACATATCGTCCTAGAGGGCGGTCCAAAAACACGTCCCAGGTGAAGGGACTTGATTACGCTCAAAGAATAACGCGGTCGTTTGCAGTATAGCTTTGGGGTGTCAATTCTACAGGGAGATGGATTGAGAAATTGAAGATCAGTAACAAAATTAACCAAAAGATTAAATGAGTGTGATAAGTAAATTTTAGAGTGTGATGTAAATTAAAACTAAATGAGTAATTTGAAAAGTATAAAAATGAGATGAAAAGTAGAGCGTAGGGAATTCCTTGTGTATTTGTGGTATTCAAATTTATTCTTAATTCATTGATAACTCAATTAAGAATTCTATGTCTAAATTCTTAATCGCAAGATATAACATTAATAACCAAAATTTAAATAACATGTAACTCTTTGAAAAATCATTCTTCGCGCTTAACTCTCATAAATTGTTATCGATATTGAGAAAATCCAACGACGACAATATACCTAAGAGGCGATATTGCAGCAGAGAATTAAATCAATATAGATAATCAATTGCTCCAAACATAATTATAGAACTAATTCACTCAATAGAAAAAGCATGACTGAATCCATAAACGAAATAGATTCTATATTTATTTGAAGACGAAAAACATCACAAATAAATTGAGAATAATAGAACAAAAGAGTTTTAATATTTAAAGACCAAATACATGAATCAAAAATAAATTACAAACACCATCACACACACAAGTTCATCCCTAGCCCTCCTTGAGAATTTAGTTACACATATTTAAAATATGCAACAAAAATTCTCCAAGGGATAATATGGAAGAGCCAACCATTATTTTCTTCTCTCTTCTTTGGTTTTTCTTTTCTTTTCTCAAGCTCTCAAGATAATGGCTCTTCCAAAGCATCCTCCCACAATAAGCATTGTCTTAGAACACACACCCCTTCCTTCTATTTATAAGCATCCTTCATGCAAGTTGTCATGACAAAATCATCACAATTTCAACTTGTTTTGCCATGTGCCATTCTTGAATCCAAGTGATTTGTGAGTTGTCATTTTGATCATTTGTTTTCCCACCATGCATGAGCTGGATTTTGCTTGTAGGTTGAGTGTTTCAATTTTGCTTCTCTATCCATTAGTTGTCTTGTATGACTTAATATCTTGTGGTCAAATAATTTGTCTACAAGAAACTTGAGTGCACTTCATCTTGCATATGAATTGATCATTGAATTTCCAAGTTGGTGTAGGAGTGCTTGCTGGAAAATATTATGATAACATTTGGATTTGATACAAGTGGCTGAAAAATATCCAGGAACGTCAAGTGCAGGTGCGTCCACTTGATGGTCGATTTTGTCTTAGATTGAGTGGATATCTCTTCAAACATAAAACAAAAAAGTTATAGATATTTCTCTTGCAGTTCTACATCATCTTGAATCAGCTCAATCGGAGATTGGATGAGAGAGTTATGCCCATATTACGAAAAGATGTTAGAACTGTCTAAAATTCTGCAATTATCTTCATTTGCTCCTAATGTCTCAATTTGTGTCCTAAATCAAAATATAAGAATAATGAGTATATTTAGGCATTAAATAAGAATAAAGTATTAAACATTAAGAGAGGAAAATATGGCATTTTATATTCTCATCAATATATTAAATCATGCTTATATCTATTTCAAGATAAATGACCATTAATTTTAATAACATGAGTTATATCCATTATTTTCTCATTTCTTTTAGTATTTAAATAGAGTATTTAGAGTGCATTTTTGTGCACTCATCACACCCCCCAACTTACTCATTGTTAGTCCCTAGCAATTTTCATGCAAAATGATGAGAAAAACCAAATAAAATCACACATAGGAGCCATCAAGACACATTTTTCAAATTTACATATCAAAATAATCTTAGAAATTCAATAACCCTTTCACAACTAATTCAAATATAGCAATCCACAGAGTGTGTATGTGTTCCAAACTATTTTTATCAAATCAGAGGTTTCGACACATGCAACATTAGAATATCTTAAGCAAAAAGGTTCAACTCCATAACTCACAGGTATAGAAGTGTTTCATGTATGGGTTCTCTCTATGAAGTTGACAAAAGTGTACATTTACTCTCATAGAAATTTAGCCAATTATATATAAGTAACAAGTAAACATTGATCTTATGATAGGAATACTAACAAATGAGATTTCCACCATTCTTTCCACAAGCATACTTAGGATCGGAAAAATCAACACAAAGGGTTGTAATGTGGCTTAGGGTTGGGGTTCATAAGAAGAAAAGGTGAAGAGGTTTCAAAAACTTCCAAGTATACACAAAAGGGAATCTGTTAAATTTTTCAGTAGACTATACTTTCCTTTTGATGTACTTTTCAATTTTTTAGATTTTTGACTAAGTACACTTTTCCATCTTCTTTTGCTACTGGTGTCTTCGCAATTTGATGAACTCTTTCATGAATAATTTGATGGACACATCTAGCACCATGCCATTTTTGTCATGGTTTTCTTTTTTTCTTTTTTTATTTTATCTCTTTTTTTTTAAATGATAATTTCACACCTAGTACACACTTGGAAATAAAATGGTAGGAAAATATAGTGTATAAGCTATACTCCAATGTGGAGAGGTATGGATGATGTAGATATGAAAAGAAAAGGCCATATGTGTATATTGGCTCAAAATTGGCTGCTAGGGATCTATGATGAAAAGGCTCAGCTTGAAAGGCTCAGACGTTAATCCTAAGTTGACTTTCGTCATATCCCAAGTATATCCACCATCTTACCACAAACCATATAATGATATTCTCAAAAGAAGTGTCAAATTCAACAGATTAATGGATACTTATCACAATTTCTGTATTTGTAAGCTCTCAATTCTCACAAAATTCACATGAATATTTGAGCAAAATAATTCTTTAGTTACATGTGTCAAATCACCATATTACCACAAAGTTTGGAGAAGTGCATAAATATTTTTCTGTGGATGCTTTAGCAAAATGATTTAAGTTGGGTTTGTTGAATTCACCAAGATGGTTATGAATGAGCATGAGTATCATGTGTGAAAAGATGCCTGCGCGAAAAAATATTTGGCAATTTTTTTATATTTTGATTGAAATATGCCACAGAGTTTAAATGAAATTTGTATTCCCACCCCCCAACTTAAATGAAACATTGTCCTCAATGTTTAATAATCAAAATTGGATGGGGAGTAAAACTAAAAAGGGTAGGATACACCTGATGTGTGATGTAGATAGCTCGCTAAGCGTCAAAAGTAGTGATCTGAAATGACAAAATGATACTATCCTGCAAACAAAAATAAAGAAAATAGTAGTAAATAAAAACAAAACAAAACAAATAAGATGATAATAATAATAATAATGATGATGATGATAATAATTATAATTATAATAATAATAATTATTATTGTTGCATGCTGTGGTCAAAGTTGGTAGACCAAGTTTACGACCGGACTATCTTCCACTCATAGAACTGTTCCTCCTGGGTCAAAAATGAAACGCTTATTTGCCCAATAAACTCGGTGCTCGAACTTCACAGGTAGGTGGCAAGACTTTAGATTAACTTTTGGTACTTACCCACTTGAAGGAATTTGTTTTTCATTTTTCTCAAGCAACTCTTCAAACTTCGGTTGCCAAGCCTGTGTGCTATAATCTTGAGTATTGTCAAAAATTGCACAAATTTTAGCTACATTAGACGAATCACTGATAGGATTAAACTCAAAATCAACAATAAAATTCTCAAGGGGATCAGAATCATGAGTTGTGAAAACTTCCCTGTCTATGAGTGAGTCAATCATATATATCTGCTGGCACTCGTGATTCTTCACAGTTTCTTGTGCCATATGTTGACCTTGAGGTACAGACTGAGCTTGAGAAGGGAACTTACCTTGCTCATTTACACTCAAGAAACTTGTTATTTTAGATACCTGGCTCTTTATCTCCTTTTGTTCTTCAACAACCTGCATAATTAAAGACTCAAATTTTTGGTTAGTCTTACCCTATACTTCAATAAATGCATGCAAAGTGTCTTCTAAAGAATTTCTAGAAGATTGAGGTGCATGGTATGGTGCAGGATATGATCTAGAAGGTTGTGCAGGCTGTTGGTTTTCAGACTTCCAGCTAAAGTTGGGGTGATTACGCCATCCTCTCATGTTAGCATGTGTAGGACAGTCTTGGGCATGATGATCTACCTCGCCACACACAGCACATGGCACAAGAGAGTCTGCATGATTAGCCATGTGTGTTGACTTTAAGTTTCTTATCTTTAACAGCTCTATTTCCCTGGTAAGCATTTCAACCTTAGCTTTTAGATTATCTTCCTCCCTGAGATGGTAAACACCACCACTCAAGTTTCCTGTAGGTCGTGACCTGTTTGTGCTATCAGTAGCACTAGGTCCAGTCCAAGTATGAGCTTTTTCAGCAAGCTCATTGAGGTACTCTATGGACTCATCGGGATTTTTCTGTAAAAATTCTCCATTGCACATCAGTTCCACGAATTGACGTTCCCTGAGCGTAAGCCCTTCATAAAAATAACTCACTAAGCGCCAATTCTCATATCCATGGTGGGGACACATACTCAGTAATTCTTTAAATATTTCCCAAGATGGGTACAAAGTCTCACTATCCTTTTGTGCAAAGGTAGAGATTTGTCTTTTTAAAGCAATGGTCTTATGTTGGGGAAAGTATTTATTGAAAAACACTTGAGTCATCTCACTCCATGTTCCAATAGACCGTGGTCTTAGTGAGTACAACCAACTCTTAGCTTTATCTTTCAAAGAAAAAGGAAAGAACTTTAGCCTTACCGTGTCGTCAATGGTATTTTGACTGTGGAATGTTGCAACTACTTCCTCAAATTCCCTAATATGAACATAGGGGTTTTCATTTTCTAGACTATGGAAAGACGGAAGTAATTGTATTATTCCTGTTTTGAAATCTACATGACAAACATTAGGTGAGAACATAATACAGGATGGTGTGGTTGTTCGTGCGGGATGAAGATAATCTTAGAGGGTTCTAACAGGTTGGTCCACGTGTTCACTCATCGCGTCAGAATTATCAAACAAGCGATTAGAAAAATTAGATTCTGAATCTGATTCTAGCACGGGTCTACTAGCAAACCGTCCAAAAGCGTCTCTGTACCTGCGCATGCAAAGTAAAGAAAAGCGTAATACTGAAAAAAAAAACAATTACGAAAAGAAAAGTAAAATAAAAGAAAGATGCAGAAAGCTAAAAAGAAAATGAACGAAGATACCGCTCTTTTTTTTTTTTTAACAAACTACTAAAAAAAACTACAAATTCTTCTACCGTCTCCCCGGCAACGGCGCCAAAATTTGATTACGCCCAAAGAATAACGCGGTCGTTTGCAGTATAGCTTTGAGGTGTCGATTCCACAGGGAGATGGATTGAGAAATTGAAGATCAGTAACAAAATTAACAAAAAGATTAAATGAGTGTGATAAGTAAATTTTAGAGTGTGATGTAAATTAAAACTAAATGAGTAATTTGAAAAGTATAAAAATGAGACGAAAAGTAGAGCGTAGGGAATTCCTTGTGTATTTGTGGTATTCAAATTTATTCTTAATTCATTGATAACTCAATTAAGAATTCTATGTCCAAATTCTTAATCGCAAGATATAACATTAATAACCAAAATTTAAATAACATGTAACTCTTTGAAAAATCATTCTTCGCGCTTAACTCTCATAAATTGTTATCGATATTGAGAAAATCCAACGACGACAATATACCTAAGAGGCGATATTGCAGCAGAGAATTAAATCAATATAGATAATCAATTGCTCCAAACATAATTATAGAACTAATTCACTCAATAGAAAAAGCATGACTGAATCCATAAACGAAATAGATTCTATATTTATTTGAAGACGAAAAACATCACAAATAAATTGAGAATAATAGAACAAAAGAGTTTTAATATTTAAAGACCAAATACATGAATCAAAAATAAATTACAAACACCATCACACACACAAGTTCATCCCTAGCCCTCCTTGAGAATTTAGTTACACATATTTAAAATATGCAACAAAAATTCTCCAAGGGATAATATGGAAGAGCCAACCATTATTTTCTTCTCTCTTCTTTGGTTTTTCTTTTCTTTTCTCAAGCTCTCAAGATAATGGCTCTTCCAAAGCATCCTCCCACAATAAGCATTGTCTTAGAACACACACCCCTTCCTTCTATTTATAAGCATCCTTCATGCAAGTTGTCATGACAAAATCATCACAATTTTAACTTGTTTTGCCATGTGCCATTCTTGAATCCAAGTGATTTGTGAGTTGTCATTTTGATCATTTGTTTTCCCACCATGCATGAGCTGGATTTTGCTTGTAGGTTGAGTGTTTCAATTTTGCTTCTCTATCCATTAGTTGTCTTGTATGACTTAATATATTGTGGTCAAATAATTTGTCTACAAGAAACTTGAGTGCACTTCATCTTGCATATGAATTGATCATTGAATTTCCAAGTTGGTGTAGGAGTGCTTACTGGAAAATATTATGATAACATTTGGATTTGATGCAAGTGGCTGAAAAATATCCAAGAACGTCAAGTGCAAGTGCGTCCACTTGATGGTCGATTGTGTCTTAGATTGAGTGGATATCTCTTCAAATATAAAACACAAAAGTTATAGTTATTTCTCTTGGGGTTCTATATCATCTTGAATCAGCTCAATCGGAGGTTGGATGAGAGAGTTATGCCCATATTACGAAAAGATGTTAGAACTGTCTAAAATTCCGCAATTATCTTCATTTGCTCCTAATGTCTCCATTTGTGTCCTAAATCAAAATATAAGAATAATGAGTATATTTAGGCATCAAATAAGAATAAAGTATTAAACATTAAGAGAGGAAAATATGGCATTTTATATTCTCATCAATATATTAAATCATGCTTATATCTATTTCAAGATAAATGACCATTAATTTTAATAACATGAGTTATATCCATTATTTTCTCATTTCTTTTAGTATTTAAATAGAGTATTTAGAGTGCATTTTTGTGCACTCATCAGGACTCGTCTACTCCTAACACTAAGCAACACCCTATAGGGTGTAGACCAACTGAACGGTACATCGTCATCTTCAGTGATTCCACCTCCCACTGGCCCGGAAGGTTCAAAGTCATTGGCCCCTTAAGGGCAGACTTAATCGGGTCCCTGAGGGTCTGAGGTATCATCACAGGGGTCTACACGGTTGATCCATCATCACTTACAATTACTTTTATCATTCCTAAGAGGGAAGGATAGTAAGAACATAGAGAGGGGTGAGATTTCGAGGGAAATCTCAGCAAGTACATCAACATTTCAATAAAAGCATTTCAGACATATTGTTAAGCGAATAACAAGCAAATACATACATATATAGTAACATGAGACTCATGCTGGGACCAATGCACATGCTCGTGACAAAATTCATCTTTCATATATTTTCTCAATTTTCAATGCATACTTGTTCATAAAATCATATAGCAAAACTTCTTAATTCATGCTCTTCCAAAGAAATATTTTATTTAAAAACTTTTCCTCTTTTCTTATCTTAGGCACAACTTATCACATCATATACGGCCCGAGAGCCCAATTCTTTTCGTCATGACTTCTTATTTTGGACACCTCACCGTTCCCCAATGCACCGTGTGTTCCCCGCTAGTTACCGTCACATCCGGCGACCATGTCAACCTTAGTAAATACGTTTCGCGCCCTTTCGTGCTATTCGTCACTCGGGGATTTCTCTTCGAGCAACTATAAACTTTTCATATGGTGAGGCCGAGATCAACACCATTTCACTAGTATTAGGTGCGACCACGCTCCGGACACCTTTTGGAGTCATACATGGTCCGCTGACTGTTCTTCGTCAATCCAAGGGTTTTCACTCAATTTAGATACTTCTGAGTGAACAGGGAGTTTCACTGGGAGACTACCCCGTCCCAGCTTTTGGAGTTCTTCTGAAACTTTAATTCATTTCTTTCGAAAACGTGTTTGACTTAAAACATGGTTTTCGTACTTATGCATGGGACATGCAACTTCTAACTTTGTGATGCAAAACTCGAGGCAAGCTCGAGTACACACAATTGGTCGTTTTCCATACCAAACCCCCTTTGCATTAACTCATCACTTATGCAAAAACACTTAAACGAGTCTAATAGGTTAATTAGGGTACTCGGCTTCCACCCCTAGGGCTTGGGTCGAGACCCAAATTGTCTCCACTTGGTGTTTTTCTTCCTCCGTTCATCTTCCTTTCACTCTCAAGCCCTAGTTCAATGTTTAAAACAATTTTCTAGCCTTACAGTTGAGCAATCTGAAACCCTATAGCCCTTATATTTTGTGTTTCCTACCTTATTTCATCAAAACAAGTATCCTACTTGAACACTCATGGGGAGATCAGAAATATACATGATATTCTCCCACTCCTTATGTTTCTGAATTCTCCAAAATATCCAAACACAACTATTTCATGAAAGGGAAATAAGTCCTCAAGATTTCCACTCCAAGAAATCCTCTAACCGTAACTCCATAAGCATGTTCTCTCACTCTCTTTTTTTTCAAGCGTGTAAGCTTCATTTTACCAAGCATGCATTTCTTTACCAACCATCAATCAAGAATAGTGATAATATCATCCAAGAACGACATAACTAAATCTCACCAATATTCCATAGACAATCATCCTAGCATAGCATTTCAATAAACAAGATATTTACTACTAGAATCAAGATGCCTCTCCAAATGATCTATCCCACATTACCCAACATTCAATAATTTTAAACGTAATCATGCTTACATACTTTCCTCAACAAAACCACCAAGGTCATCAACATATCATAATCTTTTATTTAAGAAGGAATGTAGGTTCTAAACATGGATTCTAACTAAAATAGCATTTCTACCCGAAAAGCTTCATCATAGCATATAAAGTAAAAAACCAAGCAATACAAGCATATACAAGCACATACTAGCACATTCACTCAAAAATATACTAGAGATGATAAAGGCAAAATAAATGTATACTTACAATTCTCCTAACTAGCTTATATGAGTTTTGAAAATAAGAGAAGTATTTTATTAGAATAGGCTAAGAACACACTATTTTCAAAAATGAGATTTCTTTTAGAAAACATGAATATAGGAAGCGTTTTTCCCTACACTTCCAGGCTTATCATAACGTAACAAAGTCACTTACCTCTTCTAGGATTTCCTCCTTCCAAAACAACTAGCTTCTTCTTCCTCTAAACTTAGAGTGTTTAGGTGTTTAGGTGGTGAAGTGAAGTGAAGCAAAGAGAATGGAATGGGAGGGTGAGTTGTCGTGAGGTAAAGTAAGAGGTGTGTGTGTGTGTGTCCGAATAAAGCAACCAAAAAAGTGGGGGAGCAAGGCCATTCGGCCATGGGACTCTCCTAGGCTCTAGGCCACTAATTCCTCTAAGCTTGGGTGACACTTGATGGGTTTGAAAGACTTTTGAGTGACTCCCATCACTTGATCACATCAAACCTAATCTAGTTCATTCTAGGTTGAAGAAGTAGCTTCCTTTTTCTCCTCACATGGTCGCCCCCCCTCTCAAGGGTTCCAACCCCTTTCCATCATATCACATCACCTCTTGTCTCCTAACCATCATCTCAAAGGTCACTCTAAGAGATTTGGGGATCCATTTCTTGGGAGAAGGCAAGAGTGGGTGTTCGGACCCCTTGCCTCCATCCGAAACCTTCTCTTCTTCCTACTCTCCTTTCCCTCTTGTCACATGCTTAATCAATCAACTATTCACCTCACTTCTTATACATACTTATCCTATCACTCTTACACAAATTCATAGTCTAGATTTGGTGGCAAGAAGAATGCCAAAGGGGGAGGGGGAGTCGGCTACACACCTCACCCGAACCCTCCCTTTTCTTCTTCCCACTTTTGTGTCCATCAATTCACATCTTAAGTCATCATTCTCTTCCACCCTCTTACACATCATGTCTTGTCTACTCTTACACAATCTCACATGTCTATTCCATCTAGGTTTGGAGATGTGTTTGTGAGAAAACTCCTAGGGCATTCGCCTATAGCCCACCGAACCCCTCTCTCATTTTTCTTATTTTCAAATCCTCTCAAATCTTGCCTCATCATTTGGCTAAATATGGTAAAATCCCATGAGGATCTTATTTGGCAAAAATCCTATGTCTCACACGCCTATCTAGGTAGGAAAAGATGTGGAGATTTCATCTTGATCTTCTCTTTTCTTTTTCCAACCAAAACAACTAGTCAACCTTCTCACCTACTAGTATTCTCCTTCTTTCACCTACTAGTCTTGGTTTAACTTACTAAACTTCTCCTAACTTAACATGTGGCATCAAGCATGGGCTTGGGTTGACTATTGAACTTCATTTCATGGACCTATGGGCTTGTCCTCTCCACTTGGGCCCAAAGTTTTAGTTATGGCCTTAAGGCCTTTAACTTCTAAACTCACCTTTTAAGGCTTTACCTACTAAATTACCTAAGTCACCATGCTCTACTTGTTTAATTAAATAAAAGTCTAGTAAGCAAATTTGGGGTCATCACAATAACCATGGGAGAAGTAGAAACAAATCTGATTGGTGTAGAACCAACCAAATCAGCTAAGTTGCCCCTTTATTCTTAACCAATAGCCAACCAAGCCTTAAGGAGATTCTTCTAAGATATTCTAAGAGTGTCAAGGAGGGCTGGAACATGTGGCAAAAGGGAGAGAAGTGATCTAGAAAACGTGGGGACAAAGGAAAGGCCAAGTGGCTGGTTTAAGCTTATCTTAGATATACTAGGATTTTGTTTCATTTTTTTTTACCTATATGCTGTAATAATTTAAACCATTGATCTAGATTATTTTAGAGATGGAGAAAGCCTAGCCATGGGATGAAAAATATTGAGAGATTATTAGATATAGGGGTGATCATGACCTTGCAATTTAGGGGGGGACACCTCACCACTCGGCTAAAGGGGTTGCCGAGATACCCCTTTCGTTCTCAAGTCCTTTAGCACATTTTTTACACCTATAAATACACACACAAGCTTCCATTTGTTCCCTTTTAGAGAAGACCTACGTTCACCTTGAGAGAAAATTAAGAAAAATTCAAGAAAACTCATTGACAATAAACACCTTAAAAGGAAGCTAAGTAGGAGTATTGGAGAGAAGGGTAGTGCAAAGTCAATTCAAGACTACTAATCTAGCTTTAGAAAAATTTCTAATTGCACTAATTTACATAATATTGATGTAGTGTAAGTGGCTTAATTTATAGATTTAGTTTGATACCTATTTGATGCTTATTTAAGCCTAAGTGTTATTTATAAAGTAGCTTGAATGTTTTTGTTTTATGGAGGGGTTTTTGATAAGCTAACCCATCATGCTAAGTAAGCCCGATGGGGATAGCGTTACGTAACACCCATCGAGGATAAGAGATAAGTAAGACTCGACAGGGACGACGATACATAAGCCAGTCGAGGATAAACATTAAGTAAGACCCACAATATTAAAAAATAAGATGGAAAGTATAAGTTTTAAGTATAAGATGGTGGGTCCAAGTAAGGTCTAAGTTTGTATGGGAAGAGTAACATGCATAAGTCTCATAAAACATTTTCATAAGCTATAGGTCTATGATCATTGCTATGTATAATGATTTCTAATGTTATCTATGCCTTATTATGTTAACTGTGTACTTACTGAGATTTCTTAGAAATCTCACTATTTTGAGTTTTATCTTTCATTCCTTATGGAATGATAGATGTTGTTGTAGGATTAGATAAATTGCAATGAGACTCAAACAGTACAAGAGATTCTGAGGTACCCTAAGGGTCCTACAGAATACTCATCTCGGGTTGGAATAATCTTCATGTACGTGATCAAGTAGAATAGTAAGATAAATGGATGACGATGGGATACAATATTTTGTTTTAAGAAAACTAACTAGGTTATATAAGTCTTGGATAAAATATGTTTTTATAAATATAAAGTTATGAAAGTTATAATTTTACCATGTCATGTGATCTATTTATACAAGAATTAGATCTCTTTGCATATATTGGAGATTTACCTCTTTCCGCTGGGTTTCGCATTGCATTTAATTAGTGAGCTTAGATGCATGCATGTTATTCCTTACGTTTATGTAGGATAAGTAGCCTTGTGTTACTTGTCTAGACGTTTCATTTACGTCTTAATCAAGGCGAAAAATCTAGGCGTTACATAATCAATTGCCAAAATCATGTTAAAGATGCACTTACCAATCTTCTTCCAAAATAATCAACTCATGAGAAGATTTTGCCTTACCTTAAAACTCCTTGATTCTCATTTAGAGACCTTGGAATTGGGTTGATATTGTGACCCCCCAATTTACGTTCAAAAAATAACGTAAACTGAAGGGTCATGATAGGTAACACATGGTTATCTACCCTTTATACTTATCTTACATAGCTTGCATGCATCTAACTTACTAATCATGCATTGTGAGTATTGCAACGGAAAAAAAGTTAATTTCCAGAAATGCAAAGATATCTAACTTTGCATGTAGATCACATAGCCCAACATAACTAAACCTTTAGCCATATATATATATATATATATATATAGTAACATCACATCTCCATTGTTCATAAATTCGAGATTCAAAATACATAAACATAGTTTCTCATTTCTTTCTTAGGCCTCTACATCAAACATACTCTTTCTTCGTATCTTTCCATATAATTGTCTGATGTCCTTCATCACATGCTCAGAATAATAGGCATACTAGCAAACACAGATCAACAAGGTGAGAGAATTCAGTGGGCCCCTCAAGGCTTATCGATATCTCTCGGGGAGTCTAGTCCTGTGGGTGGGTCATAGTTACCTGCAATCAAATCTATCATTCCTTGAAAACATTCAAAGATTGAGATTTCAAGAAAATCTCAGTAAGTGCACATATAACATAATAAAATCATAACAATGTTCACGGATAACCTACATATGCACATAAGACCTATTAATCATGACTCATGCATGACTTAGACTTATGTTCTCCATGGACCCACTCTATCATACTTAACCTCTTATTTTCTTTCGTAACATTGTGAGTCTTACTTATTTCGTATCATCAATAGGCATCCCCATCGAATCTTACTTATTTCGTATTATCGACAGGCTTAAGTCCCTGTCGACTTTCATATCATCGACAAGCTTAGGTCCCTACCGATTTTCATATCATCGACAAGCTTAGGTCCCTGCTGGCACGTCAAACTTACGGACGTTACGTATCATCGTCTCCATCATGACGTAAACATACTTATAATAGCGGGCATTATGTACCGCCATCCCCGCTATGGCGTAACATTCTTATTATAGCGAGCGTTACGTACCGCCATCCCTGCCGTCCATGTCGACATAACTTTCATAATCTGATATTTTCTTATTTTGTGAAACATCTTTACTTAACACTTAAATGTCTTATAACGCACTTGGGTCAACATATAATCTTAAACCTTGATATACATGTCCAATGTTTTGATGGAACCCATGATATGCAAATAATGCATTAGTATTTCACATATAATTCTCCCTTACTTAAATCATAGACCTTTCATTCCAAGGAAGGTTTCAGAATTAACTAACAGGGTATCTCGCTCGAGTCAGGTATCAAGCGACTATCAAGCAAAGTCTCTGCCTGAATCTCATTCGAGCCAAACGTCGAGAGAGTGTCAAGTCAAGTTTTCTATCTAAATCTTACTCTATCAATTCACTCCCAATTTCATCCCTTATTGATTCCTCATCTCTTAAAATTTTGAACATAAAAGTTATATACCTTTCTCTTAGCTTTCCATAACCTCTTGAGTCATTCAAATCCGACATCAAATAAATAAGTTATGCCCGATTTATCAAAAGGTGTCGAATCTGCGCCTGTATCTCGCTCGAGCAAGAAGTCAAGCGAAAGTCAAGCGAGATCTCGGGTTAGGCACTTTTTCAACATAAAACGAGCCATCTTTGTACCCAACCCTACTCCTAACCTTCCAACATACATTTATAAGTATTTTCTTTTCTTTATTATACTTATTTCTTATTGGATCAACTTCCAAGATCATACATCAATTTCCAATCCTCCAAATCAATCCATAAACATACCTATTTGTTTTCCAAAGTTTCAATTTGTTTTCTACATTCAAGTCTTATCCCTCATAACCTTATTCATGACTAAGTCCTTATTTGTACTAGAGTTCATACCATAATTTAGTATTTCATAACACTAACAAAACCATAGCTTAAGGAAACACTTTCAATCATCTGTACCATATCAAGGCCAAACCCTTTGGCTTCAGCTTCCCATTTCTTTTTTGCCAGTCAAGCTCTATATATTTTTGTCTATTCTTTCCATCATAGACATCCAAGATAAGGTCTTAATTCTTAATAAAATCACTCTCCCTTATATTACAACAAATCATAGCTCAAGCTTACTTAAACTACAATCACTCATCACTTTGTAGAGGAATATAACATCTAAGAGTACAAAGCTATCATCCAAACAATTTGACATCAAACTTAAGGTATTTGTACACTTACCAAGTTCTCCAAAACTTCTTGCTAGAGGGTGAGCTTGATTTTTGATAAACTTCCTCTTTATGTCTCCAAAGTGTTCTTCTTGAAGGCTTTTTGAGGAGTATGTGATTTGAGCAAGGTTTGGGAGCTTTTTCTCCTTAGAGTGCCGTGTGTGGAGAGGAAAGGGTGACGAACCATTCCCCTTAAAGGTGCCATCCATATATATAGTGGGAGAGGGAAAAATCATCTCCAAAGAGTCCAAGTGTTTCCTCTAAGCTTTTGCCACATGTAGTATCTTAAGATTTAGAATATCATTAAGCTTTTGCCACCTGGTGAGCAAGAAAATAATCCAAGGGCTTAGCTTAATTCACCTAAAAGATGATCAAATATCAGATTTAACAAAATCTCCTCACCTACAAACATTCCAAACTCAAGTGACACATGTACTAGGTTTCTTGTACTTTAGGGACATCAAAAAAGATCTTCTAGAGATAAGTCTCCATGTGGCCACTTGTTTTCCTTCATAGAATGACACCTAAGTAGCTTAGAAATGGTTCTAAGACATGGAAAAGTTGGTGGCCACATTTCTCAATTGGTCTCCTTATGGTCAAAGTCGGTGATAGTATGTATCCCGCACTCTAGCTATTCTGTCGACTTCCAACTAGATTTTGTCATTGATCCCATCGTTATCTCCAAAAACTCAAAATATAAAAGTTATATATATATCTTAGGGTTCCATAAAAAATAGAATTACCTTATTCTAATCTCATATGCAAAGATATGATTATTATACTGAAAGTCGACAGATAAGTCTGAGATCACCAATCCGGACACACCAAGTGTTTGATAAATAATCTCTCTTGTTTTACACAAAAATTCTTAAATAAAATCTTCTCATTTGACATATTTCTACACACTTGTACAGATCTAAAATAATTTAAAAAATATATTAAAGGCTTAATCCTAATCAAAGTCACTAGTCAACTTCAAGTCAATGCCTATGTATCCAATTCAGATCTGCCACTTAAATCTCAATTTCGTATTTGATTAAATTCATATCTCTTAAAACTCAAAACATAAGAATTTTAGATTCCTCTTATCTTTTCAAATCATCTTGAATTGTTTCAATACAACTTAAAATGAGTAAGTTATGTCAATATTACTAAAGAACATTAAAACTGTCTCAAATTACCTAATCCAAAAATATCATGGGATATATTCCTTACTTATACCACATGATTTTTTTTGTAAATTTCTTTCAATTTCTATATAATATTTCCTTAAATATTTAAAACCATATCTTCTCATCATATTTAGTATCTCCAATGACTTTTCCTCCAATACCAATAAAAGACTCATATATCTAGAATTTCCAAAGGTTCCCTAAAATATCCTTAAAGAAACATAATCATGCCAAATATGAAAATTAAAAGAACACTGCAAATCTGGGTTATCACAGATATACTAAGTGAGGTATGAGAGTGTAAAGAGATTTTTTTTTCTTTTTATATGGCCGTGTGTTTTTTATGTAGGAGAAGAGAGGGAAATTCTCATGCATTGGTCGACCAACCCTTATATATTGGAATAGAAAAAAATCTGTAGAAAGCCATATGGATCCATTGTTGTGTGCCACTTGTGCACCCTTGAGTTTTAAGCCATCATTTCCTCTTGATAATAGACTTGATTGGCAAGAACATGATTAAGGCTTCTTCTTGTGCCACCTAAGAGCTTAAGTACACATAATCCTATCACTTGAGTAAGAATATCTAGAATTGCATCACATGCATATTTCAGCTTCTACATGTCTTCTAATATCATCCAACGCCTTCTAGGGGAAAAAACCTCTCTTGCCACATGTCCATACATGTGTCCTGCCAAGGGATTATGTTCAAAGATTTCTCAAAAAGAAGACGAGACAAATTCGGTGCCAGCTCATTTGCTTAAATCAGTGCTAAGTTTTCCTATGGCTAAGTTGGTCTAGTCAACTTCCAACCCAATTTTGTCCTTAATCCAGTTAATATATCTTAAAACTCAAAACATAGAAGTTGTATATATTTGTCGTAAGGTTCTATAGTATCTTGAATCATTTCATCTTGAAATCAAATGAGAGGGTTATGCTCAGATTATCAAAAGATGATGAAATTGCCTAGAATCTGTCCAATCGATTTCATCATATGGAATATTCTTTCCTTATACCACTTGCCTTCTTCTTACTTGAATTTTCTATACAATATTTTCTTAAGTTCACAAAGGTCATATTTTTCCATCATGCCAAGTGCCTCATTTTTTATTGGAAATGAACCAAAGTTCCTTTTTGAACTTACCATAACTGATTTCACCAAAAGGATTTCCAAATGATTTTTCCTTTCTACTTTAATCCAATTATCAATTGACATCTATAAGTTCTTGTTCCTAAGAACCTTTCTAAATGAAAATCATAATCTTCCTAATTTCCAAATTGTAGCTCTTATATTGACATGTCACTATATTATTCAAGCAAAAGCCACTTATCTTACCTAAATATTATTTTCCTAAAACCGAATCTCTCCAAAGGATTCCATGGTTTCTACTTCTTTTTCTAATATTAAAGAAAATCCAAATATGCATAAAAATATATTTCCAAGAAATTTTAACAATAAGCTAAATTCAAGCAAACATAGCTATTCTAATTTAGAAGAAATCAGGTCATCATAATGTAGTCTAGTGTTACCTATCCTGACGCTTTCATCTACCTTAAATGCCAGACGTAGATTGGGGGGCGTCATAGTTGTTTAGGTGAATCTTAAAATCTTTACCCTTAAATCAACATAATACAATACTTGTCCTGAAAAAGCAAGTTTGTGTCTGAGTGGAGAGAATAAATAAAATAGATTAAGGATGATTCGATCACTTTGCAAGCAAACCAATGCAGTCTTTTGTCTACTGTGTATACTTCGTTTGATTATTTGTTTATCTAAAATGTGAGATTTCACCATTTCATAGCTCAAATGTTATTATCTAGGTTTCAAGTTCTATTTTATGGGAGAATATTAAAATAATTTCTAAAATATTATTTTGTCCCAAAGAAGCTAAAAATTTGGGTTATTACAATGTTTTTTTAAAGTTTTCTATAAAATATTGATGGCCTCTCATTGGCAATTATAAATTTATAATTTGATATTTTTTTAAAAACTTTACAAAAAAATATATAGTATTAAAAAAATGGCCATAATAGAACAAAAGAGTTTTAATATTTAAAGACTAAATACATGAATCAAAAATAAATTACAAACCCCATCACACACACAAGTTCATCCCTAGCCCTCCTTGAGAATTTAGTTACACATATTGAAAATATGTAACAAAAATTCTCCAAGGGATAATATGGAAGAGCCAACCATTATTTTCTTCTCTCTTCTTTGGTTTTTCTTTTCTTTTCCAAAGCTCTCAAAATAATGGCTCTTCCAAAGCATCCTCACACACTAAGCATTCTCTTAGAACACACACCCCTTCCTTCTATTTATAAGTATCCTTCATGCAAGTTGTCATGACAAAATCATCACAATTTCAACTTGTTTTGTCATGTGCCATTCTTGAATCCAAGTGATTTGTGAGTTGTCATTTTGATCATTTGTTTTCCCACCATGCATGAGCTGGATTTTGCTTGTAGGTTGAGTGTTTCAATTTTGCTTCTCTATCCATTAGTTGTCTTGTATGACTTAATATCTTGTGGTCAAATAATTTGTCTACAAGAAACTTGAGTGCACTTTATCTTGCATATGAACTGATCATTGAATTTCCAAGTTGGTGTAGGAGTGCTTGCTGGAAAATATTATGATAACATTTGGATTTGATGCAAGTGGCTGAAAAATATCCAGGAACGTCAAGTACAGGTGCGTCCACTTGATGGTCGATTGTGTCTTAGATTGAGTGGATATCTCTTCAAATATAAAACACAAAAGTTATAGTTATTTATCTTGCGGTTCTATTACATCTTGAATCAGCTCAATCGGAGATTGGATGAGAGAGTTATGCCCATATTACGAAAAGATGTCAGAACTGTCTAAAATTTCGCAATTATCTTCATTCGCTCCTAATGTCTCCATTTGTGTCCTAAATCAAAATATAAGAATAAAGTATTAAACATTAAGAGAGGAAAATATGGCATTTTATATTCTCATCAATATATTAAATCATGCTTATATCTATTTCAAGATAAATGACCATTAATTTTAATAACATGAATTATATCCATTATTTTCTCATTTCTTTTAGTATTTAAATAGAGTATTTAGAGTGCATTTTTGTGCACTCATCACACCCACCAACTTATTCATTGCTAGTCCCTAGCAATTTTCATGCAAAATGATGAGAAAGACCAAATAAAATCACACATAGGGGCCATCAAGACACATTTTTCAAATTTACATATCAAAACAATCTTAGAAATTCAATAACCCTTTCACAAGTAATTCAAATATAGCAATCCACAGAGTGTGTATGTGTTCCAAACTATTTTTATCAAATCAGAGGTTTCGACATATGCAACATTAGAATATTTTAAGCAAAAAGGTTCAACTCCATAACTCACGGGTATAGAAGTGTTTCATGTAAGGGTTCTCTCTATGGAATTGACAAAGGTGTACATTTACTCTCATGGAAATTTAGCCAATTATATATAAGTAACAAGTAAACATTGATCTTATGATAGGAATACTAACAAATGAGATTTCCACCATTCTTTCCACAAGCATACTTAGGATCGGAAAAATCAACACAAAGGGTTGTAATGTGGCTTAGGGTTGGGGTTCATAAGAAGAAAAGGTGAAGAAATTTCAAAAACTTCCAAGTATACACAAAAGGGAATCTGTTAAATTTTTCAGTAGACTGTACTTTCCTTTTGATGTATTTTTCATTTTTTTAGATTTTTGACTAAGTATAATTTTCCATCTTCTTTTGCCACTGGTGTCTTCGCAATTTGATGAACTCTTTCATGAATAATTTGATGGACACATCTAGCACCATGTCCTTTTTGTCATGGTTTTCTTTTTTCTTTTTTTCTTTTTGTTTATGATAATTTCACACCTAGTACACACTTGGAAGTAAAATGGTAGGAAAATATAGTGTATAAGCTATACTCCAATGTGGAGAGGTATGGATGATATAGATATGAAAAGAAAAGGCCATATGTGTATATTGGCTCAAAATTGGCTGCTAGGAATCTATGATGAAAAGGCTCAGCTTGAAAGGCTCAGACGTTAATCCTAAGTTGACTTTCGTCATATTCCAAGTATATCCACCATCTTACCACAAACCATGTAATGATATTCTCAAAAGAAGTGTCAAATTCAACAGATCAATGGATACTTATCACAATGTCTATATTTGTAAGCTCTCAATTCTCACAAAATTCACATGAATACTTGAGCAAAATAATTCTTTAGTTACATGTGTCAAATCACCATATTACCACAAAGTTTGGATAAGTGCATAAAAAATTTTCTGTGGATGCTTTAGCAAAATGATTTAAGTTGGGTTTGTTGAATTCGCCAAGATGGTTATGAATGAGCATGAGTATCGTGTGTGAAAAGATGCCTGTGTGAAAAGAAATTGACAACTTTTTATATTTTGATTGAAATATGCCACAGAGTTTAAATAACAGATTTGTATTTCCACCCCCCAACTTAAATGAAACATTGTCCTCAATGTTTAATAATCAAAATTGGATGGGGAGTAACTAAAAAGGGTAGGATACACCTGATGTGTGATGTAGATAGCTCGCTAAGCGTCAAAAGTAGTGATCTGAAATGACAAAATGATACTATCCTGCAAACAAAAATAAAGAAAACAGTAGTAAATAAAAACAAAACAAAACAAATAAGATGATAATAATAATAATAATGATGATGATGATAATAATTATAATAATAATAATAATTATTGTTGCATGCTGTGGTCAAACTTGGTAGACCAAGTTTACAACCGGACTATCTTCCACTTCTTGAACTATTCCTCCTGGGTCAAAAACGAAACGCTTATTTGCCCAATAAACTCGGTGCTCGAACTTCACAGATAGGTGGCAAGGTTTAAGATTAACTTTGGTTACTTGCCCACTTAAAGGAATCTGTTTTTCATTTTTCTCAAGAAACTCCTCAAACTTCGGTTGCCAAGTCCGTGTGCTATAATCTTGAGTATTGTCAAAAATTGCACAAATTTTAGCTACATCAGATGAATCACTGATAAGATTAAACTCAAAATCAACAATAAAATTCTCAAGGGGATTAGAATCATGAGTTGTGAAAACTTCCCTGTCTATGAGTGAGTCAATCATATATATCTGCTGGCACTCGTGATTCTTCACAGTTTCTTGTGCCATATGTTGACCATGAGGTACAGACTGAGCTTGAGAAATGAGCTTACCTTGCTCATTTACACTCAAGAAACTCGTTATTTTAGACACCTGGCTCTTTATCTCCTTTTGTTCTTCAACAACTTGCATAATTAAAGACTCAAATTTTTGGTTAGTCTTACCCTGTACTTCAAGAAATGCATGCAAAATGTCTTCTAAAGAATTTCTAGAAGATTGAGGTGCATGGTATGGTGCAGGATATGATCTAGAAGGTTGTGCAGGCTGTGCAGGCTGTTGGTTTTCAGACTTCCAGCTGAAGTTGGGGTGATTACGCCATCCTCTCATGTTAGCATGTGTAGGACAGTCTTGGGCATGATGATCTACCCCACCACAGACAACACATGGTCCAAAAGATTCTGCATGATTAGCCATGTGTGTTGGTTTTGAGTTTTTGGTTTTCAATAACTCTAATTCTTTGGTCAGCATTTCAACCTTAGCCTTAAGGTTGTCCTCTTCCCTTAGATGGTAAATACCACCACTCGGGTTTCCTGTAGGTCGTGACTTGTTTGTGCTATCAGTAGCACTAGGTCCAGTCCAAGTATGAGCTTTTTCAGCAAGTTCATTGAGATACTCTATGGCCTCATCGGGATTTTTCTGTAAAAATTATCCATTGCACATCATTTCCACGAATTGACATTCCCTTCATAAAAATAACTCACTAAGCACCAATTCTCATATCCATGGTGGGGACACATACTCAGTAATTCTTTAAATCTTTTCCAAGACTGGTACAAAGTCTCACTATCCTTTTGTGCAAAGGTAGATATTTGTCTTTTTAAAGCATTGGTCTTATGTTGGGGAAAGTATTTATTGAAAAACACTTGAGTCATCTCACTCCATGTTCCAATAGACCGTGGTTTTAGTGAATACAACCAACTCTTAGCTTTATCTTTCAAAGAAAAAAAAAGAACTTTAGCCTTATCGTTTCGTCAGTGGTATTTTAACTGTGGAATGTTGCAACTACTTCCTCAAATTCCCTAATATGAACATAGGGGTTTCATTTTCTAGACCATGAAAAGTTGGAAGTAATTGTATCATTCCTATTTTGAAATCTACGTGACGAACATTAGGTGAGAACATAATACAGGATGGTGTGGCTGTTCGTGCGGGATGAAGATAATCTTGGAGGGTTCTAACAGGTTGGTCCACGTATTCACTCATCGCGTCAGAATTGGAAGAATTATCAAACAAGCGATTAGAAAAATTAGATTCTGAATCTGATTCTAGCACGGGTCTACTAGCAAACCGTCCAAAAGCGTCTCTGTACCTACGCATGCAAAGTAAAGAAAAGCATAATACTAAAAAAAAATAATTACGAAAAGAAAAGTAAAATAAAATAAAGATGCAGAAAGCTAAAAAGAAAATGAACGAAGCTACCGCTCTTTTTTTTTTTTTTTTTACAAACTACTAAAAAAATAAACTATAAATTCTTCTACCGTCTCCTCGGCAACGGCGCCAAAATTTGATTACGCCCAAAGAATAACGCGGTCATTTGCAGTATAGCTTTGGGATGTCGATTCTACAGGGAGATTGATTGAGAAATTGAAGAACAGTAACGAAATTAACAAAAAGATCTAGATGAGTGCAAAAAGTAAATTTTAGAGTGTGACGTAAATTAAAACTAAATGAGTAATTTGAACAGTATAAAAATGAGACAAAAAGTAGAGCATAGGGAATTCCTTGTGTATTTGTGGTATTCAAATTTATTCTTAATTCATTGATAACTCAATTAAGAATTCTATGTCCAAATTCTTAATCGGAAGATATAACATTAATAACCAAAATTTAAATCACATGTAACTCTTTGAAAAATCATTCTTCACGCTTAACTCTCATAAATTGTTATCGATATTGAGAAAATCTAACGACGACAATATACCCAAGAGGCGATATTGCAGCAGAGAATTAAATCAATATAGATAATCAATTGCTCCAAACATAATTATAGAACTAATTTAATCAATTGAAAAAGCATGACTGAATCCATAAACGAAATAGATTCTATAATTATTTGAAGACGAAAAACATCACAAATAAATTGAGAATAATAGAACAAAAGAGTTTTAATATTTAAAGACCAAATACATGAATCAAAAATAAATTACAAACCCCATCACACACACAAGTTCATCCCTAGCCCTCCTTGAGAATTTAGTTACACATATTGAAAATATGTAACAAAAATTCTCCAAGGGATAATATGGAAGAGCCAACCATTATTTTCTTCTCTCTTCTTTGGTTTTTCTTTTCTTTTCTCAAGCTCTCAAAATAATGGCTCTTCCAAAGCATCCTCCCACACTAAGCATTCTCTTAGAACACACACCCCTTCCTTCTATTCATAAGCATCCTTCATGCAAGTTGTCATGACAAAATCATCACAATTTCAACTTGTTTTGCCATGTGCCATTCTTGAATCCAAGTTATTTGTGAGTTGTCATTTTGATCATTTGTTTTCCCACTATGCATGAGCTAGATTTTGCTTGTAGGTTGAGTGTTTCAATTTTGCTTCTCTATCCATTAGTTGTCTTGTATGAATTAATATCTTGTGGTCAAATAATTTGTCTACAAGAAACTTGAGTGCACTTCATCTTACATATGAACTGATCATTGAATTTCCAAGTTGGTGTAGGAGTGCTTGCTGGAAAATATTATGATAACATTTGGATTTGATGCAAGTGGCTGAAAAATATCCAGGAACGTTAAGTGCAGGTGCGTCCACTTGATGGTCGATTTTGTCTTATATTGAGTGGATATCTCTTCAAACATAAAACACAAAAGTTATATATATTTCTCTTGCGGTTCTATATCATCTTGAATCAGCTCAATCGGAGATTGGATGAGAGAGTTATGCCCATATTACGAAAAGATGTCAGAACTGTCTAAAATTCCGCAATTATCTTCATTTGCTCCTAATGTCTCCATTTGTGTCCTAAATCAAAATATAAGAATAATGAGTATATTTAGGCATCAAATAAGAATAAAGTATTAAACATTAAGAGAGAAAAATATGACATTTTATATTCTCATTAATATATTAAATCATGCTTATATCTATTTCAAGATAAATGACCATTAATTTTAATAACATGAATTATATCCATTATTTTCTCATTTCTTATAGTATTTAAATAGAGTATTTAGAGTGCATTTTTGTGCACTCATCAATCTGCCTGCTTGATACTCTTCGTCCCGTCATATGGAGGATCATCTGGAGCAACAACCAAATCCCTCACCTCATGATCAGCAAGGGCACTGACTTCATCTGTATAAACCGGTGTTGCCTCCTTAGTTGTCTCCACCTCAGCCGAAGGATCAGACTCTTTAGGCACCACGTTCGGATATACATCTGGCATCCTAGGAATACTGAGATCCTCAACAAGTACGTCCCATAAAAATTCAACTGGAACTTCTCGGATAGAGATCCTATATGCCCCTCCGTCATCTGGGCTGGCACCATCGAGCGCTCTATAGAACTCAGTAACAATGTCAATATAGGAAACGGTTTCCCATGATTCCTCCCACTCATCTAAGATAGGTCTCCAACTGTGACGCCCCCAATTTACGTCCATAATTCAACATAAACGGAAGTGTCTGAATAAGTAACGCTGGGCTACTCACCCTTGTACTTACCGAAATTTAATAGAAATTGCAGCAAAAAAGTTCTGAATAAAAATTTTCTAATGATCACATGGTGAAATAAAACGACAATATCCACATTATCCATTCTTAAAAATATCATTATATCTTTACATGCATAACCCAATTAGTTTTCTCTGTCAATACATATACAAACTTATTAAAACTTCAATTTAGGGCTACCTAGACTCATTCTTCACTTCAGGAAACCCTTTCTTGATGCCAATGCTGGTTTCTACTACTATCAACTGGTCAAACACTTTTACAGAGAGAGAGTACTCTGGGGATCCCTCAGGATTTCTTCAAAGCAAAAAAAACATACAAGAATGAGATTTTCAGGAAAATCTCAGTTAGTACACATATAATTTAGTAAAAGCACAAACATCATAAAATAATCATATATAGGCCTGACAACCGGAGTGTGCTTCATGTGACTCATGCGTGACTTAGACTTATCTCTTATGTAGACTTGCACTGACAAATTTATTTCATACATAGACTTTTCATTCTTATCTTAAGATTTTTGTTCTTATAAGTTTTTAGTTATATCCACTATTATTACCTGTGGTTGGGTCATGCCATTATTATTATCCGTGGTTGGGCCATACCACTATTATTACCCGTAGTTGGGCCTTGCCACTATTATTACCCGTGATCGGGGCATGCCACTATTATTACCCATAGTCGGGCCATGTCACATAAAATTTTCTTATCTTATTTCTTAAATATTCGTCAACTCATAACAATACTTACATGACGAAATATAACATGGACTTTTCAAAAAAATGGACATCATGACTTATGACGACACGTATGTGACAAAATGCAACGTACATGCAAACTTAGACTGGTGACATGCATGTTTCATGTTTTCATAAAGCATATGACATAGAAAAGCATAACACAAAACCTACACACATATACGTCGTTAATTTCATAACGTCAAGTTTAACAAATAATACGTATAAAACTAAATAAAATATTAATTTTTTTTTTATTAATGTCTATTCTTAAATCTTTTTATAAGAATAACTCAAGAAAATATTCTTCATTATTTATTCATTTTAACTCATTCTACTCAAACCCACAAGTTTGCATAATTTCATAACTTCAATATTTTTAAGTATTTCTTGAGCTATTCTTATATATATAATTTTATTATTATTTTATTTTATCTTTTTATGATAATAATTCTTAAAAATATCCTCCTAATATGTTAAGATTCTTAAACTTATCATACTTGTTGAAAATATTATTCAATTAATTCACTAGAAGTTTTAAATTGAAGGAAAACATCCTTTTTTAAGAGTTCACCTACTCTGTTTTGTGACTTAATTCCGGTCTCGTCCTTCATAGAGTTCTTATCTTTTAAAACTTAAAATATAAAAGTTATAGATCTATATCTTAGATTTTCATATTGAATTAATCAATTTCGACATCACACTAATAAGTTATGACCATTTTACTAAAGGATGTTAAATCTATCTACTTAACGTTTTTGAAGTCCGAAAGTTCCTAGGGTTATTCTATCATTTTTTTCCAAATCAAGACCTCATATTTTCACATATTCCTCTTATTATATGGTCATAAAACATATGCATAAGGTTCTAAAATTTTTCCTAATATTTTTCCACAACAAAAACCACTCCATAATTCAAGAACATTCAAGCAAATTCATAAGTAATACATAGGCTTAAAATAGCATCAAATAGACATCAAACTAAATCTAAAAATTAAGCCACTTATACCACACCAATATTATGTTAGGTAGTGCACTTAAAAAAATTTTCAAAGCTAAAAGAGTAGTTTTGAGTTGATTTTGCACCACACTTCTCTCCAAGACTCTCACTTAGCTTCTTTTTTATGTGTGTATGTTGTGAGTGCAATTTTTTCTATTTTTCTTAGTTTTCTCTTAGAGAACTCATATGACTTCTCTAAAATGAAGCAAAGGGAAGCTTAAGAGTCTATTTATAGGAGGGAAAAAGTTGCTTAAGGGCTGGAGAAAGCAAGGGTGTCTCGGCAACCCGTTTGGCTGAATGGAGTGACTTGTACCCCTAGACATTAGGCCTTATAATCACATCTAAATCTCATGATTTCCTAAGATTTTCATCTTATGGCTAAGTTTCTTCCATACCTGAAATTATCTCAGATCAATGATTAAAAAAATTACAACATATAGATAAAAAAACATCAAACAAAATCTAACAAAATCTGGATATATCTTGGATGAAATCAGTCCAGCCACTTGGCCTTTGGCTGGCTTCCACGATTTCTACTTCTTTTCTTCACCTTTTGACACATGTTCCAGACCTCCTTGACACCCCTAAGACCTCTTGGAAGAATCCTCTTAAGGCTTGATTGACAATTGGTTAAGAATGGAGGGGATAATTGGCTGGTTTGATTGGTTCTCCTCCATTCAGATTTTGTTCCCACTTCTTCCATGATTATAAAAATTTCTTCTAGAAACTCTTCCACCACCATATACAAACCTTTTCAGACATATCTAGAAGATAAAAATGTAGAGAACCAATCAAATTGAGGCTTCTAAAGTAGGTCGATGGTTTGATTTATTTTCGGGCTTCAATTTACGCTCAACATAGATCAGTCCAATTCCAGCCCAAATAACTCATTGATCCACTTCGATTATCTGAAAAATCAAAACATAAAAGTTTTAGATAATCCTCTTAGTGATTCATAGGATTTTGAATCACTTCATTACAAAATAAGATGAGAGACTGATTATTTAACCAAAACATGTCAAAATTTACCGGAGAACACCCAATCCAAGTTTTCCATTGTTTTCTTACTCACCAAGGCTTCTAGATGAATTCTTATCAACTTGTCACATATCGCCACACATGACAATACTTCAAAAAATTTGATAGCCAATTATAATTTTCGTCACATGACCGAACATAAGTCAACTCATCTAAGTCAGTTACTAGTTGACTTCCATTCCCGTCCATCCACTTCACACCAGATTTAGTCCTTTATCCAATCCTTATCTTCGAAAACTCAAAATATAAAAGTTTTAGACATACCTCTTAAGGTTATATACGAATTGGAATTAACTCATTTGGATTGAGTTATGATTGTTACACCAAAACTCGACGAACCAGCCTGA
Source organism: Platycarya strobilacea (assembly GCA_036898215.1). Classification (NCBI taxonomy): domain Eukaryota; kingdom Viridiplantae; phylum Streptophyta; class Magnoliopsida; order Fagales; family Juglandaceae; genus Platycarya; species Platycarya strobilacea. Next base: position 29,938,575 of record CM072548.1, on the reverse strand, counting down.
GAACTCGTTTTGGCACACCAAGTGTTTGATGTTTTGTTCTATCACTTCCTCTTGAATTTCTTCCTTAAATTTTGAAAATTTTCTTCTTTCTAGGTCCAAATAGAATTTCTCTAGTTGATACTTTCTCACAAATCTCAAAGATCAGTCCAAAATTTATCTTAGAATGCATCTAAACCTCAAATCCTATTTTCATGAAAAATATTTCCATTAAACCCATTAAAATAAATTCTCAAGAGAATATTTTATCTAAAAAAAAATTGGGCTATTACACCAACCACGATCGCTAAAGACTGATGGCAGGGAATGACCCTCCCAGACAAGACTCTGGAAGTCAGAAAGTTTCACCTATCACTCTAGCGAAACAGACCTCTCGCTACCTGGATTGATAGTAGTCTCAGATGGATTACATCGCTTACTTCTAGACCTAGAAGAAGACGCCATGGTTAATCAATCTGAAATTTACAATTAAAGAACTTATCAATACAACATTAATGATACAAATATAATAAATAACTAATCACTAAATTACATACGAATAACAATTTTATAACGTGAGACATTGTGAACAATAGACTTTTTATAAAAATAATATCAAATTATTTAATATTAATTAGTTTAATATTAATAGAAATTTAATATTTGACAAAATGTGAGAAACTTTCTATATTAATTTAATTATAATATACTATATATTCTCATTAAGATTTAATAGAACTATAATATAGAATAAAAATAACAATTTAATAATATTAAAATTTTAATTATACCGTTCGAACGCCAAAATTAATGTTCGAACGGTATAAAACATGTTTGGCTCGTATCGTTCGAACGTTTGAATGGGGTACCATTTGAACAATTAATAAATAAAACATGTTTGGTTCATACCGTTCAAACGCCCTACCCAGCATTCAAATGGTATGCGAGTGGAACTCAGAGTCCATGGAATCGATTCCATGGATTTTTCAACAAAATAATATAGAAAAACTTAAATAAACCTTCCTACAATGGGTTTAAGCAAATCTACGATGAGTATTGATGGATAAATTGTTTTACCATCAAAACCTAAATTTAAACGGTAAAATAATTAAAAAAAGAGCATATTGGTGCTTAGAGAGAGGTTTTGACTGGGTATTGTTGACGGCGGCGACAGGGGCTTTAAACAGCAAAGATGGACAAATAATGAGGAGAAAACGACATGAGTGAGTGATTCAGCGTCCGTGAAAATCACTGTTTGCGACAACTTATATATGCAATACCATTAAACAATTAGTTAATACGTTCGAACGGTTTGCTTCAATATATTTATATAATATACTTTATTTAATATATTATAATAATTTATAATAATTTATTATTTAGTAAACTACATGTACCAGGATATAATAATATAAGATATATTATTATATAAGATAATAATTAGTGGTGGTTTATAATATACTATATATATTACTAAATATAATATACTATATATTATATAATAGATTAATATATTAATATATTATATTATATATATAATATACTATAAGTTATATGATGTAGTATAATATTGCATATAATATATTATATACTACTATATATTATATAACATATAACATATAGTACTATATATTATAGTACTATTTATATGATATATATAGTTAATAATATATATTGTATTTTATTTTACTATACTATAATGAGCAATACTACTCATCATCTTATTTTTCATCACTCTCTCATCATCTTATAATGTGGCATTAAATAATTGAAAATTATTTTTTATATTTTACTTATTAGCCTATCATCTAATACCACATCATGGGATGATGAAAAGATGATAATGAATAGATTTGTTCTACTATGATAAATATGATATTATAGTCTAATATCAATGATACTATATATATTAGTTATAGTCTAATTAGATGACACTATATATGATAGTATATATATGTTATCTATAGTCTAATATATTAATATATTATATTATAGTTATAGTCTACTTAGATGATGCTATATATGATACTTTATATGATATCTATAGTCTAATATGTTAACATATTATATTTTAGTTATAGTCTAATTAGATGACACTATATATGATACTATATATATGTTATCTATAGCCTAATATATTAACATATTATATTTTGTTATAGCCTACTTAGATGACACTATATATGATACTATTATATATATGTTATCTATGGTTTAATATATTAACATAATATATTTTAGTTATAATCCAATTTACTGACACTATATAATATGCTAGTTGTATAGATGAGACAATATGTTGATACTAAATATATGTCACTTATACTTTAATTAGTATGATATTATATATTCATATATTCTTCACCATAATATAATATATAATATGCTCGATTATATATTATAATACGATATCACTATAATACTAAACTCTAGTATCATCTAACATGTCTATATATTAATGTTGTTCTTTTATTTAAAGGTATAGTGTAAAAAAAATTATTATACATTTATCAAACCGTTCGAACTGTTACTAATAAGCGTTCGAACGTTTATATTTATAAGATAAACTTGGTGAGAGAGCATCTGTTTGTCAAAGGTATTGACAAGGGTTATACTGATTGGGCTCTTACACGGCAAACCATATCCAACTTCATTCGAGGCTCCACATGAGGGAATAAGAGATCGATGAAGATGTACAAGCAAAGATTGTTAGAGATGAATATGATGAGGATGTGGGGAAAATGTTAGGTGATATCGATGTGGGAATGCTTATGGATGAAGGTGACATGGACACATCAGGTTCAAATGATGGGGGCCATAACACTTTTGCACGATTGTGGAATGATTCACAGTGTGAGCTATATCTAGGATGTAGAAAACGCAGTAAGTTGTCATTTACTGTAAGACTTCTTCACATAAAATCAATGTGCCGATTATCTATTAAGGCTATCAATATGTTATTTGAGCTATTTGGTATTTCATGATGAGTTTGCTGATTCCAAGTTCGAGATCACCAGAAAATGATATAGACATACACTTACAGCCATTGATTGCAGAATTGAAAGATTTGTGGGAGAATGAGGTTATCACATTTGATTCATCAACAGACAAGTTGTTAAAGATGCATGCTACAGTGTTATAGACAATAAATGATTTTTCCGCTTATGGAAACCTATTAGGTTGTAGTACTAAGGGAAAAATGACATGTTCAACTTGTAACAAATATACCAAATCTGAATGGCTTACGTATGGGAAGAAATTATGTTTCGTGGGTCATCATCAGTTTTTACCTAGTGACCATAGATGGTAGGAAAATTCTAAAATATTTGATGAAATTATTGAATGGGGCCAACCTCCACCATATTTGTCTGGCGAAGATGTACTTTAAAAATTTATAGATGTTGGTTGTAATGAATTTGGTAAGAAAAAAAGAAAGAGAAAATGAGCTACGAATGAGTTGAATTGGAGAAAAAAGTATATTTTTCGAACTCCCGTACTAGTTGAAGTTAAAATTGCGGCATAGTCTTAATGTTATGCATATTGAAAAATATATATGTGAATCTGTATTGGGAACATTGATGTTAATTGAAGGAAAAGTCAAGGTTACATTAAACTCAAGGAAGGATCTGAAGCGTTTGGAAATAAGATCGAAAATGCAATTGCAAGAAAATGGTTCATCTGTCTACATGTCGATTGGGTAGTATATATTGTCAAGGAACGAAATGGCTACATTTTATGAGTGGCTAATGAAGATTAAATTACCGAACGGTTATGACTCGAATTTAACAAGGTGTGTGAGAACAAATGATTGGAAAATAACTAGATTAAAAAGTCATGATTGTCATGTCTTCTTACAACGCATCTTGCCTATTGGTATCTATGGGTACTTGACGAGAGACATCTGCGTGGCTTTGACTGAGTTGGGTGCATTTTTTAAAGACTTATGTGCTAGGATGTTGAATTTAGAAGTTTTGGATCGAATGGAATAGGAAATTGTCATAATATTATGTAAGCTAGAAAGTATTTATTTACCCACCATCATTCTTCGACGTCATCGTTCACCTAGACATTCATTTCCACGTGAGGCTCGAGTTACAGGACCAGTTCAATATAGATGGATGTATCCCATTAAACAATTCATTGGAAAGTTGAAACATATAGTGGGTAACAAGGCCCGCCCAAAAAGATCAATTGTAGAAACATATATTGACGATGAGTGGCAGACCTTCTGTTCCAAATGTTTCCACGGAGTTGATACTAGGATTGATCGGTTGGAAAGAAACTTTGACGTTGATTGAGCAAGACAACAGAATGTTTTTTCTTTGTTTTTCCAACAAGTACGTCCAATTGGTGCAATGCGTGGTTATGACTTATGTGGAAGAGAGTTTGAGAAAGCTCAGTAGTACGTGTTGAACAATTGCCCTGAGATAGAGAACCACTTGAAGTAAATTATAACTTTCTCTTAATTTAAATTCGCTCTTTTACTTCAATAAAATTCTAAGAATATAAAAGATTTGTGGTAATGATTTTAATGATCAAATTAATGTGCTCAAAGAACTGTGATTAATGATATAAACCAAAAATATGAAAAGGAATTCTCGAGATAGTTTAAAGAAGAGGTAATGACATTACATATACTTTACTCAATAACCAATGAAAAAATATTGATTTAAATTTTGATATAATATATGCTTTACTCAATATGTAAATTGTACAAATACATGCTAATAATCCAAATGATATATCGGATGAACTGTATGCATTGGCGCGTGGCCCATCGAGACATGATGCTCGATATTCTGCATGTATTCCTCTGTTTTTCGTTTGAAAAAGGCAAGGAATTTTTTTCATGGTAGCTCTACTTTATTTTGGTGTGTCACGTGATTTTTGTGCGTCCAAAACACAAGCTTTTCAACCTATAAATGGCCATCGACCCTTGCTGAAAAACCCATACCGAAACCCCTCTCTATGCCATGTTTTAGCTTCCTTTTGAGTCAATTTCGAGCTCTCTTTTTCCCACAACTCATACTTGAAGTTTTTCTCCATTTCAAACCTTAGTAATCCGAAAAGTTCAAGTGGGTTTTTAATAGTATTTTAATCTCTGTTTCAGTCGCCGTATTTCACCGCTTGAGATATCTTTCGGTAAGTTTTTTACTCGTTTTAATATTTAATTAATTATGTGTTGCTCTTAATTTATTTATGTTGTTTTATTTTATTTATATTCCAGTGTGTAGTTTTGTTAATTAATAATTTCATTTTAATTTAGACATTTACATTTAAGTGTTTAAATTATCTTGTTCGTAATATTATTTGTTGTTATAGAGTTGTTATATATGTGTTGTTTTAGTTACGTTAAATGTTTTCATTACTTTTGGTAATAATATTTACTTATTTATGATGTTTTATGTTTTAATTATGTTGGCGCGTTGGGTGCGATTCTAGCAGCGAGTTTGTGGGTGGAATCATGGAGTTGTTGTTCAGCATTTTCGCTATTTTCAGGGATTTCTTTTAGCGAATGTATTGTAAGTATTTTTCCAAATAAACTTTGAGAGTTAATATATTTTGCATTAATAAGGCATGAGTTTTGGTTGGATGGTGGATTTAATTATTTTCTAAGAGATAGATGTTGAAGTGTTATCTTTAAGGGTGGATGTAATTTGGCCCTAAGGAGTTTAAAATGAAGTATTCTAAGTATTCATCTCTGGAATAAATATATGGCGTTGATTTGGTACTTTGAGTAGTTTAAGAGTTAAAGACTATAGGTAAAAACTTAGTTCTTGTTTTGAAAGTTAACAAGTAAGCAATAGGTCTAAAGAATCCTAAGGTATAGCTAAGCCCTTTAATAGTTTGATAATTGATTTATTTATTTTTATAGAGGTATGTATGAATTGATAGAAGAAAGGAGAATGAGATACTAAATTTAGAAATCCTTTGAGTAATTTGGCTATAATTCTATGGAATAAAGATGTTTTGGTTGTTACTCTTTTGGGTTGAATGAATATGACGTTCTTGAAATATGACTAAGTTTGTATAGTGTGACATGATCAAGACAAGTTTTGGAAATGCATGCCTCATACGTTTAACAAATTACATGCTTTGCATGAAAATCACATATCACATGCATGCTCATCAAAGTGATGAGTTTCATGCCCTTTGGGTTATTATGTTTATTAGAAGAAAATAAGATAAGAAATATTTTATAAGAACTCCAAAGGTTGAGACGGGGCATTGTTCCAGTGGAACTCATCTAGCTACTCTGGAGTGCTTAGGAATAGAGTGGTAACCCTAGATCGACGAAGAACAGTCGACGGGTTACGAATAGTTCCTTTTTAAAGTTTCGCGGAGCGTGGTCGTACCTAGTGTTGGTGGGTGCTAAGAACGTCAAATGTGTAGTGACCTGTCATAATGATTATGATTATGACATATTCACCTTAGTGTGATGTGGTAACCAACAAGGAATACACGGTGCATAGGGGAACTGTGATGTATCCAATATGACATGTATGATAAGAAATGTTAGCCTAAATGAAATATATGAATAAGAAGAATGATACGTAAAAACAAGACAACTCTTATAGAGATAGAAATAAAAACAAGACAAACTATCATTTTTTTAAATCTTATTTAGTTAAACTTACAAGATATGCTGGATATATATTGTCAAAAGTTATTTAGTTAAGCCAGTGAGATTAATTGCAGTTGTACCTATATTTCTCGTAAACATTGAACCTCTTATCTGCTGATGTTGACTTTATATTTGAACCCTCTCTCGTTCCAGCTCTTCTATTCGTGATTTCATATCACGAGCATACCTGTCCGCAAATTTCTTCAACTCCATGTTTTTTTGCCTTAACCTTCAATTCACTCTATCTTTGTTTGCAAGTTTTTTATGCATCTCAAATATTTGATTGTTAAACCGATCAACCTCACTCACCCTCCTCACTAGTAACCTCTAAACATTGTCGTACAAACGCATCATATTGAGAGCACTGAGAGTTCTTAATCCTCCAACAATTTCAAAATCAGTCTTATCAGAAAAATGCATCTCTTTTCTATCATAATGTTGACAGAGCTAGGCTCATGCCTTTGCAGCTTTTGTTGAACCTGAGTAACTCCAATTATTCAGCTCTCCACAGTTTCTACTAACACACCATTTTATTTGTATATTGATTTTTGTGAGGGAGTAGTTTTAATGATGCCAAAATGAGGAGAAGTTTTATACTAGAATATTAACATGCTCTCTTCAAAATTTTATTTAGAGAAACATCATTTGAATTCTTAATCATGTTAGATATGCTAAAATCATGTTTATCTATTGCTTGAAGAACTAATGTATATTCTTAGGGGGAGTTTAAGAATTATTACAGGCCTTAAAATTCTACTAAGTATTTGTTATCATAAAAAGGAGGAGATTGTTGAATTCAAGATTTCAAGTTGTCTACACAATGGAGCCAAGCACATAAATGAATCGAGTATGAGTAAGAAAGGAAACAAGTCTACAAAATAAATTTCTTAAAGTAATTTTGTACATTTCTTGAAGTAATTTTGTACATTTGTTGATAAAATTTGAATTGAATTAAAAGTCAAAATTAATCTTTTATCATAAAGTATCAAATTGCATTTTTCACATGTACATAACATCATTAAAAATTCTATTTTTGAAAATTGTAATTTTTATTTGTGCATGATATTATTAAAGGTTTGAATTTTGAAAATTGTATTTTTCACATATGCATGACATTATTAAAAATTTAAATTTTAAAAATTTGTAAGATGATTGATTATCATTTTTGACATATGCATATTTTGTTTGAAAATTTTAAAAAGTGATTGATGCACTTTTGATAAATACAAAAGATAGATAATTTGGTTTGAAAATCTTGAAAAGTGGTTAATACTCTTTTGACATATGCAAAAAAAAGATGATTTAGTTTGAAAGATAAATCAAACTCATTTTTTCATTTCTGAAAAGTAAAAGATGAAATTTGAATATTTTGAAAAATGAATGAGTTGTCTTTGATAATTGCAAAAAAAGAAGCTTTTATTTGAAAATTTTAAAAAGTAAATAGTATTCTTTTTTGACATATAAATCCTTTTAAAGTTAAAAGTGAAGTTTCATATGCCTATAAATAACTAAATTGGGATCTTCAAGATTATAACAAGAGCTTATACCACAATAGTTAGTTTTGTAACATTCATTCAAAACTTCCAATCTCTTTTCTCTAAGTATTGAATTTTAATCTTTGTTTATTTTGAAAGATATATAGTTTGGATTATCTTGTTTTTATTCCACTCAATAAAGAGTGTATTTTGACAATCAACCTACTATCATCTTTTATATTAGTAAGAGGATATATATAGTGTGTATAAAAAGTGTTCTACACAGGGAATAATTGAATCACCACGTGTGAGGAAATTGTAAATGTAGATAGTATTCTACACAAGGAATAGTTGAATCACCACGTGTAAGGTGTTGCTCAAAGATATAATAGATTTCTATCTCTACTTGAAAGATATTGAATAGTGAATTTAAAAATTCTCAAGAGGTAGCTTGAGACGAGAACGTAGACAGTGAGACTAAATCTCGTTAAAATACTGAGTTTGCTTCTCTCTTACTCTTTATATTTTCTAATGTTTCGTATTTTATTTATATTTTATATTGTGTACTTGATTCACAATTATTAATTTTTTTAATAAAACCAAATTCATTCCGCCTTTTGTATTAGTTATCTAGATAACACAAAGAAATGTCAAGTAATTCCTAGTTTCTCCTCCTTCTCCATCTAACTCAGTGTGCTATATAATAGCTAGCGATCCTTTAGCTGCTTCTATTTCCTCAACTTCATCTTTCATCCATTCAAGTAAAAAAATCAGCCTGCTACACAATAATAAAAGAGGCATTTCTCACACCTTTCTTGTATCTATGATTAATTATAAATTTCGTAGGCTGACCAAGCTTGTAGAATTTTTTATTGGTATGACCCAAAAATACAACTATATGGACATAAGGCAATAAACTAACAAAAGAAAGAAGTTCATAAGATACAAGCCTCCTTGAACGTCCAAAGCAATAAACATCGTTTAAAAATTGATGTGAAGAGGCATAAGCAAACAGTGGAGAAGATAGATTTTTTGGTTTCTATTTTAATATCATAGTTATTTGTAATAATTTTGTATTTTGAAAAATTTTGAAGGTATCCAGCTATTGTTTGTAATTATACAGTACATTAGATTTGTTATAATATATTTAATTGTATATAATTTTTTTTTTGGATTTATATTTAGTTAATTTTAGAAGACTATTTATTATAAATGTATTTTATTTAATTGATGGGTATAATCGTATTAAATTTATGTATTAAATTTATATATTTAATCGTATTAAATTTATGTAGTCATGTGCTTTAAGAAGAAATATTCTGTTTAATTTTTTGGTAGGAAATAATCAAAATAAGAAAAAAAATGAAAGAGTAAGTGGTTAAGGGAGCTAAGAGAAAAAAATAATAAAAAATAATAGAAGAATATTATTTTAATAGAATAGAAAAAATATAGAGAATAGAATATAAAATGTTTTTTTGAATTTTAAAGGACTACAAGACGTGGCCTAACCCAAAGACATATGTCGAGACTCTAGGATTTCATAACACAAAAGGGTAATGCTGCGTTTTTTTTATATGATTTTTTATAACGTAATATATTTTAAATAAAAAATTCTAATATTATTTAAAAATAATTACTTAAAAATCATTTGAAAATTTTTTAAAAATAAATCGAGATTCCTAAGAAAAATTCCAAATAATAATAAATAGCGTTTTTCTAACACAATGGTATTTAAAACTTTGCTTCAGATCACAAGCCACTCTGTCCGCGTCCAAACGGCGTAACGAACCGTCTTTTCTTTTCAATTTCATCGTTATTACTAATAAATACCGATAACAAATCGATACGGTGAAAAGAAAAACAAACGAAAAAACAGTAGGCGCAGCGCGAATTGCTGTTGTGCTTTGTTTTAGGGGTGTAAATGGTCCGGTCCGGTCCGGTCTGGTCCGGGAAATTTGTGGATCGATTTCATTCGGTCCAAAAATTCTCTCACCCTGGACCGGACCGAACAGGAGTTCGGTCCATACCGGTCCGGTCCAATTCGGTCCAGGGGCGGTCCGGTCCGGTCCAGGGGTGCCCCATATGATTTAATGGGCTAAATTTAATATATAATTCTACAATAATCAAATATTTTTTTGTCCAAATTTAATTACTATAAATTATAATATGTTAATATTATAAAAGTATATATTATATATTAATATGTTAGTATATATTATATATTAAATATGTTAGTAAATTATAACTAATAGTCTAATAGTTTAATAACACTTTCACATTAGTATATGTTAATAAACTATAACTAATAAGTAATAACATTATTACAATTTACATTAGTATATTATATATTTATATGTTAGTAAATAGTGATAAATTATTAATAATATATTAAATAATAATAATACACTTATTATTTATATATTAATATATAAGAGTATATATTATCTATTAATATATTAGTTAATATTAAATATTAAGTATATTAGTAAACTATAACTAATAATCTAATAGTCTAATAATATTATTACATTAGTATATGTTAATAAACTATAACTAATAAGTAATAACATTATTACAATTTACATTAGTATATTATATATTTATATGTTAGTAAATAGTAATAAATTAGTAATAATATATTAAATAATAATAATACACTTATTATTTATATGTTAATATTATAAGAGTATATATTATATATTAATATATATTAATATTAATATTAAAATTTATATATTATTATTTATATATACATATATTTAAAAAAAAAAAAAAAAATAGGGATTCGGTCCGATCCGGTCCGGTCCAGGTGGATGAACTCCCTGGACCGGGACCGGACCGGAATTTTCCGGTCCATATATTTTTTGGACCGGACCGGACCGAACTCCAACCGGTCTGGTCCGATCCCGGTCTGGAACAACCGGTCCAGTCCGGTCCGCCGGTCCGGTTCGATCTTTTTACGCCCCTACTTTGTTTCCACAAAAACGCTAATTTATTTTGTTCATATACCAGGTGTTGTGGCCGTGGCGTATATAATATATATTACTTTTGTTTTTATAATATTTTAGGAGGAATCTAATACTATACCCAAGGGTGCACAGGCCATTCATGGACCCTACGCTTCTGGGTCTCTCATCTATTTGATCGTCCTTGATGTTCTACGTGGCAGCATCTAATAGATCTTTTCGAAACCCCCGTCAATACTTTGTTGACGAAAACGTTTAACTCTTTTTGTCCAATAAAACGGCAGCTTTTCCATTACCATCGTGTCTCTTTCCGTTCCTTCTATTAGAAATATCATCCGCCTTACAAAAAGGCAAAATAAAGCACCGAGTTTTCCAGAAGGAAGAAGAATGGCAGACCAACTCACCGATGACCAGATCTCTGAGTTCAAGGAGGCCTTCAGCTTGTTCGACAAGGATGGAGACGGTCAGTATCTCCCTCTCTGTATTGATGAATCTGATGTTTATTTCCTTTTTGTCCGTCTCAGATCTAGTTCTTATGAACTTGTTCGTTGTTTCTAAGGATTTATGTGGATCCCGTTTTATCTGCGCTTTTATATTATGTATCTTCCGTTTCTATGTTCTTGATCTTTTTTTTAACCTTAATTTATGCGGCTCCATGGTAATAAACCTTGATTTTTCTTTGCGTCTAAGGATTTCTCTCTCTTCGTTTCTGTATGTTTCCATTTCTTGTACCGTATCTGAGCTGTTTTAATTGATAATTTATTCACCGTTTGCTAGCTGGGGGAAAAATTGAGTGGGAGGAAAAGAGATCAACGATGTAAGAGATTGAATCTCATGTGTTTATAGTTTGGAAGACAACAATTTTCTGAAAGGTTTTAATCACCCAACAATTCGACATTTATTCTTTAAAAGAGGAAAGAGTGGATGCGGTTATAGGACCATGAGATCTGCCAGTGTGCCCATGTTGTTCCTATGCTGTCAAGATTTGTTTGTATTGTGGTTTATTGATATATAGCAGTGTTCGAAAGATTTGAAGAGACTGATCAGCCTTGTTCATGCTGCATGTTTTTCGTTTCACAGCATCTACTGCGTAACCTGATACATTTACTTTTAACAACACGCTCACGGGCGTGATGTTATGCATAAAAAATTGAAATATAACAAGAACACGAGTCATCCAAGAGTAAAGCAATGATTTGCAGGTATATTTCAGACAGTGGTGTGATTGGCAACGTGGCATGTTAGCCAGCCTCTATGAGTTTGGTGGTAGATTCTCTGACAGGAATAATTTGAAATTTATCTTTGAGCTTAATGATTTGCAGGTTGCATCACTACCAAGGAGCTTGGGACTGTGATGAGGTCTCTGGGCCAGAACCCAACTGAAGCAGAGCTCCAGGACATGATCAATGAGGTTGATGCCGATGGCAATGGGACCATTGACTTCCCTGAGTTCCTAAACCTCATGGCCAGGAAGATGAAAGATACTGACTCAGAGGAGGAGCTTAAAGAGGCCTTCCGGGTTTTTGACAAGGATCAGAATGGGTTCATCTCTGCTGCTGAGCTGCGCCATGTGATGACCAATCTTGGGGAGAAGCTCACCGACGAGGAAGTCGATGAGATGATCAGGGAGGCTGATGTAGATGGTGATGGTCAGATAAACTATGAGGAGTTTGTCAAGGTGATGATGGCTAAGTGATCAGTTTGTCTCCCACCAAAAACCCTAATGAAAATTCTCTCTTTTTATAACGAAAAACCAAAAAAAAAAAAGAGGGTGAGAACAAGGTTGACAATATGATGCATGGCCTTCTAGTTTACCTCAATCTTCATTTTCATTCGCCTTTACAGGGACTATAGTGGTAGTAGTATGTTCTGCTGGTGGTGGTGGAAGAATGTTCTATTTCTATCCTTAAGATTGTCTTGCGAGTCTTTGCAGTTTTTGTCCCCTTTTTTATTTATTTCTTTTGAGTTGGCTTGTAAACCTGATCTACCTGGACGATTCAATGTTCATTGTTGATTGAATGACTTGTTGTATTGGTGGTGCTTTTATATCTCAGGATCCAAATTAAGAAAGTCTCCATAAGAAGTGTGTGATGACATGAAATTGTTAGGCCTGTTTTGGTTTCATGGGTTTTTGAAATTATTCCATCTTATCTTATTTCATTTTTATATCTTTATTTTTTTGAAAAATAGTTTCATTCTATTGAAACTCATGAGGTTGAAGCTTACAATGTAATCCAAAGGTCAACTAAATACATATGGAAAATTAGTTTCTAAATCACTTAAAAAGAGAGAACCATTATTGTCTTCAACAAGAGATATGTATTAAATTTCTCTAAAAAAGGAGAAAACTGAAATTTCAAATGTTTTAGAAATTATTTCTTACTTTTAATTTTTTTTTTTCATACAAATGAAATATAAATAACATCAACAAACACTACAAATACAACAAAACACAACACAAAAAGTAGGGTTGACTATGGTTGTACTGTGTAGGCGCGTGGTTACCACGCGTCACACTAGACGTGTGGACACTGTTCGAAGGAGTGTAGCTATCTTAGATCTTTTGAGAATCACTACCGGCAAAACGGAACTGCCAAATATCGAGGCATGTTGAGACAAACACCCAATCGGCCTCCACGCATTTGTAACAAGTGTTACACCATTCGACAAAAAAAAAGCTCGATGACTTCACGATTGATGGACAGATGGAATGGCAACATGACGCGTGAGGGTGTTACAGCTATCAACAGCTTTGAACCTACAAACCACCACCAAACAATCCAAAATGTTGAAAATCAACGATAAAACCAACACAAAACCACACAAAACCACAGTAGCCAGAGAAAAAAGAAAGAAATGGAGAAAAGAGGAAGAAAAACGGAGAAGGGATAGAGTCGGAGCTCCGCCCTCCTCAGAAACAGTAGTGTGAGAAAGAAACCCTTGGTTTCGCCTTTCGTTGAGAGAGAGCACGTGAAGCTTTAGCTAGGGTTGATGTTTTGGGTTTAACACCAAAACATCATTCAAATATAAATATTTTTTAATTTCAAAATTTTGAATTTTAATTTGAATTTGAATTTTTTTTATTTAATCATTTCAAAATTATTATAATATTTTTAATATTTTTAATAATATATAAAAAATAATTCATTTTTTTCATATTTGAAACAAAAATTAATATTAAAAAATTATATTCTATTTTTTTATAATTTCTTTTGATTTAAAAATTATATAAAAAACTTAATTTAAATTATTTTATTACTTTTTTCAAATTTTTTATTTCATCTCGTGTCATTGGCGAGTTTCGAAAACTAGGAGGGAATTAATATTTCGGGCCTAGCAGGTTAGCACCTTTGGATTTGTGGTGTATGAACTTCTAAGAATATTAGCAATGAATCTATCAAAATTTTCTTTCAAAAAATATAAATTTGCATATATATTAAAAAGTTGTCGTCATATTTGATTAAAAATAAGAAGAAGAAAGTGGGAAGAAGGAAATAAAATTATTTTTTGTTTAGCTTTTGAATAGTGATTTATCAAAAATGTACACTTTTAATGGATTTTTTATGCACACTTTTGATTGATCACTATTCAAAATCTAAACAAAAAGTATTTTTATTCATTTTTCCCCACTCTCTTCTCCTTATTTTTAATCAAATATAACGAAAATTTTTTGACATGTGAGCAAACTTGTACTTTTTAAAGGAAAATTTTGAAGAATTCATTATTAATACTCTAAGACAGCTATTCAATGAAGGGGTACAAAGAAGTCTAGGAACACTTTTATTGGATGGTTTAAAGTTAAATGATAGTTTTAATTATTAAGAATAATAATTTAATTTTTGATTATTTTATTTGCATGAGTTTTTATATTAGAATAATATTTTATGTTTACTTATAAAAAAATAATCATATAATATAACAATAATTTGGCGGTGACTATTCACATTAAATTTGTATATTGAATTATCTATTTATGAAAATATATAGTAAAGAGTAATAAAAATAATTAAATATATATTTATTATTTGTAATAATTAATAATTATATTTTAATTAAATTATGAGTTAAAAAAATTAATTAGTAATCATATTCTATTTAAATTAAATTGTTAATAAAAGTTTGACAAGAAAGAGAAACTAATAAAAAATTAATTTGTAATCATATTCTATGTGATGAGTAATAAAATAAAAAAAATAAACTAACAAAATAAAATTTGGCAATTGGCCTTGTCAAATTTGAAATTTTATTTAGTATTACTTTTTAAAGGGGTTAAAACTTATGACCTTTAAATAATTCAATGTAAAAAATTTTTAAGTCTTAACGACGAAATTCTTATTGAATTTAATTTTTAACCAATCTAATAATAGTGTTTTAATCTATAGGCTTTTCCAGCTATTTACAATTGTGCATTTCATTTATCAAATAGGTACCAAGTAAAACGAGTTTACAGGATTTTTATTCCGTTTATGTTCGTAGTTGCTTAGACATTTTGGACTTTTATGAGTTCTCCTATATTTTTATTTTTTTGAGCAGAGTTGAGATTGTTGCCAGCATTTTTTTTAAAAGAAAAATATACACACAACTCTTTTACAGTTTTCTTATGAAAAAAATATTTGTAAACCTGTGTGTAAAGTATCCTTTCTATGCTATTGGCATAGCAAAAATTGATTCGCAAGGAAAGTTTAAAATTTAAAATTCTTATAAATCAAGCATTGTTATGTTGACAGTAAGAGTATTTTTTTACTCACCTGCCTATAAGTAGAATAAGTCATTTTTTCATACAATAATGTTTTAATTGAAAAAATATCTCTATAAAATAATTGATAAAAATAATATCATTTTATAGAAATATCATGGTTATCTAAAGGAAAGGATTGTCAATTACTTTCCATCTCATTCCTCTACTTGTCGTACGCAAGTTACTTGTCATTTATCTTTTGCATGAATAGTATTGTTATTACCATTTTTATTTGCCTACTTGATGTGCTATCCTAATGCAAATTATACTTTTTTTCTGCTTTTTATTTCAAATATTTTAAAATATATTTTAACATTTTTCAAAAATAAAAAATACTAATACTCACTTTTTTAATCATTAAGCAAATTTAAAAATATAATAATAATAAATACATGAATGATCAAAATAAAAGAACAAAATAAGATAGTATAGTAGTATTATTCCTTTTGCATTTAGAACAAGATCATACTTTGTACAAAACTTACAAAATTAATTCGTGTATTATGATTATAATAATGTTTTTTTTTTTGGCAATTTTGAAGAAGCTGGCACCATTGGTCCTAAATCGTGACTCAAAAGCATATGTTTGCACTAAAAAAAATAAAGAAAAACTACCATGGTTGTTATTTTGTACGGAGTCGTGCCCACGTACAAGCCACATAATCCCATTCTAAGACTCCTTTATAATTTTTTTAAATTTTTATATAAAATTTAATAAACAATTCAATTTCTTAAAATTTTAAAATAATAATAATATTATAAAAATAATATTCTAATAATATTTTATTTAATTTTTAAAATTTATCTCAATTCACTTCACTTCTTAATTCAATAGAATCATTTGAGTTGTCTCTTATGCACATAAATGAAATGAAAACCAGATTTCAAGTTTTCAATACTCCCTCCTCTGCCAGCCTCCATTTTCACACCTCATTTTCTCCCTCTTCCTCCCTCTCTCTATTTTGCCTTCTTCAAGCCCAGATCTAAATTTCTATGATGTCCTTTTCTTAGTAGCAAACGCAATATATTTTTTTTTATGGGAATTTAGCAAGCGGAATTTGAACTTGTTAAAAACTGAATTAGTTGGAATTTTTGTTTGCTAGTTTACTTTTTAGGATGTGTACTGAGAAGTTTTGCAGGGTGGTTGGGTTGAGATATTTTTATTCACGGTGGTAAATAATAAGTATAATTTTTACATAAATTAATATTTTTTATTTATTAAATTTATTTGTTTTCTTTTATTTATTTTAATTTCTTCTTTATTTGTGTTTAAAAAATGAGAAGGATTATTGATAAAGAATAGTGATTTTTGAAAAGTCAAGTTGAAAAGTAAAATAATTTGGAATATAAAATGTGTATTCAATGCTAAACTACATCAAAGTTCTAAAAAATAAAATTAGTTTCATAATGAAATTGAAAAGAAAAATAATAAAACTAATATTTTTCGTTGAAATTAGTTGATGAAACATGCAATTAAAAATTCATGCTTAATTGCTTATGCTGTGAAATAAGAGTTTGATTTCGATTTAATTTGCAGTGTAGTGGTTAACGTTCAATAATTAGCATGTATTCAAGAAGTTGGTATGTAGAATACCCTTCAATAACATTCATTAAGTTAAACAAGAAAAAATTAAGAACAAAAAGCAAAGATTGAGTTGTTGTAGGAAAATGATGGTGACTGTTGATGTCGTATTCCGTGGCCTGGACAATTTAGCGATGTTCGAACAATCCGTGCTGATGAAGGGGCGGAGGTGCCCTAAGATCACTTCAATACCAAAGCTAGCGAATGAGGTGAATAGATATTAAGTGTAAGAGTAGTAGAGATTGATCACTTAACCTGCGTACATGGAGATTCCTAGTTATTTATAGGGCTTGGCACACCCCGGACTTAGCAGTTTGGGTAGTATGATAGTCGTCTTTCTCATCTGTTAGACTATCACTCTTTTTGCTGAGTTTGAGTAGATCTCTCTACCTCCGAGATTCTGTCCCGGCAAGCTATGCCTTATCTTGTGCTGTGCCAACTCCTCCTTCCATCGCATAGGCATACTTGCACTCTTGACCTATATTTAATGCGGTGAGGGGTCCTTACCTGGGATCGGAGTGCCAAAGGCTCCAAGCATTCTTACAGGGTTTAGCTGTTGATGCCCCTATTCACGCTTGGGATCGCACGTGGACTGAAATGTTGGAGATGAGCAGCATAAGGAAATTCACCCTCATCATATCGTACATAGGCATTTTTTTAAAAACAGTAAAGAAAGATTATGGTAGAGGAAAAAGGTCAAGCCTTTCTACAACATACATCACATGGTTTAATAATTCTAATACCCCAAAATAACTTCAATTAAGATAATAATAACATAACTTATTAGTTCATAAGTTGATCTTTCTTCCAAAATAGAGGAATACCCTAAAATACATAAACATAAATAACCAACAACAACTAGTGCTAACCCCACGACCCTCGACTCTAGAAGTAGGCTCGTCCTTGACTTCTTTCAAGCCGGGTCCAAAAAGAAACTGAGTCAGGCCTAGCCGCTTGCCTAATAGGAGGCCCGTCCCTACTTCCAAGCTATAAACGCAATCCATAAATAAGGACCCGTCAATCCACAGAGACATGCAGCAACCTATACACTAGCAACCTATACACTGGCAACCAACGGCCTCTTAAATCACGCTCAACCGCATATTCGCTATCAGCTGATCGTACAAAATTGGGGTCACTACGTCAAAAGGGGGAGAGGTTACCAGACCATTAGGGGTATGGAGAGTCTCCTCGATCGTCGTTGTCTCTGTCACCATCATCTCTGCAACTACTTATATCCTTCCCCAACGAGGAACGATAGTGAGGATATAAAGGGGGTGAGATTTTGAAAAATCTCAGTAAGTACATAAGTATTTCAACGAAAGCATTTCAAGCATATCTTTAAGTGAATAACAAACAAACGTATACACACTATGCAACATAGGACTCATGACTTAACTGATGCACATGTTCATGTCGTCTTTCATCATCTTGTCTTTCTTTTAACTTAAATCGTGCACTTGCTTATAAAATCATGTAAAAAAATCTCTTGACTCATATTTTCAAAAGACATCATTTTCATACACTTTTCATCATTTCTTATCTTAGGCACCATTTCACATATTCATATTATTTTTGGGGCTCGAAAGCTGTTCTTTCTTGTCATGACTTCTTATTGGATACCTCACGATTCTTTTATGTACTGTGTGTTCCCCGCTAGTTACTGTCACACCAGGCGACCACTCAAGTCTAAGTAAATACGTTATGCGTTACCGTAACACCCGCAGACTACTCAAGTCGAGGCGACTACGTTATCCGCTTTTTATTACTCGATGACCACTCAAACTGAGCAACTACAACCTTATTCTTATAACGCTCTTTGGCACCCACTAGCATTAGGTGCGACCAAACTCCCGTCACCTTCTGGAGCCATACATGGTCTACCGATGGTTTTTTGTCCACCTAGGGACTTTCACTCGACTTTAAACACTTCTGAGTGAACAGGGAGTTCCACTTGGACACTACCCCATCCTAACTTTTGGGCTTCTTATAAAACTTTAATCATTTTCTTTTGAAAACATATTTGACTCAAAAACATGATTTTCATGCTGTATGCATGGGACATGTAAACCCTTAATGCTAATCATGCGATAACCCGAGACGGACTCGAGTGCATACTTAGCCATTTTCTTTCAACTTACCATTCATGCACAAGCACATAAATGAGCCTAATGGGTCAAGTGGGATGTTCGGCCTCCACCCCTATGATTGGGTTGAGATCCTCTTTGGTTACCACCTAGAGTTTCTTCCTTTTATTTTCTTCTATATACTCATTAAACCTTAGTAAAATTATTGAAATAATTTTAGCTTCACAAAAGGGGGTAAACCAAAACCCTGTAGTCCCTTAGACTTAATATTTTAAATCTCTTCTTTTCAAACCAAATAGCACACTTAATCACCTATGGGAAAACCGAAAATCATACCATTGTATCCTCCTAATTTTTATGCTGCTAAGTTCTCCAAACACTTAAAGCTTAAACATTACATGAAATGATAATTAATTATAAAAAGTTTAAACCCTAGAGGCTCTCCAATCCGAAAACCCCTAGGTGCATCATCTATATTTTTCTCAAGTTTCTAACTTTAACTCACCATGCATGCATTTTATCACAATCTACCATATTAATCATGATATGTTTATACCAAGAATAAAATATCTACATCCACCAATATTTTGTAAATATTTATCCTAGCATGATACATTAACAAAACATGGATTTTGCTACTAAATAAATAAAATATTTCTTCAAGTAACCTATTCTGCACCATCCAATATCCAACAAACTTAACCTTAGTCATGCATGCATATGTCATGTTGATTTCTTCAAGTAACCATATATCATGTTGATTTCTTTGCAACAAATTGACTAAATCCACCAATCATATTATAGACTTTCAAACCTAAAGGAATCATAAGATTTAAACATGGATTTATACCTAGTTAAAGCATAGTATTTTCACTAAAAGATTTTATCATAGCATAACAAGCAAGGAATCAATCAATAGAATAGATACACATTCCCTTAAAAATATACTAGAGATGCTAAAGGCAAAATAAGAATATACTTACAACACTCCTAGTTGGATTAGATTAGCTCTGAAAATATATAAAACATTTCATTAGAACAACTATATTCATAAGGTTTCAAAGAAAATATTTTTGAATAAACAAAGCATAGGTGTGGTGTGTGTTCTTCTCTAGGTTTCTATGCTTGTATTTGCTCAAAATGTTACTTACTTATTCAAAGGCACTTCCACTCAAGACTACTTGCTTCTTCCTCCTCTAGACTTAGAGTATTTTAATGTTTAGATGATAGAAGAAGATAGAACAAAGCGAGAGTGGGGAGAAGTGCTTAAGGCCGAGAGGGATGTGTGTGTTTGTGAGAAAGCAACCAAGTGAAGGAGACCCAATGAAATAGGCTATTTGGCCATGAGGGCTTCTTAGGCTCTTAGGCCACTCATTCCCTAGTCAAGAGTTGATACTTGATGGATGGAAAGACTTGACTCCCATCACTAGAGTGAAATTGTGCCTAAGCTAGCATGTACTTGGATGACAACCTCCCTTTCCCTATTTTCCAATGGCCGGCGCCCCCCAATGGGGTTTAGCCCCTTATTTCCTTTCACACAATTCTTCTATCTCCCAACCATCATCTCATATATTCATCCAAGAGATTGGAAGATCTCATTTTGGGAAAAAGAGCATGAAGCATTTGGCCATCTTATTTTTTGTCTCACCCGAAACCTTCCTCTTTCACCCATGGGTTTCTCTCTTTTCAAGCAACCATCAATCAACTTATCAAATCACTACTCCTTCTTACACTTGTACTTTACACTCTTACACAACGCCCTTATGTCCCTTCATCTATATTTGGTAAAAAAAAAACACCCTTGGAATATCAACTCATGGCCCACGGTTTTTGCTCATCCGAAACCTTCTCCCTTTGTTTGCTTTCATCTTCTTTCCTTCTCTCCAATGATACCACATCCTTCTATCACTCACTCACTCAACCACTCTTACTCTCACATGTCTTCTCAAGATCCCCCCAAAAGTCATTCACCTAGATTTGGATAGGATTACATGGGAAATACCCCAAAGGGGTTTAGCTAGGTGCTTCCACCGAAGCCTCATTTCCTTCTCACTTCCATTTCCCATCTCATGCCACATGTGTTACTCTCTCCTAGATATGGCATGTTACTAGGAAGGCTAAAATGGAAGATCTCTTTGTCCTTCACAGTTCCCAAGTTACCCAAATGATGAGAAAAATCCTATCTTGATGCTCACACTTCATCTTTCAAAATAACCACTAGTCAACTCTCCAACTACTAGCATGTTCTTCTTCTCATCTACTAGTCTTTGAAGACTTACTAAAACTCTCCTAGAGTGGCATGTGTCCTTTTGCATGGGCTTGGTTGACTAATGGATTCCATCCTATGGGCTTTTGGGCTCATACACTACACTTTGGGCCATTTCTCTAATTTATGCTTCCAAAGCTCAAATCTAAGGCCAAGCCTTTACCTGTTCCAATTTAAATTACCACTATTATTATTAAAATAATTAATCAATTATGATAATGAGAAATGAAAATTCGGAGTCGTTACATCCTCCCCCATTAAAAAGAAGATTTCGTCCTTGAAATCGTTTACGCGATATTATGGTTATTAATTAATTAAAACATTATACCTTTGGCACCAGTGGTAGTGGATTCATCTGATGACGAGTATGTGGGTATGTCATCCTCTTCAGTCACAGAGTCCTGAGAAAAGTAGAACACGGTGTCTACGTGCGGGTCATAATACGTGTTTGCTCTCAACTCATTTAGTCTATGCATGATTTCATCCTCGGTATCTATTTGGGATATTCCTTCTTCCTTCTGCCTAATATGGTCATTTGAGGTGTCTGAATAATCCAGGGGCTCTATACTTGGTTCGTTCACCTCGCTCCATATCATCCTATGCAAGTGCTCTCTCTCTGCTCTCAACGATCTGCTAGGTGGTTGACGCTCCTCATAGGGCCTAGCATGATGAAAAATAGGTTCTCCATTAAGATCTATATCCATAAGATGGGTACGATGCCTCTCATACTGGTCCAAAAGTCTCAGCTTTTGCACTCTCATTCTTTCACGCCTTTTATGCAATATTCTTTGCCTATTTTCCCTTCTTTCTCTCAATTGAGCTACCGATGCTACTGACATGCGAGGGTTTTTCCTATTTCAAGCCATATCCTGGTTAAAGTTTCACAAGGTCACTATGATTCTAAGAAATAATTGAAGTAGTGACAAACATAAAACAATAAAAACACCCATATATATCAATATATAAGCATCCATACAACATGACAAGGTTCAATCAAGAAGACAACAAACACTCTACTAATTTACAAACAAACGAGGGTAAATAGTTCTCATGATGTCTTCACACTCCCATGTTGCCTCTTGAAAGGCAGGGTTGTTCCAAAGTACTTTGACTAAGGGATTTCTTCGATTTCTCAGTTCCTACTCCCTGCGATCTTCAATCCGCGTTGGCCACTCCTCATATGTTAGATTAGGGCATAAATTTATACTGCTTGGGTCCATAATTGTCGTTGGTCCTTCACCAAGACTCTTCTTTAATAACGATATATGAAACACATTGTGGACTCCTTGCAGACTCACAGGTTAGTCCAAACGATAAGCCACCGGTCCGACCTTCTCAAGGATCTCATAGGGTCCAACATAACGGGGACTCAACTTTCCCTTTTTGCCGAATCGAGCTACTCCCTTCATAGGTGAAATTTTGATATATACCCAATCACCTATTGTGAAATCCAATGGTCTTCTACGTCGATCCACATAGCTCTTCTGCCTACTCTAGGCAGTTTCCATTCTTTCCCATATCATTTTCACTTGGGTTCTGACTTCCTGTAAATATTCAGGCCCTAACACTCTGCTTTCACCTACTTCATCCTAGTATAGGAGTGATCTGCACTTTCTTCCATATAACGCTTCATAGGGTGCCATCTGAATAGTGGCTTGGAAGCTATTGTTGTAGGCAAACTCGATCAAGGGTAAAAGACCTTCCCAATCACCATTCGAGTCTAGCACACAAGCCCACAACATGTCTTCTAAGGTTTGAATAGTCCATTCTATTTGACTATCAGTCTGTGGATGATAGGCATTGCTGAATTTCAAATTAGATCCCATCATCTTTCATAGGCTTTGTCAGAAATGAGACGTAAATCTGGGGTCTCGATCTGAAACAATTGTTTTGGGTACACCGTGTAGACGTACTATCTCCTTCACATAGATATATGCCAGCCTCTCCATGGAATCTATATTGGCTATTAGCAAGAAATGTGCACTCTTGGTTAGTCTATCAACTATTATCCAAATTGTGTTCTTCCCTGCCAACGTTCTCGAAAATCCTACTATAATAAAGTCCATAGACACATCTTCCCATTTCCATTTTGGGACGGCAAAGGTTGCAACATTCCTGCTGGGTGTTGATGCTTTACTTTAACCAGTTGACATATCGAGCATTTCGCTACGAACATAGCCACGTCCTTTTATGCTTTCCCACCAAAACTTTCATTTCAGGTTTTGATACATCTTGGTGCTTCCAGGATGAGCCGTATAAGGGGTGCAATGTATCTCCCTCATAAGGTTCTCCTTTAATTCTAGATCGTTCGGTATCATTGTCCTTTTTTCAAAGTACAATGTCCCATCATCTGTTATTGTAAAATGGGGCGATCCTTGCCCTTCCAACAAATTCTGTCGGATCTTTTCCAACTTGGCATCCTTTCGCTGTCTTTTTCGAATTTCATCCTCAGTCAGAGAAACAAATTCTTGTGCTCCTGCTAGCATTGCTTCCCTAGGCAAGCTCTTAACTATCATGTCCTGCATAGCTATCAGTATTGGTGGTTCTTTTGCTTGAGTTTTTCGGCTTAAAGCGTCTACCACTACATTAGCTTTTCCCGGGTGGTACTTGATCTCTCATTGGAAGTCGTTTCTGGTCTCAATCCACCTTCTCTGCCTCATATTCAGATTCTTCTGACTAAGCAGGTACGTAAAGCTCTTGTGATACATGTATATTTCACACTCTTCCCTATACAAGTAGTGTCTCCTGATCTTTAATGCAAACACTACTGCTGCCAATTCCAAATCATGAGTGGGGTAATTTCGTTTATGATCTTTAAGCTGTTAGGATGCGTAAGCAACTACTCGTCATTCCTACATCCAAACGCATCCTAAGCCCATTTTCGAAGCATCGCTATATACCATGTATGGTTTGTGAGACTAGGGTAGTGATAATATTGGTGCTGACGTTAGCCTTTTCTTGAGTTCTTGAAAACTCTGCTCGCACTGGTCACTCCAGACATACTTAACATTTTTCTTAGTCAAAGTCG
The DNA here is from genome assembly GCA_036898215.1 of Platycarya strobilacea. NCBI lineage: Eukaryota > Viridiplantae > Streptophyta > Magnoliopsida > Fagales > Juglandaceae > Platycarya > Platycarya strobilacea. The sequence goes on along the minus strand of CM072548.1, from coordinate 29,913,832 downwards.
TCAAAGGACTAGATAGCTTGGAGAATCCTTCTATGAACCTCCTATAATATCCTACTAATCCAAGGAAACTACGTAATTCATGTGCGTTTTTCGGTCTTTGGCATTTTGTCACCACCTCAATCTTAGCTGGATCCACGGCCACTCCTTCACTTGAAATCATGTGGCCCAGAAACTTGACCTCTCGAAGCCAAAACTCGCACTTTCTAAGTTTGACATATAGTGGTGTTCTTGTAAAGTACTCAGCATAGTCTTCAAATGCTCTTTGTGCTCTTCATCATTCCAGAAATATATCAAAATATCGTCGATGAAAACCACAACGAAGCTGTCCAGATACTGTCGGAAAATTCAATTCATCAGGTCCATGAATGCTACTAGAGCATTCGTCAATCCAAAAGGCATAACCAAGAACTCGAAATGTCCATATCGAGTTCGAAGAGCAGTCTTGGGCACATCCTGCTCCTTGATTTTGAGTTGATGATACCTTGATCAGAGATCAATCTTAAAGAATACCGTTTCTCCTTGTAGTTGATCCAATAGGTCATCTATTCGGGGTAATGGATATTCGTTCTTGATGGTGACCTTAGATCTTTGTAGTCAATGCACATTCGCATCGTTTGTCCTTCTTCTTCACAAACAGTACTGGGGCTCCCCACGGCAATGAACTAAGCCGTATAAACTCTTACTCTAGCAACTTCTCTATTTGCGTTTTCAAATCCTTCAACTTTGTTGGCACCATTCTATCCGGTGCCTTATGAACTAGAGCCGTGACGGGTTCCAATTCAATGGTGAACTTAGTTTTACGATCAGGGGGCAATCCAGGCAGATCATCTGAGAATACTTGAGGAAAATCTTTTACTACTAGGATCCTTTCAATACCCTTGGCATCCTCCAATGCATTCAATGATAATATTAGAAACACTTCTGCTACTCCTTTTAAACTTTTGGTTATTCTTTTTGCTGTCACAATAAAATAAACAAAACTAACTATCTCTCCTTCATAACGCAGCTTTTCTTCTTCAGGCATCTCAAATGTTATCTCCTTCTTTCGACAATCATTCTTGGCGTAATGCTCAGACAACCAATCCATGCCCAATATTACATCAAATCCCAACAAGTGAAAACTATCAAGTTGGCACCTTATGCCAATGACCTCCAACGGGCAGTTCCTCACTATCCGCTGGCATCCAATCACTTTCCTGTTGAGGAGTGATACTTACACATTCTAAGCTAACAGTTCTACATCTAACTTACACCTCCATACACAATCATATGAAATGAAGGAACTTGTCGCGTAGGAGTCAAACAAAGCATACACCATATTACGAATCAAAATAATTTCACCAGTAATGATTCCAGCATTTATAGCTTCCTTGTTCTCCACGTCTACTTCTCTTGGGGTAATGGCATATACCTTGGCCTTCATGGGGGACTTTATATTCCCTTCAGGCACTGCAGCTCTGCTAGAAATCATCTGTGGGCAGTCGCGGATCATGTGGCCCACTTGACCACATCGAAAGCAAACTCCTGTCGCCACTCGACATTTGCCTTTGTGTGGTCGCCCACAAGTTCTGCATGGTGGTGAAGATGTCGGCACTCCTAGTCTGCTCACTTTGCCTTTTCCTTTATCTGTGGGAAAAACATTCCTTCTCTTGCCCATGTCCTTTCCTGAAGAGTAGGGGAAACTTCTCTTCCTATGCATCTGAGTTTGATTAATCAGACTCTTCTACTCTGCTTCGACGATGGCCACCACATTTACAAGTTCTTGGAAATTTTCGATTTGCAGATAGGCCACTTGGTTGCATATCCTTGGCTGCAATCCATCTTGGAATTTCTTTGCCCGCATTTTCCCAGTTGACACCAAATGAGGAGCAAATCGTGCTAACTCCATGAATTTAGCAGCATATTGGTCCATTGTCATGCTCCCTTGTGCCAGTGTGGCAAACTCCATAGCCTTCCGCTATTTGACAGACTCTGAGAAGAAGCGGTCATTGAATTTCTCCTTAAATCGTTCCTAGGTGGGATCCACATTCTCTCCCAGCTCTTGCAGAAGCAGCTTTTTGTTGGTGTTGCACCATAATTCGGCCTCCACTTGCAGTAGGTGACTAGCATACTGTACTTTTTGAGTTTCTGTACACCCGCTGACTTTAAAGGTGCGCTCTAGATCCATGATTCATTGATCCGCTTTCATGGCTCCCTCAATTCCCATGAAATTCGGGTATCGGTAGACTAAAAAATTTTCATAAGGGCATCCTGACGTTCCTCCGCCTGTGTTTGGATGACATTGCCTCTGTTCCATTTGATTCTTTACTAGCTCTGTCATTTGGCGGATAGCCTCTGCTATCGCCTATCTGCCATCCAATGAGGCGTTCTGAGCTTCCCTTTCTCCTATTCTAGGGGGAGTAATAAGTGGCGTATTTTCCATTGTTGGTATGACAGGACTCAAAATGTCTGTCTGGTGGTGCCCCAGGTCTTGGGGTAAGAGTGCGATGCTTTCCTCCTGCCATAATTTTCCTGAAAAGCACAGAATCTTCACATGAGTAATCCTAACTCCGTGATTCCCATTCCTACCACCTAAGCTGTTATCACTTATAGATACATCATCTTCAACCAACCTTTCTAAGAGTTCAAGCCTATCACTAAAAGATTATAACCTATACCATGTGATTCTTTTCCTAGGACTTGCGGTTTTTACCTAGAGACTTAACTGCTTTAATACCATCGCTGTCAATGCCTTTGTTCACGCTTAGGATCGCACGTGGACTGAAACGTCGGGGATGAGCAACACAAAGAAGTTCACCCCTCATCATATCGTACATAGGCATTTTTTTTAAACAGTATAGAAAGGTTTTCGCAGTGGAAAAACGTCAAGCCTTTCTACAACATACATCACATGGTTTAATAACTCTAGTATCCCAAAATAACTTCAATTAAGATAACAATAACATAACTCATCAGTTCATAAGCTATTCTTTCTTCCAAAACAGAGGAAGACCCCAAAATACATAAACATAAATAACCAACAACAACAACTAGGTGTTGACCCCACGACCCTCAACTCTAGAAGTAGGCTCGTCCTCGACTTCCTTCAAGCCGGGTCCAAAAGGAAATTGAGTCAAGCCTAGCCGCTTGCCTAATAGGAGGCCCATCCCTACTTCCGAGGTATAAATACGATTCATAAACAAGGACCCGTCAATTCCCAGAGACATCCAGCAACCTATACATTGGCGACATCCAGCCTCTGAATCACGCTTAGCTGTATATTCGCTATCAGTTGCTCGTACAAAATTGGGGTCACTATGTCAAAAGGGGGAGAGGTTACCAGACCATCAAGGGTCTGGGGAGTCTCCCCGGTCGTCTCTGTCTCCGTCGCCATCGTCTCCTGCAACTATTTCTATCGTTCCTCAACGAGAAACGATAGTGAGGATATAAAGGGGGCGAGATTTCGAAAAATCTCAGTAAGTACATAAGTATTTCAACGGAAGCATTTCAAGCATATCTTTAAGTGAATCACAAACAAACGTATACGCACTATGCAACATGGGACACATGACTTAACTAATGCACATGTTCATGTCGTCTTTCATCATCTTGTCTTTCTTTTAACTTAAATCATGCACTTGCTTATAAAATCATGCAATAAAACCTCTTGACTCATATTTTCAAAGGACATCATTTTCGTATACTTTTTGTCATTTCGTATCTTAGGCGCCATTTAACATGTTCATATCATTCTTGAGGCTCGAAAGTCGTTCTTTCTTGTCATGACTTTTTATTAGACACCTCACGGTTCTCCTATGCACTGTGTGTTCTTCGCTAGATATCGTCACACCAGGCGACCACTCAACTCTAAGTGAATACGTTACGCGTTACCGCAACGCCCACAGACTACTCAAGTTAGGGCGACTAACTGCTCTTCATCACTCGGTGACCACTCAAATCGAGCAACTACAACCTTATTCTTATCACGGTAAGGTAAAAGCCTACACTGCTCTTTGGCACCCACTAGCATTAGGTATGACCACGCTCCGGTCACCTTTTGGAGCCATACATAGTCCGCTGACAGTTCCTTATCGACCCGGGGGCCTTTACTCGACTTTAAACACTTCTGAGTGAACAAAGAGTTCCACTGAGGCACTATCCCGTCCCAACTTTTGGGATTCTTAATAAATTTTAATTTTTTTCTTTTGAAAACATGTTTGACTTAAAAACATGGTTGTCGTGTTGTATGCATGGGACATGCAAACCCTTAATGCTAATCATGTGATAACCAGACGGACTTGAGTGCACACTTAGCCATTTTTTTTCAACTTACCATTCATGCACAAGCACATAAATGGGCCTAATGGGTTAAGTGGGGTACCCGACCTCCACTCCTATGGTTGGGCTGAGATTCTCTTTGGTTACCATCTAAAGTTTCTTCCTTCTATTTTCTTCCCTGTACTCACTAAACCTTAGTAAAATTATTGAAATAATTTTAGCTTTACAAAAGGGAGTAAACTGAAACCCTATAGTCCCTTAGATTTTATATTTTAAATCTCTTATCTTCAAACCAAATAGCACACTTAATCACCTATGAGAAAATCGAAAATTATACTATTGTATCCTCCTAATTTTTATGCTTCTAAGTTCTCCAAACACTTGAAGCTTAAACATTACATGAAATGATAATTAATTAGAAAAAGTTTAAACCCTAGAAGTTCTCCAATCCAAAAACCCTAGGTGCATCATCTTTTCTCAAGTTTCTAACTTTAACTCACCAAGCATGCATTTTATCACAATCAACCATATTAATCATGATATGTTCATACCAAGAACAAAATATCTACATCCACCAATATTTCGTAAATATTTATCCTACCATGATACATTAACAAAATATGGATTTTGTTACTAAATAAACAAAACATTTTTTCAAGTAACCTATCTACATCATTTAATATCCAACAAGCTTAACCTTAGTCATGCATGCATATATCATGTTGATTTCTTCAAGTAACCACATATAATGTTGATTTCTTTGCAACAAATTAACTAAATCCACCAATCATATTATAAACTTTCAAACCTAAAGAAATCATAAGATTTAAACCTGGATTCATTCCTAGCTAAGGATATTATTGTCACTAAAAGATTTCATCATGGCATAACAAGCAAGGAATCAATCAATACATACACATTCCCTTAAAAATATACTAGAGATGCTAAAGACAAAATAAGAATATAGTTACAACAGTCTTAATTGGATTAGATTAGCTCTTAAAATATATAAAATATTTCATTAGAACAACTATATTCCTAAGGTTTTAAAGAAAATATTTTTGAATAAACAAAGCATAGGTGTGGTGTGTATTCTTCTCTAGGTTTATATGCTTGTATTTGCTCAAAATGTTACTTACCTCTTCAAAGGCACTTCCACTCAAGATTACTTGCTTCTTCCTCCTCTAGACTTAGAGTATTTTGATGTTTAGGTGAAAGAACAAGATAAAACAAAGTGAGAATGGGGAGAAGTGCTTAAGGTCGAGAGGTGTGTGTGTGTTTGTGAGAAAGCAACCAAGTCAAGGAGACCCAATGCAATAGGCCATTCAGCCATGAGCGCTTCTTAGGCTCTTAGGCCACTCATTCCCTAGTGAAGAGTTGACACTTGATGGATGGAAAGACTTGACTCCCATCACTAGAGTGAAATCATGCCTAAGCTAGCATGTACTTGGACGACAACCTCCCTTCCCTTATTTTCCTATGGCCGGCGCTCCCCAATGGGTTTTTGCCCCTTATTTCCTTTCACACAATTCTTCTATCTCCCAACTATCATCTTCTATGTTCCATCCAAGAGATTGGAAGATCTCATTTTGGGAAAAAGAGCATGAAGCATTTCGCCATCCTAATGTTGGTCTCACCCGAAACCGTCCTCTTTCACCCATGGGTTTCTCTCTTTTCAAGCAACCATCAATCAACTTATCAAATCACTACTCCTTCTTACACTTATACTTTACACTCTTACACAACTCTCTCATGTCCCTTTGTAAAGCCCCAGTCCCGAATGTCCAGAAAGTTAGGTCATTTTCCTCAAATCATCTCAAATAACACCAATTCATATATTCCAAATTCTCCAATAACCAACTAATATAAAAATGACACTCCATAATTAATTAACAAATATTTATGAAACTCTCCAACAAAAACTAAACATAAACTTTAATAAAATCAAATGACTTCAAATACTTGCAACAATTCCAAACTTGACATGCTAAATTAATCAACAAACATAAATTTTTACTAAGACTTAAGAAAATTTGTATCCACGAGCACTTATTCTCCTATGATCACCAAGCTTCTCTAGTAATGGCTACCCTTGTTGATATTGCACTGAATCATCTCAACTATCTGAAAAATGTTATTAGAGGAGGGGGTGAGTTATCCACAACTCAGTAAGTAAAGAACATATACTATAGTGTGCAAACATAAGCATTTACCAAAATTTAGAATGCAGAACAAAATATTTCTTACTTTCTAGAAAAATGCAGAAGCAAGTTATATTATCAAAAATCAAAGCGAAAGTTTAATATACCCAGAAACAGAAAATCCTTTTGGCATAGCATAACTGAAACGTCTTATCAGAAATAGAAATACTATGTTTAACCCCCATGGTAGGGTTGTGCAAACCTCGGCGGCCAACCGAGCAGAAACAGAATGTGAATCTTCCCCTTATTATTCTCGGAGTCCCGAGTGTGCACACAGGAAAGACCACGCAGAAAACCACTTTGCAACCAAAGTGGGTGCACCAAAAACAGAATAGTTGGTACCAATCCAGGACTAAACAAAATGAAACAGAACCAGAATGTCATGCCAGAGGTTTCAGAAATCATATCAAATCATATCTGAGTACAGAATTTTTTTCCAAAACAGAACAGAATTAGATCATAAATATCATTTATGCAAGAACTTTCATATTCGCTCCATTTCAGTTCGAAAAACAGAATGCAACAAAATAGCTCATGTCTACACCAGTTCATGCCAAAAAATATTTTATTCTTATACGATGTCTTATGGATATGCAAAACAAAGACTGAGGTGATTTCAAAATTTCTTTTTATAACTAAAATATGCATATTTTCACAATAACCTCAGTTAATATTTTTAATGCAAAGTATAGCATAGGAACCCCGTTTACCTGAATTTCTTAACTTTCTGAATTATCCTCAATAAAGCTAGACAAAATCAATCTTCACCTATAAAATTGACACTTACTCCCATAAATAAATCATCAATCCAAAAAAATTTGATACTAAAAATCCTATTTTAATTCCTCAAAACTTGAAATCCTACTAATCTTAATGTACCATAATTCTTCACGATTCTTGATGTTCATTGAGAAAACTTAATCTGGTAACAACCAAATGTCCGTCTAATTAAGAAAATCAAAGCTTTAACTATTTTTGAAAAACAGCATTTTATGCTAACATAACGAGAGCTAAGAAACCATAAATAATATAAAATCTTTCTATTACATAAAATTATCTAAAATCCGCTGAGACCTGCAAATTAAAAATAAGAGACCATACTTGTAATTTACAACTCAAAGGTTTCACTACAAAAACCTTTCGGATGCAGCAAAAATATATTAGTAAATAAAACAGAAGAAAAGAAAAATTTAAAATCAAACACCCGACATCATATGAAAAGCCTAACGTGAAAAGAAAACAGAAACTATGAAACAAAGCTTGATGATAACAACGGCAGCAGTGGTGTTCGAACTCACCGAAAGGAGTCACGCACAGCGCTGGCGTTGGCGAGTTAACAGCTGGAAACGAGAGGGAAGGACGGGCTTGAAGTGGCAAGGTCAGCGTTTTCTGAGGTCCTCCTAAATGACGTTGGTGATTCCACCTTGCTGTGGCTGGTGGCACCAAGCTAGACAGAGCAAGTGGCCATAGGGGTGCTCTGTTTTAGGGAACGAAAACAGGGGATGAACGGCGGGTTGTTTTTTATGGTGGCTAGCGGCTGCTTCCTCCCATCATGGGTTTAAAGTTGCTATGGTTGGGTGTGGCTGACATATGGGATGGCTTCCAGTGGCTGGGCACGGTTGTTTGCAGTTCAGTTGCTGGTATGGCCGCGACTACAAGACACGGGGTGCAGTGTTAAGCTAGAGGGGGGCCGCAGTGTTAAGCTAGAGGAGGGGCTGCGGCTAGGGGTTTCTATTCGTGCATGCAAGGGCCAGAAACGCGTGAATATATACATATACATATATATATGTATGTGTGAGAACCCTAAAGGAACGTGTACGCGGAGTGGAGGGCTATGAAATCCGAAAAATCTGGAGTTGATGCCGTGATCCTAGGTGATACCGGAGGGTGGGCGGGTGTTGAGATGGAAAGAAGAAAAAGAAGAAAATAATAATAATAGATAAATAATGCTGATAGGTAGCGGCAGGATCAAGCGTCAAAAGAAAATATACAAAACTGAAAACTAGAGAAGAAAACCAGATAAGGAAACTGTAAGGGAGGAGGACATGCGAAATAAAAAGGAATTAAAACTCTAAAAATGATACAAGAAAAAAAAATGGGCAACGTATTCTAATAATGGATAATTGCAGAGAAAAACGTGGAGATTGGAAGAAGGGAAGTTTAGAAAAATACGCGTGGCGAGGGATCCGGAAAAATAAAATTTTAAAAGCAAAAAGGTTCTGAAATTGGGTGTTACACCCTTCATCTAGATTTGGTAAAAAAAAAAACTTGGAAGATTAACTCATGGCCCACGGTTTTTGCTCATCCGAAACCTTCTCCCTTTGCTTGCTTTCATCTTCTTTCCTTCTCTCTAATGATACCACATCTTTCCATTACTCATTCACTCAACCACTCTTACTCTCATATGTCTTCTCAAGATCCCCCCAACCTTTAACGCCCCAACCCACGCTTGGGATCGCACGTGAATATGAAGCGTCGGGGACGAACAACGCAAGGAAGTTCACCCCTCGTCATATCATACATTTATGTTTTTTTTTGAAACATCAAGTAAAGATTATCGCAGCGGAATAAAAAGGCCAAGCCTTCTATAACATACATCACATGGTTACGCTATGGATCCCAAACATAATATTATACATAGTCAGGATTTAATCATTACATAACTTGTCTAATAAACCAAAATAGTGCTTCCCACATGCGGGAATACTTTACCAAAATCATTAATACAGGGCATCAAAATACAGTATGGGTCTTAACATTGCCCATATGTTCATCCGACGGGTTCCTTCTTCACTTTCTTAAGATTTGGACCCCAGCGAAACCGATCCATGTCCAAGCTAGGCCCTACCTCACATATCGTCCTAGAAGGCGTTCCAAAAATACGCCCCAAGTGAAGGGACTCGTTAACCCCTAGTACTAAACAACACCCCGAAGGGTATAGATCGATAGAACTGTACATGGTCACCTTTAGTGACTCCACCTCCCACTGACCCGGGCGGTCGAGAGTCACTGGCCCCCTAAGGGCGGCCTCAATTGGACCCTCGAGGGTCCGAGGCGTCATCACCGGGGTCGTACCTATCTGATCAATCCTCACCTGCAATTACTTCTATCGTTCCCAAGAGGGAAGGATAGTAGGGATACAAAGAGTGGGGTGAGATTTCGGGATCGTAGGGATATAAAGAGTGGGGTGAGATTTCGGAAGAAATCTCAACAAGTACATCTATACTTTAACGAAAGCATTTTAGGCATATAGTCAATTGAATAACAAACAAATTTCTTACGTATGCATTAACATAGGACTTATGCTTAGACCGATGCACATGTTCGTGACAAAATTCATCTTTCTTTTCCTTTTCACAATTTTCAAAACATACTTGTTCAAATCGCATAACAAAACTTCTTTAATGCATATTCTTTCGAAAGACACTTTGTTCAAAAACTTTTCATCTTTTCTTATCTTAGGCGCCACTTATCATATCATATTATATATGGCCCGAAAGCCATTTTATTTTCGTCATGACTTCTTATTTTGAACACCTCACGGTTCCCCTATGCACCTTGTGCTCTCTGCTAGATACCGTCACACCCGGCAACCAAGTCGACTTAGGTGACTACGTTTCAGGCCCTTTCGCACTATTCATCACTCGAAGATTTCTCTCCGAGCAACTACAATCTTATCAGATGGCGAGGCCTAAGCCAACACCGCTTATAGGGCACCCACTAGCATTAGGTGCGACCACGCTCCGGACACATTTTGGAGCCATACATGGTCTGCCGACTGTTCTTCGTCAACCCAGGGCTTTTCACTCAATTTAAACACTCCTGAGTGAACATAGAGTTCCACTGGGACACTTCCCTGTCCCAGCCTTTGGGGTTATTCTAAAACTTTAATTTATTTCTTTCGAAAACGTACTTTACTAAAAACATAGGTTTTCGTGCTTATGCATGGGACATGCAACTTTCGACTTTGTGAATGCAATAACTCAAGGCGAACCCGAGTACACACATTTGGTCATTTTTCCTTTGAAACCTTAGTCTTTAGACTCTTACTCATGTGAAAACACCTAAACAAATGCATTTAGGGGAAGTGGGGTGCTCGGCATTCACCCCTAGGGTTTGGGCCGAGACCCTACTCTGTCTCCCATTGATGTTCTCTTCTTCCATTGATCTCCCTAACACCATCTACCCTTAGTTCAAAAATTTAAAACAATTTCCTAGCCTTATAAGGGTCAAACCTGAAACCTATATAACCCTCAAACTTTGTGTTTTCTTTTCTTAGCCCTTCAAATTAGGGTCTTACTTGAATACTCTATGTGAAACCGAATCTATACATGTCATTCTCCCAATATACATACTTCTACTTCTCCAAAACATCCAAACATGAACATTAAATAAATAAGGAATTAAAACTTCAAGATTTCCACTTCAAGAAATTCCTCCAAAACATAACTCCACAAGCATGCTTTTTTTTTTTTATAACCATCAAGCAACCATAACATTAATATCTTCCAAGATCAATATAAGTAGCTGCCATCAAAACTTTATACATGTTCATCCTAGCATGGCATTTCTATAGGCAAGATATTTACAACTAAAAAATCATGATGCCTCTTCAAATAACATATATGCATATATCCCATAATCACCAATACTCAACTAACTTAATAACCTTATGCTTACATGCTTTTCCTCATCAAACCACCAAGATCATCAATCATCTCATAACTCTTTAATCAACAAGATTATAAGTCCTACGCATGGATCCTAATTAAAATGATATTTCTACTCTCAAAGTTTTCATCATGGCATTTCTAAGCAAGTAACCAAAAGATACAAGCATATACACACATTAAAGTACATTCACTCCAAAATATACAAAGAATGCTAAAGGTAAAGTAAGGATATACTTACAAGTCTTCCTAGTTAGCTTATATAACTTCTGAAAATAAAGGAAATACTTAGTTACATCATGCTAAAAGTTTATCATTTTCAAAAGAAAGGTTTCCTTTTTGAAAGGTATGAACATAAGGTTCTCCTTCATGCTTCTAGGTTTCATTTCAAAGTAAATAAGTTACTTACCTCTTCTAGGTTTCTCCTTCTTCCAAAAACACTATCTCCTTCTCCTTCTTAGCTTGAAGTGTTTAGGTGTCTAAGTGGTGAAAAGAAGTGAAACAAAGTGGAGAGAATTGAGGAGTGTGCCGTGAGGTGCAAAGTGAGAGATGTGTGTGTGTGTATCCGAAATGTGAAATCCAAAAGGGTGAGGGAATTAGGCCATTCGGCCAAGGCACTTTGCTAGATCCTAGGCCACTCATTCCCCTATGTTTGAGTGACTTGTGATGGGCTTGAAAGACCATTGACTGACTCCCATCACTTGATCACATCAACCCTAATCTATCCCATCCTAGGTTTGGAGATTTGCTCCCCTTTTTCTTTCCTCATGGCCGGCCACACATCCTAGGGTTCCAACCCTTTTCCATCACCTCACATCCTCTCTTATCTCCCCAACAATCCCCTCACATGTCATTCAAATGGATTTGAGAATCCATTTTTGGGAAAATACCCAAAGGGGTTTTCAGATTCCCCATCCTCCATCCGAATCCTCTCTTCATCTCACTCTTCCTTCTATTTTGTCACATGCTTCTTCCATCAACCAATCACCTCACACCTCACACAAGCTTGTCATGTCACTCTTACACAAATCGTCACCTAGATTTGGTGGCAAAAGAAAGTCAAACAAGGGGGAGGGGGAGTCGGTTAAGGCATGTCCAAAACCCTCATCCCTTTCCTTCCACTTTTTGTTCCATCATCTCCCATCTCATGTCACTTCTTCTTACACCTCATGTCTCATCCAATCCTGCACAAATCCTTCATGTCCTTTCCTCTAGATTTGGAAAAGTTTAGGTGAAAAAGCCCTAAGGCTATTCTGCCAAGCCTCCCCACCGAAACCCTTCCTTCCTTTCTCATCTCCAAATCTTCTCAAGTCCTTTTTACATCATTTTACTAGATATGGTAGGATCCTATGTTGATCTTATTTGGTAAAATCCTACACCTCACACACTTATCTAGGTAGGAAAAGATAGAAGATTCCACTCATATCTTTTCTTTTCCTCCTGGTGTTGAAGTTGGCGACTTGCAGGGTCACCACCAACACGTTGTCGCGAGGATGGAGCACCCCTTCTTCATCTCATTCGTTGAAGGTGATTGGGGGGCTTCGACTAGACTAGCCCCTCATGCGGGCATAACAAGCGGTGTATATTTCCCCGTAGCATGCCACTGATGGCGAGGATGAGAAAATCACATTGGCCGCCCCCTTGGTTGGGATATGGCCTAAAAACCCCTTCATGGCGGAGATCACGTGGATGACCACAACGACCCTGGCAAAGTTTATGGATAGAGTGAATGGGTACATAAACATAGAAGACACCCTTCAAGCCCTCACGGCCCCACGACACGAGGAGGTGAAATGAGCGAAAACGAGGGCCACAAACTAGAAAGGCTCCTCAAGGGACAGCAGAAAGAGAGGGGGACCCAAGCCTAAGGGACCGTGAGATCGGTCCAACCAGCGGCCCTAGTAGCACCTCTATGCTAGCCTGACAGTCGAGGGTGTGCGCAGGACTGGGCCCAGCAAAGACTACATGCAACGACCACCTGCAAAGATGTACTGCGAGTACAATCAGGAAGCCACAACACCCGAGACTGCAACACCCTCAAAAAAATAAAGCGGGTCAAAAGCTTAGAAGGCGCTAGGTATGAGAGCGGCTGGTTGCCCGACAGGCACAATTCAACCCCACGTGAGCAGCAGCAAAGGCAAGACGACTGCCAAAACATACCTAGGGGAGGAAAACCCTTTGGGCGAGATCAGGACAATCACAAGGGGAATCTCGAGAGGTAGGGCATGTCGTCATCGAGAAAGGCGTATGCACGAGTGGCACGCTACAGGAATATATATACCGCTTATTATGCCCGCACAAGGGGCTAGGCTAGTTGAAGCCCCCCAATCACCTTAGACAAAGGGGATGAAGAATGGATGCTCCATCCACATGACGATACGCTAGTGGTGACCCTGCAAGTCGCTAACTTCACCACTAGGAGGATCCTGGTTGATAATGAGAGCTTTGTGGACATCCTGTCTGGGAAGCCTTCAACAGGATGGGGATCAAGCATGACTAGCTACGATCAGTGCCAGCCCCCCTTAAAGGCTTCATCAACAATGTAGTCCAAATAGTGGAAGTAATCACCCTCTCAATGTTGGCCGGGACAGCCCCAAGGATGGCCATGTCCATGACAAACTTCTTAGTGGTCAAGACCCCTTCCTCGTATAATGCAATCCTGGGATGCCCCATGCTAAGCCAGCTGAGAGCAGTCACCTCAACGTTCCACTTAAAAATGAAGTTCCCGACCAATGAGGGGACAGGAGAATTCAGGCACAAACAAGTCCTTCACGGGAATGCTATGCCCGCGAACTGAGGCATGAATATCAGATGGTAGCCGTCATTGAGGCAGGCAAGGAGATGATCGGTCTACCCGCTCCCTGCCTTTGACCGAGTGGGATGAAGAGATACGACACGAGCAGTCCTCAGGTAGGGTGAATCCAATGAGCCGCTGGAGCTGATCGCCCTCGACCTGGCCAAACCCAAACAAAGAGTCTAGGTGGGCACCAAGTTGGCCCCCAATTTGAAGGCGAGCCTACAGCAGATCCTGGCTGAGCACCAGGATGTCTTCGCCTAGACCCATGAGGACATGTCTGGGATAGACAACTTCGTGGTCGAGCATAGGTTGAGCATCAATCCCAACGCCCAGAGAATCAAGCAGAAAAGGGTGCAACTATAGCCGAGGAAGTCGATCGCCTCTTGGCAGCTAGGTTCATCAAGGAATTCCACTATCATGAGTGGCTCTCTAATATAGTGCTTGTAAAGAAGGTGAATGGCAAGTGGTGGATGAGTGTTGACTTCACCAATCTCAATAAGGCGTGCCCAAAGGACAGCTTTCCCCTGCCTTGAATCGATTTGAATGTTGATTTAATCACAGGCCACCCTCTCCTCAGCTTCAAAGATGCCTACTTAGGGTATAATCAGATAAGGATGAGTTCGGAAGATGAGGAAAAGATGACCTTCATCACTACTGACAGAGGGCTTAATTGCTACAAAGTGATACCCTTCAGGCTCAAGAATGGAGGCGGAACTTACCAAAGGTTAGTGAACCGCATGTTAAAACGACAAATCGAGCAAAACGTAAAGGTTTACGTCGACGACCTCTTTGTCAAAAGTTGTTTGCTTGAGCAGCACCTAGATGACTTACGAGAGCCCTTTGCCATCTTCTGACAATATAGGATGAAGCTCAACCATGCCAAGTTTGCTTTCGGCATAAAGTCGGGCAAGTTCTTGGGTTACATACTCTCAGAAAGAGGAATCGAGGCAAACCCAAAAAAAATAAAGGCTTTTACCCAAATGGTCACACCGCCCACCCACCATGAGGTGCAGCAACTAACGGGCAGGATGGCTGCATTGAACCATTTCATCGCCTGGTGTCTACCTTTCTTCAAAGTACTAACATAAGCATATAAATGGGACTCAACCTAAGAGAAGGCATTCAATGAGTTGAAAAGGTACCTGATGCATCCCCTTCAACTCAGCCAGACAGAGCTAGGCGACGTATTGACAATGTACCTAACGCTTTCCCTAAGCGCAATCTCAGTGGTCCTAGTCCGAAACACCATCGAAGACCAGAGACCCATGTACTATGTCACTCGCGCCTTCTGCAATGCCAAAGCTAGATATCCAGAATTAGAAATGCTGGTCTTTGCCCTAATCATCACGGCGAGGCGGCTCCGACCCTACTTTCAGTCCCATAGCATCCAAGTGCTCACGGATCAGCCCCTAAAATCCATACTGCAGAAATCGGATACTTCGGGAAGGCTAACCAAGTGGGCGATAAACCTTAGTGAATTCGACCTAAGGTACGTCCCGAGGATGGCAGTAAAGAGACAGACACTCGTAGACATTTTCGCGGAAGTCACTGGCTTACTAAAAGAACCTTTCTCTCACCCCAAGGTAAACCTTGGACGATTCATGTCGACGGATCAGCATGCAAAACGGGTGGGGGCATGAGGGTGCACATCCTAACTAGTGAGAGGAAGCAACACAATTACGCGATCAATCTCACCTTCAAGTTCACTAACAACGAAGCAAAGTACGAGACCTTGCTCGCGGGGCTAACAATGGCGCAACTCCTAGGAGCAGAGAAGGTAGAGGCACGCGCCGACCCGCAAGTCATGGTCAACCAAGTTCTAGGAGTTTTTTCTACTAAAGGAGAGCAGCTGAAGCAATACCTCCACTTGGTGTGTGACGCACGCGACCACTTCCGGTACTTCAATATCCAGCAGAGTTTGAGGGCAGACAATCGTCAAGCTGACCAGCTGGTCAGGGCTGCCTCAGGGCAAGAGGGAGCTATCCTTCCTGAGCAGGCCGAGGTGAAGATTCTTGACACGCCATCAATAGGGAAAAACTGTAAAATGTGGCGGTCTCCCCCTCGACTCGGGTGAGGCGCAGAAGATCATAAACAGGGCTGTACAATTTGCGTAACTCGAGGGAGTGTTGTACAAAAGGGGCTTCTCCGAACCTTTCCTTAAATGCCTATCTAGAGAGGAATCTCAATACGCATTGGCAGAGATACATGAGGGGATATGTGGGAGCTACTTAACAAGGTGAGCCTTGGCCACGAAGGTGACCCAGGCGGGCTATTATTGGCCAGGCACACTTAGGGATGTGGAGGACTTCGCCAGAAAATTTCCACGATGCCAAGAGCACACTCCCGTGCCCCGCTGGCCATCAAATGAGCTAACCTCCCTCATGGCACCATGACCTATTGCCCAGTGGGGATTAGACCTCATAGGCCCCTTCCTAGCAGCCCGAGGGGAGGCCAAGTTCATCGTGGTCGCTTTCAACTACTTTACCAAGTGGGTTAAAGCAGAAGCCCTGGCGAGCATCTTTTCCCATGCAATCACCAAGTTCTTACGAAAATCGATCGTGTGCCAATTCGAAATTCCTCCGAGCTTCGTATCAGACAACAGGAAGCAGTTTGACTACTCCCACCATCGAGAATGGTGCGCAGAGCTTAAAATCAAGGTGAAGTATTCCTCACCAGGCCACCCTCAAGCCAATGGACAGAAGAAGGCAACAAACAAAATTATCCTATCTATTCTCAAAAAGAAGATGGGATCACACAAAGGTGGGTGGGCAGACGAGCTCCTTGCTGTCCTATGGGCATATAGGATGATGGCCCGAACCCCAACAAGAGAAGCGCTATTCGCCCTCACTTACGGGAGTGAGGCAGTCATACCCATAGAAATAGGGGCGCCCACCCTCCGAATCTAACACTTTGACCCAACCACCAATGACGACAGGTTGGCAAAACAACTCAACCTGATAGATGAAAGAAGGGCGGACGTGGCGATACGGATAGCGCACCACAAGCGGAAGGCCGAACAATACTTCAACAAGCAAGTCATGCACTTGAATCGCGGGGTTGAGTCATGGGCTCTCGCCCACTCCTAAACCCCCGTATCATGATTCGCCTAGAGGTCGAGGCTCGAGGCTCGAGACTAGGGCCCCAGTCCGAGCCCACTCGTAAACCCTTTTCACCTCTCCATCAACAGGCACTCAAATTGCAAAGTTGAGTTGTAGGCTCCCGCCCACTACTAAACCCCCACATCATGATTCACCCAGAGGTCGAAACTCGAGGCTAGGGCCCCAGCCCGAGCATACTCCTAAATCCTCTTTGCCTCTCCATCAATGAATCGTGGGGTAGAATCCTGGGCTCTCCCCCATTTGTAAACCCTCACACCCAGAACAAGGCCACAAATAAAGGCAATTGGGGAAGCCCAGACCCTTGTCAAAATCTCTATCGAAGAACCTCCGATAAATATTCGCGAAGGAGAGATAGCACAGACAATGTAAAAAAAGAAAGAGGAAATGAACATTTGGGAGGCGAAGGCTCGCAGGGATCGTGATCCCTGAAAGAAGGATAGCCTGGAGTCTCGATCTGCATAGCAAAAGACTGGACAGCAGCGTTTGGGGCAAGATTACGGTGATCCATGCCCTCCAGTTCAAAGGAGGGATTGCCCAATACCTCATCCCTCAACCTTCTAAGGTCCTCCGTATAACCATAACCCCACGTCGAGATACCAATGCCTTGGGGCCTAAATGCCTCCAACTGGGTATTGGCCTCGCCCAGAGTAGCCCAAGTGTCATTCAACTCGGCCTCAAGCGTCTTATACTTTAAATCGAATGTCTTCTTATTAGTCTGGAAGGTCTCGATCTCGGCCCCCCTAGCAGACTACTCCCGCTCGGAGACCTCCAAGTTGGTCTGCAAGGATCTAACCTCCTGAGTGGCAGGGGCGGCAAGTTCATCCTCGCAATGAGCCAGCTCTGTCTCAACGAGCTCCCAACCATAGTCGACCTCACTGCGGGCAACCTCCAAGGAGCGTGCCTTTGTTTGCAAAGCTGCAACCACGTGCCATAGCGTGGCATTGCTCCCCACTAGGTCTATGTTCCTCACCTCCAAGGCAACCTTCTCCCCTTCAAGGGTCGCCTTCCCAGCCTTCAGGGTAGCATTCCTCACCTCCAACTGATCCCTTTCATCCGCCAGAGTCTCGGCGATCTTGCCCAGTTGCTAATCCTTCCTTTTAAGGTCCTTACACAGTGCCTTGGACCTCTTTAGCAAGTAGCAGCCAAGGCAACATGTAAAGCTGAGCTCTTGATTATTCTCAAAGAGCTTGGCCATCTCGCCGCCAATCGCCTTGGCGGTCTAATCAGTTACCTTCGAACGATGATGAGTGTAAAAAAAAAAAAAAAAGGAAATAGGGAGAAGAAGAGAAAAAGGGAGAAGTGGAGGTGAACCAAAGGACTCACTTGGGTAAGGAGAGTCTGGAGTAGACTTTACACGTTCTCGGTCGCCGCAAACTGAGACCCCTCGTAGTTGGAAGAAGGTTGCCCGTCCGTGAAGACCTTCCCAAGTTAAGGGCCCCCGCATTGAGACCTAAAGGGCGAAGGAAGTCGTAAGGAAGTAGGGGAGTGAGGAGGCAAACTAATGAAGAAGACTCTCGTGAAGGGAAGTAAGCGGAGGGGCATTTCATGACGGGCTCCCGAACTAGACCCCATCTCCTTGGTCTCCTAAAGCTGTGGGAAATTGTGATCACTGATCTCCATGTAGGTCTGCTGGGTTTTTGCGTGCATTTGCTGAGCACCGCAACCTAAAGGCCTGCTGTCATTACTCGAGCCACAGTCACCCCCAGTCTCACTGTTAGAAGGGACCTCGCCCTGGTTCCTTGCCCCAGCCTTGCCAGTCAGGCCCCCAATTGACTTGTACCAAAAACTCCACTCCAAACTCGTCGTTGGCAAATTCCCAGTCCTCCCTAGAAACATAGAAGAGCTTCTTCTCATAGTTCTTGGAGTGTGAATACTGGCCCTCAAGCGTGCACAACTTCTCCAAGCTTTCCTTGGTCTGGAAACCGATTTGGTTTCCCTCTCGCCAAAGATGTGGTAAAAGGATAAAAATTTTCGAACTGTTTAGTTTGAGTAGACGTCGCCCGACTCAAGAGGGTGATGCAGAAAACCACGCAGCTCGCCAACAATAGGCACCAGGCATTCGGAAGTAACCATGCTGGCGCCAAGCCTAGATAATGTAGGACTTCTTGCACTGGGCGAATGAACGGGAGATGAAGCCCATTATCGAACATATGCTTGTACAGTACGACATGTTCTGCCTTTCCCTCGATGTCGCAAGGAAAATCTTGTACGAGCTCCAACATGATGGAGGGGGCAATCTGGTGTCGGATGCGAATCTCCTAGATGGCAGCTGCTAGGAAGGCCACTACCCAAGTATGCCCAGCAAAGCAAGAGGAGGTTGAGGCCGCCATTAATAAATGAAACGATGAAGTTGCAAAAAGAAGAAGAGAAGCCTGAGAGTTGAAGGAAGAAGAAACATAGAGTAACGAGTAAGGTGAGGAAACGGAATCGGGGGAGTCCACATCCAATAGATACTCAGGGGGGAAGTTAATGGCTACGGGAAATGAAGCAACGTGACAATCCACGTTGTATCCAGTAAACCATCGGGATGTTGGGCGACAAGCGCGTGTTCGGGATGGACCAATGTTGGGCCATGGAGCGTGGGCAAAAACTCCATGAAAATAATGATGGCTTAGAGTGGAAGGGCCACACAGCAATCAGAATCCGGAGACATGAAGTGTCTGCTCAGAAAGCCAAGGGGGCGTGCTTGCACAAACTGCGCTATAATGACTAACTAACAGATCACCCATCGGGAAACTCAGATGGTCACTTCAGAAGTACAAGAGACATGCATGCGCAGACTGCGCAATAATGGCCAGCCATCCACTCAACTCTCTGGAAGGCCAAGGGTCTCTTCAAGAAGTCCAAAGGTCATGAATGGGTAGGCCACCTACCTGCCCGAGATAAGCCCATCTTAGATAGGAGAATTAAGAGCCTAGCAATCCCTTCCATGGCCATCTAGGCACCAACCCTCCTCTGAGTTGCTTGCCCAAGAGATGAAAGAGGGGAATTGGAATAAATCTCATCTTCAACCCCTCGATAAGAATTTGCAGGGTACTGTGAAGGGGGGAAGGGGTGTCCCGCCTGGGTGACTGGGTCTTGGGCCAGACCTTGGGAAGGGAACTAGAAGGGAAGGATATGGGCCAAAGGTTATGAGAGGCGAGCCCAAGATCATGGAACAGACGAAAGGCGACAAGCATTGCAGGCCAAATCGTAGTCAAACAGAATCAAAGAAGTAAACATCCTCATCCCGCATTTAATGCCAAAATATGCTACAGCCACGACGCATTTAATGCTAAACTTTGTAGAAGTGCTTAGAGCCTTGGCACACCGATCCTAGGTAAGGACCCCCTCACCGCATTAAATTCAGGTCAGGAGTGTAGGCATGCCTATGCGATGGAAGGAGGAGTTCGCACGATACAAGATAAGGCATAGCATGCCAGGACAGAATCTCGGAGGCTGAGAGATCTACTCGAACTCAACAAAAGAGTGATGGCCTGACAAAAGAGAAGGACAACTACCATGTCGCCCAGACTACAGAGTTCGGGGTTTTCCAAGCCCTCTAAATAGCTAGGGATCTCCCTGTGCGTAGGTTAAGTGATCCATATCTTCTACTCTTACACTTAATATTCATTCACCTCATTCGCTAACTTTGGCACTGGAGTGATATCAGGACACCACCGCCCCCTCATCAGCATGGATTTTTCGGACATCGCTGAATTGTCCAAGCTGCAAAACACGACATCAACACTAAGTTAAAAAGAGTTGTGTCGTATCGTGCACATAATTAATTTAACAATAACTTGATTATAGGATTGACTTGAACCTCACTTTTTAATATACGAGTTAAATTGATCTAAATAATTGTTTTGATTTTATATACACAATTTTATATTCGACCAAATGCCACTTTTCCTACTTTGAGAAATCACTTAATTAAAAAAAGCTCTATCCCATTATTTTTTTAAAACCATTAATTCATATATTCATTCTCATTCATGATTTCTATAAAAGATGTGTTTCACATCATTCATGTCGATCACATGGTTGACTTGCAATGGAAGGAAAATGGAGACGTTGGATGCCCGTAGGACACTCTGATGGTTAAGTTAGTAGAATGTATGAGTGAAGCGTGTTTCTAGAATAGAATGAATCATACCTTACCTCATAGGGGTTATTTATAGAAAAGGGTAACTTGACAATAAACACCTTCAGTTGCTCATTTGAATTTGTATTGTTTTTTATCCCTGAATTACCAAAGGGAGATGAACCCTATCTCTTAGGAGATATTCAGTTTGAGGGTCCTTATCTATTCAAGGCTGTTTGTTTTTCGAAAGGCAGTTGTAGGCGGTTGTAGGTGGTTAGGTTCCCTATATCTTCTCATCATAGAATTATTTTCTCTTAGCCACAGCTCTGGGCCCATGGGCTATGGATTCCTGGATTGGACCCATTGGTGCTAGGATAAATATCCCTTACAATTTTCATTGTTTCCAACTAGTTAATTCATGTCATCCAATACTTCTCTTTATTTATTTTTTCTAAAGGTGGCAATCACATTCCTCAAGTCACATGTGGTCATTCTCCTAATTTTCATACTTTCTCAAATGTCCAATTTTATTTATTTATTTCTATATAAGAAGATATTCGATTTTAAGTAGTCGTGCTTTTGTAATCTTTGTTTTTGAATGTTGATATTAATTCATTATATTAGATTAGTGATATGTTTGAATTTAGTAATTTATAATACAAATATTATTAATATTAATTACATTAATTGAAATCGACATTGTTTCAATGAGTAAAAGTTAGTGCAAGGAGACTATTCTCCCAATTAACTGAAATAGTAGGCTTGTGAAGGATAATTAGGGAATAAGATGGAAAAGCCCAGCTCAAAACAATCAAGATCATTGATCCCATTCGGATAGAAGTTGGTGGGCCCCCACCTAAAGAGCCCAAGACCCATGAGAGAAGTATCTCCTAATGTGACCCTTGGGTTGAAAAGCAGACGACATGGGGGAGATGGGACTTGCCGCTCTGATATTCCCTTGACGGCACCAAACCCATGATACCTGCTTAGGTAGGCAAGCAAAAAATAAGAAAAGCTTTTAATCTCCTGATAAGCAGATGTTGAAGAGTTACTAAGGACATTTGCAGAGTAAAACAAGTTATAAAACCACTTCGCATCAATGGCCCCACTCCCCAGACAACATGCTGCATTAATGACATCGTTGTAAAAGTCATGCCGCATTAAAGTCCTTGACTAAATTGAACATCTTAAAGGACATGGGCTCTATAGGAATAGGCACGACCTATCCCACCCAGTATCTTATTATAAAATCGATACTCAAATATGAACTTTCTCTAAACTCTCTTAACTCAAGCACAAACTCTTAAAATGATATATTAACTTAGGTATTGGAGAGTCCCCAGCCTTACCAAGGTTCCCACTCTATGTGTTTTGTTTGTGTGTGTAGAACCAAGCCTGAAGGCCTGAGTTGCTAAAACCTGGTCCGAAAGCATGCAAAAGATGATCACGCCCAAACTACAACGAGATCATATAATTCAAGGTGTTGATCCATAGGGAGTTGGAAAAAAACACTACAAGACTCAAACTTTAGGGCAAAGATTAAAGGACAATACGGTAAGAATCAGAAAATTCTACTAAAAGCACGTAATTAAAGTGAGAGTAGGGCATAGATAAAAAAGGCAAGTAAACCTTCAGACTTCCATCAATTGGATCCAATACTTTGACATTTTCAATCCAAATTGTAAACACAATCAAGAATTATAGCATCAAATTCCTAATCGGAAGATTTGACAATATATTTCATCTATTTTCTCAAATTTAATTTTAGAATTTATTCTCACTTTACAAACCACAATTTTCATGAACCAAAAGAAATATTAGATCTAAAGATGACTCTATGTTCACAAACAATAGTGTAGTAGAAGATCACATTAGTGGCATGAAAAACATGTTTCAATCACAATCATATATTCATAATCCTATAACTTAACAAAATCAAATCATAGTAAGATTTTATATAATTGTCTCCAAATTATAATATTTAAAACAAATAAAGAATAAAAAAAGGCTAAAATCTTAAACAATAAAACTTAATCTATGAACTACAATAAAGTCAAAGTATTTTCACTAATTAATTTTCACCCTAGGCTTTACCTAAGACTTAGTTCTCCATGGAAGAATTAAGAAAATAAAATATTATTTTTTGTTGTCTACATAACTAAGTCGTCTATCCTCTCCTCTTCAATTCCGTGCTAATGATATACATAGGGTATGAAAGAAACCCTAATGTTTTCATGATTCCTGCACACAAAAAATGACCTAAATTTTAGGACTCAACTTGGCAGTCATCTATGCACTTTAGGAGTTTGAATTTGGATTCCTTACAGGCGGCACATTTGTATTATTTTAAGATATCTTTCCAATGCATCAAGAATCGCATTAATATGATGCATGAGTGGAAAGTTGGGATTAATATGCTAAAGTATATTCAGGCTGTCTCCTAATGCATTTCGAACTTGGACTTCTTGCTGTTTCCTTTTGTAATTTCTCATCTTCTTTTTTCTTGATCTAAATTACTCTCAAACCCTATCATCATCTTTATTTGAGGAGTTCATGATTCCCATACCCAAAAAAAAAAAAGAAACCTAAATTTCAGGACTTAGCTTGGCAGTCACGTACACGCTTTAGGAGTATGCATTTGGAAATCCTTATTGGAGACAAATTTGTAGTCGTTTAAGATAGATTTCTAACACATCAAGAATCACATTAATCGGATGTAAGAGTGAAAAGTTATGATTAAATACTAAAATATACATGTTGTCTTCTAACACATTTTGAACTTAGAATTCTTGTAGTTTTCTTTTGTGATTTCTTATCTTTTTTCTTGATCCAAATTACTGTCAAACCAATGTTTTGATTTTCGTTCTAGTGATCATTCTAGTGTAAGTATTGTAATGAAATATTTCGGTACTAGTATATATCGGTGTACTGTTTCAAGACTAATTATATATTGTATATAAATATTTATATGCACATATAAACTAACAACTAATAGAATAAATACATATATGTAAGTGTGTATATGCATATAACTATATATATAAATTAATTGAAATTTTAAAAAATGATTATAGGTTTAAAAAATACAAACTTAAGTTGAGACATAAAAATAAGGAAAAAATAAAAGATAGCTAACTTATTAAAAATAATGATATTTCAAAAAATGATGAGACATATTTAAAGTTACAAAAAATAAAACTATATAAATATATTTTATATTACAAAATGAATTAAATATAATTTGGATTTAAAATTTAAAATAATATCATTCAGAATTTAGAGTGAAATTATAAAGAAAAAAAGGTCTGAAATGGAATAGGAATGGGGTAGAATTTGACCAGAATGGCCAAAACAGACCAGAATGAGCCAGAATTTAGAGTGGAACGAAACAAGTGGGTATAGTGTACCTTCAAGCAAAAGCCACTTATTAACCTTAAATGTTATTTTCCTATAACCGAATCTCTCCAAATAATTCCATGGTTTCTACTTCTTTTTCTAATACTAAAGAAAATCCAAATATGCCTAAAAATATATTTCCAAGAAATTTTAACAATAAGCTAAATAAAAATTCTCAAGCAAACATAGCTATTATAATATAGAAGAAATCAAGTCATCACAATGTAGTAGAGTGTTACCCATCCCGACGCTTTCGTCTACCTTAAATCCCAGACGTAGATTGGGGGGCGTCACAGTTGTTTAGGTAAATCTTAAAATCTTTACCCATAAATCAACATAATACAATACTTGTCCTGAAAAAGCAAGTTTGTGTCTGAGTGGAGAGAATAGATAAAATAGATTAAGGATGATTCGATCACTTTGCAAGCAAACTAATGTAGTCTTTTGTCTGCTATTTATACTTTGTTTGAATATTTGTTTATCTTGTGGTTGTAGAAGCAAGTTATTACTCCATGCACATAAATCATAAAGTTCTAACTGATTGATTGATTGTAGAAGCAAGTTTTTATCTTTGCTCTCTACTCTTCCTTTCTTATTTCTTGTTTGTATTTCTCCCTTTACATGGTTCTATGCAATCCCATTTTACAAGATTTAGTACATCTGATTGAAAGAAACCCAAATGGCTATCTAAATTAGACCAAAGACTAGGTTTCCTTTATGATAGACTTGACTATTTTTTTTTCTTTTGGGGGTGGGGGGGAACTGTTGATTTTTTTATGAGATTCGTTTCTTGTATTTATAGTTTGGAATAAAGGGTCAGCTAAATATTTTCTTTGATCCGATTTTGAAAGAATTTTTTAACTCAATCCTTCATCTTGATGCATATAGATATATGGGTACTTGGATACCGATGACCTTTTATCTTTAATCAACTCCTATACCGAATTTAATAGCTTTATTACCAAATTTATGTTGTGGTTGTAGAAGCAAGTTTTTACTCCATGCACATAAATCATTAACTTCTAACTAATTGATTGAAATGGAACATAAATTAATATTATACAATGATGAAATTCCAACTCATGTAATGTTGCATTGTATTCTTGTATCTACGTTTTTTTTTCTATTTTTTGTTTGGTCAAAAAGCATAGAGTATGATTTGTTATGATTTGTTTGATACCCACTAGATTCATGCCATGCACGAATTACTTACTATTTCTTGTGAAAGCTAAAGGATGGTTTCTTTAGATGCAAACTATTTTCCATTAGATGTACGACTTGACTTTGTGCCTGGTTTTGAAAATTGAAAATTTAACTCGATCTCTACATTTATGGATGGCTTTTCAATATGATGATAGGAAATGAGAAGTTCGAGTTTCCATTGTGGTTCAAGTTCTTTCACTGCAAGGAGAGAAGACAAAGCTAGTTTGGAGATTCCACTTTGTTATTGTGGCCACCAAATGAATCTATGAATTTCTAGAAGATCTCATAGTTTCGGTAGAAGATTTTATAATTGTCCTAACTCTAATAAGCAATGTGGCTTTTTTGAGTGGATTGATTTTCAATGGGAGCAAAACAATTGCTGTAAGATGATATTGGAGTTAACTGAGCGGAGGTATGACAGGGTATTACATATCGAAGAATCCAAATTTAAAGCAATGGAGAAGAAGAAGTATAAGGGAGTCTTAAAAGTGTTATTGTTGTTATGGGGTTTTTTTATTATAGTTTGTGGTGCAATGTATAATTGTATATGTATCTAAAAAATAGTTATGTATCTCAGACATTTTTATATCTCATATAATTCATTGTACCTTTTCTAAGACTTTAATGTAAGGTGTCGTACTTTTATTATGATATTTGAGATGCAATGTGTTTTATTGTAATTTTGATTGGCCACTTCGATCATTATGCGAGTAATATATATTATCTCTATGGCAGAGCTGACTTCAATAGGTTTTTCTACTAAATTTAATAAAACTTATCTTTAACTTAAAAAAATGGCCTTCACAACAATAATGGCCACATATGATTATAGTTTTATATAATTAATTATTTATTATTTATTACATATATATACTTTAAAATTTTCTTTATATTATCTATTTAAATTTATTTGTGTATAATTAATTAACTATAATTAATTATGTTATTTATATATATTATTTAGTATCAAAGCATTATTATATTATCTGATGTATAATTATTAATTATAATATATAGTATTAGTACTAGTATACATTAATAAAAGTTATATCAACTATTAACTATATATTAATATATTAAATACTATTATATTTTTGTATGAGTTATAACTTATAGTATACTTAAACTAACATTGTTAGTATTAAAATATATAGTACTACTATATATAGTATAGTAACCATAATATATACTATTAGTATTAGTATATCATTAACAATATTATTAGTAGTTATAGTACTAATATAATATATATTATAGTTAGTACTATATATAGTATAATAACTATAATATATAGTACTCTATAACTATAAATTCATAAATATATGACTATTAATTTATAAATTAATAATATAACTATTAACTATAATATATAGTATCAGTATTAGTATATTATTAACTATATTATTAGTAGTTATAATACTACTATAATATATAGTATAGTATCTATAATATATAGTATTAGAACTATATATAATATATTTAGTGTATAATTATTAATCATAATATATAGTTACTACTATTATATTAATATATTAAAGACTTCGGTAAATTTTTAATAGTTACTACTATAATAGTGTAGTACTACTATAACATATAGTAGTTATAAATATATAACTATTAATTTATAAAATAATAAACTATTAAAAATTAACTATATATATCGCCTTTTTTATAAATTAATAATCTATATAGTACTCCATAACTATAAAATATGATATTATAACCATAATATATAGTTGCTACTATTATATTAATATATTAAAGACTTTGGTAAATTTTTAATAGTTATAGTACTACTATAACATATAGTATAGTAACTATAACATAAAGTACTGGCAAATATATAACCATTAATTTATAACTTTTTATATATAAAATATATATGGCCTTTTTTATAAATTAATAATCTATCTAGTACTCCATAACTGTAAAATTTGTTATTATAACTTATAGTATAGTTAAATATTAACTTATAGTATAAGTTTTTATTTTTCATTTATCTATTTTTATAATATCATGTTTGTGACGACCTCAATTTATATCTGGAATTTAATATAAACCGAAGTATCAATTTAAGTAACACTAGATTACTCACCTCTATACATAACAAGGATTTAATGCATGCATTTAGACTTACTATGATATGCAATATGATTCGTAGTGGATCAGGTCTAAATTATAAAAATTATATAGATCACATGGAGAAAATATAACTACAACATCCACATCATTTATTCATAACTTAACATTGTACTGATATATACATAACCCAAGTAGTTTTCACAGTCATCAAAATATTCATAACATCACAAAAGATCATCCTTAAAGCCACTTGGACTCCTTCTTTACTTTAGAAAATTTCCTCCCATAGCGAAACATATCAAGGCTAAAACAAAAGTTGCGATGGAGATAATGTCCATGTGGTGTCATGTAGACCCCACATATGGACAGGGAATCATCTAGTCCCAAAATTAAGCAACATCTGATACGTCGTTCCTCCTCGGAGAAGGTAGATACATCGTGGCTCCATAATCCCATCGGTTGGTCATAGGTGGGAGGTCTAAAAGAGGCAAAATATTATTCAAAATAAGAACAATAGTTAGAAAGCCCCTTAGGGCTCCTCTGAGCCTCCTACTGCATCGAGGCTTTCACCATATCAGCCATTAAGTCCTACAGTATAATTTATATTTCCAAGAAAAATATAGAAAACACACAAAAGTGAGATTTTCTTAAAAATCTCAGTAAGTACACAATTAGCTTAATAGAGCATAGACAAAAGTGAACATTTATATTCACAGAAAACATTTAAAACACATAACTTAAAATATGCTCAATGCGATTCATGCATGACGTATGGTTCACTTGACTTAGACATACATGCATCTCATGAGGACTTTTCATCTTTTTCTTAAATTCTTATTTTATTAAAATCTTACTTAATTCTTAACCTTGACGGGCATTACCTATCACGTCAGCTCTTTGGTTTCTTAGCATGACACGTCAGCTCTCTGGTTTACGTCAATCGTCCGGACATTACATATCGTCGTCCCTGTCATGACGTAAATAATCTTATCTAATCATGTCAATCGTACGGGCGTTACGTACCACCATTCCCATCATGACATGATTCATATTTTAAGATGGACGTTATGTATCGATGTCCCTGTTGGCACGTCAGTCATACGAGTGTTACATATCGTCGTCCCTGTCATGACGTGACTGACTTTCTTTTTGGTTTATATCATATTCTTACGAAATTTCTTATCTTATTTCTTAAAATGGACATCATGTCTCATGATGAAACAAATATGATGTAATGATATACAGATGTATTTTTAGACTTTTAAATGCCTATCTCATGCTTTCATGAGTTTCATGTCATACAGAAACAGGTCAATATCACATATGTTATACCTACATCCATTTATGTCAATCAATTACATAACTTACAAACTTATTAATTTCGTACACAATTAGTTAAACCAAACAAATCTTAAATTAAAACCACTAGGGCCGAACCTCCCTAGGTTCATATTTCTCTTCCTTTTATGCTAATCTCATTTATACATGCTCACATACAAACACATCAAATTATTTAATGACATCATACTAATTTCTCCTTTAAAATAAATGAATTAAAGAATTATAATTTCCAACGGGGTTTTGGCTGAGTGTTCTATAGGTTTCCAATGCTCTTCTTTTTCATGATAGCTCCATAAAATCCTTCCCTTACATATTACTAAAATTTTCTACAATTTCAACCATACACTCCAATTGAACTAATTTGATCTATAATCTCACAATTATGTTCTTGTAACTTTTCCAAGTAACGTGGTGTTTCTAAGCTTACTGTAATTATTTAAATATCATGTAAATTACTAAAATCAAATAGATAGGAGTTAATTTAGAATTCCACTCTAGAAACACTAGTTAGACCGAAACTATAAGTTTAAGGGTTTTTATTTTTTTTTGTCTTCTAAATACCTCCTAAACTCTCAAGATTCTCTTAGTATATCTTAGAGAAACATATTTTTATAATCCAAATATTTTCTTTAATATTAATCTACCGTCAAGCATTAGGCAAAATAGTCTTAAACTTCAACTCAACCACTTAGCAAAGCTTAGGAGTCAAAGAATAGCATGCATGATTCAACAATCAATTAAGCAATTTTCATGCTAAAGTAAGCTAAAATGTGGACTCAAAAATTTTTCAAAGCTTTCTAAAATGCTCAAACCCAGTCATTGCAAGAGTTTTCCTCAAGATCACACAATTAGCTCACTTAGATAGTGTTTTGAGGTTAAAGGTTTAAGGTGGGTTTTTCCTTATATTTTCCTTTAGCTAGCCAGGGGGTATCTTATCCAAAAATGGCTACAAGGGTCTCATACATCTATTTATAGAGAGAGGGGTGACACACTTGAGCAAATGGGGAAGGAAATCAGGCCAAAGCTGACCGGCTATACCTTACTGTGGGGTGATGAGGTGTTTTGCCTCCAAAATCTTATGATTACATCTAATGTTAAGGCTTAGCTGAAAATATCTTCATCTAAGGGTTAATATTGAGTCCCTTGGCAGCCTATGAACTTTGGAGGGTATGAGCGGACAATGGGCTGGCTGGCTGGCTGCCTATCCATGCATGAACCGATCCTCCACAAGTTCTTGGTGTCCATCGATACTTCCAGCCCCTTCTTTCCCCAATTGGTCATTTGTACACCTCCCCAAGAAGCCATGTGTTACATTCTAGAAGGTAACTTTGAGATTTTAGAATAAACTCTGGTTTTGGATTACTTAGTTAGCTTTAGGCAGATTGTTACCCCCTACGAGTTCTCCATATTTTTGGGCTAACCAAAGCTTCTAGATCAACTCATCTCCACTTGCCACATATTCCTACACATATCAAGACGTCAAAAAATTTGAGAGCCAATCATATTTTTCGTCACATGGCCGAATTTGATACATCTCATCTAAGTCGATTATCAATTGGGCTTAATTCAGGATCATCCACTTCTTGCCCGATTAAGTTCTCGACCAAACCGATTATTCAAAAACCCAAAACATTAAAGTTTTAAATATCCCTCTCAAGGTTATATAGGAATTGGAATCACCTAATTTGGATCTTATATGACAAAGTTATGATTATTTTATTGAAAGTCGATGGGTCATCTCGAGAGTATCAATTCGGGCACACCAAGTGTTCGATTTTTGAAATATCACTTTCTTTAGAATTTCTCTCTTAAATTTTGAAAACTATCTCTTCCCAAGTCCAAACTAAAATTCTCTAGTTGATATCTTGCTATAATTTCCAAAATCCATTCATAATTTATTCTAAAATGTGAAATTTCACCAGTTCATAGCTCAAATATTATTATATAGGTTTTAAGTTCTATTTCTATGGGAGAATATTAAAATAAATTCTAAAATATTATTTTATCCCAAAGAAGTTAAAAATTTGGGTTATTACATCCTCCCCCCTAAAATAAAGATTTCATCCTCAAAATCGCTAAGTCATAATTTAAATGTTCAATAATAATAAAATTTATACCTCGGTTACTTGTAACAGTAAACTCTTCTGAAGAGATGGGTACTCTTTCCTCTATAGACAGCAAGTCTTGGTCATAATACATATTTACACTAATCTCATGTAATTTGCACAATCTTTCAGACTCTGTCTCTACTATAACTAGTCCTTTTTCATATCGACGTTTTCGATCTTTTGATTTATCAGATGACTCCATCATGATAGATTTTTCTTTATCTTCCTTTTTCAAAAATTCCCTTTTAGCTTATAACCATTTTTGAGCGGGTTGTCTCTCTTCACCCGGTAAAGCTCGTCTACATGCTGGGTTACCATTTTTATCTATGTCCATAATATGTGTTCTGTGCCACTCAATTTTATTTAACCTTTCCACTGTCTCAGCTTTCCCTATGGATTCAGTCTCTAAGTCTTTCAGATTTTTTCTTTAACTAATCTACAGGAGTGACTGATTTTCGTGCTATTCTTTTCGTTCAAGCCATTATCTTGATTAAGTCCAAATATCAATTGATTATGAACATAAAAATTAAAATTAAGTATCATATGAATAATATTATATGCATACATCTTCAAATAAAACACAGATTAATACGACTAGGTTTCAAACAAATGAGGGTAATTAGCCATCATCATTTCTCACATTCTCATGTGGCTTCCTGAAAAGAAGAATTATTCCAGAGTACTTTCACTAACATATCGTACGAGTCCAAAGGGTCTGTTCTTTGTGGTCTTCGATTTGTATGGGCCATTCTTCATAAGTTAAGTTGGGGCGTAGATTAACTTGACTCAGATCCATCACCGTCACCGATTCATTACCTAAACTTTTCTTCAATGAAGATACGTGAAAAACATTATAGACTCCTTGTAAATTATTAGGTAGGGCTAGGCGGTAAGCTACCGATCCTACTCTTTCCAGAATTTCATAGGGTCTAATATATCGGGTACTTAACTTTCCATTCTTACCAAACTGCTTAACTCCCTTCATAGGCGAGATCTTCAAATACACCCAGTCTCCCATCATGAAGTCCTAGGCCCTTCTATGGTTATCTGCATAGCTCTTTTGTCTACTCTAGACTGTTTTCATTTGATTTCTAATCCTTGTAACCTGCTCCTTAACTTCTTGTCAATATTCAGGTCCCAAAATGCTGCTTTCACCAACTTCATCCCAATATATTGAGAATAATTATGGCATCTAGCACCGTCACGAGATATAATAGTTGTCTTTGTTTAGAGTGCAATCACTTTAATATCATGGTGATTTATATTTGGCCAAGGTTTCTATAGAATGCATAACTCCACTACGGGGGTTAAACATGATATATGATATGATATGGTGATTTGATATAATATGGTATGGCATGACATGAAATGATATGGTAAGATAAAGATGTTCACTCATGTTGTGC
Source organism: Platycarya strobilacea (assembly GCA_036898215.1). Taxonomy (NCBI): domain Eukaryota; kingdom Viridiplantae; phylum Streptophyta; class Magnoliopsida; order Fagales; family Juglandaceae; genus Platycarya; species Platycarya strobilacea. The sequence continues at coordinate 29,881,186 of CM072548.1, read as the reverse complement.
CAAAGAGTCATTGAATACGGTCAGTTTTTTTTTTAAATGAACAATTTGCAAGGTCACTCTTATTTTTTGATGCCACATTTTTTTAAATGTATATTGAAACTAAAAGGATTAGTTGTTACATTTTTTAACTCTCTAAAAGACTTATGTTTACATACTAATATACGTTATCTGCTTACTGAGCTGTTGATAACTTACCCCTTGTATCTACAATATTTTTCAGATGAAGTGAATGGTTCAATTAAGGTTCAAGAATAGGAAGCGTTGACAAAATTGCTAATTGTAGGGAATAAGTATTGAGATTATTGATAATTATTATTCAGTAGATTGGTTTGTCCTATTAACTTGGATGCGGATTCTCAATGGAACATTTTCTTGCAGTGAGCATTACTACATGAAGAATGACAACCCCCACAAGACCCGACAGTGTGGAAAGATGTCAAGAGAATGCATATGCTTGGACTAAATCAGGAGGTTGAAACGAGCCATGTTACGAAAGCTTGTGCGAATAGGTATACCCTATTTGAGACATCAGACACCTGTACGAAGCGTATTCAATTCTGATAGGAGCAACCTATTGAGGACACTAAGCATGAAATATAGATAGCATAAGCTGAATGAAATGAGAGTAAATATGTACTACGATTACAATTTGGATGCCATATTTAATTTATCCCAAGAGAAGGTCCAATCAAGCCAAATATGTGAGATTAAACCCTAAAGCCCTAAAGGAACCATAGTCCACACCCAAACCAAGTGGCTAGTGCCACTTGTCACAAATGCACAACAACATGTATCTAGACGTAATAGTGGCAAGGGAAGAGAACTTAGTTTTTGGGAAAAAAAACTTAGAGTCTTGCACGCCATACATACGTGACAAGCCCTTGGGCATGCCTTCTGTGAAGCATGCACAAGATCTTCTGGAAGAAAATCATAAGTGCGCCTAGTTAAGACCAAAAGGCCACTCGACCAAAGCACTCATTCAACCACCAACCACCACTACTTCATGCCACTTGTCAAAGGTGACGAGTGAAATCTACTTGGGGAAGTGGAGCCTAGGGAGAAAAAAAAAGTTAAATTTTCCTAAGGATTACGTGGGCCATATGACCACCCAAGGATTTCTTTTTTCAAATTTTGGGTCGTTTGTCACTCCCGTATTGGTGTAGGGAAATTCTAGAAGAGACATCACACGAAAATTACCATTCTAATCTATGGTTTCAGCCACCACACCTACTCACTTGCCATGTGTCATATTTAGGGCTTCTAGTAGGCATAGAGAAGTAGGAAAGTCACCTAGGAAGCATGCGTACGAAGAAGAAGATTCTTGCATGGGGGAGAGTAAGGGTCACGCATGTAGAAAGGGAAGAGACACATGGAAAAAAGTAAAGATCTTCATGGGGAAGAGAGAAAAGGGGCAACACATGTAAAGGACTCCACACACTAATGCCACTTGGCATGCATGCCTCCCCACTTTCTTGGGAAGATGAAAGGGCTTTAAGGAAAAATCACACAATTGGAGAGCAGCTTAGAGGGCATTAGGGTTCCAACCAAGGGAAGAAAAAAAGAGGAGCCATGCCACATGTCCAACATGCATTGGCTCTTGATTGACCAATCGGCTTCAAGTTGATGGGCTATAAGAAGGCCACAAGCCATATGTCCATGCCTTATTCTCCTTGCTCATTTTTGGATTCTAAGAAATTCTCTCTACACTCCAGGAGTGATCATATGCCACTGATGTGTTATGTGATGATATGATGTGACTGGAAGTATTTTTTTAATGTAAGCACACACATTCACCATCGATTTTGGAGTTATGGTGAAAAAGGTATATCGGCAGATAAAGATTGGCTTACTCATACAAGCAATCGTCTTTGGCACTACAAAGGGGTAACGAGCAATGATAAGATAATATGTCACTTGACACTTGTCTGGAGGGGGATAAGTTGTAAGACACAAAAGATATATTATCTTAGTAGTAGCTAAGATTAGATTCATCATATTTAAAAGGTTTGTGCATGGTTACCCACAATCTATGTAACTTGTTATTTAGTTAAATGCAAGATCCTCTTTGACAGTTTGGATAGTGAGCAAACGGAGGGACTTAGGTTAGGAACTGAGATAACAACTAGACTGAAATATGTATAGTCAATGATTAGATATATGCTCTTTCTTTGGGAAGAGAACTCTACCTTAACTTGTATTTCATACTACATGTATTTTCGTGGCAAACAATAGTGGTGAGTGAATAAATCCCTGCTTCCTCACTGTGTGAGTCGTGAAGGCTATAATTGATGACCTTAATTTATTTATGCTCTTAGGACACCTTTGACTATGTCACTAAGTTGATGCTTTAGTATCTACTATTTTGACATGTTATCTATAGCCATTAATGATGTGGTCTAAAGAGGTATTGTTTGGAAAGTGACTAGACTGAAATCTAATTACATGAGGGCGAAGGAAATTGAGAATATATTGAGAGATGCAGACTTGGGGTCTTGCCCACTATGTGCAAGTGGGAAATGTAAGAAAGGAACACACATTATGAGCACCCCTTCCCCTTCTCTTGGGGGTTATGAAGCAGCTATCAAGCCACTTCATTAGGCTTGATGGTTGACCCTTAATGATCAGTCAAGGGTTATACTTAGAGGGCCTATGAATTGGTCAATCCGGAGTTATTCTTTGAGGGGCTATTTACATAGCCCTTCCCCTTTGTGGATTACACTTGACTCAAAAATTAAAATATTTCTATTTCCAATAGTTCTCTCTGATTTTCACATCTAGGTTGTAAAATTTATGAGTGTTGCTTGGGTACTATCATGTAGCACATTCTACCATCGATATAAAGATTTTGGACGAACAATGTAGATCTAGATCCATGAAACAACCATACTAGATCTAAAATATTTACAAACGAGGCAATATAGCTTACGCTACATTCTGATTTAGTATTTGTAACATGAGTTTAACTTCACACAAGCCTATCTATTAAGTTCCAAATAATATACTCCAATAAGAGAGTACCACGTAAGCCTACAAAGAGACTAATACGCACTACATGACAGAGGATGAAACTTTTGTACGCCACCGAAACCTTCCCCCCCCCCCCCCCCCCCCCCCCCCCCCCGTGTCTCCTTTGATTGCAAAATACCGCACCCACACACACAATTTATTTTGAACATCTTGAGGACTGATGCACTCACAGGCCACAATCGCATCCCTTGTTTCTCCTCTTAGACGTTATTATTCACATATTATTATTATTATTATTATTCCATCATTATTTTGAGCATCTTGAGGTTGTTTGGGTAATCTAGTAAAAAAATACCTGGTGGGTCTGTTATCTGATCTTGAACATGTTGCTTTAGACAGAGATGCATGCAAGTGAAGGTCCTATGTCTGTTTTGAGAACTCTTTTCAGATTTTATGCTTACAATAATAATAAATACACGTTCTACGCATTGCTGAATTCATCGACTTTAGGCTTTTACATAATTTTGACTAGACCCAAAAAAAAAAGGGAAGCAAGATAACGAGGACAGTATGCCAGAAAATTTCTCTCCCTCTTTTTTAATTGTTCAAGTTTTTGTGTGGATCTATTTGGCTGCTGAGATAATATTTGATGTAGGGGAAAGAAATTGGAAGAGAGAGAGAGAGAAAGCAGTGAAGGGATTTCCAACAAAGGGAGGGGTGGGTGGTTCCTATAGAATTACATAAATTTGCCCAAAATGCTCTTATATATAATGTGAGAAAGTGTAGATTTTGTTTTCATAAAATGATGAAATTGTGATTTTTTATTGGTGTCTGTTAAACTCCATCTATAAGATGGACCTTCCAAGAACTATTCTAACATCTATTTTTATTGTAACATATATACTTTTGTAACATCTGGCTATGACTCAAACATTTCTCTATCAAAGAGGTGCTGCTTTGCGGGGAAGGGCATGCTGGCTCTGCTTCGCCACCTACGATCGATCATTGGTAGAAATTGTCCAGTAAGGTCCAATAACAAGGTGACGCATGGAAAAGGCCTGAACTCAACCCCTATCAATTCCAAAATTGTGTGGAACATGTGCGATGCGACAGTAAATGAAGATGAGAAGTAGAAGAGAGGTGAAAATTCAACCAGTACCACCCCTGAATATGGGAGACTATCTCACCAAGTTTGAAAATTCTAGATGCTTTTGAATGATAAAAATATGGAAATATTGTTAGGATATAAAGACGCCTAATGGGAGAAAAAGGTAAGTGTATGGCCAATCTCATTAGTAGGCAAGACCAAGAAAAGATGGTGGTACAAATGGATTTGGCAAGATGGCAATAGGTAAATCCAATGAGGTACCCAAATAGGCATAGTTGAGCAACCAAACCGTGGGCAAGTGGTCACTGCTCTCAACAATTAGGAGCATGAGACATTATAAAAGTTGTGGCATGAAACATTACAATGGTTCAACCTAGGCCTGATCCTCAAGCATGGTTTGAACTACATGTGGTTACCATGCGCCGACATGTCAAAATGTATCCGGGCTATTGTCTTATTAATAGTTTCGTTATCTCAAGATTTTTGTAGTTTTGATCCATCTCATCTCACTATCATTGGTTGGACTCCACGGACCATGCACCATCCTAGGTAGGGGTGTGCATCCGGAATTTGGATGAATCCTGGCAGATATAAATTTATATTACTGCCTGTATTGGCTATGGATCCGGTTATTTTAATTTGGGTAATCTGTAACCGGACTATAATGAAATCCATTCCCGCAGGCCTAGAGAAAACAAAAGGTTTGGAAAAAACTTAAATCGGTTTCTTCCTCTCATCTCTCGCTTCTTGATTTCCTCTCTCCTTCTCTCTCCTTGCGACAAAACTCTAGCATCCTTCAATGAAATCCATCATCCTCGATGATTATCAATGGTCGCCATCTGTTAATGTCACTTTCTTTTCTCTACTCGGTAGCTTCCTTTCTCTCTCTGTCTCTCTCTCTCTCTCTCTCTCTCACACAGATTGTATATCATTACTTTTTCAATTTGGAACTCTTAGACCATTAACAACGAACTGGTTATAACCCACTCCCAAGTTTCAAATGGTGCTGGATCTGAAAAATTCCATCTATATTGGACTGACTATAGCTTCAAGTCTTAAGACTTCAGCTACATTAAAAGCACAACTTTCGCCAAACTTGGTGAGCTCCTATTTACCGTCCAAACCATTATTTTATGATTTTATTTACCAATAGCAAATGCTCCAAAAGTCCCCTTTGTTCCCTCGATATTTTCTTTCTCCTTCAGCTGTTCGACTTCTTCATCATCTTTTAAGAGCACCCCAGATTTATGGACTTTGTCTGCAAAAGAAAGACAAAAAACCAAAAGGTCATACAAGATCCAACCAAAACTTGATTATGTGGCAAAAAACATTCCTGCGTACTGCAAAAAATTCCAGCGTACTGCAAGAACAAAAGCGATGGGTTTCGTAGAACAAAAGAGATGGCTTTGAGATAAATGGGTTTACGGGATGGATTATGTAGAATAAATGAAACCCTTGGACGAAAAGGAGTACTAGTACATCACGAAGAGGCTTTGTCGAAGAAAAGAGATGGAGGGGGAAGAGGGATGTACGACAAAAGGAAACCTCAAGATGTTTGGAATGCTGAATAAACATTATAATTAATTATCTATAGCTGTTTATAATAGGAAAATGAAAGGAAATCTCTAGAATAATAGGTAAAATGTGAAAAAATGTTTAGAATAATACATTTACAAGTGCTTATAATAAGAGTTTAAAATAATACAAAATCAATATAATTATACTATTTTAAAATAATTAGGTCGATAAATAATAATTAAAAATAATAATTTTTTTGTATAATAATATTACTAACTAATATATGAAGTGTAAAATATTAAAAAATATTAAATATTATTAAAATATATAATATTATATTATTATTTGGACTTTGAAATGGCTAAACTAATGTGATACATTTAACTAAACTATATGCATTATAGCCAAAAGAGTAAATTTGAACTTCATTTTAGACTTAGCAATGGTGCTAGTGCTTTTAGTCGAGCTAATGGCGAGATCGATTGTTTGTTTTGATCTCTTGTTTCCCACTTTGGCTAGATCTAAATTTATGTTTTGTAAATCCGAGTTTCTATATTTGTAGATGTTCTATATTTGTAGATCTAAACGTCTGTGTTTGTAGATCAAGTTTATGTGTTTGTAGATTGAGTTTGTTTGTCTATAGATGTGATAACCTGAATTTTTTATTTTATTCTTATATTTTCATACTTAGCATGGCTATGTTTTCTTTAAAATTATCATAGTAATTCTTTGGAACATTTTGGAAATATATATTTTCATACATGTGTGTGTTTGAAAAAACATTTGAGACACTTAGCATTAAGAGAAAAAGACTTGTCTTGTTATAAAAGGGACTAAAAACAAATGATGATTGGAGATAAACCCAAAATTTCTAAGTGATAGTTACAGTTTGATATATGTTTGATTTTAATTTGTTTTTTTCTTCTACACTAAAACTCAACTTTAGAGAGAAGGTAACAAGTGGACATGGGAGAGAGAGATGGGCAAGATTCAAACACTTTTCTTCTTTGAGAATCTCGACTAAGATTGAAATAGAAAAGGGAATAGCCAAAACTCACCTCAGTCTTATCTCATATGTGTAGTAATTCAAGATATGGATAGGGATGTGAAGTTTACCTAACTTTGTCTTTTTCTATACAAAGGAAATAGGTGACTTGTATGTTTTCTAGAAACTCAAGTATAAAAAGTTAAGTTAGAAAACCAATAGCATGGAGTTTTAGTCAAACAAGCAAAGGATCTTGAAGAAATATTCTAACTCAAAATAGGCAATCAAATTGGGTAATTTGAGAAGTATAAACCGGCTTATACCCTTGTCTTTTGTTACTGCATTTTAGTTCACATCTTTGGTCACTTTTGAAGGAAAAAGTGACCAAAAGTAAGTGATGATCGCAGATAAACCCAAGGTTTCTAAGTAATAGTTATGGTTTGATATATATTTGATTTGATTTTGTTTTTTCTTTCTACACTAGAACTCAACTTTTGAGAGATTGTGACAAGTGGAAATGGGAGAGAGAGATGAGCAACATTCAAACACTTTCCTTCCTTGAGAATCTCCACTAAGATTGAAATAGAAAAGGGGATAGTCGAAACTCACTTTTGTCTTATCTCATATATGTAGTATTTCAAGATATGGATAGGGATGTGAAGTTTGCCTAACTTTGTCTTTTTCTATACAAAAGAAATAGGTGACTTGTATGTTTTCTAGAAACTCAAGTATAAAAGGTTAAGTTAGAGAGCTAATAGCATGGAGTTTTAGTCAAACAAGCAAAGGATCTTGAAGGAACATTCTAATTCAATTGGATTGGATAATTTAAGAAGCATAAACTAACTTATACCCTTGTCTTTTGCTACTACATTTTAGTTCACATCTTTGGTAAGAAATTAGACAAGTGGCAAGTGAATATTTGAAGAAGAAAACTTGGTCTTTTCCTTGTGGAGTTTCAGCTGAAATGGAATTGGATGGGGGAATGACTTAGCCGAATGAAATCTTTGTCTTATCTCCTAGGAATTTTCAAGATTTGGATTAGCACTTAGTCATGTCATATGCTACCTAAGTATAAAGTAAAATGAGTGCTCTAAGACCTAAGACGACACTTGGCTTAGTTTAGATCAATTCTCAAATTTTAGTCATTTCTTTTTCCCTAAGGAGTCGACCAACATTTCTCACACACACACACTCATCCATTTCTCATTTGAAACTCTCGGCCAAAACCCTCTCCTGACCTCTTCATCTATTTTCTTCCTTCTCTCCACCTTCCAAACACTTTTCTTCAGCTCATTTGTATGGTTTTCCTCAAGGAATTAGTGAAGGCCTTCTCTTCCACAAGATTTCTTAAGTTGAGCTCTTGAAAAGTTGTAAGTGTTCTTATAACTTAACTCTAGCATTTATATATATATATATATACAAGATGAACTTTGTTATTTAGTATTCTACTTTGTTACTTGTTTACTAATATTTTATATTAGTATTTGATTTCTTAGTGTTTAGGTTTTAATCTCCTTATGTTTGTCTAAGGTGATAACTTAAGGTTTGGTTTAAATGATATTATAGAGTCATATGATGAAAAGTTTAAGAAAAGAAATCAAGGAATAAAGTGGAGACTTGTGGACTAAGGCTTCAAGTTATGGCATGATATGTTTAAAGATTAGGAAATTGAAATTTTAAGGTATAGGGTTCTCGGCCATGGAGAAATTTTTAGAAAAATTCTAAATTTTTGTTTCCTTATGAATGACATGACTATAAATTAGATTTTTAAAGAAATAGGAAAGTATACCTTTTGAATTTGAGGAATAGTTAAAGATATGTGATTAGTTGAAAGAAAGAGTATATGGTGAAGAAGAATTGAGGAAAATAATTTTATAAACCTTGTTAGAGCTTTCAGCCTAGACCATTTTAAGGTTAGGATTTATTTATTTTATTTTCCCCTTTAATGGAATATTCATAATTTTTTTGAAATGATTTATAAGCACATGTTTAACATGTGGATGTTATGATTTAGTAAATGCATGCATTATATGTCACGTGAATAATGCATCATGTATGAGAAACTACAAGTTTGCATGCATTTTTTTTTTTAAATTCCCATGATTTGAGTTATCATGGTTTTTCAAAGAAAACAAAAACATGAATAAGAAAAGAATAAGAAAAATGAAAAGTCATTTACGATGGTGAAGGTGATTCGATCTGCCAGATGACTAACATGTCGGCAGTGAAGGTGTTTCGATTTGCCATAAAAAAATGAGATGTCACGTCATGACTGACATAACCAGGAAGCTAACAGTGAAGGTGATTCGATCTGCCGTTATGCTAAGAAATCTGATAGTGATGGTGTTTCGATCTGCCGGATGACTAACATGAGCAAAGGAAAACCCAACGATGAAGGCGATTTGATCTACCGTATTGGTTAAGAAAATAACAGTGAAGGCGATTCGATCTGCTGTCATTTTAGGAATAATAAGAATATGAACGAATATATGTAAGATAAAAATTTTGGAAAGACATGGTATTTATACGAAAAGTTTTGTTACGTGTCAAAGAAAGTATTTTCATGAAAACATGACGGTTTTTATTAAAAGTACATCGTGCTTAAGTCATCTCATGAGTCTCATGATCATGATGTGTGCATTTTTTATTTGTATATATATATTGACAATCCTATGTTATGTTATCTGTGCACTTACTGAAATTTTACAAAACCTCACTATTTATTACCTTCACTATCATTATTTTTGGAATAATAGAAGTTTTTGCAGGATTAGATGGCTCAGAGGGAGATCGAAACTTCTCAGAAGACTCTGGGGAGCTTTGAGGGTCTCACAAAATACTCCACTTTGGGAGAGATGGCCGATCATCTCTACGATCGTCTTTTGGGTATTATGTATCAGGATGCAACTGAGTTGTCAGAGGGACGACGACTTATGAGTTGCTGCGTAGTTTTGAGCCCAGAAGGCTCGTTGTCCCTAGGCAATGTATATGTGACGCTAATAGGGATAAAATGTCGTCAGGAAGAAAAGATCAACATGGGCCGATTTCGTTTTAGCCCTAATTATAACGAAGTGAATAAAGAACCCCTATAGTGAGTTAAGGGGTATTGGTATCTTGTAATGATGTTGTGATACGTATATTATGTTGGGGAAAGCTCGAACTTGTACTAGTGTTGTATCTTTATATATATATATAAATATTGAGACTTATGAGTTTAATGTAGTTTACCATGTGATTTACTTACAAAGTTTACTTTTTTTGCTAAATTTGGAAAATTGACCTTATTCCGCTGCGACACATATGGCATACTGCTAGTAAGTTTAGGTGCATGCATAATATCACTATCATGTACAGAGGGATACGTAGCCTAGCATTACCTATTCCGATGCTTCAGTTTATGTTAAATCTTAAACGTAGATTGGGTGCGTCACAATAGATCTGCTTTTTGGGCTTCTTTAATTTCAGAATTTTCCAGCAAAACTTGGTGTTTGTAGATCTACATGCTTCCAACACTATCAACTTTATTAGATGCATTCTCGGTTCGAATATCACTTTCCTCTCTTGATTGTTGTTTCCCATCTTTATTTTAGTTTTGATTATGAGTGTTGGACTGCTGGGTTTTGTTTGTAAATGATGGGTGTTTTGGGAATTTTCGTGTTTTAGGGTTTTGTTTGTGAAGTACGGGTTTTGTTTGTATGCATAACAATTCATAAATATTGGCATAAAGTTTTTTTTCGAGACACTTAAAAAAAAAGTTTTATTTGAGATTCTTCAAATACCCAATCAACAAGTCACATATTCAAACTAGAATTTTTTTCACCTCATTTGAACAACACATTTTAGAGTAAAAAGTGCAATTCTTTTGAATGCTGCACATAATATTTTCTGTTTGTCCTTTTATCCTTTGAAGGGTTCTCAATAAAAATATAAAACGTGATTTGAAAGAAAGTCATTTTTGCAAGCTTCTTTTGCAAATTAATTGGTAATTTATGCTAGAGACCCTGACACTCGTAGTCTTCCATTAATTAATACTATACAACACTCATAATTCATAGTTGTATAATAGCATAACTATGGGCGCATGGAGGTTTCTTTCAAATTGTTTCCTTCAAGTACGAGTGCAAGAAAAGGAAAAATAAAAAAAATAAAAATTTAAAACCTTCATTGCCATATGTTTTGTTGGAAGAAGTTTCTATGTCTTTTGTTTATGTTCCTAAAACTTCTGTTTATGAATTAAATTACTATTAATATTTGAGATATAGGAGACTTAACTTGTAGTCTTTATATATCATATACCAAAACCATATGCTTTTAGCGTCCTAAAACTTTGATTTCTTGGAAGCAGAGAAATTATAAAAAAAGATGATGCATTAAATACATAAGGGAAGTGATACACACACAACACTTACACAATATATGGGTATTGCTTTTGTTCTTTTAACCTAGCTCAGTGTACTTCGTTCTACATTTGATTGGCTGAAAGTAATTTGTCATTTGATTTTGAATATAATCAAGTTGCTGGAGGATGTTGGTATGTCCCTTGTGCTGGTCAATGTTCCGTGTGCAGCTTCTCCCAATTCCAGATTCAAGATGTGGAGAGTGGTAGCATTGTAATAGTTTTTTTTTTTTTTTTGTAATAGCATTGTATTAGTTTAATTAGTTCTGATGTATTATTATTTATTTTGTTCATTGAAAATTTATGTTTTGCAGTGTGAGCAATATAATCTATTTTGCATTTTTATTTATTTTGTTCTTTAATTTATTTCTTTTGTAAAAATATTTTAAAAGGTGTTTAAATTAATTTTTAAAAAATCTAGGCAATTTAAGGATGACATCAGATTTAAAGAAAGAAAAGAAAAGAAAATTTCTATAAAACATTTTTATTAATTTTTTAGTTTTATTTAAAAAATATATATTAAAAACCCTTGATATCCGAGTTAATTTAAAAACTCAGGTTAAATTCAATTTTAATTCAGATATCTAGATTTTATTTAAGAGCCCGCTATAAATTTCATTGGTGAAAATTCTATTAGTTTTAGTAATCTCGTGAAAATCCCAGAAGTTTTTAAGAATCGACTAATCACATAGGTTTTAATCTGTCAACATAGTGAGTGTTATCACTTACCATTGTACCATAAATGCGGTTTTTAATTATTTGAGGTAGTTAGAAGTGTCTATTTGTGTTATGGTATACATTTTTAGACTCAAATGATTATTTACAATTATATGGTGCGATATTCCATTTTTCATCTTTCGGACAAAATGCCTATTTGAAACTGTGAAATTATTTTTAGGAGCACTTCGGGGTTAATTTTTGTTAAGCAAATTTCAGTATTAGGTTTGCATGAATATTTAGGATTTCTCAATATAAAGTTTATTGTTCACTTTTTTGGAATGAATAGTAACCTCGATAAGCGTGACAAATGCAGTATTTTTAAAATCATAGTGTGGAATGTCCAAATTAGATAAGAGAAGTTTTATTTGAACATTTGGTAAGATCTTAACCACACATAGTGAATAGTATTAAACACTTGGCACCATGAAGAACATTTGATGGGTTTGAATAAATCAAGATGTGAGATCATGCCACCTAAGCAAAATGCCCTATTCCATCCGACGAATCAATTGTGCCAAACCTAAGAAGATTTACACCCAAGTAAAACTCTATATTCTTGGAATCCAACCAACAACCCAAAAAGCATGGTTGAAACCAAAATCCTAAACAGTTTTATCAAAATCCTAAAGTTTACCTCTAAACTCAAAAGGAATCTGTTGACGCCCCTGCTTACGTTTGGGATCGGACGTAAGCTGAGATGCCAGGGATAAACAATACAGGAAAGTTCACCTCTCGTTCATAACTTAAGTTCGAGCATGCCTTTTTAAAATAAAAGCGGTGAATAAAAATTTTCACAATGGAAAATGTCAAGCCAATCTAAAATCAGGCAAGTTCTTAAAATTTGTCTTACGTCACATGGTATCACAATTTTAAGCTCCCAAAATAAATCCATATTAATAAATATTACCAAAAGTATCAGTTTCCACAAAATATATACTTTCCCAAAATATCGGAAACCATTAAAATATAACAAAAATATAAAACAACGACATCATCTATGTGCTGACCCCACGACCATCTACTATAACGGGGGTTCATCCTTAACCTCCTTAACCTCGAGACCATATAGGAATCGCCCCAAGCCCATCCGATCACCCAGCAGGATACCGGTCCCCTCCTCTGAGGTGTAGATGCGGTCCATAAACAGAGACCTCTCGGTCCCCAAAGTAAGGCAGCACCTAATGCACTGGCGACCAGCAGCCTCAATGAGCACACTCCATTGAATATCCGATATAAACTGGTCATACAGAACAGGGGTCACCATGTCGGCGCCCCAGCTTGCACTTGGGATTGTACACAAACTATGACGTCAGGGATGAGCATCACAGGGAAGTTCACCCCTCGTCTTATCGTTTACTGAAACTATATATATATATTTTTATTATTCGCAGTGGATAAAGGTCAACCCCTTTCTAAGCGTATATCACATGGCTTAAAACAATAGCATCCCAAAATATTACAATATCATTAATATAAACATAAGGATCCTTTACAAAAGTTCATTCTTCTAAAACAACGGAAGACCAAAATACATGTAATAAAACAAAAGTTGCATGGAGGATCCCCAGCTATCACTGCCTAGTACAACGGCTCCTTCTTGATCTCCTTAAAGTTTTGGCCGTACAGAGATGATCCAACTCCAAGGTCGGTCCCACCTCACAACTCATCCCGGAGGATGACTCATAAAAGAGACCCATGTGGAGGGAATCATCTACGCCCAAAACTATACAACACCCAATAGGGCGTACTCCATATATAGATGTAGCTAGAGGTAGTGACTCTGCCGCCCAGCGGCTCAAGTAGTCCAGAGTCACTAGCTCGGAGGTAATGGACTCAGTCAGGCCCGTGGGGGTCCGAGGCATCATCGGTGGGATCCTACTCGTCTTGGTTGTCATCAACTGCGACTACTTCTATCATCCCAAAAAGGTGATAGTGGAGAAATAAACAAAGGAGTCAGATTTCGGGAGAAATCTCAGTAAGCACATTTATATCATAACAAAGCAATTTAAGCATATAGTTAAGTGAATAGCAAACGTTCAATCATACTTAATACATTATGGAACTCGTGACTTCATGATATGCACATGTTCATGCATATGCTCGTGTCTTAAAATTTCTCTTTTTCCTTTTCGTATTCTTTTTATACACTTGTCCGTAATCTCAGAAAACAAAACCATGCATTTTCTTTCAAAAAGTCTTCTTTCGCAAACACTTTTCATTTTCTTATCTTAGGCACCACTTATCATATCATATATGGCCCGAAAGCTCATCTTTTGTCATGACCTCTATTGAACACCTCACGGCTCCCCTACGCACCGTGTGTTCCTGCTAGTTACAGTAGCACCCGGCGACTGTATCAAACCTAAGTAGCAACATTTCGCGCCCTTTCGTGCTCTTCATCACTCGACGATTAATCACTCCCCGAGCGACTACAAACGTTTCTATTGGTAAGGCCAAAGCCAACACCGTCTGTAGACACCCACTAGCTTTAGGTTCGACCACGCTCCAGACATCCTTTTGGAGCCATACATGGTCTGCCAACAGTTCTTCGTCGACCCAGGGGTTTTTACTCGACTTTAGCCACTCCTGAGTAAACAGGAAGTTCCACTGGAACACTACCCCTCCTAGCCTTTGGGATTCTTATAAAACTTTACTTAGTTTTTATTCTTTTGAAAATATGTTGAAAACATGATTTTTGTACTATACGCATGAGACATGAGACTCAGGTCACGAAACATATGCAATAGGTGACGAACATCACATTACCCTACGTTAAGCTCTTTTAAACTTTTCGCACCTCATAATCCAACTCATTTTCTCTCCAAAATACTATAATGGGCCTCCAATGCACTTAGGAGTACTCGGCCCCTTCCCACTAGGGTTGGGCTGAGACCCTCCCTTATACTATCCTAGCTTTTGTCTTATAATTTTCTCCAAGTACTCTAGCTCCATTCCAATCCTTTAAAAATGTTATCCTAACCCTAAAACAAAGCTTGGCCGAAAGTTCTAGGCCTCCTATAGTGTTATTTTGTTCACTTATTCTTCTAAGATAATTTCCTCAATGATTTCTATGAAAACCTTCAACCATGACAATATAACAACTTTATTCATATGCATCTAATATCTCCAAAATTTTAAACATATCACCATCACATAATATAATAATTAAATCAATGATTTCCACCAAAGAGGTTCTCAAATCCGGAAATACATGCATGCAATACTCAACAATTTCATTCTCCAAATCAAGACCTAACAAATATATGTTTACCTTAACTCAACTTATTAGTCATACCACATTCTCTTTCCATAACAAGTATTCAAAATCTCCACACAAAATAACCATTAATCTTAGCAAGATATTCACTCTTAGACATGGATATTTACTACTAAATAAATAGCACAAAGGCACCATCCAATTTTATGCTAGAGAACCTTCAATCATGCATGCACTTTCCTTCATTCCATTTCATGTTAAACAACTAACTAACCCATATATCATTTCAACTTCTCAACTTAGGAAATTGACATCACTTAAACATGGATTCTTACTAAACTAAACACGGCAAGTTTCTCTTCTAAAAAGATTCATTTTACCACATACATACAAGGAAACAAGCATAGCAACCAAATTCACTCAAAGATATACTAAGATTGCTAAATATAGGATAAGAATGTACTTACTTCTTAAAGATCAATCCTTCCTCAAAATAGTTGTTCTAACTCTTTTCTACTTAGGATATAGTGAGGTTTAGAAGTTAGAAGAAAGTAGAAAAAATGAAAGTTGAGAGAGAGGGGTGCTTGGCCGAATGAAAGGCTAGTATGTGTGTGTTTGTGAGTTAGCCAAATGAGGGATAGCTTTCCTCAAGATTTTCGGCCATACACTCCTTTCTAGGGGTCAAGGACAACTCATCATACTTTGATGTGAAGGATACAAGACTAGGCATGGTTGGTTGCATGGGAAAAGAAAACAATGATGGGAGATGGGGGAAATAGGAAACCGGATCCCCCTTGGCCTTCTAAGCTTCACCGAAACCTCTTCCCCTCTCAAGCTTCCTTCTCTTGTCATTTCAACCCTATGACACACTCAACCATCCACTCTCAAGTCATTCTACAAGATTCCATAGCCATACCTTTGGGAAATTGAGCTTGCATGATCCGGCCATACCTAAACTCCATATGTCATCTGAAATGCTCCCTTCCTCCATCCTAGCTTTGCTTCTAATTCAAGCAACCTCCACTCCTTCCTCTTACACCACCATACCTCTTACACCTCTCACCTCATGTACTTTATTCCTTACACAAATCCAAGGTACACTTTTTCACTAGATTTGCAAGCAAAATCCTAGGAAATCCCAAAGTGGTGCACACGGCATCCACCCGGATCCCTCTTGCTTTCCTTCTTCCATTTTCTTTTTATTTTTCCTCATGACACCTCTCTTCTTGTGTCAATCACCTTGTCACCTTTCCCTTACAAGATCCTATGATGATAATTAGCCTAGGTTGGAGAGAATAGGGTGGGAAAAACCCCTAAGAGTTTCGGCAATCACCCTAGCCGAATGCCCTCCCATTTCCTTTCCTCCCACTTTCTATTCCATTGTACAAGTGTCATTCCCTAAACATGCCATGTACTACTTAGGGTAAGTTAGACCATACCTTAGCACTTTCCAAAAATATTCCCAATGATGGGAAAAATCCCATCACAAGATTCTACACTCAACCTCACCACTCACCCACTAGTCAACTCTCACCTAATGGTAATCTCACATGTCTACCTACTAGTTGTAGTTGACTCACTAAGATTTTCCTATGAGTGACAAGTGTCCAATGGGTAAGGTTTGGTGGGTCATGGGTCAACCTCTTGGGCTTGTGGGCTTGCCATTCATTCATAGGCTCAATAGCTCATTCTAAATTCCAAGGCCCAAATCTCAAGCCCATGCCCTTTTCTCATCTCATAATATATAGTTGTCCTAATTACACAGCTAACCACTTGATTAAGACGATTAATTAATTAATTAATACGAGAAGAAGTTCTCAGGTCGTCACATCCTCCCCCACTAGAAAGAAGATTTCGTCTTCGAAATTAGTTTATGATATAAAGGTGGTAACAAAAGTTTAATACCTTTGACACTTGTGGCGGTGGACTCCTCTGACGACGAATAAGATGGTACCTCTTCCTCTTCGGTCACTGAATCTTGAGAAAAATAAAATATGGCATCCACATCCGGGTCGTAGTATATGTTTGTCCTCATTTCGTTCAACTTATGCATGATTTCTTCCTCAGTATCAATCTGGGGTATTCCTTCTTCCCGTTGCCTTACGCGGTCGTTCGAGGTGTTGGAAAAATCCAGCGGCTCTACATTTCTCTCACTTGTCTCACTTTGGATCAATTTCTTCAATTGTTTTCTTTCTGCCCTAATCCATTTTCTAGGCGGTTGTCGCTCTTCATGTGGTTTAGCGGGACGAAAAACAGGCGCTCCTGCGTGGTTCACATCCATGAGGTGGGTGCGGTGTCTCTCCAAAAGGTCTAAAATTCTTAGCCTTTGTTCACTCATTCTTTCACACTGTCTACATAATATTCTTTGTCTATTCTCTCTTCTTTCTCTTAATTGGGCTACTGTGGCCATCGACATGTGTGGGTTCCTTCTATTTCGAGCCATATCCTGATTAAAGTTTCACACGTTACTATACTATTCAAGTCTCAGAAATCCATAAACAATCAAAACACTCATATATATATAATATTTACACACACTTGCTCATACATCATAACTGAGTTCAAACAAGAAAACAACAAACACGTCACTAATTTACAAATAGATGGGGATATTTGGCTCTCATATCGTCCTCCCGTTCCTACGTTGCCTTTTGAAAAGCAGGGTTGTTCCATAACACTTTTACTAATGAAATTTTGCAATTCCTTAATTCCTGCTCCTTGCGATCATCAATTCGGGTTGGCCACTCCTCGTAGGTCAGGTTAAGGCGCAACTCAATATTGTCCGAGTCCATTATCGTCACGAGTCCTTCACCAAAACTCTTCTTTAAGGACGATACATGGAATACATTGTAGACTCCTTATAAGCTCACAGGCAAGTCCAGTCGATAAGTTACTGTTCCAACTTTCTCAATAACTTCATAAGGTCTAACATAACGGGGACTTAATTTCCTTTTTCTGCCAAACCGAGCTATTCCCTTCATCGGTGACATCTTAATATACACCCAGTCGCCAATTGAGAAATCCAACGGTCTTCTTCGTCAATCCGCATAGCTCTTTTGTCTACTTTGGGTAGTTTTCATTCTATCCCGTATTATCTCCACTTGAGCTCTGACTTCTTATAGGTATTCAGGTACTAAAACCTTACTTTCACCGACTTCGTCCTAGTACAAGGGCAACCTACATTTTCTACCATACAGTGCCTTGTATGGTGCCATCTGGATAGTAACTTGAAAGCTATTATTGTAGGCAAATTCGATTAAAGGTATAAGGCTTTCCTAGTCGCCATTTGAGTCTAAAACGCAGGCTTGCAACATATCTTCTAAAGTCTGTATGGTTCGTTCTATCTGACCATTCGTCTGTGGGTGATAGGCACTGCTAAACTTCATATTAGATCCCAGCATTTTCTGTAGACTTTGCCAGAAACGAGATGTAAATCTGGGATCTCAATCCGAAACAATATTTTTGGGTACGCCATGCAAACGGACTATTTCCTTTATATAAATCCTTGCCAATTTTTCCATTGAATCTGTGTTTGCTATGGGCAGGAAATGTGCACTTTTAGTCAGTCTATCCACTATTACCTAGATGGTGTTCTTACCGGCTAACGTTCTTGAGAATCCGACTACAAAATCCATAGATACGTCTTCCCACTTCCATTTCGGAATCGGCAAAGGCTACAACATTCCTACTGGGCGTTGATGCTCTGCCTTAACCAATTAGCATACCGAACACCTTGCTACAAACGCAGCCACGTCCTTTTTAATACCTTCCCACCAAAATCCTTTTTTAGATCTTAATACATTTTGGTGCTATCAGGGTGAGCTGTATAAGGGGTACAGTGCGCCTCCCTCATACATTTTTCCTTTAATTCTAGGTTGTCTGGTATTACTGTCCTCTTCTCAAAATATAGTGCTCCGTCGTCCGATAATGTAAAGTGGGGTGATCCTTGCCCTTCTAGCAGTTTTTGTCAGATCTTTTCCAGCTTAGCATCCTTTCGCTGTTCTTCTCGGATTTCTTCTTCAGTCAATGAGACAATTTCTTGCGTTGCTGCCAATGTTGCTTCTCCAGACAAACTCTTAATCAGCATGCTTCGCATAACCATTAATAGTGATGGCTCTTATGCTCGGGTCTTTCGACTCAAAGCGTCTGCTACCACATTAGCCTTCCCAAGGTGGTACTTAATCTCGCACTGAAAGTCAATTATAGTCTCAATCCATCTCCTCTGCCTCATATTCAGATTCTTCTGACAAAACAAGTGCTTGAGACTCTTATGATCCTTATATATTTCACATTTCCCGCCATACAAATAATGCCTCTAAATTTTTAATACGAACACTACTGCTGCTAATTCCAATTCATGAGTGGGGTAATTCGTTCATGGTCCTTAAGTTATCAAGATGCATATGCGACTACTCGTCCCTCCTGCATCAACACGCATCCTAAGCCCAGCTTCGATGCATCACTGTACACCACGTAGGGCTTGTGAGGTTCTGGCAATGCTAATACTGGTGCCGAAGTTAACCTCTTCTTGAGTTCTTGAAAATTTTGCTCACACTGATCACTCCAGACGTACTTAGCATTTTTCTTAGTTATGGTTGTCAAAGGGCTAGATAACTTGGAAAAACCTTCCACAAACCTCCTGTAATACCCTGCTAACCCAAGGAAACTTTGTATCACGTGAGCATTTGTCGATCTTTGCCATTCTGTTACCGCCTCGATCTTGGCTAGATCTACGGCTACACCTTGGCTTGAAATCACGTGACCCAAGAATTTAACCTTTCTAAGCCAAAACTCACATTTGCTAAGTTTGGCATACAATTGGTGCTCTTGTAAGATTCCCAACACAATCTTTAAATGATCTTCATGCTCTCCGTCACTTCGAGAATATATTAGAATGTCATCGATGAATACCACGACAAAACTGTCCAAATATTGTCAGAAAATTTGATTCATCAAGTCCATGAAAGCTGCCGGGGCATTGGTTAATCCGAAGGGCATAACCAGGAATTCAAAATGTCAGTAACGGGTTCGAAAAGCCATCTTGGGCACATCCAGTTCTTTAATCTTCAGCTGACGGTATCCTGACCTGAGTTCAATCTTAGAGAATACTGTTGCACCTTGTAGTTGATCCAACAAGTCATCTATACGCGGCAGTGGGTATTTGTTCTTGATAGTAACCTTGTTAAGTTCTCTGTAATCGATACACATCCGCATCGTTCCATCCTTCTTTTTCACAAACAGGACTGGGGCTCCCCATGGCGATGAACTCGGTCTTATAAAATCCCTTCTCCAATAGCTCTTCAATTTGTGCCTTTAGTTCCTTTAGCTCTATCGGCGCCATTCGGATGGGGCTTTATGAACTAGGGCCATAGCAGGTTCCAATTCAATGGCAAACTCGATTTCACGGTTTGGGGGCAGTCCAGGCAGTTCGTCAGAAAATACCCAGGGGAAATCCTTCACGATTGGGATATCTTCAATACTTTTGACATCCTCCAATGCAATTAAAGACATTAGCAGAAATACTTCTGCTCCCCTTTTCAAACCTTTTGTTACCCTTTTCGCCATCACAACAAAGGAAACAGAACTAACCGTCTCCCTTCCATAACGCAGCTTCTCTTCACCGGGCAACTCGAAGATAATCTCGACAATCGATGTAGGCATAGTGGTCAGATAACCAGTCCATACCTAATATTACGTCAAACCCCAACAAGTGAAAAACTATCAAATTGGCGTTTAACCTTACACCAGCAATTTCCAAAGGGCAGTTCTTCACTATCCATTGACATCCAATCATTTTCCCGTCAGGGAGTGTTACCAACACTTTCTGTGCTAATGGTTTGACATCCAATCTACATCTCCAAACACAATCGTAGGAAATGAAGGATCTCGTCGCAGCAGAATCAAAAAACGCATATACCACATTTCGCATCATAATAATTTCACCTATAAAAATTTTCCTATGGTCATCTTAAAAGAAATCATCTTATACTTTAAAAATTAAGGCAAGGTTGGGGTATTACAAGTAATAATACCAGCATTGATAGCTTCCTCCTCGTCCACGTCTACCTCTCCTAGGGCAATGGCGTATACTTTGGCTTATGTGGGGGTATTCATTTTTCCTTTGGGTGCTGCAGCTCTGGTTGAAGCCATTTGAGGGCAATCCCGCATCATGTGGCCCACTTGACCACAGTGGAAACAAGCTCCCGATGCCACTTGGCACTCACCTCTGTGCGGCCGTCCACAAGTTCTGCAGGATGGTGGCGATATCGGTACTCCGAGCCCGCTCACTTTCCCTTTTCCCTTATCTGCAGAGAAAACGTTCCTCCTCTTTCCCACATCTCTGCCTGAGGAGTAGGGAAAATTCCTCTTCTTATGTGTCTGAGCTTGATTAATTAGGCTTCTCTGCTCCGTTTCAGCGATTTCTGCCACATTCACTAGTTCTTGAACTTTCTCAATTCTTAAATAGACCACTTGGTTGCGAATCCTTGGTTGTAGACCGTCTTGGAACTTCTTCGCTCTCATTTTCTCTGTTACTACTAAATGTGGAGCAAATCGAGTTAGTTCCATAAATTTCGCAGCGTATCGATCCAACGTCATGGTGCCTTGCATCAACATAGTAAACTCCATAGCCTTCTTCTGCTTGATGGACTCTGGGAAGAAACGGTCGTTAAACTCAGTTTTAAAATGCTCCCAGGTAGGTGTTAAATTCTCTCCAAACTCTTGTTTTAGTACTTTTCTCTTTGTATCCCACCATAAACCAGCTTTTCTTTATAATAGGTGGCCAGCATACTGTACCTTCTACGTCTCTGTACACCCACTAATTGCGAAAGTCCATTCTAAGTCCATAATCCAACGGTCCGCTTTCATAGCTCCTCCAGTCCCCATAAAATTCGGGTACTGATAGACCAAAAACTTCTCATAAGAACATCCCAATGTTCCTCCTCCCGTATTTGGATGGCATCGACTTTGCTCCATTTGGTTCTTCACTAGTTCAGTCATCTGGCGAATAGCCTCGGCTATCACCTGTCCTCTGTCTAACAGGACATTCGAAACCTCTTGTGGCGAGGCCTCGAGTCTCGAAGTAGAAGCACGACTCCTACTTCTAGCCATAATCTCCTAAAAAGCACAGAATTCCTTCATGAGTTATCCTAACCCTTCACGCTTTTCGCTCCATAACTTTCAATGTCAAATATCCAAACGGACTCTACTTTTAACCAATCATCCTCAGGGTATGAACCTATAGCTCCTAAAGGATCATAGCCTATGCCAGGTGATTCTTTTTCCTAGGACTCGTGGTTTCTTACCTAGAGACTTAACTGCTCTAATACCACCGTTGTCGGCGCCCCAGTTTGCGCTTGGCATCGTACGCAAACTGTGACGTCGGGAATGAGCATCACAGGGAAGTTCACCCCTCGTCTTATCGTTTATAGAAACTATATTTTTTTTTATTCATAGCGGATAAAGGTCAACCGCTTTCTAAGCGTGTATCACATGACTTAAAACAATAGCATCCCAAAATATTACAATATCATTAATATAAACATGAGGATCCTTTACAAAAGTTCATTCTTCCAAAACAACGGAAGACCAAAATACATGCAATAAAACAAAAGTTGCATGGAGGATCCCCAGCTATCACTGCCTAGTACAACGGCTCCTTCTTGATCTCCTTGAAGTTTGGGCCGTAATAGAGACGGTCCAACTCCAAGCCCGATCCCACCTCACAACTCATCCCGGAGGATGACTCATAAAGACGACCCACGGGGAGGGAATCATCCACGCCCAAAACTATACAACACCCGATAGGGCGTACTCCACATATATACGTAGTCAGAGATAGTGACTCCGCCGCCCAGCGGCTCAAGTAGTCCAGAGTCACTAGCTCGGAGGCAATGGACTCAGTCGGGCCCGTGGGAGTCCGAGGCACCATTGGTGGGGTCGTACTCATCTTGGTTGTCATCACCTGCGACTACTTCTATCATCCTAAAAAGGTGATAGTGGAGAAATAAACAAAGGAGTCAGATTTCGGGAGAAATCTCAGTAAGCACATTTATATCATAACAAAGCTATTTAAGCATATAGTTAAGTGAATAGCAGACGTTCAATCATACTTAATACATTATGGAACTCGTGACTTCATGATATGCACATGTTCATGCATATGTACGTGTCTTAAAATTTCTCTTTTTCCTTTTCGTATTCTTTTTATACACTTGTCCGTAATCTCAGAAAATAAAACCATGAAGCTTTCTTTCAAACAATTCTTTTTTTGCAAAAACTTTTCATTTTCTTATCTTAGGCACCACTTATCATATCATATATGGCCCGAAAGCCCATCTTTTGTCATGACCTCTATTGGACACCTCACGGTTCCCCTACGCACCGTGTTCCTGGTAGTTACAGTAGCACCTGGCGACCGTATCAAACCTAAGTAGCTACATTTCGCGCCCTTTCGCGCTCTTCATCACTCGGCGATTGATCACTCCCCGAGAGACTACAAACTTTTCTGTCGGTAAGGTTGAAGCCAACAGCGTCTGTAGGCACCTACTAGCTTTAGGTGCGACCATGCTCCAGACATCCTTTTGGAGCCATACATAGTCTGCCAACAGTTCTTCGTCGACCCAGGAGCTTTCACTCGACTTTAGCCACTCCTCAGTGAACAGTGAGTTCCACTGGGACACTACCCCGTCCCAGCCTTTGGGGTTCTTATAAAACTTTACTTAGTTTTTATTCTTTTGAAAACATGTTGAAAACATCATTTTCGTGCTATATGCATGAGACATGAGACTCATGTCACGGAACATATGCAACAGGTGACGAACATCACACTTACCCTACGTTAAGCTCTTTTAAACTTTTCGCACCTCATAATCCTACTCTTTTCTCTCCAAAATACTATAATGGGCCTCCAATGCACTTAGTGGTACTCGGCCCCTTCCCACTAGGGTTGGGCCGAGACCCTCCCTTACACTCTCCTAGCTTTTTGTCTTCTAATTTTCTCCAAGTACTCTAGTTCCATTCCAATCCTTTAAAAATGTTATCCTAACCCTAAAACAAAGCTTGGCCGAAATTTCTAGGCCTCCTGGGGTGTTATTTTGTTCACTTGTTCTTCTAAGATAATTTACTCAATGATTTCCATGAAAACCTTCAACCATGACAATATAACAATTTTATTCA
This sequence comes from Platycarya strobilacea, assembly GCA_036898215.1. Taxonomy (NCBI): domain Eukaryota; kingdom Viridiplantae; phylum Streptophyta; class Magnoliopsida; order Fagales; family Juglandaceae; genus Platycarya; species Platycarya strobilacea. The sequence continues at coordinate 29,857,098 of CM072548.1, read as the reverse complement.
TATGCATCTAATATCTCCAAAATTTTAAACATATCACCATCACATAATATAATAATTAAATCAATGATTTCCACCAAAGAGGTTCTCAAATCCGAAAATACATGCATGCAATACTCAGCAATTTCATTCCCCAAATCAAGACCTAACAAATATATGTTTACCTTAACTCAACTTATTAGTCATACCACATTCTCTTTCCATAACAAGTATTCAAAATCTCCACACGAAATAACCATTAATCTTAGCAAGATATTCACTCTTAGACATGGATATTTACTACTAAATAAATAGCACAAAGGCATCATCCAATTTTATGCTAGAGAACCTTCAATCATGCATGCACTTTCCTTCATTCCATTTCATGTTAAATAACTAACTAACCCATATATCATTTCAATTTCTCAACTTAGGAAATTGACATAACTTAAATATGGATTCTTACTAAACTAAACATGGCAAGTTTCTCTTCTAAAAAGATTCATTTTACCATATACATACAAGGAAACAAGCAAAGCAACCAAAATCACTCAAAGATATACTAAGATTGCTAAAAATAGGATAAGAATGTACTTACATCTTCATGAGCAATCCTTCCTCAAAATAGTTGTTCTAACTCTTTTCTACTTAGGATATAGTGAGGTTTAGAAGTTAGAAGAAAGTAGAACAAATGAAAGTTGAGGGAGAGGGGTGCTTGGCCGAGAGGTAGAATGAAAGGCTAGTATGTGTGTGCTTGTGAGCTAGCCAAATGAGGGATAGCTTCCCTCAAGAGTTTCAGCCATACACTCCTTTTCTAGGGGTCAAGGACAACTCACCATACTTTGATGTGAATGATACAAGACTAGGCATTGTTGGTTGCATGGGAGAAGAAAACAATGATGGGAGATGGGGGGAAATAGGAAACCGGATCCCCCTTGGCCTTCCAAGCTTCACCGAAACCTCTTCCCCTCTCAAGCTTCCTTATCTTGTCATTTCAACCCTACGACACACTCAACTATCCACTCTCAAGTCATTCTACAAGATTTCATAGCCATACCTTCGGGAAATTGAGCTTGCATGATCCGACCATACCTAAACTCCATGTGTCATCCGAAATGCTCCCTTCCTCCATCCTAGTTTTGCTTCTAATTCAAGCAACCTCCACTCCTTCCTCTTACACCACCATACCTCTTACACCTCTCACCTCATGTACTTTATTCGTTACATAAATCCAAGGTACACTTTTTCACTAGATTTGCAAGAAAAATCCTAGGAAATCCCAAAGTGGTGCACAAGACATCCACCCAGATCCCTCTTGCTTTCCTTCTTCCATTTTATTTTTTATTTTTTCTCATGACACCTCTCTTCTTGTGTCAATCACCTTGTCACCTTTCCCTTCCAAGATCCTATGATGATCATTAGCCTAGGTTAGAGAGAATGGGGTGGGAAAAACCCTTAAGGGTTTCAGCAATCACCCTAGCCAAATGCCCTCCTATTTCCTTTCCTCCCACTTTCCACTCCATTACACAAGTGTCATTCCCTAAACATGCCATGTACTAGTTAGGGTAAGTTAGATCATACCTTAGTACTTTCCAAAAATATTCCCAATGATGGAAAAAATCCCATCACAAGATTCTATACTCAACCTCACCACTCACCCACTAGTCAACTCGCACCTAATGGTAATCTCACATGTCTACCTACTAGTTGTAGTTGACTCACTAAGATTTCCTATGAGTGACAAGTGTCCCATGGGTAGGGTTTGGTGGGTCATGGGTCAACCTCTTGGGCTTGTGGGCTTGCCATTCCTTCATAGGCCCAATAGCTCATTCTAAGTTCCAAGGCCCAAATCTCGAGCCCATGCCCTTTTCTCATCTCATAATATATAATTATCCTAATTACACAGTTCACCACTCAATTAATACGATTACTTAATTAAATAATACGAGAAGAAGTTCTCGGGTCGTCACACACCACATCAAAAGGCAGGGAGATCACCATACCATCAGTGATCTAGAGAGTCTCTCCGAGCGTCAAACACGTCGACATTATCCTCACCTGCAATCGCTTCTTTCATCCCAACAAGAAACGATAGTAAAAATATAAAGGGATGAGATTTCAAGAAATCTCAGTAAGTACACAACTATCTCACCAAAATCATTTAAAGTATACATATAAGCGTATAACAAACAGAACATGTGTCATGCATATGTGACTAACGATTTAGCAAATGCATATGCTCATGAAGACCTTCATAAAAACTTGGCTTTCTTTCAATCTTGATACATATTCTTGCTTTTCATAAAAAATGTTCATCATATAACGTAATTCTTTTGACTCATGCTTTAGAAATCATTTTTCGTAAAACTTTTCGTTTCATTCATTATTTCTTATCTTAGGCGCCATTTACATATTCATATCCTTCTTGGGGCTCAAAAGTCGTTCTTGCCATGACTTCTTATTGGACACCCCACGGTTCTCCTACACAATATGTGTTCCCCGCTAGTTACCATATCACCCGGCAATACTCAAGCCTAAGTGATTACGTTACGCGTTACCGCAACACCCGTAGACTACTCAAGTCGGGGCGACTACGTTATCCGCTCTTCATCACTTGGTAACCACTCAAACCGAGCGACTACATCTTTGTTCTTATAACAGTATGACAAAAGCCAACACTGTCCTTAGGCATCCACTAGTTTTAGGTGCAACCACGTTCCGGATACATTTTTGAGTCATACATGATCTGCCGACTGTTTTTCATCGACCTAAGGATTTTCACTCAACTTTAGCCATTCTTGAGTGAAAGGGAATTTTACTGGGACATTACCCCGTCTTAGGTTTTAGGATTCTTATAAAAACTTTAATGCTTTTCTTTTTCTTTGAAAATATGTTTGACTCAAAAAAAGAACATGATTTTCATGCTTCATGAATGTGACATACAACCCTTAGTACTTAACATGCAAATCATGGGACTAGTTCAAGCACACACATAGCCATGTTCATTCACTATCAAACCGCCACATGATTGCATCCATAACTTAAATAAAAGCACATAAAAGGGCCTAATAGGCAAAGAGGAGTACTCGGCCTTCTCCACTAGGGTTGGGCCGAAACCCTCCATGTAACAATCTAAGGTTTTCTTCTTCTATCTTTGTCCATGTACTCAAATAAGCCATAGTAAAATCAATTTAAACATTTTTAGCATCACTAAAAGTGGTTGGCAGAACCCTATAATCCTTAGGATTAATATCTTAATCACTTCTCCCCCCAACCAAATAGCATACTTAATCCTTCCTAGGAAAAACCGAAAAAGAATCATGCTATTAGATCCTCCTAGTTTTCATACTTCTAAACTTTTCAAATATTTAAGGCTTAATCATCACATGAAAAAATAGTTGATCATTGAAAAACCCAATCCTAAAAATCATCAAATCTGAAACTCATATATGCACCAAATCAATCCTTTTCAACTCCAAACTTTATCTTAACATGCATGCATTTTGTCACCATTTATCATATCAATCATGCTTCATTCATCCCTTGTAACAAAGTAACTAAATCCACCAATATAATATAAATGTTAAACCTAAAATGACACATTAACCAAGCATGAATTTTGTAACTAAATATGCAAACCATTTCTTCAAGTAATCTAACCTAGCATCACGAAATATCCAACAAGCTTAATCTTAGTCATGCATGCATTTTTATCACTACCATATTAATATGCTTCATTTTCCTTTCCATCAAATTGGCTAAATCCACCTACATAATATGAATTCAAGCCTAAAATAACATATGGACTAAGCATGGATTTGTAACTAAATAAACAAAGCATTTCTTTTAAGAAAACCTAGCCTAGCATCACCAAGCATTCAGCAATCAATACAACCACATTCACTCAAATACATATACAAGAAATGGTAAAGTTAAGATAAAGGTGCACTTACAATACTCCAAATGTACATAGAATAGCTCTGAAAAATATATAAAATAACCCATTAAAATAAACTACAAGCATATAGTTAAAGAGAAAATCTTAAAAGTATAAATCTAGGTGTGTGTGTGTGTATGTGATATAACCTAAGTTTCTATACATGAAATAGGTTAGGGTTTAGCTTATCTTTTCAAGTATGCTTCCACTCAAGAGCACTTTGCTCAAACTCCACTATACTGGGGATATTGTGTGCTTAGAAGATAGAAGGACACAAAGCAAAGTGAGAGTGGAAAGGAGAGTGTTGCCGTGGGTGTGGTGTGGGTGTGTGTGTGAAAACGTGAAACCAAAAGACATGGAAGAGTGAGTATAAGACCATTTGGCAAAGAGGACTTCTAGGTGTTCTAGGCACTCATTCCTTTAGTTTAGGATTGACATTTGATGGGTTGAAGCCCTTTGATTGACCCTCATCACTAGAGCACAATCATGCCTAAAATTAGCTTGTACTTAGGTTGAAACTTCCTTCCCTTTTTCTTCTATGACCGGCACCTAACATGGGTGAAAAATCTTCTTCTTCCTTCACATCACACCTCACACACACTCACCAATCACTTCATAAGTCATTCACCAAGATTTTATAATCAAATTTGGGAAAATGGTCATGCCATACTCGGTCAAGCCATTCCTTACCCAATCTGAAACCCACCTCCCTTTTCCAAGGGTTTTCTTCCCTCTTACTTGTTCCATCAATCACCACTCTATCACATACTCTTACACAGATAAGTGTCAACCACTATTGCACAATCTAACTTGTCAAAATCACTTAGATTTAGGAAAGATCTAGGAAGACTAAAATGAGATGATCGGCTATACCAAGCCAAGCATTACCCAATACGTTTCTCTCTTCCTCAAGCTAATTCTTCTCTTCAATGATGATTATCTTTGACTAAACACTCACCACCTCAAAGTCACATCATCTTACAAGATCTATCAATTGTCATTTTGCCTAGATTTGGAAACAATGCATGAAAAAACACAATGAGGGGTTTGGCTAAGGCATTCACCAAAATTCCTTTGTTCCCCACTTCCATTTCCATTAAATCCCTAATGTGTCAATCATCTATATTTGGTATACTCCTAGGAAAACTAAATTGGAAGACTCCTTCTTGCCTCCCACGCCCACCATACCATCCAATGATGAGAAAATCTCATTTTGGTTCCAACAGTCTTCCTTCCAAGAAAGTCACTAGTCAACCCTCCATCTACTAGTCTTTGAAAACTCACTAAAGTTGTTCTAGGTGTGACATGTGTCCCTTATATGGGCTTTGTTGACTATGGATCCATCACTTGGACCTATGGGCTTTTGCCACTCCACTTTGGGCCAAATACCTAAACCATGCTCTCAAAGCTCAAATCTCAGCCCAACTTCAAGTGCTCAATTAATTAAATCACCAACATTACCCATATAATAAATAAATAAAATAATAAATCAGAGTAGAAAATATGAGTCGTCACAAATCAGTTTCTAGTATTATGTTTTATCAATTGATAAAATTACTTCCACATGCTAGTAGTCCTCCAAATTTATGTTAGCTTATCATTATCCAACCTTGTTAACCTTGGAAAATTTGATTGGCTCAGGACAAACTGGTTTTGGGCTTGATAGCAACCTAAACCCATTTAAAACCCAAAATTGAGGCCCATTCAATTAAGGCCCACGAATTTGGCCATCTTGGCTTTGATTCTTGACTAAATTCTTCACCCGAACATTGGCTGATTAGATTAGTTCAAAGGGACTAGGGGGTACTTGAACTGTAGGGCTAAAGGGGCCACCTCACTCTTTCAACCTTACACTCCACCTATGAGATAATATCTTGGGTTAATGTTTGTTTATTCATTTGGGTAGAAAAGAACAAAACTCGGGCTTCAATTGAGCCTTATCCTTTGCCATAAGTTGTTAAGAAGGTCTCTAGCCCTCTTCCCATGAAAACAATCCCTTATTTACACTTTTCCTTGGAAGAGCACTAAACATGCTTTCAGACAGATTTTCTGTGCTATTTTGCAGCCCTAATTAGAAGCTTTTTTAAGTGTTTTATCACAACCCTTTCTTCATGAAAGTTATTCCTTTTTTAACTCATTTGTTTACACTAAGTGTTTAAATAGGTGTGAAATTTCCTGAGTTGACAAAATATTGTTGATAAGTGTAATTTTTACATGAATTTTATTACTCTTTTATTTATTAAAATTGCAAGTTTATTATTATTTCTTTTGATTTGATTTTGATTTTTTCTTACTTATTTGTATTAAAAGGAAATGAGAAGGAATTACTCCATTGTGGGTCTTGATGAGTGTTGCATTTTAATCTCAACGTGAATTTATTCGTCAGGGTTCACGGCACTTTATCTTATTCATAGGCCCATGCATGCTGGCACGTACTAAAAGGCATGGCAATTTACCAAAACGTGCACTTGCACTTCAACTAAAAGGAGCCGTAACTCATTCTTCTCAATTGGGCCCTATACATAGCTATGCATTCCACTTCAAAGTGCCACTTCATCTCATTCAACAACATTGGCCCGCTTGCAATTTTATCAATACACGGCAATTCAATTAGAATTTAAAAAGGAGAGGGACACATTTGGTAAATCAACGAAGTGGCAAGACATATACATATATATGTATGTATATATATATATATATGAGCTTATACATTCGGCACCGGATACCGAAGACACTAGACCTGGAGAGAAAGCCGAGAGGCACTATGCAGTTGTTGGAGATTTTCTTTGGAGTTTTTTAGAGAAAGAGAATCTGAAGGACAGGGGCGAGAGTTGCATATTTTATCAACCAACTCTAATGACAAATATGAGTTTTATTTGTTTTCTTTTTAATTTTTTAATTTTTTTATGAACTAAATTTTATTTCTAGGGTTTCGATGTAGTCTAGCATTGAACATACAGTTTATATTCTTAATTATTTTATTTTTAATATTTCCATAATTGAGTATTTAATTCTTATTCTTAATACTTACAAATTTTTATGAATTATTGTTTGATCAATAGAATTACAATGAGACCGAGACGTAATTTGTGGTTTTAGTTCTAGAATTAAATACCATTAGTTGAGCAAAAGTAGAGATGCTTTATTGCGACTAGTCTGGTTTTTTAGAAAATTCAAAATATATAATGAGTCTCCAATTAATGAAATTCGCATAGAGATATGAAATTATTAGTTGGAGATATTTTTGATATTATTCGAGAGAAGATATTGAATAGTTAAGGAATTTTAATCATCAACGGGAGATTATTGAAATTTAATAATTAGGAAGAATGAGTTGTGTGGAATTTGCTAGGTGAAATCAACTGCTCTAGATCCATTCTTATTATATTTTCATACACTTAAATTTTAAGTTTTGTTATTTTCTTTATTCGTATATTTATTTTTATTAAGTAGTTTAATTTAATTTAAATAGTAGAAACGTTAAATTTGATTTTGGTATTTAGTAACATAGTTAATCCCTGTGGGTTCAACATCCATTTTTTATAAAATATTTTACTACTTGTTACGATTACGTGCGCTTGCAAATTATTTTACGTGAACAACTGTCAACGGGTAGCGGTCAGGGCTAACGATTTAATCACCAGAGTGCACCAGGCACTAACATCGATGGTGCCACATTTCAGTTCTAGAGGGGTCCACACGAGTGTGGTACTCGAGGTATAGGGTCCAAGGACACATACAACGCATTCACTAGTGCAGATACTTGTGTTGTGATGCAGTAATCAGCAAGGACACATGGCTCTTTAGAACCGATATAGCACCCTAGAAGTTGAGTTAAGCAGTTAAAGAAGAAGTTTCAACTCAAGTCCATGTTAAGTAATGTTTCACATCAAGTTCATGTCAAGTCAAGTCTCAGTTTAGGATTAGTTCAGTTTAAGCAAGTCAAGTTCAGTTCAAGTTTCACTTTGAGTTATGTCAGTTATGCCATGCTATATGTTAAGTTATGCTATAACTATTTATGACTTTAATTATGCATCCCTGGTTTAATTGTCATGCATGCATATTTAACTTGTGTGGAGGTTTTCTTTTAACTTGCTGAGAATGTAACCAAATCTCACTGTGGTCCTACTATCATTTCTCACAATTGGTAGACATTGTCTCGGGACCTTAAGGAGAACCAGGAATCGACCAACTAGAAACGGTTGACTAGGCGACAATGCAACGTAGATGATAGCATAGTAGTTATCTCAGATCACTTTTTATACTTATGGTATTTATTGTACACATTCCTTTTGGACTGATGTTGTGATTATGGTTGTGTAGTATGTATTTTGAGTATGGATCATGTTTTAAGTATTTGGGATATTTTAATTTGGTGCGTAGTATTGCTAAGGAAAAAAATTTATCCGCTGCGATTATTATATACTGCTAGATGCATACTAGATGCATTGCATCTTTATTTGTCATGAATGGGGGCAAGTGACCTTGTGTTGTATGTCTCAATGCTTCAGATGTCCGTCCGATCCCAAACGGAATCTAGAGATGTTACAGGGTGGTATCAGAGTAATACATCTCTTGGTTATAAATCCACATGTCCTTAGGGAATGCACCAAATATTAGGCTTGAAATCTTAGTCTTTCTTAAGCTTGAATTTCTTGAAGTATGAAAGGTAGTACGTGGTTGTGATACATGTATGCATGTGTTTCAGGTAGGAACAAATGACTTGTGGTAGAATACCTTGGAATGTTGAGGATGACTTTAATCGAGAGAATCAAAATTGTCCCATAGATGGAGGATTAGCTGAAGCTATACGTATGCTGACTAACGTGCTTAGACATCAGCAAAAGCAGCAAGTGCACATACCCAGACCCAAAGTTAGGAGTTGTCCAAATGAGAAGTTCTTAATCCATAGTTACCCAAATTTTTTTCCAGTAATGAAGGGCCACTGAGAGTTGAGAAATGGGTTATGGATCTTGAAAGGATGTACGAGATTTGTGGATATATTGAGGACCATAAGGTTTTTATGCTAGATACCTATTCCAAGGAGAAGTCGAAATATGGTGGGATACACATAGAAAGCTTCTAGTTAAGGAACTAGGAAGTCTGGTTGCATTTGACATGGGAAAGATTCAAGGAAGAGTTCGATAATAGATTTTTTCCAAATTCAGTCAAGCAGTTGAAGGCGCAGGAGTTTACATCTCTAACTCAAGGTAGTTTGATCTTAGAGCAGTACGCCATTAAGTTTATGGCGTAAGGAAGGTTTGCACTGCACTTGATTTCTACTCAAAGGATGCAAGCACAAAAGTTTCAAGTAGGACTTTAGCCTAGGATCCATAGTCAAGTAGTTTGCCTTAGAATAGAGAATTACCAAGAGGTGGTAAATGTCGCTGCCATAGCAGAGGAAAAGTAGAAGAGTTTAACCGCCCTGATCATTGTGGAAAGAAAAAGGCTTCATTGTATGCTAGGGAAGAAAGTTTGAAAATGAAGAAGATGCTTACTATACTAGACAAAGGAAAAGGCATCGAGACGGGAAGTTCAATGTCGACCACATATCCAATATGTGGGATGTGGGGAAAGAACCATGGAGGCAAGTGTAAACTCACATTAGGACTTTTTTTTTGGATGTGGCCAACCTGATCACTTGATCAAAAAAATTGTCCCAAGAGAGCTTTGAAGAAAAGGGATTGTTCCCAGCAAAGATTCAAAACCAAAGTTGCGGCCTCCAGTGCCAACTTGAGTGTATGCAGTCACTTTTGGAGAGACAGACCTTGACGCCCCAAGAACATATAGAACAGATGCTATTCCTAGTATATCTTTAAGACCTATGTGTTGTTAATCTTAATTAAGTTTGAATTGGATTGCATTTGATGGTATTATTGCATTATTGTTGATTTGAGATAATGTCAAGTCGTTGAGGTTTGTAGTAACTAGTATGTTGTTTGTTTCAAGTGAGTCCTTGTTTTTAGAAGTTATGGTATTACATGAGAGTTTAGTTCGAAAGCCAACAATTACCCAAGTGGTTAGAGTAACAATTCTTATTAAGAGTATTATTATTCATACCAGTATAGATATAGAATACTTTTTAGTAATATGAGGCAAAGAAGATGATTGGAAGTAAGCACTAATTATCAATGCGACATCAAGTACCACCCCGGAAAGGTCAACATAGTTGCTGATGCTTTAAGTCGTAAGAGCATATTAGAAGCTACATTTGTTTTGTTGTCGGAAATAAACTCCCTCTTATGTAGTATGAGGAAAATGTTGATCGGGAGTCATAGTCAAGAAATTTTGCTAACTATTGCCCAAGAGTTCATTCCATTGGATTGGGAAGAACTAAAAGACCGTCAGAAGAAAGACAGTAAACTTACAGAAGTCGTGAGGAAAATCGGAAAGTCAAAAGGACCCATGGACTTTAATCTTAGAAAGGATGGGATTTTGTGTTATAAGAACGGAAGGGTTATCCTAGCAGACCACAAGTTAAAGGAAAACATGCTGAAGGAACCTTATAACACACCTTACACTACTCATCCCGATAGTACAAAGATTTATCAAGATTTGAAGCAACATTTATTGTAAGAAGGAATGAAGAAGGATGTAGTAGAGTTTGTGAACAAGTGTTTCATCTATAGATTAGTTAAAGCAGAAGACCAAAAACCGTAGGTGAATTACAGTCACTACCAATCTCGGATTGGAAATGGGGAGGATATCTTGATGGATTTTATAATGGGTCTTCCAAGGACCTCAGCTAGAAATTATACTATTTGGGTGATAATTGATCGTTTGACGAAAAGTGCTCACTTCATACCCGTCAAGAATACAGATTCTCTAGATAGATTGACAAGAGTTTACATGGTAGAGATTATTAGATTGCATGGAGTACCTAAGACGATTGTGTCAGATAGAGACTCTCGTTTTACGTCACAATTCTGGAAAAGTTTATGAGACTTGAAATGAGTTCTCATTTCAATTTCAGTAGTGCATACCACCCATAAATAGAAGGGCAAACAAAAAGGACATTTTAAACATTGGCAAGAAATGGAACGCTTGGCGCATCACCATATGCACATTTTAGATATTGATAGTAAAAGAGTGAGTTATGAGAGGAAGGTGTTGCCTCATGAAGAACGTTAGCAACCTCTGCACTCGATTACGTGGTTAGACCAAGATAGCTTCAAGGCTAGGATGGCACGAGGCCAAGTAGAATCCAACGGAGCAGCAAGGAAGCGTGTCACAGTCACCAATGCTAGCCCAAGACGTCAGGTTCATCTATATCATGAACTCATCGTGGACGTTTGCTGATTGAGGGTCAAGAGTCAAAGACCGACAATGAAGGGGTTGTGAAGCATGCCAACCTAGGTTACTATGGCAACGTGGCATATTATTCAGAGAACGACGCAATGTACTGCTTACCGTAGTAGGTCATGCCGATGGACAACGATGCACCACACCAAATCTCACCCATGACGAGGCGTTCAGTGATGGACAGTAGGTTTGATGAGCATCATATTCTCCCTATCTTATTGATGGTTACCAGCATCGATTTCATCCTGAAATCTTTTTTTTAGGATGGGAGAATGTAACAGCTTGCTAGAAATTTCATTGGTGGAAATTCTATTGGTTTTAGTAACCTCGTGAAACTCCATAAGTTTTCAAAAATTGACTAATCATATAGGTTTTAATCTGTCAATATAGTGAGTGTTATCACTTACCATGGTACCAGAAATACGTTTTTTTTATTATTTGAGGTAGTTAGAAGAGTCTGATTGCATTATGGTATACACCTTTAGACTTAGATGATTACTTAGAATTTTATGGCGCGATATTCCATTTTTCATATTTTGGACGAAACCCCTATTCGAAATTGTGAAATTATTCTAAAGAGGACTTTGGGGTTGGTTTTCGTTAAGCGAATTTCACAGTTAGGTTTGCATGAATATTTAGGATTTTTCAATGCAAAATTTATTGTTCACTTTTTTGGAGTGAATAGTAACCTTGATAAGCGCACCAAATGCAATGTTTTTAAAATTACAGTATGGAATATCCAAATTAGGTAAGAGAAGTTTTATTTAGACATTTGGCAAGATCTTAATTATACATAGAGTGAATAGTACTAGACACTTGGCACCATAAAGAACATTTAATGGATATGAAGGAATCCAGATGTGAAATCATGCCTCCTAAGCAAAAGGCCCTATTCCATCCGACCTATAAATTGTGCCAAACCTAAGAGGATTTACACCCAAGTAAAAATCTATAAGCTTGGAATCCAACCAAGAACCCAAAAGTGTGGTTAAAATCGAATTCCTAAACAGTTTTATCCAAATCCTAAAGTTTACCTCCAAACTCTAAAGGAATCAGTTTCTGGTATTGTGTTTTATCACTTGATTATTAGTCCTTCAAATTTATGTTAGAGCATCATTATCCAACAATGTTAACCTTGGATAATTGATTGAGCCAAGAGAAACTAGATTTGGGCTTGATAGCCACCTAAACCCTCTTAAAACCCAAAATTGAGGCCCATTCAGTTAAGGCCCTTTAAGGCCCATGAATTTGGCTATCTTGTCTTTGATTCTTGACTAAATTCTTCACCCGAACATTGGCTGATCAGATTAGTTTTAAGGGCCTAGCGGGTACTTGAACTATAGGGCTAAAGGAGCCACCTCACTCTTTCCACCTTACACTCCACCTATGAGATAATATCTTGGGTTGATGTTTGTTTATTCATTTGGGTAGATAAGAATGAAACTCAGGCTTCAATTGAGCCTTATCCTATGCCATAAGTTTTTTAAGAAGGTCTCCAGCCCACTTCCCAAGAAAACCATCCCTTATCTACAATTTTCCTTGGAAGAACACAGAAAACGCTCTCGGACAGATTTTTTGAGCTGTTTCGCAATCCTGATTAGAAGCTTTTGTAAGTGTTTTATCACAACTCTTTCTTCATGAAAGTTATTCCTTTTTTAGTCTAGTTTACATAAATATCTTATTCATTCTATTTGGATGTCGTTTGGTTGGTAAAATATTATTTAAACCCCATAAAGGTCATATAGGGCGATAAACTGGAGAGTTGTTATGTTTTGGAGTTTTTGATCAAGCTAATGGATAGATCATGGTTCAAAATATTTATGGAGTATTTTTAAAATGTTTATGTGATTATTGGTTGAGTATTTGTGGCATTATTAAAGGTGTTGATGAAAGAGTTTCTTTAATTTGAAAACCATAAACTAGAAGAGAAAAACAGTTTCGTTTTGACTAAGTTTAAATCTTTTGTGGTTGAAACCTATTCCAATGGCTTTAGTAATTTTATTGGAGAATCCTAAACCTCTTATATACATGTTAGAATATTATTTTAAAGATATAAAATTTTATACAAAAAGATATTTGGATAGGCCAAAGTGATGATGTTCTTGGCTAAAGTCATGTTTTGGTTGACTATTAACCATTTGATCTTGATTTTAAAGCGTGTATATGTTTTAGGACACCTTTTTAAACCATGTGATTTTTTATTTTGATGATCTTATATTTTTAAATCATGGATCAAGAGGTTTATCAAACCATGTTAGAAACATAAATATGTTATTGAACTTAGAAAAAAAATCAAAAAGTTCAGGTATGATTTTAATGATTTTGATGACTAGTGTGCATGATTCAAAACATTATTATTCTTAGTATTAGGCTATGATTACATTATAAGAAATATGTTGGTTTAACAATGAGATTTGAAGTTTCAAAGAATATTGTTAGTGATTCAGTTCTAACTTTTAGAAATCAGTATTTTCAGTTCCTCCTGATCACACTTGTTTTTTTTTTTAAAAGCAAAAATCAAGGTAAGTTAGTTGTAGTTTATTGTGTATGTGTGAGAAGTAAACGAACTATAGTGTTTGTGTATTATTTGTGCCATGCCAAGTTGTTACATATTTATTTATTACACATAATTTATTTTGAATACAGTTTGTTTATTTCGAGAACAGTCATGTCAAGTTATTCATCTTAATCACGACCCTAAGTGCTAGGATGGGGTAATATCCTAGTGAAACTCCTTTGTTCACGCTGAGTGTTTAAATAGGTGTGAAATTTCCTGAGTTGACAAAATACTGTCAACAGGTAGCGGTCAGGGCTAACAAGTTAGTCACCAGAGCACACCAGGCACTAACATCGATGGAGCCACATTTCAGTTTTAGAAGGGTCCACACAAGTGTGGTACTCGAGGTATGGGGTCCAAGAACACATACAATGCACTCATAGTTGGTGCAGATACCTATGTTGTGATGCACAGTAATCGGCAGAGACACATGGCTCTAGAGATGTGACGACCCAAGATTTTTCAGTTCGTATTATTTAATTGAATATTTACCTTAATTAAGTAATTTATTAATTAATTAGATTATGTATAATGGAAAGTAAGGAAAAAAGGCATGGGCTTAAGATTAGGGCCTTGAATGTTAAAATGAGTTAATGGGCCTAAGAAGGAATAGAAAGCCTACAAGCCCATGAGATTGACCCATGACCCACCAAGCCCACACATGGGACACTTGTCACCCATAGGAAAACCCTAGTGAGTCAACTACAACTAGTAGGTGGGAATGAGAAATTACCATTAGGTAAGAGTTGACTAGTGGGTGAATGGTGAGATTGAGTGTGAAATCTTGTGATAGGATTTTTTCCATCATTGGAATATTTTTGGAAAGTACTAAGCTATGGCCTATTTTACCTTATCTAGTACATGATATGTTTAGTGGAATGACACTTGTGTAATGGAGTGGAAAGTGGAGGAAAAGAAATGGGGAGGTCATTCGGCTAGGGTAGTTGCCGAAACCCTTAAGGGTTTTTCTTATGCCATTCTCACCAATCTAAGCTAATGATCATCATAGGATTATGTAAGAGGGAAGTGACAAAATGATTGACAAGTGAAGAGAGGTGTCATGAGGAAAAGGAAAGGAAAAAGGAAGAAGAAAAGCAAGGTGGATCCGGATGGGAGGTTGTCGTGTGTATCCATTGGAGCTTTCCTAGGACTACTTGCAAATCTAGTGAAAAGAATACCTTAGACTTGTGTAAGGGACAAAGTACATGATGTAAGGTGTGTAAGAGGAATAGTGCTATAAGGGAATGAGTGGAGATTGCTTGAAATGGAAGCAAACTAGGAATGGCGGGAGGGAGAATTTCGGATGACATGTGGAACCAAGGCATGGCCGGATCATGCAAGCTCTTTTTCCCGAAGGTATACCATGGAATCTTGTAGATTGACTTGAGAATGGATGGTTGAGTGTGTCATAGGGTTGAAATAACAATAGAATGAGGCAAGAGAGGGGAGGAGGTTTCGGTGGAAACCTTGGGAGGCAAAGGGATTCAGTTGCTCACTTCCCCCATTTCCCATCATTGTTTTCTTTTCCCATGCAACCACCCATCCCAAGTCTTATGTCTTTTAAATCAAGGTATGGTGAAGTGTCCTTGACCCCTAGAGAAAAGTGTATGGCCGAAACCCTTCAAGAGACCACCCCTCACTTAGCTACCTCACAAACACACACATGTTCCTTTCTCTCTACCTCTCGGCCAAACACCATTTCTCCCTCAACTCTCATTTGTTCTACTTTCTTTTAACTTCTAAACCTCAATATATTTCTAGAATAAGAGAACTAGAACAAACATTTTGAGAAGGAATTGCTTTTGAAGAAGTAAGTGCATTATTATCCTACCTTAGCAATCTTAGTATACCTTTAAATGAATTTGATTGTTTGGTTTGATTCTTTTGTGTGTATGTTGAAAATTAAACCTTTAGAAAGAAAACTTGTCATGTTTAGTTTAGTAAAAATTCATGTTTAAGTCATGATATTTTCTTAAATTGAGAAGTTGAAATGATATGTGGTTTAGATAGTTACTTAACATGAGGTAGAATGAAGGAATTGCATGCATAATTGTAGGTTTACTAGCATGATGTTGGATGATGCCTCTAGTGTTATTTATTTAGGGGTAAAAATCCATGCCGAAGCTTAGATATCTTGTTAAGAGCAAAAATTATTTCATGTGGTGAAATTGAATATTTGATATGAAAGAAGATTATAGTGTGATCAATATGATGAGAAGAGATGAAAATATATGTTTGCTAGATTTTAACTTGGAGATGAAAATGTTGGGTTATGCATGTATACTTTTCGGGATTAAGGTTTTCTTTGAGTGGAATTATTGATTTGATTATTGTGCTATGTTATGGTGACTTGTTTAAATATTTGGAGACATGAGATGCATATGAATAAAATGGTTGCTTTAGCATGATTGGTGGTTTTTACTTAATTCTTTGGGTGAGTTATCTTGGAGGAAAAAGAATGAATAAAATATTAAACTAAAAGACCTAGAGTTTTCGGCCAAGCCTTGTTCTAGGGATAGGAAAATACATAAAGTAATTGGAGTTGAATTGGAGTGCTTGGAGCAAATTAGAAGACGAAAGGCTAGGAGAGTGTAAAGGGAGGGTCTCGGCCCAACCCTAGTGGGAAGGGGCCGAGCACCCCTAAGTGTGGTAGAGGCCCATTAAGTATTTTGGGAAAGAAATGAGCAAGATTATGAGGTGCAAAAAATTTTAAGGAGCTTAACGTGGAAGAAGCTTTATGTTCATCACCTATTTTATATGTTTCGTGACATGAGTCTTACATCTCATGCATACCGCACGAAAATCATGTTTTAAACATGTTTTTAAAAAAAAATTAATTAAAGTTTTATAAGGACCCCAAAAGCTGGGACGGGGTAGTGTTCCAGTGAAACTCCCCGTTCACTCAAGAGTGATGAAAGATGAGTGAAAACCTCTGGGTTGACAAAGAACTATTGGCAGACCATGTATGGCTCCAAAGGGATGTCCGGAGCATGGTCGCACATAAATTTAGTTAGTGCATACAGGACAGTATTGGCCTTAGCCTCACCGATACAGAAAATTTTGTAGTCGCTCAGTGAGTGATCAATCGCCGAGTGATGAAGAGTGCGAAAGGGCGCGAAACGTAGCTACTTAGGTTTGATACGGTCGCTGGATGCTACGGTAACTAGCAGGAACACACGGTGCGTAGGAGAGCCGTGAGGTGTCCAACAGAGGTCATGACAAAAGATGGGTTTTCGGGCTATATATGATATGATAAGTGGCGCCTAAAATAAGAAAAACGAAAAGCATTTGTGAAAAGAGGAATTTTGAAAGAAAGCTCAAGTGTTTTTGTTTTTTGAGATTCCGAACAAGCATATGAAAAGAACATGAAAAGAAAAATAGAAATTTCAAGATATGAGCATGTGCATACCATGAAGTCATGAGTTTCATAATGCATAAAATATGACTGATTGTTTGTTATTCATTTATCTGTATGCTTAAATTGCTTTTGTTATAATATAAATATGCTTACTAAGATTTCTCCCGAAATCTCACCCATATTTATCTTTCCACTATCACTTTTTTGGGATAATAGAAGTAGTTGCAGGAAATGACAACCTTGAAAAGTATGACCCTAGAGACGATGCCTCGGACCTCCACGGGCCCTACTGAGTCCGTCACTTCCGAGCTAGTGACTCTTGACTATCTGAGACGCTGGGTGGTAGAGTCACTACCTCTGGCTACATATGTTTGTGGTGTATGCCCTATTGGATATTGTATAATTCTTGGCATGGACAATTTCCTCCACGTGGGTCGCCTTTACGAGTCATCTTCTGGGATGAGTTGTGAGGTGGGACTGGCCTTGGAGTTGGACCGCCTCCATTACGGTCCAAGCTTCAAGAGGATTAAGAAGGAACCCTTGGACTAGGGAATGATAGCTGGGGATCCTCCATGCAACTTTTGTATTTATTTGCATGTATTTTGGGCTTCCGTTGTTTTGGAAGAATGAACACTTATGAAGGATCCTTATGTTTATATTAATAGTAATGTTATATTTTGGGATGATGATTGTATTACGCCATGTGATACCCGCTTAGAAAAGGTTTGACCTTTATCCGCTACGATGAAAAAAAAATCCAGTACACGATAAGACGATGGGTGAACTTCCCTGTGATACTCATCCCTGACATCATAGTTTGCATGCGATCCTAAGCGCAAGCTGGGGCGTCGACAAGAGAACCCTTGTAGCACCTTAGAAATTGAGTTAAGCAGTTAAAGAAGTTTCAATTCAAGTCCATGTTAAGTAACGTTTCAGATCAAGTTCATGTCAAGTCAAGTCTCAGTTTAGGATTAGTTCAATTTAAGGAAGTCAAGTTCAGTTCATATTTTAATTTGAGTTATGCCATGCTATATGTCAAGTTGTGCTATAATTATTTATGACTTTGATTATGTATCCATACTTTAACTGTCATGCATGCATCTTTAACCTATGTAGAGATTTTCTGTTAACTTGCTGAGATTTGTAACCAAATCTCATTGTGGTAGTCCTCACTCATTCCACCCGAATGGTAAATTTTGTCTCAGGACCTGAATGAGAATCAGGAATCGACCAGTTGAAAACGGTCAACTAGATGACAATACAACATAGATGATAGCATAGTTGTTATCTCATATCACTTTTTGTACTTATGGAGTTTGATCTCTAGCACTCTGTTGATCACAGCCTCTTTGGACTGATGTTGTGATTATGGTTATTTAGTATGTATTTTGAGTATGGATCTTGTTTTAAGTATTTGAGATATTTTTAATTTGGTGCATAGTATTGCTAAAGAAAGAAATTTATCCGTTGTGATTATTGCATACTGCTAGATGCATGCTAGGTGCATTGCATCTTTATTTGTCATGAACGGAGACAGGTGACCTTATGTTGCATGTCCCAACGCCTCAAATGTCCGTCCGATCCCAAGCTGAATATAGGAGCATCACATTTTAAGACAAAAAATGTAAAAATTATCCAGATATCCAATTTGGATTTGGATTAATCCAGGCAGATAACTACCATTGATTTGGAATCCGAATCCGGATATGGTTATGGCCAAATATCCGATTCTGTATCCAATTGCACACCCCTAATCCTAAGGGTCGTGCCAAGAAACTCGATCGGGGGCAATTTAGGCCAATTAATGTCATTCCACTTTTCTTAACTAAAGATTGTGAGACAAAGTGTTTATTTTGTGAATATCTCGGGACAACAAACTACAATGCAGCACCCACCACCTCCAACGCGGCAATATAATTTACACAACCATACGAATTGTAAAAAAACCTGTTATTAAAGATGGCATCTTCTTTATAGTAGATAGATGAGAACTAAATATTGTCCTAAGACTTAATTTTTTTTCTCATTTTTGCGTTGTGTTTGTTGTTATAAGTTGTTTGTTTAAAAATTCTACCCCCTCGTCACGAATCTTGATTTTCTTATGTTAATGAGATGTATGCTTGAGTAGTAAAAAAACAAGAAGCAATATAAATCCAATCTAGCCTGGCAAGGAGAACAACGATTATGCATGAACACAAATTTTCATCTCATTTCATTATTATAACTTTCTTAAATTTTTATATAAAATATAATAAACAATCAAGTTTTTTTAATTTCAAAATAATAATAATATTAAAAAATAATATTCTAATAATATTTTATTCAAATTTTAACTTTCATTTAAAACTAATTTATTTTATCTCACTGTCCAAACAACAACGTAAATCTAACACGGCAAGGGGGAACGACGATGGGCATAATAAGTTAAACCATGTTAAATGCAATTAATTCAAGTCAAATTGATACGATGAATGTTACCCAATAGTGGAAAACATCTATAAATAACCCTCCAATTGCCTGTGGGCCCGAATGGCACCACCCCTATTTAATAAGCCCTATAAATAACCCCTTATGTTTATGATCTTCTTCAAATACAGGCTCAAACAACCTATCTTACCATTAATAATGAAGGCCCGCTATCTTTGTAAGAGCATTTATATTGAGTACATCAACTGCTATTAATCTCTAAATAATAGAGTTTGATTAGGAGTTTTACTCAAAAACCAACCCTCATTCGGATCCCCATAATAAAGGATGGGTTGGGTGTAAGGATACTACAGTAACTCCCTATATTTGGGAGGTTATTATTCAGCCCATATCAAATTTTAAGTACGTTTTATTGAGAATAATTAAAGATGTGAAAATAAAATAGTAGAAAAATTAATAAAAAAAGAATAAAAGAATATTATTTTAATAAAATAAAGAAAGATAGGCAATAGGATATCAAAAAAAATTGAGCACGAGTAAAATTTAAGAAAAACCTATGGCTTTTAGTTAAAATTTGGAAAAACAAATTGGGGAATAGGATGTAGATACTCTAAAGAACAAAAGCTGGCCTTACCTTTGGGCATTGGGCAGGCATAAGCCCCACCATACATGGCTTTTAAGACTTTGCAAAGACCATAGGTTTTTGGCAAACATACCTAATCTTTGAAGTATTAACAGATAGCCAACATGACACAATTGCGTATTAGCAAGCCCATCAAACAACCAAGAATCATTACCAAGTGTTCGAGAATATTATCAACAAATGATAAGGCCCTAAATACAGATCGCTCGACAGTCATGGACTACAAATCCATTGGTGCTAAGCTTGGAATATTAGATTCCCTCCGAGCTTAGAAATGCACCAATTGTAAGACAAACAATATCATTTCATGACACATTTCTAATGCAGGTTTGCTTAATTTGGATCCTAGCTATAAAACGAGTACCAATATAACAAGTCATTCAATCAACATTGAATTGTCCAGCTGGATCAGGTTCACAAGCCAACACAAAGGAAATAAAAAGGGAATAAATAAAACTGCAAAGACACCGTCACAAGACAATCTTTAAAAATAGACAGAACAAACTTCTACCACCACCAGAGAACATACTACTACTACTACACTTCTCGTAAAGATAGATGAAAATAAAGATCAAAGGAAACTAGGAGGCCTCCCATCATATTGTCAACCCTGCCCTTTTTTTTGTTTTGTGGGGGGGGGGGGGGGGGGGGGGGGGGGATGTTTAGTGTTATTATAGAAAAAGATTATTTTCATTAGGATTTTTTATGGAGGCAGAATGATCACTTAGCCATCATCACCTTGACAAAACTCCTAATAGTTTATCTGGCCATCACCATCAACGTCAGCCTCCCTGATCATCTCATCCACTTCTTCATCAGTGAGCTTCTCCCCGAGATTGGTCATCACATGGCGCAGCTCAGCAGTAGAGATGAACCCATTCTAATGCTTGTCAAAGACCCAGAATGCCTCTTTAAGCTCCTCCTCCGAGTCGGTGTCTTTCATCTTCCTGGCCATGAGGTTTAGGAACTCAGGGAAGTCAATGGTGCGATTGCCATTGGCATCGACCTCATTGATCATGTCCTGGAGTTCTGCTTCGGTTGGGTTCTAGCCCAGCGACCTCATTACGGTCCCAAGCTCCTTGGTAGTGATGCAACCTACTTAACCATAAACTTCAATTATTCGTGTTAGAGAATCAACCAACAAACTCACAGAGACAAACTCTCTGAAGCAAAACAATCATTCTATCCACGTGATGGGAATGAGATTTAGCAAGAAAACCAATCGTCTTAGAGGAAAAAAAATACCCAAGAGTCTAAAATGGCAAAAAAAAAAACTAAAGATTTTAAGCAGTTCCACATATTCTTTATCTCAAGGACCAAGCAAGGTAAACTTCATTGACCAAGTATATCTCAGTAACTCACAAAAACCGTGTAGTTGAATTGCTCACCAGTTTATGCATGCATAACATCACGCCCGTGAGGGTATTGTAGTAAAAAAAAAAAAAGTATTACAGAAAGGAAAAAATGAAGAATATCTGTAAAAATGAAAATATGCAGCAGCTAGAACAAGACAGATCAGTATCTTCAGAATTTTCGAACGTAGCTAATTTATCCATAAAACACAAAACAACATGGGACACCCCACAACGGCAGATCTCATGTTCCTATAGCCGAATGGTCTTTACAAAATAGTGTGAAATGAAGAACAAACGCTTAGTTTCCAATAAATGAACATATGAATGATGGCAACTTTATTCCTCGTGTAAAGAACATTGTCAAGTGTAGAGTGACTGAAACCTTTTAGCAATTTTCCTTCTTCCTCGTCTTCCAAAATTTAATCACATCTGAGATTCAATTTCCTACCTCGTTGATCTCTTTTCTTCCCACCCAATTTCTTCCCTCCAAGTAAACGGTGAATAATTATAATTTCATATGGCTCAGTTCATACACAATATCCAGAAAGGGAAACATCGCACGATCAATATAGAGGAAACCTTGGATGCAAATAAAACTTAAGGTTTAGAACCATGGAACCGCGAAAAATTAAGGTAAAAAGAAAATAAGAAAAAAGAACACAGGAAGGGACATGATATAAAAGCGCAAAGAAAACGATATCCGTATAAATCCTTAGAAACAATGAACTAGTCCCTAAGAACTAGATCTGCCACACAAACCAAAAAGAAACAGCCTTCAGATTCATCAACACGGCAGAGAGACAAAGAGAGACGGACCATTGCCATCCTTATCGAACAAGCTGAAGGCTTCCTTGAACTCAAAGATGTGGTCGTCGGTGAGTTGGTCCACCATTCTTGTTCTCCTCCCTTCTCAAAAATTCGCTGCTTGTTTTTGTCTTTCAAAAAGGCAGAGAATATATCTAATAGAACAAAGAAAGGGAGTAAAAGTGGTGGAACAGGCAACTGCAAAGAGAGCAACTTTCTTTTTTGGAATATTTCATTAGCAACGCTTATGTTTTCAACTCTTAGATCCACATTTTTTTATTTTTTATTTTTTATTTTTTAGTTTTCTTTAAATTCAAACTCAATTTTATTTTTGGAATGTTTGGAAATGATATGAATTTTTTTTAAGAATAATGAAATAATTTATAAATAGTAGTAAAATAATTTGAGTTAATATATTTTATTAAATTTTGAAAAATAAGAGAAAACAAGTTAAATAAAAATATTATACAGTTAAAATATTATTAAAATATAATTTTTAATATTATTATTATTTTTCTATCTAAATAACTTTATTAAGAAAATCCACGCTCAAATGTTTATCACTCTAAATGATTTGAGAAGTAAACTCTCGGAATCACCCTACCATACAATAATATCATCCACATTTCAAACATATCGAGTAAACTTATGAGCTAGTTCATTGTCTACTTTGCCCACATGTTGAATTGTACATCATCAGTCCCCCAAATGTCTTTTGTGAGATTGTCCAGCAGTGCTTGATTCACCAACTCCTTGAATTTCTTAGACCATCAAAAGATAATCACCTTCTAATAAGCTCATGTAGTCCAGGTGAGAACTGAGAACACCGCTACAAGCCTACAACCCTTTAGCATTTCTAGAAGTTATATTTAAGTGGGCTCATTAATTACCTATTCCTTTTTGCTTGCTGCCATTATAACTTTCCCTTGACCATGCGGATGTTCGCCCCACCTACATATTGTAATGTTAGGAAAATATAGAGTCATAACACTTTTTACAATTATTTGTACAACTATGTTTTAAATGAGAGTCATTTTTTGTAAAATAACTTATAAAAATAATATTACCTTATATAAATACCCTCATTTTAACACATGGTTATATAAATAGTCGTAAAAATAGCTGTACATGTATTATTACTCTTGTACATTAAGACACATACTCCCATTCACATTTAATCTCATGGCATCTTGTGGTTGAGGTTCCCATCTTTTATAAAACTTCTTCTTCTTTTTTAATCAAAACTCGTATGGTGTATTCATGTATCAACTAATCTAAACAGTTTATCAAAATTTACGTAACTTTGAATTTCCTGAGGATAATCCTCCATCCAGATTCTTTCTTCAATTTACAAGTAAAGCAAATTTAGCAAGAATATGTTCAACACAATTACAATTTTTGTTTACATGTAAAACTTTTCAATGCCTTCTACTCTTCAAGACTGACTTCATATCTTCTATCAATTGGCCATGCCATTACCAACACACCTTTTTGTTATTAACTACTTTTACCACAAATAAAGCATCACCCTCCAGTTGCATCTTAGTAAAATTTAGTTCATCGCACAGCTTCATGGCTCTCTATAGTGCATAGACTTTAGCTAACAAAGGATTAGAAATATTTAAATTGAGGCAGCACAAAGAGACTAAGACTTCACCAAAAATGTCTCTAATTACCACCCTAATTTCTCTTATGTTCTCATTAATCTTCAAAGCATCCCCATAGACCTTTACAACCTCGCCCACAGGTGGTTGCCAATAATTCACCCTATTGCACTGGACACCATTCACATGATCCCTTCCTACTGACTCTCTTTAGATTTTAAGCATTTAATAAATTTTGTTTGATATATTTATAGAATTTTTGTATAAAGCGAGTCATTATTAATAAGAAAAGTTTTAGTAGTACACTAGCTCCCTTTATTAAAATGATTATATTAGGGAGTGCGGTATTATAGGATCCATGAAATCGTGAGTACTACCTGTGTCAATAAGAATTAACACCCTTTGGCTATTAATCATACCTTCCATTCTCATAGTTTTAGGGGAAATGGTTATTGACATGGCATGCAAAGTGTTGAACCCAAAGTTTCAAGTTTCGTATAATTATATATCTACGTATAGATTTGATGATAACAAATTAATTCAAATTTCGAGTTTAAGTTGTTTACACAATAGAGTCAAGCACATCAACGAATCAAGTATGAACAAGAAAGGGAACAAGTTTACAAAATAAATCTCTTATAATAATTTTGTATATCTCTTGATAAAATTTGAAATTGAATTAAGATTCAATCTTTTCTCATAAGGTATCAAATTGCATTTTTCACATGTACATGACATCATAAAAAAAATTTAGTTTTGAAAATTGTAATATTCACATGTCCATGACATCATTAAAAGTTTTAGTTTTGAAAATTATATTTTTCACATATGCATGACATCATTAAAATTTTAAAATTTTGTAAAATGATTGATTGTCATTTTTGACATATGCATGTTTTATTTAAAAATTTTGAAAAGTGATTGATGCACTTATGACAAATAAAAAATATAGATAATTTGGTTTGAAAATTTTGAAAAGTAGTTGATACTCTTTTAACATAT
This sequence comes from Platycarya strobilacea, assembly GCA_036898215.1. Classification (NCBI taxonomy): domain Eukaryota; kingdom Viridiplantae; phylum Streptophyta; class Magnoliopsida; order Fagales; family Juglandaceae; genus Platycarya; species Platycarya strobilacea. The sequence continues at coordinate 29,832,133 of CM072548.1, read as the reverse complement.
ACAAAAAGAAGACAATTTGTTTTGAAAAATAAATCATATTCATTTTGTCATATGTGAAAAGTAAAATATTAGGTTTGAATATTTTAATAAATAAATGAGGTTGTCTTTGACAGTTGCAAAAAGGATATGCTTCTATTTGAAATTTTTGAAGAATAAATAGTGCCCCTTTTTAATATGTGAGTCTCTTTAAAATTGAAAGTGGGTCTCATATGCTTATAAATAGTTTAATTGAGATCTTCAAAATTATAACAAAAGTTTACAAATCAATTGCTAGTTTTGCAACATTCATTCAAAACTTTCAGTCATTCTTCTCTAAATATTGAGTCTTAATCCTTGTTCATTTGAGAAATATATAATTTGCACTATATTGTTTTTATTCCACTCATTAACAAGTGTATTATGATAATCTACCAACTATTAACTTTTGTATCAATAAGAAGGTGCATATAACTCTTGTGTGTGTAGAAAGTGTTCTACATAGAGAATAGTTGAATTCACGTGTCAGGTGATTGTAAGTATAGAGTGTTCTATACAGATTTTTTATAGCGATGTTGCTCAAATGTGTAATAAGTTTTATCTCCACCCGAAAGAGGTTGAACAGTGAATTTGAAAATCTTCAATGAGTAACTTGAGGCAAGAATGCTGAATCTCATTAAAATACTGAGTTTGCTTTTTTTTTATCCTTACTCTTTATATTTCTTGCTGCTACGTATTTGGTTTATATTTATATTGTGTACTTAATTTATAATTGTTAACTTTTCTAGTATAATCCAATTCACCCACTCTATGTTAGTCATTTGGACAATAATTGGTATCAGAGTAAAGACTCTATTATAAGATTAACTATCTGTTGAGTTAAGATCTTATAGTTAATATTGCAGCTACTTTTGCTGAAAATCAATCCAGCAGTTGGCCTTCACTATTTTGTAGAGAATATATTTAAAAACTAAAATGAGAATATTTCTTCAGTCGAGAAATTTGGAAACACATTATAAATGAATCTTATATCCCAACAAAAATTGTTGATAGAATAAAGATAAAAAAAGAAGATGAAGAATTTGATTGTGAAAACGGTAGACTTTTTATAATAAATGTAAAGGTTATGAGTTTCCTATATAGAAAATGAATTTAACATAATAATAACATGCAAGATGATAAAAGAAGTTTGGAATAACTTGGAAGTAACTTATGAAAAAATTTCACAAGTCGAAGAATAAAAAATGTATATTCGTACTCACGAATACGAAATGTTTAAAATGGATAATTATGAATCTATTTCTTCTATCTACACTCATTTTACTAGCATTATAAATAATTTAATAGCTCTTGGCAATGTTTATTCCAGCTTGGAGATAATGAGAAAAATTTTCAACTCTCTATCAAAACGTTGGGAATCAAAAGTGACAGCAATTCGTGAAACTAGAGATCTTAAAAATATCGAAATAAATGAACTCATTGGGTTCCTCACTATCCATGAATACACATTAAAAAAAAAAAAAAAAAGGAAAGCAAAAGAAAAACTTAACACTTAAAGTTGTTCCTCATAAAAGTGAAAGTGAGAAGACGAGTAAAATGATAATAAAGATGAAAAAGTTGCAATCATCACAAAAAGATTTAAGAGGTTCTTAAAGAAAAATAAAACTCCTCTAAGAAAATCTTTCAAGAAGTTTTCCAACAAAAATACAAGTAAAATTGATTCCTTAACGTATTATAAACGTAATATAATGGACATATCAAGGCAGATTGTTCCCTGCTAAAGAAATATCAATACAAAGACAACAAAATAATGAAAGTTAGATAGGATGATAATTCAAATAACTCAAGCAGCGATACAAACAATGGAAAATCTGTAAATTTTTGTCTCATGGCTAAAAATAATCTTGAGATAACAAATTTTGATAATATTGAAAATCTTGCTTATGAAGAATTATAAAATATTTTAAAAGAGGTATATGAGAAATTTGAAAATTTGGATATTAAATATACTGTTTTGAAAAAAAAAATTTAATAAACGAAATCGATGTCTTAAGAAAAGAAAATATTATTTCAAAAGATGAAAGTCATGAGTTGGAAAAAGAAGTGACTGATTTAGAAAAGACTGTTGAAAACTTTATAAACGAAAAAAGAAATTTTGAAAATCCTCTTGGTAGTCAAAAATGTATTGTTGATAAAGTAGGTGTGACACCCCCAATTATTCAACGCAAATTAAAGTGTCAGGGTAAGTAACGCTAGGCTACTCACCACCATACTTATCGAAATTTAATGCAAATCGCAACGGAAAAGTTATGAATAAAATTTTCTAATGATCACATGATAAAATAAAAACACAATGTCCACATCATCCATTCTTATAATAATATTGTATCCTTACATACATAACCCAGTTAGTTTTGTCTATCATATACATAACTTATTCTTAAAACCTAGACTAACTTCATGACTATCGAGGCTCCTCTGAATTTTCTTAAATCAGTAGGCCTTCCCTTTTCTCAGTGATCAATCCTGCCACATAATTTTATTTTTCCAAAAATAGAAATATACAAGAGTTAGACCTCTTTAAAAATCTCAATAAGTACACCCATAACTTAATAAAAGTATAGATATCGTGAAATAATCACATACAAGGCAGATAGTCAGAGTAGCATTTACGGCATGCTTCATGTGACTTATGCATGATTTAGACTTATGTTCTTCATGAACCCATTCGATCATACTTAAACTCTTATTTCTTTTATTTCGTAACATTGTGAGTCTTACTTATTTCGTATCATCGACAGACTTAGGTCCCTACCGAATTTTGTATCATTGACAAGTTTAGGTCCATGCCGATTTTCATATCATCGACAAGTTTAGGTCCCTACTGGTTTTCATATCATTGACAGACTTAGGTCTCTGCCAGTACGTTAGTCACACGGGCGTATCGCTGGTCCCCATTATGACGTGACTAACTTATTAATCTTTCCACTTGTAAAATTTTCTTAACGTATTTTCTTAAAACAGACTTCATGACTTATGACGACACATATATGTGACATAATACAACATACACATAAACTTAGACTTATGACATGAATATTTTATGTCTATAGGAGCCTTATAACATGTGAGAACATTTCACAATAGCATACATCACATGCACATACATTTATGTCACATCAATTCATAAAGTCAATGCCTATTATGATAAATTCGGTTTTGACTTCAATCTCAATTTCATTATTGATTAAGTTCTTATATCTTAAAAGTTAAAACATAAAAGTTGTAGATATTTCTCTTATCTTTTCAAATACTCTTGAATCAATTAAATCCGATATCAAATGAACAAATTATGTTCTATTTACCAAAAAATGTCAAATCTGCCAATAATAATCCTATTAAAGCCGATATTCACTAGAATTATTTTTTTGTTCTTTTCCATAGCAAAACCTCATGTTTTCACATAATTATCTTCATATAATATCATAGAATATATTTCTAAAGTCTCATAATCTTCCTAACATTTTTCTATAGCACAAACCACTTTAAAATTCCATATGTTTCAATTTAACCCATAATCAAAGATTAATCTTAAATAAATATCAAATATAATTCAATCACCAAACCACTTATTCTATGTCAATATTAAGTTAATATATGCACTTAAAAAATTTTCCAAAGCTAGATTTGATACTTAGAATAGGTTTTGCACCACTTCTTCTCCAATGCTCTCTCAATTAGCTCTATTTTGGCACTTAGGTAGTGTGAGTGAGTTTCTGTATATTTTTCTTGGCTATTTTTCAGTATGGCCAACTGGTATCTCTCATGGGGGAAAGAACAGAACCCCATGCATCTATTTATAGGCATGAGAGGCTTGGGGAGCAAAGGGAAAAAGCTTGGGCATTTCTGCAACACCCTTGGCTAATTGGGGTGATGTGTCCCCTACACTTGTGATCTCATGATCACTCCTAATCCTATAGAGATTTTTTGATATTTTAATCCCATGTTTGAGATTAATCTACCTATAAAATGATCTTGATCAATGGCTCAAAGAGTTCCAACATATGGGGGTAAAGACAAAACAACATCATAAGAAATCTTCTAATGGGTGTGTCTGGCCACTTGGCCTCCCCTAGGGGTCAGTCATGTTCCAGTCCAAATAAGTCATTAATACAATTCAATTCTTCGAAAACTAGAGACATGAAAGTTTAAGATCATTCTCTTAAGGTACTATAGAAATTTGAATCACTTCATAAAGAGATCAATGAGAGAGATATGATTAATTCACTGAAATATGTCAAAACTCACCTGAAAACATCCAATCTGAGTTCTCTATTTGTTTTCTTTTGTTTTCTTACCTACCAAGACTTCTAGATAAATTCTTATCAATTTATCATATGTTCTCACACATGTCAGAGGTTTAGAAACCTGAAAAACCAATTTGATCTTCGTCACATGGTAAGGTCGGTGCACTTTGCTTAAGTCGGTTACCAGTTGACTCCGATTTCTATCCGTCCACTTCACACCAAATTTAGTTCTTGATCCATACCTTATCTTCAAAAACACAAAACATATTCTAGATCTCCTTCTTAAGATTCTATATGAATTATAATAACCTCATTTGGATCTCATATAAAAAAGTTATGATCATTACACTAAATCTCATTGGACCAATCTGAAAACTCATTCCGGGTATACCAAATGTTTGATTTTTAATTATATTACTTTCTCTTGAATTTCTTCCTCAAGTTTCAAAATTTTACCTTTTTCTAAGTCCAAATTGAATTTCTTTACTTGACACCTTGCTAAGATTCCTAAAGGTTCTTCCAAAATAACTGTAAAAAATTATAATTAGACTAAGCATTAAAAAATACAAGTAAAAATTCGAATTATTACAATAGGCTTAGATACATGCTAAAACAAAATACAAGCCTTATAAAAATTTCTTTGGTAAACCTTCTAGATCAAAATCCAATATTCAATTTTTTTTTTCCATAAAATAAAATTTTCAAAGAAAGATACTATTACAATCACTCAAATTCTTCATATATGTCATATATTATTTATAATTTTTGTAATAAAAATGGTTATAATCATCATATGTGTCCTTAGAATAAAACATATTATGACTATTAAGGTCATATAGGTACTTAAAGATCTTATTTCTTCTAATATTAATAAATAAAGGACCCAAAAAATTTGAGTATCAAGAAAAATTATTTTAATTATTTTTATAGGTATGCACGAAATCCTCCATAAATGATTTTTAGATAGTAGATGTTCAAGACACATGACAGGAGACAAAACTAAGTTCATTAACCTTACATCTAAAAAAGAAGGACACGTGATATTTGAAGACAATTTGAAAGAGAAGATCATAAGAATATGTAAATTGATAATAAGTCTTCTTATAATTAAAGATATTCTACTTGTTGAAGGTCTAAAATATAATTTTTTTAGTATAAGTCAATTATATAATAAAGGATTTATAGTTACTTTCAAAATGGATAAGTGCATTATTCTAAATGAGCATTATTGCAATATTTGTTATATTACTTTTAGAAATAACAATGTTTATACAATCGAATTTGAAGAATTTTCCTCATAAAATGCTATTTGTTTTTCAGTTCAAAATAAAACTAGTTGGCTATGGCATAAAGACTAGGTCATTCCAACATGGAACTTATTTTTAAATATTTAAAAAATGATCTTGTGAGAGATTTACCAAAGACAATTTTTTTTTTAAACAAAATTTATAATGCATACCAATTTAGTAAACAAAAAAATATTTCTTTCAAAATCAAGAAGCATATTTTCATTACTAGACCATTGCAACTAATACACATGGACTTTTTTGGATCAAACAAAACTTCAAGTTTAGGAGGAAAACATTATGCATTTGTTATTATTGATTATTTCTCTAAATATATTTGGCCCATTGGATCATCTTTCTAACTCATAACCATGAGGCACATAATACATTTACCAAATTATGTAAGAGGATTTTAAATGAATAGGGCTATACGATTTCAAAGATTCGAAGTGACAGGGAAAAAGAGTTTGTCAATAAAGATGTTGAAACTTTTTGTGATGAAAATACTTTTGTGTATAATTTCTCTACTCCTTGAACTCCTCAACAAAATGGGATGGTAGAAAAGAAGAACAGATCTCTTCAAGAGATGGCAAAACAATGCTCAATGAGAATAACTTGCCTAGTTATTTTTGGGCTGAAGTATTAAGTATTACATGTTATGTTATAAATAGAGTTATGTTAAAGTATAAGTTAAATAAAATCCCTTATGAGTTTTGGAATAAGAAAAAATTCAACATTAGTTACTTTCATGTATTTGGATGGAAATATTTCATTTTGAATGATAAAAATAAGTTAGGAAAATTTGATACAAAATCTGATAAAGGTATTTTTTCGGGTATTCTATTAATGGTAAAACTTATAAAGTTTTTGATAAAAAAGACATTAACTGTACAAAAATCTATATATGTAGTATTTGATGAATTTAACCATTTACTCTCTAAGAAATCTATTGATGAAAAAACAGAAATTATAAATAAAACAAATAGTATCAATCTTAATAAAGAGAATGCAATAAAGGAAGTCCAATATGGAGACATCAGGAAAGATCATCAAAATTTAATACAAGATGTAACAAAATAATATAAATATTTGTAAGATCATCCAATGAAGCAAATTCTAAGAAAACATTCACGAGGCATAAATACTTGATCATCTCTTAGAAATGTTTACAACTACACTTCTTTCCTATCTCAAATTGAATCTAAAAGTATTGATGAAGCACTTCTTGATAAATCGTAGATTTTAACTATACAAGAAGAACTAAATCAATTTGAAAAAAATGATGTTTGGATACTAGTTCCTAGACTTAAAAGTCATACTATTATTAAAACAAAATAAATTTTTAGAAATAAGAAAGATGGGTCTCAAGTTATCATTAGAAACAAGACTCGACTTGTAATCCAAAATTTCAATCAAGAAGAAAGAATTCATTATGATGAAACATATGCACCAGTCGCAAGATTAGAAATTATTTGCATACTATTTGCATATGCTTGTTTTAAAATTTTTAAACTTTTTCAAATGAATGTAAAAATGCTTTTTTAAATAGTTTTATAAATAAATAGGTATATATTGAGCAACCTTCAGATTTTAAAAATCATATTTCTCCAAATCATATTTTCAAGCTCATAAAAGTATTATATAAAGTCAAACGGGCCCTTAGAGCTTGGTATGAGAGATTTAGTAGTTTCTTGACCAAAAAAAGTTTTTGAAATGAAAAAATCGATACAACCATTTTTATCAAACATTAACAGGATGATATTCTTTTAATTTAAATCTATGTTGATTATATAATATTTGTTACTACTAATGAAAATATGTATCAAGATTTTGTTAAGAGTATGCAGGAAGAATTTAAAATGAGCATGATGGGAGAACTTAGTTTCTTTCTTGAATTGCAAATCAAGTAAGAAAAAAATATAACATTTATTAATTAGTCAAAATATATCAAATAATTACTCAAAAAGTTTGAGATAGAGGGTACGAAAGAAATTGAAATACTAAAAAATCTAACCACCAAACTCAATAAAGATGAAAGTGGTAAGCTGGTTGACTCAAAGGTATATAGAGGTATAATTGGTAGTCTATTATATTTGATAGCCAGTAGACCAGATATTATGTTTAGTGTATATTTATGTACACGCTTTCAATCATCTTCAAAATAATCTCATTTGATTGCAGTTAAGCGTATTCTTAGATATCTTGCTAGTACAATTGATCTAAGGTTATGATATCCTAAGCACACTTATTTTAATTTTATCACTTACTCACATGCAGATTATACTAGTTGTAAAGTTGATCGTAAAAGTACTAGTGGAACATGTCATTTCTTAGGTTAGCACTCGTTTTATGATTAGTAAAAAAAAAAAAATAGTTACAATATCTACTACTGAGGCAAAATATGTTGGTGCAGGTAGTTGTTATGCTTAAGTTCTTTACATGAAATAACAAACTGAAGATTTTAAACTTATGTATAGTCACATTCCAATCAAATTTGATAATACAAGTACTATAAATTTTTCAAAGAAACTAATACAACATTCTAGGACTAAGTATAATGAGAGTAAATATCATTTTCTTAGAAATCATATGCAGAGAGGTAATATTGTACTAGAATTTACAAGTACACACAATCAGTTGGCAGACATTTTTATAGAACCCCTATTAGAAGATAGATTATGCGTGATTAGAAGAGAAATACGAATAATGATGCCATGAATATTTGTTAAATATTTTTATTCTATTATCTCAAATGATTTACAAAAACTCAAAACTGTTAGCCTCATTTTTCAAATGTACTTGCTCTTCATATAACACAATATCTTTATCTAAAGGATTAGGTAGTTAAAATGAAGAGGCAAACATGGCTTTCAAATCCTTATTCACCTACTTTAAGCCTTCTATTTTTTTGTTAAATTCTTGAACAAGTTGTTGAAGTACTTAGATCTTCTCGTTAAGTTTTTTAATCTCACAAGTTTTGAACTACAACTGGGTAAAAAACGTAATAATAGATGATGAGTATTGAGTTTCGAGACTCACAAGTTGGCAGCATTATTTGACTTATTAGTTAGATCACACTCATGCTGCATTATGGCACCAGATGCAGAAATAATTTATAACTGAGATAAAGAATACCTCATATGTTAATCATGAGGGATACTAAAAGGAAACTGATGAACCATTAAGAATTTATAAGATGAAAATATAGATAAATTATAGAGATGTGAAAAATATTTGATGAGAACTAGTTGAAATTGAAAACAACTCTTATAAAGGTAGAAATAAGAGTAAGACAAACTATCATTTTTTCAAATCTTACTTAGTTAAACTTACAAGATATGCTGAATGTATATTGTCAAAAGTTATATAGTTAAACCAGTGAGATTAATTGCAGTTGTACCTATATTTCTCATAAACACTAAACCTCTGCTATTATCTGCTGGTGTTGACTTTATATTTGAACTATCTCTCATTCCAGCTCTTCTATTTGTGGTTTCATATCACGAGTATACAAGTCCTTAAATTTCTACAACTCCTTTTTTTTTCCTTAACTTTTTATTCACTCTATCTTTATTTGCAAATTTTTTATGCAACTCAAATATTTGACAGTTAAATCGATCAACCTCACTCATCCTTGATAGTAACCTCTAAACATGGTCGTACAGACGCAACATATTGAGAGCACTGAGAGTTCTTAATCCTCCAACAATCTCAAAATCAGTCTTATTAGAAAAATACATCTCTGCTCCTATCATAATATTGACAGTCTTAGGAGAGAAAATGACTGATTAAGGTGTAAAAAGTTCTTAATTCAAATTCAAAAGAAATTTTCTCAGCCATTATATTATTTTGGATAAACATAAACTTGATCAATGAGTAATGTGAGATTTTTTTTTGTGTGAGTATTTGATGGGTGAAAAAGGTTATTTTAAACAGAAATCGAAAACTTTCAAATTTTTACAAAATCTTGTTTATCAACAACATCAAGTGGATTTGAATATTCTTCCACACTAGGTCGACAGATGTAGGCTTCATGCCTTTACAACTTTTGTCGAACCTGAGTAACTCCAATTATTCAGCACTCCACAGCTTTTACTAACACATCATTTTATTGTATATTGGTTATTGTAAAGAAGTAGTTTTAATAATGCTAAAATGGGAAGAAGTTTTATACTAGAATGTTAACATGCTCTCTCCAATATTTTATTTAGATAAACATCATTTGAATTCTTAATCATGTTATATATACTAAAATCATGTTTATCTATTACTTGAAAAACTAACGCATATTCTCAGGAGAAGCTTAAGTATTATTATAGGCATCAAAGTTCTACTAAGTATTTGTTATCATAAAAAAGGAGGAGATCAGTAACGCCCCCAATTTAAGTTTGGGATTTAACGTAAATCAGAGTGTCAGAATAAGTAATAATTGGCTACTCACCCCCGTACTTATCGAAATTTAATGCAAATCGCAACGGAAAAGTTATGAATAAAATTAATTTATAATGATCACATGGTAGCATAAAAATCACAATATCCACATCATCCATTTTTAAAATAACATTGTATCCTTACATGTATAACCCAGTTAGTTTTCTTAGTTAATATACAAACTTATCAAAACTTCGAATTCGGGCCGCCTAGGCTCCTTCTTCATTTTGAGAAACTCTTTCTTCATGCTGATGCCGGTCCTAACTACTATCAACTGGTCAAAAACTTTTATGGAGAGAGAGTACTCTGGGAACCCCTCAGGGTTTCTTCGAGTCTCTCTAGCAACTGGGATCTAGCCCATGACCGTCATCAAACCCTGCAGTGAAGTTAAAATTCTAAAAGAGAAAAGAAACATACAAAATGATATTTCTTTAGAAATATCAATAAGTACACACATAACTTAATAAAAGTATAGACATCCTAAAATAATCACATACTAGCCAAACAGTCAGAGTATGCATTTATGACATGCTTTATGTGACTCATGTATGACTTAAACTTATTTCTTATATGAACTTACACTGATGTCATTCTTTCCTAAACAAACTTGTATCATGCATGGATTTTTCATTCTTATCTTAAAATTCTTATTTTTATAAGTCTTTACTTATATCAACTATTATTACCTGTGGTTGGGTCATGTCATATCCACTATTATTACCCGTGATTGGGTCATATCATATTCATTATTATTACCCGTGGTCAGGTTATGCCACTATTATTACCCGTGATCGGACCATGCCACTATTATTACCCGTGGTCAGACTATATCATATTCTCGTCAGTCATTCGGGCGTTACGTATCGTCGTCCCCATTGTGACGAGCCTTATCATATCCGTCATACAGGAGTTACGCATCGCCGTCCCTATTATGACGATACTGATTCTTAAATTTTTTTCTCTTATAGGATTTTATTATCTTATTTCTTAAATGCTCATCATGACCCATGACAAACTTACATGACAACATGTAACATGGACTTTTTTTAAAAATGGACGTCAAGACTTATGACGACACGTATGCGACAAAATGCAACATGATCATAACCTTAGACTTTTAAATGCATATCTCATGGGATACATAACATATAAATCATACATTTGCATTCAACGTATAATCCTTATATTAAATCATATGCATTGGATACAAGAAGATCTCAAATTCAAGTAATAGGGGAATCTCGCTCAAGTCAGACGTCGAGCAAGGGTCGAGCTAGATTTCTGCCTAAATCTTACTCTGCCAATTCAATCTCAATTTCATCCTTTATTGAGTCCTTATCTCTTAAAACCTAAAACATAAAAGTTGTATATCTTTCTCTTAACTTTCCATAACCTCTTGAATCATTCAAATTCAATATCAAATGAACAAGTTATGTTCAATTTATTAAAATGTGTCAAATCTGCTAAAAATAACTCTATTAAGGCCGACATTTACTAGAGTTGGTTTCTCAATTTTTTCCAAATCAAGACCTCATATTTTCACTTAATACTCTTCATATATTAACATAGATCATATTTCTATAGCCCTACAAAATTTCCTAGCATTTTCCCATAGCAAAAACCATTCCAAAATTCAATATATTTCGATTTAACTCATAAACAAAGATTAAGTTCAAATAAATATCAAATATAATCAAATCATCAAATCACTTATTCTATACAAAGATTAAGTTAATATATGCACTTACAAATTTTCCTAAAGCTAGATTTGATATTTAGGATAGGTTTTGCACCACTTATTCTCAAATGCCCTCAATTAGCTCTCTTTTGGTGCTTAGGTGATGTGAATAAGTTTTTGTGTATTTCTCTTGGCTATTTCTTACCATGGCCAACTGGTATCTCTCATGGGGAAAGAATAGAAACCCATGCATCTATTTATAGGTATGAGAGGTGTGACGCCAACGAATCCTCCCTGGGATTTAGAAAGACTCGCAACATCAAGACGATCATCTCATGGATCAATCATCTCATCAAATAGTGTTTGAAGAGTGTGTGAAGCATACACCAAGTGTACAATAAATATTCGGGGCGGAAAAATAAATAAAAGTCAGTAGTTCTAATACCAGAGATTCTTAAAAATTACAAATCAATTTAAAATAATTTCTCCAACAGGAGATTATACAGCTTTTCAAAAGAAACAGATAAGCAACACTACTTTCGAGATTATAATCTCGATCTTCATCATCTCAACAAATTTCTTTTCCCGTGGAGTCTGTATCTCGAGCCAAATCTTATTTTCTGCAATCACAAACTACGATACCATAAAATTGGGATCGTAGGTGGGCGCGATCTACCGAAGGGAGATGTAAATCCCAGTAAGCAACATATAACATACAACCAATTCACACAACAGAACATCATCAATATATACAAATAAACTCAATGGGTGCATGTACCATGAATATGAGACTTACAACATGACTTATGCACATGCACTTTCATATAAAAACTTCCAAAATCCTTGACAGTTTTCGATACTTTGTTTCATGTATGTGCTTTTCATAAAAATGCTTTCATATAACTTTGACTTCTTTCATATGTATTGTTTGAACTTCTTTTCAAAAGTCATCTTTTCAAAAATGTTTTTCATTTTTTTTTTATCTTAGGCACCACTTATCATATCATATCATATACGGCTCGAAAGTCATTTTCTTTTCGTCATGACTTCTTATTTGGATACCTCACAGTTTCCATATGTACCGTGTACTCCCCGCTAGTTACCGTCACACCCGGCGACCATGTCAAACCTAAGTGAATACGTTTCGCGCTCTTTCGCGCTCTTCGTCACTCGGAGATTTCTCCCCGAATAACTACAAACTTCTTATATGGTGAGGCTGAGACCAACACCGTTTTTAGGGAACCCACTAGTATTAAGTGCGACTACGCTCCGGATACCTTTTGGAGTCATACATGGTCTGCCGACTTTAATCACTCCGGAGTGAACAGAGAGTTCCACTGAAACACTACCTCGTCCCAGCCTTTAGGGTTCTTATAAAACTTTAATTCTTATCTTTCTTTTAAAAACATGCTTAACTCAAAAACATGTTTTTCGTGCTTCATGCATGGGACATGCATGCAATATGTGACTTCTTATGCAAAACATGTAGATCATGAAACATATGAATTATACATTCACAAATCATATCCCCTACATATTAACATATGAACAGTCATTCCTTTTTAATTCATCTTCTATCCGACACGTCGTGCATATTCCAATGAAAAGATAGTCAGAACCTTAAGTCACATCGAATCAAACCAACATTGTCTTATAGGGGTTAAGGACGCAACTTATGATAGAGTCAAACCTAACTTTTCTTCTCTTTTCTCTTTACTAAAATACGCATATTTCCTTAAGATCTTCTCAAAACTTAATAGCTATATCATAACCAATCATTAATCACCACATTTACATTGCTTATATAGGTATTCTCTTCAACAAATTATCACCTTATAATATTTTCTCTAAACCTAAACATTCTCAATCTATATATCAAGGGAATCTAAGAGTACACATCAACATTTCATCCAAAGATTCAAGTTATAACTATACATCATATCATGAGTTAAAACCTAATGTTTTTCCAAAGAAGTATACCATGCTTGAAGCTAATGAACTCCCAAAAAATAAACTTTTCGTCGTCCAACATATTATGCCATTGTTTCAACCCTTAACTAAATTTTACTTAACTGCACATATTAAGTTTCCTCCTTAAATTTTCATCAAATTCTTCCAAATATCTCTTCGATTAAAGTCCTAATATATCACCTTATTAAATCATAGTGAAAAAGTAATGGAATTATTCAACCAAACCATTATATCACCGATAATTACTAAAAAGTAACGGAGTCATCTAACCAAATCATTTTATCACCAACATCTACTAAAATACTGGAGTCATCCAACCAAATCATTTTATCACCAATAATCACTAGAATAACCAAGTCATCCAACCAGATCATTTATCACTAATAATCACTAAAATAACCGAGTCCTCCAACCAAAACATTATATCATCAACAATTACCATCAACACAATATTCAACTATAGTAAGATTGACTTAGGATAATCTCAATCTCCATTAAATGGCCTCAAGCCCAACCAATCTACTTTCAAATTATTTATCATAACTAGATAACACTTCAAGCAAACAAAATAGATATTAGCACACAATCAAATAGTCAATCAAACAAATATCTATTACTTACAGCACACAAACAAATGCCAATCGAACTTTGCAGCGATCCTCGATCCTTAGTGAATAAGTCGTGCACTATTCATTTTCGGGCACGGCAAGTGACAGGTTGGGCTCGGGTACTCCATTTGACACCAAAATTTAGGGGAATACTCCTTGGAGGATAAGGAATCTCATGGTAGTGGTGGTGAGGTGGTGCAACCACTGGAAAGCGGCGAATCTAACTCGAAACGGTGGAAACCCATTTTCGAATTTTCCCTTGTACAAGGAAGGTGCGGCCATGGATGGAAAAACTGTTTTATGGGTGTAACAATATGAGGTAGGGGAAGCTTTTGAAGGTGGAGGTGAGAGTCACGGTGGCCGGACGGCGGCATGGCGAAGGAAAGTTCATTTGGAGACCCATTTCAATTTTATGAATGGCGAGGGAAGGTGAGGGCTCTGTTAGGGCTGAAATTTCTGGTGGTAGGTCTTCTATAGATGGCGGATCAAATGGCGGGGGTGGTGTCGTGGTACGGTGGCTCATGGTGGAGATATGGGTGGAGCAAGGTGCGGCGTAGAGGATTAAATACCTCTCGGGTTTGGGGCTGCCGTGGTCGACACCTCCGGTGGGGTTGGACTCGCAGGAGGGTGGCGGTGCAGGCGGGGTCGAAGGTGAGGCTTGCCAGGCAGGGGTGGCGCCGCCACGGGCTAAAAACCAAACTGCCTTCCTGCGGTTACTGTAGCACGCAGGAGAGAAAAGGGAGAGGAGAGAGAGAAAAGGAAAAGGGAGAGGGAAAAATAAGGGATTTAACCCTTTTCGTATTATTTATAGGCCCAATGCTTTTGTGTCTTCAAACTGACAAACGATTTGTTTAAAACAATGATATAAAAATACATAAAGTTAATTAAACTTAAAAACATTCAAGAAAATAAATTAAAATATCATTTCAACTTAACTCTAATTTTATAATACAATAGTTTCCATCCTCAATTAAAATAATGAAGTTTCTAATTATTTAAAAGAATAAAGCCTTATATTTGAATTAGCTGCTTAAAATACATTTAAGATCTCGCAATATTTTGAACAACTAAAACCAAGGCAATAAAATGATCGTAATTTATGTAATATTAAGGAGCTCTTCAAAAGCTACCAAATAAAATAGAATAAACATAACAGAACTTAATAATTTAATAAATTTAAGATCAACGAACCAGATGATACCAAAATAAGATAAAAATGCTCATCAAAAGAAATACAACAAATCAAACTATATATTATGATGATTAAAATCATAATAATGAAAATAAAATTTCAAATGAAAAGACCAATAGTATTGATTGATTAAAATAACTAAAAATACTGTTATCAAGAAATCTCTCAAAAGCTTATAATAATAATAGAACTAAAACCACTAAACAGAGATAACATTGATAACAATTCAAATGATAAAATCAATAATAATTATTAAATAACTAAGAGTATTAAAAT
Organism: Platycarya strobilacea; assembly: GCA_036898215.1. Lineage (NCBI taxonomy): Eukaryota > Viridiplantae > Streptophyta > Magnoliopsida > Fagales > Juglandaceae > Platycarya > Platycarya strobilacea. Next base: position 29,816,408 of record CM072548.1, on the reverse strand, counting down.
CGTAGATCTCACAAATAACTAACTCTAATCGTAAATAAAACGTACCTGAAATAAAATTTGTGAGATACAATTTACTCTATTAAAATAAATGAAAATATCCTACAATAAAATATGAGCAAATACAGATATGTAAAAATTTGGGGTCTCACAAGTGGCGTGGGATGCAAGAAAAGAGAGTTTGGGCATTTCAGCAACACCCCTAGGCAATTGTGATGTGTCCCTATGTTTGTAGCTTCATAATCACTTCAAATCCTATGGAAATTTGCTGAGATTTTAATCACATGGTTGAGATTAATACACCTATAGAATGATCTTGATCAAGGATTTAAAGAGTTCCAACACATGGGGGTAAAGACAAAACAACATCATAAGAAATCTTCCAATAGGTGTATTTGGCCACTTGGCCTCTCCAAGAGTTCAGGCACGTTCCAACTCAAATAAATCTTTGATCTGATTTGATTCTTCGAAAGCTCAAACATGAAAGGTTTAGATCATTCTCTTAGTGACCTATAGGATTTTTAATCACTTCATTACGAGATTAGATGAGAAAGATATGATTAATTCATCAAAATATGTCAAAACTTACCCGAGAACATCCAATCCAAGCTCACCATTTGTTTCTTTTTTTTTTTTTTTTGCTAACCAAGGCTTATTGATAGCCAATTACAATTTTCGTCATATGGCCGAACATGAGACAACTCATCTAAGTCGGTTACCAATTGAACTCAATTTAGGGCTGTTCACTTCATGCCACTAAGTCCTTCATCCAGTCCGAATCTCTGAAAACCCAAAACATGAAAGTTTTAGATCCGTCTCTTAAAATTTTATACAAATTAGAATCACTTGATTCGTATCTCATATCTTGATTCGTATCTCATATGAAGGAGTTATACTCATTACACCAAAACTCGATGGACCAGCCTGAAAATGCTTAATCCGGACACCAAGTGTTTAAATTTTTGTTTCATCATTTTCTCTTGAATTTCTCCCCTAAATTTCAAAAATTTATCTTTTTCTAGATCCAAATTGAATTTCTCTAATTGGTACCTTGTTAAAATTCCCAAAGATCTATCTAAAATTTATCTTAGAATGCATCAAAGTCTCAAATTCTATTATCATGAAAAATATTTCCATTAAACCCCTTAAAATAAATTCTCAAGAGAATATTTTATCTTAAAAAAATTGGGCTATTACAAGATTGTTGAACCAAAGATTTCAAGTTGTCTACACAATGGAGCCAAGCACATCAACGAATCAAGTATGAGCAAAAAATGGAACACGTCTACAAAATAAATCTCTTAGAATAATTTTGTACATCTCTTGATAAAATTTGAAATTGAATTAAAACTCAAAATTAATCTTTTATCATAAAGTATCAAATTGCATTTTTTCACATGTGCATAACATCATTAAAATCCTACTTTTGAAAATTGTAATTTTTACATTTGCATGACATCATTAAAATTTTTAATTTTGAATATTGTATTTGTCACATATGCATGACATCATTAAAAATTTGAATTTTAAAAATTTGTAAGATGATTGATTATCATCTTTGACATGTGCATGTTTTGTTTGAAAATTTTAAAAAGTAATTGATACACTTTTGACAATTACAAAAGGTAGATGATTTGGTCTGAAAATCTTAAAAAATGGTTGATGCTTTTTTGACATATGCAAAAATAAGATTATTTGTTTGAAAAATAAATCATACTCATTTTTTCATATGCGAAATATTTTGAAAAATGAATGAGTTGTCTTTGACAATTGCAAAAGAGAGAAGCTTTTATTTGAAAAATTTTGAAAAGCGAATAATGTTTTTTTTTACATGTGAATTCTCTTAAATTTGAAAGTGAAGTCTTATATGTCTATAAATAGCTCAATTGGGATCTTCAAGATTATAATAGAGCTTATACCTCAATAGTTAGTTTTGCAACATTCATTCAAAATTTTTAATCTCTCATCTCTAAGTATTGAACCTTAATTTTTATTTATTTTGATAAAGATATAGTTTGTATTGTCTTATTTTTATTCTACTTATTGATGAGTGTATTCTGATAATTCACCAACTATCATATCTTGTATAAGTAAGAGGGTACGTATAACCCTTGTGTGTGTAGAAAGTGTTTTACACAGGGAATAGTTGAATCACCACGCGTGAGATGATTATAAATATAGATTGTGTTCTACACAGGAAATAGTTGAATCACCACGTATAAGGTGTTGCTTAAAGGTATAAAATGTTTCTATCTCCATCTGAAGGAGGTTGAATAGTGAATTTGAGAATACTCAATAGATAGATTGGGGCGAGGACATTGGCAGTGGAGCTAAACCTCGTTAAAATACTGAATTTGTTTTTCTGTTACCCTTACTCTTTATATTTTCTACTGTTTCATATTTTGTTTATATTTTATATTATGTACTTGGTTTACAATTGTTGATTTTTTTAATATAATTCAATTCATTCTCCCTCTTATGTTATTCATTAAGGCAACACAAAGAAATGTCAAGTAATTCCCAACTTCTCCTCCTTCTCCATCTAACTCAGTGTGCTATATAATAGCTAGTGATCCTTCAGTTGCTTCTATTTCCTCAACTTCATTATTCATCCATTCAAGTAAAAAAATTAGCCTGCTACACTGTCGACGCCCCAACCCACGCTTGGGATCGCACGTGAATAGAAGCGTCGGGGACGAACAACACAAGGAAGCTCACCCCTCTTCATAGCATGCATTTAGTTTTTTTTTTTTTTGAAACGTCAAGTAAAGATTTTCGCAGCGGAAATAAAAAGGCTAAGCCGTCAATAACATACATCACATGGTTAGACTACGGATCCCAAACATAATATTAAACATAGACAGGATTTAATATTTACATCACTTGTCCAAGAAACCAAAATAGTGCTTCCCACAGGCGGGAAGACTTTTTCCAAAAACAATAATACAGGGCATCAAAATACAATACGGGTCTTAACACTGCCCATATGTTCATCCGACGGGTTCCTTCTTCACTTTCTTAAGGTTCAGGCCCCAGCGAAGCCGATCCAAATCCAGGCTAGGCCCTACCTCACATATCGCCCTAGAAGGCGTTCCAAAAACGCGCCCCAAGTGAAGGGACTTGTCCATCCCTAATACTAAACAACACCCTGAAGGGCGTAGCCCAACATAACTGTACATAGTCACCTTCAGTGACTCCATCTCCCACTGACCCGGGCGGTCTAGTAGTACTGGCCCCTTAAGGGCGGCCTCAATCGGACCCTCGAGGGTCCGACGTGTCATCTCCGGGGTCGTACCCTTCTGATCCATCCTCACCTGCAAGTACGTCTATTGTCCCCGAGAGGGCACAATAGTGGGAATACAAGGAATGGGGTGAGATTTCGGGAGAAATCTCAGTAAGTACATCTATACTCTATCAGAAGCAATTTTAGGCATATAGTAAGGTGAATAACAAACAAATCTTCTTACATATGCATTACCATGGAACTTATGCCTAGACTGATGCACATGTTCGTGACGAAAATTCATCTTTCTTTTCTTATTCTAAATTTCCAAAGTCATACTTGTTCAAAACGCATAGCAAAACTTCTTTGATGCATATTCTTTCGAAAACAACAAAAGAACTCTTGTTCGAAAACTTTTCGTCTTTTACTTATCTTAGGCGCCACTTATCATATCACATCATATATGGCCCGAAGACCCTTTTCTTTTCGTCATGACTTCTTATTTTGGACACCTCACGGTTCCCCTACGCACCGTGTGCTCCCCGCTAGTTACCGTCACACCCGGCGACCAAGTCGACCAAAGTGAATACATTTTGCGTCCTTTCACGCTATTCATCGCTCGGGGATTTCTCTCCAAGCGACTACAAACTTATCAGATGGCGAGGCCGAGGCCAACACCGCTTATAGGGCACCCACTAGCATTAGGTGCGACCACGCTCCGGACACCTATGTGGAGCCATACATGGTCTGCCGACGGTTCTTTGTCGACCTAGGGGCTTTCACTCGACTTTAATCACTCCTGAGTGAACAGAGAGTTCCACTGGGACACTTCCCCGTCCCAGCCTTTGGGGTTCTTCTAAAACTTTATTTTTTTTTCTCCTTTCGAAAACATTATTTAAAAACATAGGTTTTTCGTGCTTATGCATGAGACATGCAACATTTGACCTTGTAGATGCAAGAACTCGAGACGAACCCGAGTACACACGTGTAGTCGTATTTCTTTCAAATCCTTATACCATAGACTCTTACTTATGGAAAAATGTCTAAACAAAAGCATTAGGGGGAGGTGGGGTGCTCAGCATTCACCCCTAGGGTTTGGGCCGAGACCCTACTTTGCTTCCTGTTGATGTTTTCTTCTTCCTTTGATCTCCCTAACACCATTTCGCCTAAATTCGAGATTTTTAAAATAATTTCCTAGCCTTAATAGGGTCAAACCCGAAACCTATAAGGTCCTCAAGCCTTACGTTTTCTTCTCTCAGTCTTTCCACTAAGGCACTACTTGAACGATCTAGGTGAATCCGAACCCATACATGTCATTCTCCCAACACACATACTTCTTTTCTCCAAAATATCCAAACATGAATATAAAGTAAATAAGAGATTAAAACTTCATAATTTTTCTCTTCTAGAACTTCTCCAAAAATATAACTCCACAAGCATGCATTATCATACTCATTAAGCAATAATAACACCAACATCTTCCAAAAATTATTACGACTATTTTTCCACCAATGCTTCATACACTTTTCATCCTAGCATGGCATTTCTATATGCACAATATTTACAAAGATGCTTCCCCAATATCATAGTATGCATATATCTTATATTTACCAACATTCAACTAACTCGATATCTACATGCATACATACTTTTTCTCATCGAACCATCAAAATCATCATCATCTCCAAATCCTTTACCCAATAAGATTATAGGCTTTACATATGAATCCTCATCAAGATAACCTTTGTACTCTTAAGTATTCATCATGGCATTTCTGAGCAAGCAACCAAACAATAAAACATATTCAAACATGTTCTCACACCTTTAAGCACATTCACTTTAAAATATATGGAAATTGCTAAAGGTATAGTAAGGAGGTACTTACTTGTCTTCCTAGCTAGCTTATAAAACTTCTGAAAACAAAAGAAATGCTTAGTTAGGTTGTGCTAAAAGTTTATTATTTCTAAAAAAAATGCCCCCTTTTTAAAAGGTATAAACTTAAGGTTCTCTTTCATGCTTCTAAGTTTTTGCTTTGAAATGGCTAAGTTACTTACCTCTTCTAGGCTTCTTCTTCTTCCACCAACACTACTTCCTTTTCCTTCTTAGTTTGGTGTGTTTAGGTGTTTAGGTGGTGAGAACAAGTGAAACCAAGTGGAGAAAAATGGGAGAGTGCCGTGAGATGCCAAGAAGGGAGAGGTGTGTGTGTGTGTCCGAAAAGTGCAAGTCCAAAAGGTGAAGGAACTAGGCCATTCGGCCAAGGTATTTGGCTAGCTTCTAGGCCACTCATTCCCCTATGCTTGAGTGACTTGTGATGGGCTTGAAAGACTCTTGAGTGACTCCCATCACTTGATCACATCAACCCTAATCCATCCTATCCTAGGTTTTGGAGATTATGCTCTCTCTTCTCCTTCTCATGGCCGGCCACATACCCTAGGGTTCCAACCCCTTTCCATCACTTCACATCCCCTCTTGTCTCCCCTACTATCCCCTCACAAGTCATTCATATGGATTTGAGGATCCATTTTTGGAAAAACCCCCAAAGGAGGTTTCGGATGCCTCCATCCCTCATCTCATCCGAATCCTTCCCTCATCTCACTCTCCTTCTACTTTTGTCACATGCTTCCTCCATTAACCAATCACCTCACACCTCACACAAACTTGTCATGTCACTCTTACACAAATATTCATCTAGATTTGGTGGCAAGCAAGTCAAACAAGGAGGGGAGAGGTTCGGCTAAGGCATGACCGAAACCTTCACCCCTTTTCTTTCCACTTTTGCTCCATCATTTCCCATCTCATGTCACTTCTCTTACACACCAAGTCTCATTCTATTGTTCACTATCCCCTCATGTCCTTTCCCCTAGATTTGGAAAGGTTTTAGGCAAGCAAAACCCAAGGCCATTCGGCCAAGGCCCTCACCGAAACCCTTCCCCTCTCTTCCCATCTCCAAGTCTTCTCAAATCCTTTCCACATGATTTTGCTAGATATGGTAGGATCCTATGTTGACTTATTTAGCAAAATCCTACACTTCACACACTTACCTAGGTAGGACAAGATGGATTCCACTCATGGCTTTTCCTTTCTTCCTCCAACAAAACAACTAGTCAACTAGTCTCACCTACTAGAATTTCCTTATCTCAATCACTAGTCTTGACTCAAATTACTAAACTCTTCCTAGCTTGACATGTGTCACCAAGCTTGGGCTTGAGTTGTCTTATGGACCTCTTCCTATGGACCCATGGGCTTTTCTCTCCCCCACTTAGGCCCAAGCTCATGCCATGGCCTTAAGGCCTTTGAACTCTCAAGTCCATTTCTTAAGGCACTAGCTACCCATTTACCTAGATTACTAAGCCACATTAGTATAATTAGGCACAGAAAAATACTCTAAATTTTGGGGTCGTCATATACACTACAATAAAAAAGGCCTTTCTCACGCCTTTCTCGTATCTATAATTAATTGTAAGTTTCGTAAGCTGGCCAAGCTTGTGGATTCTTTTACTAGAATGACCCAAAAATACTACCATATGGATAAAAGGCAATAAACCGACTAAAGAACGAAATTCATAAGATACAAGTCTCATTGAATGTCCAAAGCAGTAAATATCATTTGAAAATTGATGTGGAGAGGTATAAGTGAACAATGGAGAAGACAGATTTTTTAGTTTGTATTTTAATATCATGGTTATTTATAATAATTGTGTTTTGAAAACTTTTGAACGTGTCCAGCTATTGTTTGTAATTAAACAGTATATTAGATTAGTTATAATATATTTAATTGTATATAATTTTTTTTGGGATTTATATTTAGTTAATTTTAGAAGACTATTTATTATAAACGTATTTTTTTTAATTGATGGGTGTAATCGTATTAAATTTATATAGTCATGTACTTTAAAAAAAGTATTATGTTTAATTTTTGGTAGGAAATAATTAATATAAGAAAAAAATGAAAGAGTAAATGGTTAAGAATTGAAATGGAGGTAAGAGAAAAAAGTAATAAAAAATAATAGAAGAATGTTATTTTAATAGAATAGAAAAAAATATAGAGAATAGAATATAGAAGGTTTTTGAAAAATAATTCAAATTTAGAAAAAAAAAAAAAAGTTCAGGGGTGATAATTTTAGTTAAATTTTAAATTTTATAATGGGAGACGAAATCTGAGTGCCCTAAGCAAAAAGCCAGTAAACTAATAACAGAATGGGAAGATAAGGAACGAAGTACACGACCCATCAGCCCACGACTCCAACAGATAACTAAAGAAATTAACAAAATTAAAAAGGCCCACAAGACGTGGCCTAACCCAAAGACATTAGCCGAGACTTTAGGATTTCATAACACAAAAGGGTAATGCTGCCTTTTTTTTATATGATTTTTTTTAATATAATTTTTTTAAAATAAAAAATTACTATATTATTTAAAAATATTTACTTAAAAATCATGAGAAATTTTTTTAAAAAAAATCAAAATTCCTAATAAAAATCTCAAATAAGAATAAATAGCATTTTTCTAACACAATGGTATTTAAAACTTTGCTTCAGATCACATGCCACTCTCTCGGCTCTCCGCGTCCAAACGGCGTAACGAACTGCGTTTTCTTTTCAATTTCATCGTTATTACTAATAAATACCGATAACAAATCGAAACGGTGAAAAGAAAGACAAACGAATAAACAGAAGGCGCAGCGCGAATTGCTGCTGTGCTTTGTTTCCACAAAAACGCCAATTTATTTTGTTCCTTGTTTTTATAATAATTTTGGAGGAATCTAATACTATACCCAAGGGTGTACAGGCCATTCATGGACCCTAGGCTTCTGGGTCTCTCATCTATTTGATCATCCTTGATGTTCTACGTGGCAGCATCTAGTAGATCTTTTCGAAACCACCGTCAATACTTTGTTGACGAAAACGTTAACTCTTTTTGTCCAAATAAAACGGCAGCTTTTCCATTGCCATCGTCTCCCTTTCCGTTCCTTCTATTAGAAATATCATCCGCCTTACAAAAAGACAAAATAAAGCACCGAGTTTTCCAGAAGGAAGAAGAATGGCAGACCAACTCACCGATGACCAGATCTCTGAGTTCAAGGAGGCCTTCAGCTTGTTCGACAAGGATGGCGACGGTAAGTATCTGTATCTCCCTCTCTGTATTGATGAATCTGATGTTTATTTCCTTTTTGTTCGTCTCAGATCTAGTTCTTATGAACTTGTTCGTTGTTTCTAAGGATTTATGTGGATCTCGTTTTATCTGCGCTTTTATATTATGTATCTTCCGTTTCTATGTTCTTGATTTTTTATTAACCTTAATTTTATGCGGCTCCATAGTAATAAACCTTGATTTTTCTTTCCGTCTAAGGATTTCTCTCTCGTCGTTTCTCTATGTTTCCATTTCTTGTACCGTATCTGAGCTGTTTTAATTGATAATTTATTCACCGTTTGCTAGCTGCGGGAAAATTTGAGTGGGAGGAAAAGAGATCAACTATGTAAGAGATTGAATCTCATGTGTTTGTAGTTTGGAAGACAACAATTTTCCGAAAGGTTTTAATCACCCAACAATTCGGCATTTATTCTTTAAAAGAGGAAAGAGTGGATGCGGTTATAGGACCATGAGATCTGCCAGTGTTCCTATGCTGTCAAGATTTGTTTGTATTGTGGTTTATTGATATATAGCAGTGTTCGAGAGATTTGAAGAGACTGATCTGCCTTGTTCATGCTGCATGTTTTTCGTTTCATAGCATCTACTGCGTAACCTGATACATTTACTTTTAACAACACGCTCACGGGCGTGATGTTATGAATAAAAAATTGAAATATAACAAGAACACCAGTCATCCAAGTGTAAAGCAATGATTTGCAGGTATATTTCAGACAGTGGTGTGATTGGCAACGTGGCATGTTAGCCAGCCTCTATGAGTTTGGTGGTAGATTCTCTGACAAGAATAATTTGAAATTTATCTTTGAGCTTGATGATTTGCAGGTTGCATCACTACCAAGGAGCTTGGGACTGTGATGAGGTCTCTGGGCCAGAACCCAACTGAAGCAGAGCTCCAGGATATGATCAATGAGGTTGATGCCGATGGCAATGGGACCATTGACTTCCCTGAGTTCCTAAACCTCATGGCCAGGAAGATGAAAGATACTGACTCAGAGGAGGAGCTTAAAGAGGCGTTCCGGGTTTTTGACAAGGATCAGAATGGGTTCATCTCTGCTGCTGAGCTGCGCCATGTGATGACCAATCTCGGGGAGAAGCTCACTGACGAGGAAGTCGATGAGATGATCAGGGAGGCTGATGTTGATGGTGATGGTCAGATAAACTATGAGGAGTTTGTCAAGGTGATGATGGCTAAGTGATCAGTTTTTTCTCCACCAAAAACCCTAGTGAAAATTCTCTCTTTTTATAACCAAAACAAAAAAACAAAAAAAAAAGAGGGGGAGAACAGGGTTGACAATATGATGCATGGCCTTCTAGTTTACTTCGATCTTCATTTTCATTCGCCTTTACAGGGACTATAGTGATAATAGTATGTTCTGCTTGGTGGTGGTGGAAGAATGTTCTATTTCTATCCTTATGATTGTCTTGGACTCTTTGCAGTTTTTGTTCCCTTTTTTATTTATTTCTTTGAGTTGGCTTGCGAACCTGATCTACCTGGACGATTCAATGTTCATTGTTGATTGAATGACTTGTTTTATTGGTGGTACTTTTATATCTCAGGATCCAAATTAAGAAAGTCTCCATAAGAAGTGTGTGGTGACATGAAATTGTTAGGTCTGTTTTGGTTTCACGGATCTTTGAAATTATTTCATCTTATCTTATCTCATTTTAACATCTAAACATTATTAAAATATAAATATTTTTTAATTTCAAAATTTTGAATTTTAATTTTTCATATAATCATTTCAAAATAATTATAATATTTAAAATTTTTTAATAATATATAAAAAATAATTCAATTTTTTTTAATATTTGAAACAAAAATTAATATTCAAAAATTATATTCTCTTTATTTATAATTTCTTCTGATTTAAAATTTATAAAAACTTAAATTTAAATTATTTTATAACTTTTCTAGATTTTTTATTTTATCTCATTTCATTCGTGAGTTTTGATACTAGGAGGGAATTAATATTCCGGACTTAGCAGTTAGCACCCTTGGATTTGTGGTATATGAATTATGAATTTCTAAGAGCATTGATATTAGATCTATTAAATGATTTATCAAATATAAATTTTATGATTTTTGTTAAAAAAAATTTATATTAGATTTATCAAACTTTTTAATGTGTAATATTAAGTTTCAGTAAATTTTTATAATTTTTTATATTTAAAGGATTACTATTCACAATTTAAACACATTTTAATATATTATATTTTCTTACTTTATTTTTTTCATTTTCTTTCTTATTTTCTAATATTTGGTTGAAAAATAATTATTAAAGTAATTATTTGGTTGAAAATTTTGGTTGAAAAAAATTAATTTTTTAACAAAGAAATAAAAAGTATTTTTTCAAATTTTGGTTGAAAAATAATTATTTAAGTATCAGATTATATTATAATATATATATAGTTAGTGTCATTACAAAATATAAAAAAAAATATTAAAAATATTTTTATTAAAACTATTATTATTATATTATTATTTTAATAGATTTAATGATAAATTCAATGTGGAGTTATAGACTTAAACATTTGATGAATCTATCAAAGTTATACTTTCTTTCAAATTTTGAAAAATCATTTAATGGATCTAATGATAATGCTCTAAGAGCACTAGCAATGAATTCATTAAAAAATTTCTTCAAAACGTATAAGTTTACACATATATTAAAAAAATTTATCAAATTTAATTAAAAATGAGAAAAAGAAAATAGGAAAATAAAATAAAAGTACTTTTTGTTTAGTTTTTAAATAGTGATCTATCAAAAGTGTATACTTTATCAAAGTGTATATTTTTTATGGATTTTTGATGTGCACTTTTGATAAATCACTATTCAAAAACTAAATAAAAAGCGTTTTTATTCATTTCTCCCCACTTTTTTCTCTATATTTTTAATTAAATATAATGAAATTTTTTTGATATGTGCGAACTTATACTTTTTAAAAGAAAATTTTGATGAATCTATTACTAATGTTCTGAAGACAGCTATTCAATTAAGGGCTACAAAGAAGAGAACATTGTTTGTTTTCAGAAATAAAATCAGATAAAAGTGAAAAAATAAAATAAAATATTGTTATAAAATTTCTTTTTAATATTAGTTTTGTATGTAAATTTGTGAAGTTGTATCAAAATTTTAAAATTTTGATTTTTTTTATTATATTTTGTATGAAAATTTGAAAAGTGTAATACTAAATTTAAGATGTGTTTTGAATTTTTGATCTCATCCTCCAAAATAAATAAGGCCTAAGAATACTTTCATTATATGGTTTAAAGTTAGAGGATAGTTTTAATTATTAAGAAGAATAATTTAATTTTTGATTATTTTATTTGCATAAGTTTTTATATTAGAATAGTTTTTATTTTTTACTTATAAAAAAAATCAAATAATATAACAATAATTTGACTATGACTATTCACATTAAATTTTTATATTCAATTATCTATTTATGAAAATATATAATAAAGAGTAATAATAATTAAAAATATATTTATTATTTGTAATAATTAATAATCATATTTTAATTAAATCATGAGTTAGAGAAATTAATTAATAATCATATTCTATTTTTGATCTCATCCTCTAAAACAAATAAGGCCTAAGAATACTTTCATTATATGGTTTAAAGTTAAATGATAGTTTTAATTATTAAGAAGAATAATTTAATTTTTGATTATTTTATTTGCATAAGTTTTTATATTAGAATAGTTTTTTTTCACTTATTAAAAAAAATCAAATAATATAACAATAATTTCACTATGACTATTCACATTAAATTTTTATATTCAATTATCTATTTATGAAAATATATAGTAAAGACTAATAATAATTAAAAATATATTTATTATTTGTAATAATTAATAATCATATTTTAATTAAATCATGAGTTAGAGAAATTAATTAATAATCATATTCTATTTAAATTAAATTATTACTAGAAGTTTGACAAGAAAGAGAAACTAATAAAAAATTAATTCATAATCATATTTTATGTAATGAGGAAGGAAAAAAAACTAACAAAATAAAATTTGGCAATTGGCTTGGGTTGTCAAATTTAAAATTTTATTTAGTATTACTTTTCAAAGGGGTTAAAATTTATGACCTTTAAATAATTTAATGTAGACTTTTTTTTAAGTCTTAATAACAAAAGTTTTATTGCATTTAACTTTTAATTAATCAGAATACTCTAATTTATAGGCTTTTACACCTACTTACAATCGTGCATTTCATTTACCAAGTAGGTACCAAGTAAAACGAGTTTACAGGATTTTTATTCCGTTTATGTTTGTGGTTGCTTAGACATTTTGGACTTCTACGAGTTCTCCTATATTTTTGTTCTTTCGAGCAGAGTTGAGATTGTTGCTCGCATTTTTGTTTTGTTCTGTTTTTTTTTTTTTAAATATACACAACTCTTTTTACAGGTTTTTTACGAAAAGCTTATTTGTAAACATGTGTAAAGTATCCTTTCTATGCTATTGGCATAGCATAAATTGATTTGCAAGGAAAGTTTAAAATTTAAAATTCTTATAAATCAAGCATTGTTATGTTAACAGTAAGAGTATTCTTTACTCACCTGCCTATAAGCAAGCCTATTCATCCCGACTGGATTATATCCAGTCCGATTAAAAATTTTATTTATTTCTTAATATTTTTTTTTTTTTTTTAAATGTTTAAAAAAATTTTGAATCCGGATTCAATCCGGAACTCGTATTAACACCCCTACTTATAAGTAGAATAAGTCATGTTTTCATGCAATAATATTTTAAAAGAAAAATATTTTCATAAAATAATTGAAAAAAATAATATCATTTTATAGAAATATCATGGTTATCCAAAGAAAAGGATTGTCAATTATTTTCCTTTTCATTCCTCCACTTGTTGTACGCAAGTTACTCGTCATTTATCTTTTGCATGAATGGTATTGTTATACCATTTTTATTTGCCTACTTGATGTGCTATCCCAATGCAAATTATACTTTTTTTCTGCTTTTTATTTCAAAAATTTTTAAATATATTTAAACTTTTTTCAAAAATAAAAAATACTAATATACTAATACTCACTTTTTTAATTACTAAGCAATTTTTTTTAAAAAATAATAATAAATGCATGAGCAGCAAAATAAGGCAGTATAGTAGCATCATTCCTTTTGCATTTAGAACAAGATCATACTTTGTACGTAACTTACTAAATTTATTCGTGTATTATGATTATAACAATGTGTTTTTTGGCAATTTTGAAGAAGCTGGCACCGTGGTCCTAAATGTGACTCAAAAGCATATGTTTGCACCAAAATAAAAAATAAAAAATACCATGATTGTCATTTTGTACGGAGTCGTGCCTAAGTACAAGCCCCATAATTCCATTCCAGGACTCCTTTGCTGTCTTACTGTTTTGTTCTGTACGCGTTTAAGTCCTTTTTTGGATTAAATCTTCATATAAAATATAATAAATAATTTAATTTTTTTAAATTTTAAAATAATAATAATATTAAAAAAATAATATTTCAATAATATTTTATTTAACCTTTCAAACTCATCTTTATCTCTCAATCCAAATAAAGTCAATTGAGTTGTCCCTTATGCCCATTGATGAAATAAAACCCAAATTTCAAGTTTTCAATTTTCCTTCTTCTGTTCGGCTCCATTTTCACTTCTCATTTTCACCTCTCTCTCTCTCTCTCTCTCTCTCTCTCTCTCTCTCTCTCTCTCTCTCTATTTTGCCTACTTCAAACCAAGATATAAATTTCTACCATTTCCTCTTTTTAGTAGCAAACGCAATATATATATTTTTTGGAAATTTAGCGAGCGGACCTTGAACTTGTTAGAAAATGAATTAGTTGGATGTGTACTTTTTAGGATGTGTACTAAGAAGATTCATGCTTAATTGCTTATGCTGTGAAATAAGAGTTTGATTTCGATTTAATTTGTAGTGCAGTGATTAGTTCATTAATTAGCATTAGTTCATTAATTAGCATGTATTCAGGAAGTTGGTACGCAGAATACTCTTCAATAACATTCATTGAGTTAAAAAAGAAAAAATTAAGCACGAAAAGCAAAGATTGAGTTGCTATAGGAAAAGGATGATGACTGTTAATGTCGTGTTTCACAGCCTGGATAATTTGGCGATGTCTGAACAATCCGTGCTGATGAGGGGGTGGAGGTGCCTTGAGATCACTCCAATGCCAAAGCTAGCGAATGAGATGAATGGATATTGAGTGTAAGAGTAGTAGAAATTGATCACTTAACCTGTGTACAGGATTTAAAGATTGTCAGGCTGTCACTCTTTTTGTTGAGTTCGAGTAGATCTTCCTACCTTTGAGATTTTGTCCTGGCAAGCTATGCCTTATCTTGTGCCATGCCAACTCCTCCTTCCATCGTGAAGGCATGCTTGCACTCTTGACCTGCATTTAATGCAGTGAGGGGGTCCTTACCTGGGATCAGAGTGCCAGAGGCTCCAAACATTCCTGCAGAGTTTAGCATTAAATGCGTAGTGGCTGTAGTAGGTTTCGACATTAAATGCAGGATGGGGATGTCTGCTTCTCTGATTCGGTTTTGACTGCGATTTGACCCACAGTGCTTGCCGCCTCTTGCCTAATCCTTGATCGCCTTCCATAATCCTGGACTCGCCTCTCATAGCCTTGGGCCCATCCTTCCCTTCTGGTTCCCCTCCCGAGGTCCGGCCAAAGACCCAATCTCCTAGGTGGGACACCCCTCCCCCTCAAAGTACCCTGCGATTTCGATGCCCCCTTTCATCTCTCAAGTGAGCAACTTAGAGGAGGTTGGGTGCTTAGATCGCTACGGAAGGGATTGTTGGGCTCTTAGTTCTCCTATCTGAGACAGGCTTACCTTGGGCAGGTAGGTGGCCTGCTCGTTCATGACCTTTGACTTCTTGTCAAAACGCTTGTCCTTCCCAAAGGTTGAGTTGATGGCTGGCAATTATTGCACAGCCTACTTATGCATGTCTCTTGTACTTTCGAAGTGACTGTCTAAGTTTCTCGATGGGTGATCTGTCAGTTATTCATTATTGCGCAGTCTACGCATGCATGCCCCTTTGGCTACCAAAGCAGATGCTTTACGTCCCTGTATTTTTGTTGGTGCGTGGCCTTGACACTCCAGGCCATCATTATTTTCACAGGTTTTTCGCCCACACTCCATGGCCTCTCTTGGTCCATCCCAAACACCCACTTGTCACCTATCATCCCGACAATTTACTAGATATGACGTGGGCTTTCATGTCGCTTCGTTTCCCATAGTCATTAACTTCTCCCTTGAGAATAAATAGGGATGTGGACTCCGCCAATTCCGTTTTCTCCTCATCTTACTCATTACTTTGTGTTTCTTTTTCCTCTAACTCTCAGGCTTCTCTTCTTCTTTCTACAACTTCATCATTTTGCTTTGTTGGGCATACTTGGGTGGCGGCCTTTCCAGCAGCTGCCATTTACGAGATTCGTGTCTAGCATTAGATTCCCCCCTTCGTCGGGTTGGAGCCCATTCGAGATTTTCCTTGCAACATCGAAGGAAAGGCAGAACATGTCTTGCTGCACAAGCATATGTTCGACAACGGGCTTCATCTCTTGTTCATTCACCCAGTGCTGGAAGTCCTGCATTATTTGGGCTTGGCGCTAGCTCAGCTGCTTTCGAACGCCTGGCATCTACTATTGGCGAGCTGCATGGTTTTTCGCATCGCCCTTCTTGAGTCAAGTAACGTCTACCCGAACTTAACAGTTCGGGAATTTTTATCCTTTTACCACGTTCTTCGGCACGGGGGGAACCAAATCGATTTCCAGACCAAGGAAAGTTCGGAGAAGTTGTGCACGTTGGAGGGTCAGTATTTCCACGCCAAGAACTACGAGAATAATCTCTTCTATGTTTCTGGGGAGGGCTAGGGGTTTGCCGATGGCGAGGTTAAAGGGCAGTTCCCAATACAAGTCAATTGGGGGAGCTTTTGTCCACCTCGATATTGAACATCCAACTCAATTCCTGGAAGCGTGCTTGACAGGCCATAGTCCTTGCCTGTGCGCAAGTCAATTCCCAAAGTCTTGAGTCGAATAGGCTACTAACTGAGGGGAACATTGCGTCCTTCCTAATCAGGGCCCTAGACCCACCCCCGCAAGCGAGCTACCACTCACCGTGAACTCCCCAAGAGGCGTTCCAAGGCTCGCCGCGACCGAGAAGCCTCTCCTTCCGCTGGGGGTTCTGTCAATGTCCAACCCTCCCCTTCCTAGGTTTCAGTATGACCTCTGCCTTCTCCAAATCAGAGGGCTGGGGACAATGCTGAAGTGGCGATTATGGAGGAAACAAGGAGATTGATGGCAAAGACTAATTCTGCTACTCGCCGGAAGGTGGGAGTGGAATCCTATTCGCCCAGACCAACCTCACCCAGGAGCGAGAGGATGGAGCAGGAAGATGAGGCGGTCCTTAATGAGATTCTGTCGAACCAAGCCAATAGCGGCTGGTGAGGGCGAGGTCGATGAAGTGGAGCTCACCTTCCTTAATATTTTGGCTCATCCGCTGCCTTTGCCATACATACTTCGTACTTTGCTTCCTCCACACGGGGCTTTGCACAAGCCTAGGAGGACCAGGAGGCTGCCATCAAGCGACTTCCGAGTGCCTCAGAGGATTTCCTCTCCTCTCAAAGAGGCTCTAGAGCCCGCTTCGGCTCCTAGGGAGGGCTCGAGTCACAGCATGCTGGCGATGACACTCACTTAGGGGTAATGAGGGGCGCCGAGGTGGAGCGCTGTAAAGGGGTAGGTGGAGAAGCTTTGGGGAACCAGGCTGGGGAGAAGGGCGAAGTTCCCAAGGGTACAGTCGAGGTACCCTCTAACACGGAAGTCAAGGTTGGGGAACTGACTGGCGGGTAAGACGCAGGAAGCCAGACCAAGGTCTTTGATGGCGAGGCTAGGGCAAGAAACTAGGGCGAGGTCCCTTCTAACGGCGACCTTCCTCCAGCTACGAGCAGTCTCGGACTACAACGACCAAGAACGTGGCACATTTGCTCTAGCATTTCCTTCCCTAAGTGAGTCCTTTAGTTTGCCTCCACTTCTCCCTCTTCATTCTCTCTTCTCTCTATTTCCTCTTCTTTTTATTTTTTTACACTTCATCGTTCGCAGGTCGCTGATTAGATCGCTGAGGCAGTTGATGCTGAGATGGTCGAGCTTGTTGAGTATAATCATGAGCTCGACTCTGCACCTTGGCCGCTACTTATTGAAGAGGTCCAAGGTGCTACATAAGAACCTCAAAAGGGAGCATCAGCAACTGGGCAAGATCTTCGAGACTCTGGCAGATGATAAGGATTAGTTTAAGGCTAAGAAGGCAACCTTTGAGGGGAGAAGGCTGCCTTGGAGGCAAGGAACGAAAACCTGGTGGGGAGCAATGCCATGTTGCGGAGCGAGGTTGTAGCTTTGCGGGCGGAGGCACGTTCCCTAGAGGTTGCCTATGGTGAGGTCAACTATGGCCGGGAGCTCGCCGAGACAGAGCTGACTCACTGCGAGGACGACCTTGCCGCCGCCGCTCAGGAGGTTAGGTCCCTACAAACCAACTTGGAGGTCTCCGAGCAGGAGCGGTCTACTAAGGAGGCCAAGATCGAGACCTTCCAGACTAATCAGGTGTCGTCCAATTTAAAGTATGAAACCCTTGAGGCTGAGTTGAACGACGGTCAAGCTGCTCTAGGCGAGGTCAATGCCTAGCTGGAGGCGCTTAGGCCCCAAGTACTCTGGTCCCACGTCATCAATATCTCGTCTTGGGGTTATGGCCACGTGGAGGGCCTTAGAAGGTTGAGGGAGGAGGTGTTACCCCAGACGTCGTCGCCTAGTCTTTTACCAAACAGAGTGGGACTCCAAGCTATCCTCCTTTCAGGGATCACGATCCCCTGTCTCTCGAATAATGATCCTCCTTCCTTTTTTTTTTTCCTTTGTCAAATTCTCTTTACTTGTGATGTGTCTTTAGTATTAATGAGATACTTTGTTCCTTTCCTCTTTCTTTTTTTATGCTGTCTGTGCTATCTCACCCTTCCTGCTCCCCCCTATTGCGAACTTAATACCTTACGAATCTCTATCAAAGGTTCTTCGATAGGAATTTTGACAAGGGTCTGGGCTTCCCTAATTGCCTTTGTTTGTGGCCTTGATCTGAGTGCAAGGGTTTACGAATGGGCGAGAGCCCGGGATTCTACCTCATGATTCATTGATGGAAAGGCGAAGAACGAGTGTGCTCGGTCTAAGATCCTAACCTCGCCTAGAGCCTTAACCTCTGGGCGAATCATGATGCTAGGGTTTAGAAGTGGGCGAGAACCAAGGAATCAATCTTGCGATTTGAGTGCCTGTTGATGGAAAGGCCAAGAGAGTTTACGAGTGTGCCTGGGCTGGGACTCTAGCCTCGAGCTTCAACCTCTAGGTGAATCATGATGTGGGAGTTTAGGAGTGGGCAAGAGCCTTGGACTCAACCCTGCTATTTGAGTTCCTATTAAAGGAGAGCCGAAGAGGGTTTACGAGTGTGTTCAGGTTGACCCTAGTCTCGAGCTTTGACCTCTAGGCGAATCATGATCCGAGGGTTTAAGAGTGGGTAAGAGCCTAGGACTTAACCCTGTAATTCGAGTGCCTATTGATGAAGAGACGAATAAGATTTACGAGTGTGCTCAAGCTGGGCCCCTAGTCTCTAGCCTTGATCTCTGCGCAAATCATGATGCAGGGGTTTAGGAGTTGGCGAGAGCACAAAACTCAACCCCGCGATTCGAGTATCTATTGATGGAGAGGCGAAAATGGTTTACGAGTGTGCTCGAGTTAGGGACCTAGCCTCAAACCTCGACCACTAGGCAAATCATGATGTAGGAGTTTAGAAGTGGGCGAGAGCCCAGGTTTCAACCCCACTATTCGAGTGCCTGTTGATGGAGAGACAAAAAGAGTTTATGAGTGTGCTCAGGCTGAGGCCCTAACCTCAAACCTTGACTTTTAGACAAATCATGATGCGGGACTTTAGGAGTAGGCGAGAGCCTAGGACTCAACCACGCGATTCAAGTACTTGCTGATGGAGAAGCGAAGATGGTTTACGAGTATGCTCAGGCTGGAGCCCTAGCCTCAAGCCTCAACCTCTGGGCGAATCATGATGCAGGGGTTTAGGAGTGGGTGAGAGCTTAGGACTTAACCCCGTGACTCGAGCTCTTTGCTTAGCGTAGATTGGAGAATTGAGAAATTCTCCATCCTGATTTCATTGATAGAATAACAGGTTTGCACACAACGAAGTCATTCTATTACACATAGTATTTATTCAAGTGTTTCGTGTTCCACGAGTAGGGGAGTTCCTTTCCTTGATTATCCATGAGTCGATACGACCCCGGCCAGTTGCTTGATGTTACGATGTAGGGGCCTTCCCATTGTGGCCCCAGCTTTCGTTCCTCTATTTTCGTTACTCTTGCTGTCTTTAGACTAAATCGACAGGTTTGAATGCTCATGGCCTGACTCGCCTGTTGAAGTATTGTTTGGCCTTCCGCTTGTGGTAAGCTGTCGTTATTGCTACGTACGCCCTTCTTTCGTAAATCAGGTCGAGTTGTTCTGGCAACCTATCATTGTTGGTGGCCGAGTCAAAGTGTTGGATTCGAATGGTGGGCACCCCTATATCACCGTCTCGCCCCTGTAAGCGAGGGCGAACGACGTTTCTCCCATTGGGGTTTGGGTCGTCGTCTTGTATGCCCATAGGACACCAGGGAGCTCATCTGTCCATTCTCTTTTGTGTGATCCCAACCTCTTTTTAAGTATAGACAGGATGGTTTTGTCTATTGCCTCCGCCTATCCATTAGCCTAGCGAGGAATAATTCACCTTGATTTTCAGCTCTACGCACCATTCTTGATAGTGGGAGCAGTCAAACTATTTACTGTTGTCTAATATGCAGCTCTGGGAAATTTCAAATTGGCACATGATCGATTTTCATAAGAACTTAGTGATTGCATGGGAAAAGATGCTCGCCAGGGCTTCTGTTTCGACGCACTTCATAAATTAGTCGACAATGGCCACAACGAACTTGGTCCCCCCTTGGGCAGCTAAGAAGGGGCTTATGAGGTCTAATCCCCATTAGGCGAAGGTTCATGGTGCCATGAGGGAGGTCAGCTATTCTGGTGGTTAGCGGGGCATAGGAGCGTGCTCTTGGCATCATGGGCATTTTTTGGTGAATTCCTCCGCATCCCTAAGTGTCCTGGCCAGTAATAGCCTGCCCAAGTCACCTTTGCAGCCAAGGCTCGCCCTCCTAAGTAGCTCCCACATATCCCCTCATGTATCTCTACCAATACATATTAGAATTCCTCTATTGATAGGCATCTCGAGAGAGGTTCGAAGAAGCCCCTTTTCTACAGCATTCCCCCGAGCAGCACAAATCTTACAACCCTATTTTTGATCCTTCGCGCCTCGCCCGAGTTGGCAAGAAGCTTCCTCGTCTTGCAAGTATTCCATGATTTCTCGTGCCCATTCGCCGGGGAGGGGGGGGGGGGGAGGGATCGCCACATTTGACACTTCCGCCTCTATTGATAGCATGTCAACCACCTTCAAGGAGTATAGCTCCCTCTTGCCTCGAGGCGACCCTTGCCAACTGGTCAGCTTGACAGTTGTCTATCCTCTGAATTTGCTGGATACTGAAGTACCGGAACTGGTCGCGTGCGTCACACACCAATCAGAGGTATTGCTTCAACTGCTCTCCTTTAGTGGCAAAAACTCCTAAAACTTGGTTGACCACAACTTGGGAGTCGGCACGTGCCTTTACCTCCTCTGCTCCTAAGATTCGCACCACTATTAGCCCCACGAGCAAGGCCTCGTACTTTGCTTCGTTGTTAGTAACCTTGAAACTTGATCACATAATTGTGTTGCTTCTCCTCACTAGTAAGGATGTGCACCCTTGCGCCCCCGCTCATTTGGATGTTGATCCGCCAACATGGATCGTCCAAGGTTTGCCTTCGGGCGAAAGGGGGGTTCTTTTAGGAGCCAGTAACTTTCGCGATAAAGTCTGCGAGTGCTTATCCCTTGACTGCCATCCTCGGGACGTACCTTAGGTTAAATTCACTAAATTCTATCGCCCACTTGGCTAACCTTCCCATAGTATCCAGTTTCTATAGTATGGATAATCTGTGAGCACCTGGATGCTATGGAACTGGAAGTAGGGCCGGAGCCACCTTGCCGTGATGACTAGGGCAAAGACTAGCATTTCTAATTGTGGGTATCTGGCTTCGGCACTATGGAAGGCTCAGCTGATGTAGTTCACGGGTCTCCAGCATTCAATGGTGTCTTGGACCAACATCGTTGAGACTGTGCTCGAGTAGAACACTAGGTTCACTGTCAATACGTCTCATGGCTCTGTCTAGCTGAGTAAAGGGGGATGGGCAGGTATCTTTCGCAGGTCGAGTCTCATTTCTGGACTTTTCTTAGTAATTTGAAGAAGGGTACACACTGGTCAATAGACCTGGCAATGAAACGATTTGTGCGGCCACCCTACCCGCTAGTTGCTATTCCTCATGGTGGGTGCGCGGCACAACCGTTCGGGTGATAGCCACTATTTTTTTTGGGTTGTCTCGATCCCTCTTTCTGAGATCATGTATCCTAAGAACTTGCATGACTTGGCAGGGTTGAGCTTCATCCTGCATTGTTGGAGAATGGCGAAGGCCTTTCGTAAATCATCTAGGTGTTGCTCAAGCAAACAGCTTTTGACCAAGAGGTCGTCAACGTAGACATCTACATTTCACCCGATTTGTTGTTTGAACATGTGGTTCACTAAGTTACTAACTGTTGGTAAGTTGTGCCTGCATTCTTGAAGCCGAAGGGCATCACTTTGTAGCAATAGAGCCCTCTGCCAGTGATGAAGGCCATCTTTTTCTCATCGTCCGAACTCATCCTTATCTAGTTATTCCCTGAGTAGGCATCCATGACGATCAGATTGACTCGAGGCAGGGGAAAGCTATCCTTCAGGCACAACTTGTGAGGTTAGTGAAGTCGACGTACATCCACCATTTGTCGTTCGCGTTCTTTACGAGCACTACATTGGAGAGCCACTCGAGATGGTGGACTTCCTTTATGAGCCTGACTGCCAAGAGACGATCGACTTCCTCGACTATAATCGTGCCCTTTTTTGCACAGAAGTTTCATCTTTTCTACTTGATTCTCTGGGCGCTGGGATCGATGCTCAGCCTATGCTCAGCCACATAGTTGTCCATCCCAGGCATGTCTTCATGGATCTAGGTGAAGACATCCCAATGCTCAACCAGAATCTGTTGCAGGCCCACCTTCAAATTGGGGGCCAACTTGGTGCCCACCTGGACTCTTAGTTCGGGTTTGGCCGAGTCGAGGCCGATCAGCTCCAGCAGCTCGTTGGGTTCGCCCTGCTTGAGGAACTGCTCATCTCATATCTCGTTGTCTCACTCGATCAAAGGTGAGGGAACGGGTAGACCAGTTGCCACCTTGCCTGCCTCAACGATAGCTACCATCCGACATTCATGCCTCAGTTTGCGGGCATTCCCATGCAAGGACTTGTTCACCCCTGACTTCTCTCGTCCCCTCGTTGGTCAGGAGCTTCATTTTTAAGTGGAATGTTGAGGTGATCACTCTCAGCCAGTTTAGCACCGGGTGTCCTAGGATCGCCTCCTTGCCTGCCTTAATGACGGCTACCATCCGACATTCGTGCTTCAGTTCGTAGGCATAACATTCTCGTGCAAGGACTTGTTTGCCCCTGACTTCTTCCTTCCCCTCATTGGTCGAGAACTTCATTTTTAAGTGAAAAGTCGAGGTGACCGCTCTTAGCCAATTTAGCCTAAGGCGTTCCAGGATCGCGTTATATGATGACGATGTCTTGACCACTAAGAAGTCTGCCATGGACATAGCTATCCTTGGAGTGGTCCTGACCAACACTGGGAGGGTGATTACTCCTACTGGTTGGATTACATCGCCGGTGAAGCCTTTGAGGGGGGTTGGCGTTGGTCGTAATTGGTCATGCTCGATTCTCATTCTATTGAAGGCTTCCCAGTACAGAATGTCCACAGAACTCCCGTTATCGACTAAGACCCTCCTGGTGGTGAAGTTGGCGACTTGCAGGGTCACCACCAGTACGTCGTTGTGAGGATGGAGCACCCCTTCTTCATCCTATTCGTCGAAGGTGATTAGGGAGGCTTCGACTGGCCTAGCCCTTCGTGCGAGCATAACAAGCGGTGTATATTTTCTCGTAGTGTGCCGCTCGTACATACGCATTCCTCGATGATGAAGTTTTCCCGCCTCTGGATTGTCAGACTAGCATGGAGGCATTATTGGGGCCGCTAGTTGGGCCGGTCTCGTGGTCCCTTAGGCTCAAGTCCCCCTCTCTTCCTGTTGTCCCTTGAGGAGCCCTCTTTCTGGTTTGCGGCCCTCGCTTCCGCTTATTCTACCTCCTCGTGTCGTGGGGTCGTGAGGGCCTAGAGGGTGTCTTCTGCATTTTTTTACCCTTTCGCCTTGTCCATAAATTCTGCCAGAGTCGCTGAGGTCTTCCGAGCGATCTTTGTCATGAAAGGGTTTTTAGGCCATATCCCACACAGAAGGGCGGCCAAAGTGATTTTCTCATCCTGGTCATCAGTGGTCATTCGCTCTCTCTTGAATCAAGAGAGGTAGTTCTTTAAGCTTTCAAGGTCATGTTGCTTAACCATGTGGAGGTAGGCGGCCAACCATTTTCTCTTGCGGCTTCCTAGTAATTAGGTTACGAAAAGACAAGCTAAATGATCGAAATTGTTGACTGTACCCGTAGGAATGGTCTCGAACCATTCCATATCCGCCCCTTTGAGAGTGAGGGGAAAGGCCCTGCATGCCAGTTCACTGGGGTAGTTGTGCAGGCTCATGTGCATCCAGTATGCTTCCAAGTGCTTGAACGAGTCTTTTCCCCGTCGTACAGATCCACCTTATGCATTTTGAATTTTGGCGAGGGGTACTGCTATTATATTCTCGTTGTACGATGTCCTGGAACTAGTGCAGAGCTAGCCGGTTATGGATGGCACGTCAATCAGCTTGGCCATTTCTATGTATTTGTCCCCGAGCTCCTTGAGCTCTGTGTGCAGCTTGCGTCTTTCTTCTTCTGTCTGGTCGGGAGCTTCCTCTTCCCCCCAGGAACTTGCATGTTCGCCGGCGACTGGTTCGTGGTGGGCTATGCATTCTTCATTATTCCTCCATAAGTTCTCATTTTCTTCTGTTAGCTTCCTGATGGTTTCTTCCATTGCTGCGAGTCTGGCTTCCATTGCACTGCCGTTGAGCTCTTCTTTGAGGATTATTTTGGATTGCGTCGTTGCCGGCATACGGAGTACACGTTATTTCAGAATTTCATAGACGATGCCACTATTGATGTCGTGTTCCGCAGCCTGGACAATTCGGCGATATTCAAACAATCTGTGTTGATGAAAGGGTAGTGGTGCCTTGAAATCACTCCGATGCCAATTTTAGCAAATGAGGTGAATGAATATTAAGTGCAATAGATATGGATCACTTAACCTGCGCAAGGGGAGATCCCTAGCTATTTTTAAAGCTTGGTAAACCTCGAACTCAGCAGTCCGAGTGGTATAGTAGTCGTCCTTCTCATCTGTCAATCCATCACTTTTTTTGCTGAGTTCAAGTAGATCTCTCTGCCTTCGAGATTCTATCCCGGCATGCGATGTCTTATCTTGTGCCTTCCCAACTCCTTCTTCCATCACAGAGGCATGCTTGTACTCTTGACCTATATTTAATGCGGTGAGGGGTCCTTACCTGGGATCGGCGTGCCAGAGGCTCTAAGCACTCCTGTAGAGTTTAAGATTAAATGTGTTGTGGCTATAGTAGGTTCCAGCATTAAATGCAAGATAGGGATGTATGCTTCTTTGATTCTATTTTAACTGCGATTTGACCTATAGCACTTGGTGCCTCTTGATTGGTTCTCGATCGCCTTCTATAATCTTGGGCTCGCCTCCCATAGTTTTGGACCCGCCTCCCATAGTTTTGGGCTCATCCTTCCCTTCTGGTTCCCCTCTCAAGATCCAGCCCGAGACCAAGTTACTTGGGCGGGACACCCCTCCCTCCCTTCCCTTACACTTGGTATTAAAGATTTCAACTAATTAGAAGAAACGATTTTGTGATGGGGATGCAAAGCCATATGCAAAAATTCTCAGTTTTCCAATATAAAATCTTACAGTAATTAAAATGATTACCACGTCAATTATCTATATCAAACAAAGTCACATTCGACACATATATCACATAAATATTACAAGAATCCTATGTATGTACAAAAGAGAAATTCCTAATGCAGTCGGGTGTGCGCTCGCACTCCATAGGTAAAAACGATCCGTTTCATTTGGGAATCCATACGATGTTTTTCATCGTGAGAGATTATTCTCCAGCTCCTTCCTCTCGAGACTATTCTTACCCAATTGCTTAGGAGGGACAACCCCCCCTATCTTTTCCTTCACACTTGGTATTAAGGATTTCAACTAATTAAAAGAAACGATTTTGTGATGAGGATACAAAGCCATATGCAAAAATTCTCAATTTTTCAATATAAAATCTTACAATAATTAATATGATTACCACGTCAATTATCTATATCAAATAAAGTCGCATCCACATATGTCACATAAATATTACAAGAACTTAGGTACGTACAAAAGAGAAATTTTTAGTGCAGTCGGGTGTGTGCTCGCACTCCATAGGTAAAAATAATCTGTTTCATTTGGGGATCCATGCGATGTTGTTTTTCTTCGTGAGAGATTATTCTCTAGCTCCTTCCTCTTGAGACTGTTCTTCTACTTCATGAGACACTTTGTGAAAGACTACTCTCTTCCTTCCAAAACTGCTTTCCCCCTTCTACCCAAGACGGCAAGACTGAAGCTTTGTCCAAAAGGGCAAGATTCCCTTTACTTTGTGTTGTGAATTTGTAAGAAGTCAGCACCGTCATCTTCATCTATGTCACCTTCTTCTGTGTCGGGAATCTATATGAGGTCACTGTGAGGGGGGGAGGGGCATCCCGCCCGGGCGACTAGGTCTTGGGCCAGACCTCGGGAGGGGAACCATAAGGGAAGGATGGACCCAATATTATGGGAGGCGAGCCTAAGATTATGGAAGGTGACCAAGGACCAGGCGAGAGGCAGCAAGCGTTGCGGGTCAAATCACAGTCAAAACAGAATCAAAGAAGTAAACATCCCCATCTTGCATTAATGTCGAAACCTGTTGTAGCCATGACGCATTTAATGCTAAACTCTACATGAGTACTTGGTACCTCTGTCACGCCGATCCCAAGTAAGGACCCACCCCCTCATCGCATTAAATGTAGGTCAGGAGTGCAAGCATACCTATGCGATGGAATGAGAAGTTGGAATGACACATGATAAGACATAGCACGCCGGGTTAAAATCTCAAAGGTAGGGAGATCTATCGAACTTGGCAAAAAGAGTGATGGTCTGACAGATGAGAAGGCAACTACCATACCGTCTAGACACCATACAACGCAAACATAATGGCAGTACCCCTCCCACTAAAATTCAAGGTGCCTCAGATAGCATATCGGATGCACATGAGCCTGCACGACTACCCCAGTGAAGTGGCATACAGGGTCTTTCCCCTCACTCTCAAAGGGGCAGTGAGGGGATGGCTCGGGACCATTCCCACGGGTATAATCAACAATTTCGACTGTTTAAATTGTCTTTTCCTAACCCAATTCTTATGAAGCCACAAGAGAAAACGATCGGCCACCTACCTCCTCACGGTCAAGCAACACGACTGCGAAATTCTAAAAAACTACCTCTCTCGATTCAATAAAGAGCAAATGACCATTTATGACCATGATGAGAAAATCAACTTGGCCACCCTCTTGGGTGGTATATGACCTAAAAACCCCTTCATGATGAAGATTGCGTAGAAGACCCCGACGACCCTGGCCAAGTTTATGGATAGGGCGAACGGATACATAAACGTAAAAGACACTCTTCAGACCCTTATGGGCCCACGACAAGAAGAGGTGAAACCAGCGGAAGCAAGGACCATAAATCAGAAAGAAGGCTCCTCAAGGGACAGTAGAAAGATAAGGGGACTGCGAGATCGGCCCAGCCAGTGGCCCCAACAACGCCTCCATGCTAGCTTGACAGTCGAAGGTGGGCGCAAGACTGAGTCCAATAGAGACTACATGCGACGACCACCCACAAAGATGTATTGCAAGTACCATCATTCGGGAAGCCACAACACCCGAGAATGTAACACCCTCAAAAAAATTAAGAGGAGCAAAAGCTAAGAGGGCGTCAGGTATGAGAGCGACTGCTTGCTTGACAGGCGCAGTTCAACCCCATGTGAGAGTCAGCAAAGGCAAGACGACTACCAAAACATACCCAGGGGAGGAAAACCCTTGGGCAAGATCAGGACAATCGCAAGGGGAATCTCGAGAGGTACGGCAACTTCGTCATCAAGAAAGGCGTATGCACGAGCGGCGCGCTACGGGAAAATATATACTGCTTGTTACGCCCGCACGGGGGGCCAGGCCAGCCGAAGCCCCCTAATCACCTTCGACAAACTAGATGAAGAAGGGGTACTCCATCCTCATAACGACACGCTGGTGGTGACCCTGCAAGTCACTAACTTCACCACCCGGAGAATCCTGGTTGATAACGGGAGCTCTGCGAACATCATGTACTGGAAGCTTTCAACAGGATGGGAACCAAGCATGACCGGTTACGACCAGCGCCAACCTTCCTCAAAGGCTTGATCGGCGATGTAATCCAACCAGTAGGAGTAATCACCCTCCCAGTGTTGGCCAGGACCGCCCCAAGGATGGCCATGTCCATGATCGAATTCTTAGTGGGCAAGACCCCGTCCTCATATAACGCGATCCTGAGACGCCCCCTCTAAACCGGCTGAGAGGAATTACCTCGACGTTCTACTTAAAAATGAAGTTCCTAACCAACAAGGGGACATGAAAAGTCAGGGGCAAACAAGTCCTTCCATGGGAATACTATGCCCGCGAACTGAGGCACGAATGTCGGATGGTAGCCATCGTTGAGGCAGGCAAGGAGGCGATCGGTCTACCCGCTTCCCCGCCTTTGACCAAGTGGGACGACGAGATACAAGATGAACAGTCCCTCAGGCAAGACGAATCCAATGAACCGCTGGAGCTGATCGCCCTCGACCCGGCCAAACCCGGCCAAACCCGAATAAAGAGTCTAGGTGGGTACCAAGTTGGCCCCCAATTTGAAGGTGGGCCTGCAACAGATCCTGGCCGAGCACCAGGATGTCTTCACTTGGACCCATGAGAACATGTCCAAGATAGATAACTCTGTGACCAAGCAAAGGCTGAGCATCAATCCCAATGCTTGAAAAATCAAGTAGAAAAGATGAAACTTTTGAGCAGAAATGGATGTGGCTATAGCTGAGGAAGTCGATCGCCTCTTGGCAACCGAGTTCATCAGGGAAGTTCACTATTCTGAGTGGTTCACCAATGTAGTGCTCGTAAAGAAGGCAAACAGAAAGTGAAAGATGTGCGTTAACTTCACCAACCTCAACAAGGCGTGCCCGAAGAACAGCTTTCTCCTGCCTCAAATCGATCTGATCGTTGATTCAACCGCAGGTCACCCTCTCCTCAGCTTCAAGGATGCCTACTCAGGGTATAACTAAATAAGGATAAGTTCGGACAACGAGGAAAAGACGGCATTTATCACTGACAGAGGGCTTTACTAGTACAAAGTGATGCCATTTGAGCTCAAGAATGGAGGCGCAACTTACCAGCGGTTAGTGAACTGCATGTTCAAACGACAAATCGGGCAAAACGTAAAGGTCTACATAGACAACCTCTTTGTCAAAAGTTGTTTGCCTAAGCAGCACCTAGATGACTTACAAGAGGCCTTTGCCATCCTTCAACAATATAGGATGAAGTTCAACCCTACCAAGTGTGCTTTCGGCATAAAGTCAGGCAAGTTATTGAGATATATGCTCTCAGAAAGAGGGATCGAGGCGAACCCAGAAAAGAAAAATGAATTTTTTATTAGATTTTGTATAAAAATTTGAAAAGTGTAATAATCAATTTGAGAAGTATTTAAAAAAATTTATTTCTACTTATAATGTTGGTAATTGAATTGCATTGTAGTAAAGAGAAAGACTTAAGGAGGAGGAATTTATGAAGAAGTTACAAGAAATGGTGATAGAGGAGGAGAGGCTACAGATACCAATTGCACAAGGTCTACCATGGACGACGAATGAACTAGAGGTGAGGCCATTTTGGAAAAAAACTAATAGGTTTTCTGGATTCCCTAGTTTTAGTGTTAAGCACCGTAATTTTTGGATGTACTTTGCATAGCAATGTTCAAAATTACGAAAAAATAGCACGTGATCATGATCTTGATCTTTTAAGTTTTATTATGGTTGCCATCATAAAAGTTTAGGTACTTGACTGATATTAAAATGAA
The DNA here is from genome assembly GCA_036898215.1 of Platycarya strobilacea. Lineage (NCBI taxonomy): Eukaryota > Viridiplantae > Streptophyta > Magnoliopsida > Fagales > Juglandaceae > Platycarya > Platycarya strobilacea. Next base: position 29,786,646 of record CM072548.1, on the reverse strand, counting down.
AAAGAACTTACAGGTTTTTGGCTTTACCAACATGTATGCAGTCAAGGGGGTTTTATTCTTTATGGTCTTTATTTACTTGGACTTTGTGTGGGGGTTTTATTCTTTATGGTCTTTATTTACTTGGACTTTGTGTTGGTCATCCCAATGCTTGATGAAGTCTCCAATGAAGGAGAACACAAGGCTAGTAGACTTGAAGCTTTATAGTGATCTACGAGCAATAGAATGTACTGAGATTGAAATCAGGATGGTACTATTTCTAAACGAGCACTGCTACATACAAGCTAGGCTTGTACAGTCCACTCTCACTTGAACAGTAAAAATATGTTCATGTGAGAGTGGACTGTACAAGCCTGGCTTGCAAGTATATTTATTCTTTCTAAACAGATTAGCCCCGAAGTCTGAAAAGCAGAGGGTTGTGTCCACGAATATGGTTGTTTTTTATTGGGATGTATCTATTGTAATTTTTCTAATTGGTTTGGATCAAATATGTAAATAGCTGGAAGCATAGTGTCAAAATCAAAGATGTAATCTTTCTGTTTGGGTCAAATCAACATATAGCAGCATCTTGTCAAAATCACTTTAACATTTGTATTGAACAAGCCTTTGGTCTTGCTGTGAGTTTCTGTCTAATTTAGCTTGGACAAGATATTAATACATTTTCATCTAAATAAATGGTTCCTACTTAGCTAAAAAATCAGCCAGCATAACCAGATGCATTCCTCTCGTTCATCAGGCCATTTTCAAAGCAGATGGGAGGGGAACTGCCAACATTCTCAGGTTTGCTTCCGCCATAAAATATATATATATATATTTGATGTCAGAATAAAAAAATATGTAGAAGGAAAATGTCCATCTTTTCTTTCCATTTCCAAAGACAAAGGCAAAGCTGATGGCAAAAGAAGAAAAAGGAACATTAAACTCTCACACTTGATACAGAATCTGAAAAGTGAAAAAAAAAAGTATAAATGGAACAGTGCATTTATGATCATCATAATTGATAAAAGTGCATAATTGATAAAAGTGCATAGCTAGCTCGCTCTCTGTATAAAATGAGATCGGTTAACTAGTGCTCATGATGAGACAAGCTTTTACATATTAAGATTATTGAGATATATATATATATATATATATATATATGCTGTTTCAACAAGTTAAAAGTGTACAAGAAGGAAAAGAAACATAGCATAAATTATATTAATATTGTGGATCGGTAATCTAATAAGAACAAAATAATGTACAAAATCATTCAGTTACCTAAAAAGAAAACAATTTGACAGAAACATCTGAATTCCTAAAATACATACACTACCAAACTAATATATATAGCTACAAAAGTACTAAAGTGGTCCCTCTGTAAAAGGTATTAAAGAAAAAAAGAAAAAGGAAAGAAATTAAAAAGAAAAACTTGGTTGATTCTCAGAAGTAGGATGAACCTAGTAAACACTCGAAGCATCTGATAAGAATGCTAAGTTGATCTTTCTTTTCTTTTTGTTCTTTTTTTTTTTTTTGCTTCTTCCCTTTCTTTTTCCTGTTTTTGTTAATCCTTTGAATCTTATTACCATTTTGGAAAAGTCTTTCCGTTCTAACCGATCAGTTTGTTTATAGTAAGGCAAGCTAATAATGAAATGGAGAGGATCTTCAAACCTTAAAATGATGTTTTAAGTACACTCCAAAAGATTTTGAGTTAAAAACTCGCTCTCAAGCATCCACACCAACAGTTGTGTCAACAAAATATTGCAAATAAATCCAACAATCTTATAATGAATAAGTAAAGTCAAAGATATTAATCAAGCTAGAGCATATAAATAATATATAGGAATGATTATTCACAATATTAACACAACCAAATGAAGATACTAACACTTGAGATTCCCATTGAAATTTAATACATTGAACTACAGGGTTTATGCAAACCCCTGCCACTAAAATCATGCACAACCTCCCCGTGATCATATCAAATTGGCATCAGACATGGAACTCTAATATTTATGTTTCGAATTCGCAAATTGAATTCCAATTAAGATGATAATAACAAGAAACAAACTGAGCAAGAGTAGTTAAAATAAATGTCCTCTAAAGAACAATAGTTTAATTAAAAACACATGCATGTAGCTATCAGGACCAAGCAGAGTATTAATTAATTTAAATCAATATTCCTTGCATACAATGTCTTATTCTCTAAAAACTTAGCAACTTTTACTGGGGAAATAATAAACAAGAAAGATAACACCTTAGTGACTATAAATAGAGCAGCTAACAAAGTAATGCATGTGCTGCTCTTAATGACATCGGCCAGTTGCTTTGGAAAGATTGAAAGAACTGCAGGATTGTTGCAGGACGCAGACCACCATAGATCAAGCCAAACAATTAAAATACAAAACAAACAAGACAAGGAAGGATTATATTACCTTTGGTGAAGCAGAATAGAAACCCTAATAGAGGCAGTCTAGGGCTAGTTTCAACAATCAATTTTCTCTTGCAAATCGATTGCCAGTTCCTCAGATAAGCCCAGATTCCCAAGTTCAACAACCCTGGGACAACGAAAGCAGCAAGGGGATTGGAAAAAAAAAGGAAAAATGGAGAGAAGGGGAGAGAGGGAGCGTCGGGCCAATCTAGAGGGAAGAGAGAAAGAATGAGATAGAAGGGAAGAGAGAAAGGGGGAGAATAAATGAAGGCCATCGAAATGGATTATGGTAGGGCTAAAATGGTAGGGCTATTGGATTATGGGCTAGAAATTGCCTAACGTTCGTGAGGGTTGTAGCAAGCCATCGGCTTACGTGTGATAATAGATCGAACTTTCAACTTATATTCGGAGATAGACTATCGAATTTTAGAAAATGAGTAAGATAGGTGCATACACTCTTTGGGAGAAATTTAAGCAGGGAAAATAATTATCTCTTATTTTATATGAACTTGTTAAGAAGAAATTGAATAGAGAGCAATATAAAACAAAATCACATTCGTGTAGGGAAACTTCCGAGAGTGCGGTGTACGGACCGGGGTTTACTCTATAGGGGTGGGTCCAAAGGGCCCTGCCTTGGAGAGGTTCCCCGACATAAAAAAAAAAATAAAAACAAAATAAAGCAAAATCACATACACATAGAGAGATAATATATTTTACTTGAAAATCTCTTCATTACAAATGGAAAAATCATGGGACCTAAGTCAGTTAAAATTTCACCATCAACAATGATGTTAAGAAAAATACTTTATTGGTAACCAAACAGTGTGATTAGAGGAGATCTCATCAAGAGATGCATTACTGTTCGTGACCTCCAATACCAGAAATAATGCTTCAAAATTGATCTTCACTATTCAAATTGTATAGGCTTAAGTTGTGAACGTGCCTGTAAAATTTCAGCTCAATCGGAGCAAAGACGACTCCGATCAAAGCATTTGATTGAAACTGGACAAACTCTCCTATTTTTGGGTGTCTCTTCCTCTCCCCAATTTTCCACATTTTTTTTTCTCTTTTTAACTCTCTACCAATATAGAGACGATACTAAGGTTTAAAATCTTAAAGTAGCCTAAATCCTCTCTTCATGATTGTTTAATGATCCTGTATGGACCATCCTCCGAATAAAAGAGAATCCAACACGTTGGATCTCGAACTGTAAAGCCATTTATTAAATTTAATCGATGACTTGCGCCTATGTCCTGTTGTTAGGTCTTAGTAGCTAGTGGGAATACCTTAGGCATGTAGCTCCTTCCTACTAGGGTAGGGAGAAGGGAAGACCTTTATGGTGTTCATCCTCAAGCATAGGGTTGAACAAAAAAGCAAATTCTCGACCCGACCCAATTAACCACTTTGTTTTGACCTAAAATTTCAACCTATTGTCAATTGAATTGGGTAACGGTAATACTCGTTATCGATTAAAACTCATTTCTGATTTCTTTTTCAGAACCTAATTACTCCCCCCCTTTCAAAACTAGAACACAAGCCCTCTTCTTCATCAATGCTTGTTGAAGACCATCAACGACCATTAAAAACCATCGACGACCATTGGCAACCTCTCCATCGATGACCAAAGGCGGTATGGTTCCAAGCATCATTTGATCCATATCAATCGAACGGCATCAAGGAATCTACAACCATTTTTGGATCCTTTTATGTTATGAACTATAAGAGACATTGAGGGAGACCGAAGTGGATTAATGAAGGGAATGAAGTTTGGTCATGCAAATTGTGAACCAGAAGAACCCATTGTTTGGTCGTGTATATGTAGTTTCTAAAAATGATGTTGGAGAAGATTAACATTGCGTTATGTATATAGAGGTTGGTGATTGTCCTTTCCATGAGATTCATCTTTGTTTGGTCGCGTAAGATTCATCTTTTGTTCTCTAATTTTGTGGGTGATTATGTGTTGATTTGGGATTATTTGTTTTTATGGATTACGTGTTTGTAAAGTAAAGGAGAAAAATTGGTTAATCAAATGAGCCGATAATCGAGTAATCAGAAGTGGATATAATCGAGTCAAGTCGAGAGTAGCTTTTCTCGAGTCGGAGAGCAACCCTAAGCAGAAGTATCATTCGTTATTTCAAACAAAACATTACAAACATTGTTCAATCCAAATTATAAACTCAATAAAAGCAGGAAAGGAACCTTCCCAAATATATATGTCTTCAATATGTCAAAGCATATTTTGCTAACTTATGAGCCCCTTTACTAATATATACGACCCATATGATGCATACTGCAGTGAATAAACAAACATCTTGATGACATTCCCTAGCATTGAGTTGGAGAAAGCATCATTTTGCTGCAAACAGTTGGCCATGTAAGCACAACTGTAAACTTCTAAGAATGACCAAAAATCATTTTCCAGACGATCATTAACGGCCATCTCCATTTTGCTAGCTGCAAATAGGACCACTCCCTTATCATCTCGAAGTAAACAATGGGATAATTTTAAAAACAAAGTTTTTTTTTAACCAACAACCAACCTTCCTTAAGAAAAGATATGTACATTAATGACTTAAATATTTATTGATGAATGATGATAGTGACTCTCCTGACTTTTTTGGAATTAGATTAATCCAAACAATGTGAGAGAGAAGATTAGATAGCGCCTTTGCAAATGGTTCCAAGTGGAGGCCTATGAAGTCTGACAAGTGCTGTAAGTTGTAACTCCCCGCTTTGTAAACAACTCAATAATTGTATTTAGTGAATTTTCCCTCTCTTGTTTTGTCTTAAATATTCGATGTTGAGATCAAATGAAATAAAATTATAAAAAATTATAAAAATAATAGTTAAATTATTTATAAATAATAATAAAATATATAGTTTAAATTAAGATATTTTATAAAGTTTTAGGAAATGAGAAAGAAAAAAGTTGAATAAAAATATTATAAAATTAAAATATAATTTTTAATATTACTTTTGAATTATTTTTTTTATGTTTTGTTTAAAAATTTAGAAAAATGTTAATGATTATTGATTAAGTAATAATTAAGTGATAAAGTTAATAACATTAAGATGAGATGAGATAATATGAAGTAAAATAATACCATCTCAACATCCAAATAGAAATGCTTATACATTTCAAACATTTTATCAGAATTTTGCTTCCCCTAATAATTCTGCATGAGCTGCTACGAAGCCAGTGCCTTACTTCCTCCAATATGTTAGCATGAGCAGCAAAAAAGTCACCCCCCCCCCCCCCCCCCAATTCACAGCTTTCACTATTGTTAAAGCATCTCCTTCAAGAACAATATTCTGATAACCAAGTTCCATGCAAAGCTGTTTTGCCTTTCTAAACTCTAAGTGCTAAAGCAAAATTATTATTAGGGGAAGCAAATTCAGTAGCTCACTCGTTAGCTAAACTTGCCTTTTCTTTTTCCTTTGAACAGGTTTGGATTAAAGGAGCTCCCCTAGAGATTTTACAGTTGGTGCAGAATGAGATCAAATTCTGTAACGAACGTTTGTAACTATGTTATTAATGTCAATTGAAATTCTTCTAAAAAAAATAATATATTTTTCGTTGAGGAATATCTTTAAAAAAAATTCTTGGGGTAAAAATAAACGTATTATCATCTTCAACTAAGAAATATGTTTTTAACCTTTATATTCAAAATTATTAAAATTGACACATTGTATTCTTGAATTGTATTTTTATAAATAAGACATTCACTTAATTAGTCTAACCATCCAGATGATGAAAGCAAGTAATGCGATTAGGTCTTAAAAGAAAATGCTGTTTCGTATTTGAGCAGAACGTGTTACTTTTGAGGGTATGAGATAAAAAATTATGAAGCACCTTGACAGAGGAATTAAATATATGCACCTACAATGAAAACATGAGATTTTCTAATAGGGATTTATTTATTTATTATTTATCTCACGATTGGAGTATATATGCTGTTCATAATAGGGATCTATCTCTCATTGCATCAAACAGTTACATGAGCTGTCCCATTACAAGGTTTTTCTATCTCTCAACTAGAGTTACAAGTTCCTCAGGATCTAACATATATTTTAATAATTTGAAGCGTGATATTGTTGATAATCCCTTTTTTTTTTTGTTATCCTATCATAATTAAGGTTCTAAAAGTTCTATAAAAACTCACACGTTGACCCAAAAATACCCTACAAAGTGATGTTGCACGATGTCATACATCATATTTTTTTTAGAGAAATATCATCATTCATTTATAATAAAAAAAAAATTATATTCATAATCAAATAAATGCAGAGATATCTCTATATAAACTATTAGGAGCTCAACAAATACACTACTAGACAGGTGTAGACTTTAATATTGTTGATACTCTTTACATATAAACGTTCAAGAGACAGGATTCACTTAAACAAAGACTCAATATCACTGTCCATTAAAAAAGGAGGACTCAACCTCTATGGACAAACCATCCAAGGGATGAACTCCATTTTTTTTATTATATAATAAGAAGGTAAAAATGAAAAATGTTAGATTGAAGTTTGATTTAACTCTAGTAGACTTTGACGCCACATGAGGGCAACAAGCTTGTTTATACGGTAGTGGCGATTCTAATGATCCAACGCATGTGGTGAGAAGAGCTGTTGGAAGTGATAATGCGTGAGTACCATGTGCTGTGATTTCTACAAAACCACCACAAACATCATATTTGAGATAATTTGTTATCCATCATATTTGATTTATAATAAATAAAGTTTTATAGTCTAAAATATCATATCATGTCATTTTAAGAATTTTTGTGAATCTCTCTATGGATTAATTATTTTCCTTTAATTATTTATTAATCAATAAGTGTTAAGCAAAAAGTAATTCTTCTTATCATGTAGTGTAAAGTCCATTGAGCAAATCCTTCTTCAAGCTCTTTTCACCAAGACACTTTCAATGCTATTAAGCAAATCCCCCTCTCATAACAAAAGTTTCATAATTGCACTGACAAACATGTTTGGGTCCATCATAACTCAGAATCTTTAGTGTAAAGTGTGCTTATGCGGCAATCAGTTCATCCCAAGTCAAGCCAGGTAATAACATCCACCTTCATTATTCGTGGAAAAAACTTTGGAAGCTCAGGGTCCAAGATTGCCTTAAGCTCTTTTAATGGAAAGTTCTTAACAACATCATCCCAACTTGTGCCCATATCAAGAATTTGATCAATTTAACTCAAGAGGATACGGAATGCCTTGTTTGTCATACTAGTGAGAAAACTCAATTTCATCTATTCCTCAACTGTACTTTCACTAGAATCTTGTGGCGTAATTTCACCTAACCTTTGAATGTTTCCACCTATGGTAATAAAGTCCTCCATGAAAATCTCAAACTGGATTTATCAAATTTTGTGTCTGTTGAGGACATGTCTCGTCGGCTTCCTGTTCCCGAAACCTGCAAGAAGAATCAAGAGAAGATGGTGGTTTTCCACCCGAGAAAACTCTGACGCTCAAGTTAGTGATCACGTATTTACGGGAAAAATTCTTAATGCCCATAGTTGAGGTTTACCTGGTCTATTTATAAGCCTTTGGGCCGATACATGTCCCTTATAATGCCTTCCGTAATCATCGTGATTGTGTATCTGCATGGGATATCTTTTTGAGTTTGGTGATATTTCGTATCTGTTTAAAATTTCAATAAAGATGGCAACGGGTTTGATATATATTTTGGACTCTGTAGAGTTGGGCCCTTTGTATGCTTTTCCTTCCTGGTGGGCTTCCATCGCTGTTGGGCCTTTGGGCCAAATCTGATCCCACAATTACCCCGCAAATTTTCTTCGCCTTGAGGCGTAGGAAATTTAATTTAAATTTTTTCTTTTGATTTCCCGCGAAGGCTAACTTGGGAATTCGCTCCTTTCCCTTAATCATCGGGCGCGTGCTGTCTTCCCGTCTTCTCATCTGACGGTTACACCTCTATATTTATGTCAGGTCATCATATCTCCGTCTGTTGGTATGCCACATTTGTTTTCTTTAAATACCTCTTCTATTTCTCTCTTCATTTTGCTTTTCTGCATTCTCTTGTTATTAGGCTCTTTCCATCTCTGCCTTTTTCCTCTTTCTTGCTTCTTGCATTCCTCTTCTTCATTACTTCCCATGGCAGACCAAGGCAGCAGTTCAGTTCAGCCTTTCGACATTCCTGAGGGCACGACCTTCGAAGGTTCTTCTTGGCGCTCCAGTGTTCGTGAGAAACATTGGCCGGGATCAGGGAAGAGTTCAAGATTCCTAGTTCGGTTGTAATGAAAGCCCCCGATTCGGGCTGCTGTGATGACGAGGGGTTCTCTGGTTGGGTGGCCATTTCCGTCGCCCTGTTATCGCATGGCTTGAAACTCCCCTTCTGCCGCCCCCTTGGAGACATTCTAGACCTTCTAGAACTCACTCCAATTCAACTCCACCCTTTTGCCCTGAGGGTGTTCTTGTGTGCCTGCATCGTTTTTCGGATGGTGCTAGAGCCCCTTCGTGATCCTTACCCCGATCTCACTGCTCGTGAGTTTCTGGCCTTCTACGATGTGAGGGCGGCCACTAAGGGATGCGTGGCTAGTTTTCGCAAGAAGGAGAAAGGCCAGTCCCTGACAAGGTTCGAAGGAAGATATTCTAATGCTAAGGCGTGGACTGCCAAGTTCTTTTTTATCAGTAGCCAAGGATGGGAGTTCCCTGGTCAAGAGGAGGTCTTCAGAGATTTCCCCGTTAGGGACATCTGGCACCCAATTCCGGATGCTAAACGCTTGTGGTCAACCATGCCCCCCTTATCCTGTCGTGAACTTGACCTAATTGATGCTGTCGACGCCTGGGCGCTCGACTGAGTGGGGGCGGGAGCCTGAAAAGTAGCGACCAGCTCAAAAAGAGCTATATTGGCCAGCATCTCTCTGTCCCCCAAGCCGGCGGACTGTGGTTTCACAGAAGAAGTACTTGCAGAAGAAGTTGGCGCCACAGTCTGGTCGCCCGAAGACTTAGACCCCTCAGGCGGGGTTGGCGTTGTGTCCTCACCGCCCCCTGGAGAGACCACATCTCGAGGCGCTAGCTCAGGGGCGCTCACTTCAGGCGTCAAGCTCCCCTCCAGACTTTGAGCCGCCTGTGTCAAATCCTGATCGCCAACTGTGGGCGCCTTGTTTTTCTTGGGCGGAGGGTTCGCGGAAGAGCCCTCTGGGCGGTCTCTTTTCCTATGACCTTCGTCATTCTTCCTCTTGGACCTTTTTTTCTTTTTGCCCTCCACCACGGCAGTTTCTGGCCGTTCAGCTTCCCTAGGCTTACCCTCAGCGTCTCGCACAAAAAGGGCACCGGCACCCCTCACCGTCTTCTCTGAAGGCGCCGACAAAGGGGCGAGGATGACATCAGTAATCATGAAGTTGCACTCCTGAACAAAGGAACGGTTCGGAGACGTCAAGAACTGGTCAATATGAGCAAGCATCAATAGTTTGTGAAGGCGTTATAAGGGACATGTATCGTCCCAGAGGCTTATAAATGGATCAGGCAAACCTCAACTATGGGCGTTAAGAATTTTTCCGTAAATACGTGATCACTAACTTGAGCGTCGGAGTTTTCTCGGGTGGAAAACCAACATCTTCTCTTGATTCTTCTTGCAGGTTTTGGGAACAGGAGGCCAGCGAGACATGTCCTCAACATTGGTGCCGTCTGTGGGATCCGACTTTACAGATGATTAACGTGGCTCTCGCATGCCAATTGTGACACGTTCTGTAGCAAGCCGAATGACAGGAGCATCGATGGAAGCACGGTTAGCAGTGGCAGAGGAAAGACTGAGAACAACATTGGAAGCCTTGGAAGAGCTTCAAAAAGAGAACGAGACTTTGCGACAAAGGAACGCTAAATCCAGCAACACAGCCGTACCGCCTGGCTACGGGCAAGGAGAGCAAGAGGCGGATAGTAACGCTGGGGTCGACCTTGAGCGTCGGAGTTTTCTCGGGTGGAAAACCACCATTTTCTCTTGATTCTTCTTGCATGTTTCTTGAACAGGAGGCCGGCGAGACACGTCCTCAACATTGGCACCGTCTGTGGGATATCTTTATGAGTTTGGTGATATTTCGTATCTGCTTAAAATCTCGATAAAGGTGGCAATAGGTTTGATATATATTTTGGACTCTACAGAGTTGGGCCCTTTGTATGCTTTTCCTTCCTGGTGGGCTTCCATCGCTGTTGAGCCTTTGGGCCAAATCTGATCCCACAGTGTCCCACTAACAAAATTCTTAAAGAACATTGTGATGCCAAGAGCAATATACATATTAACACCAGTAGAGCACCAGGGCCCCTCCCAACAGATTGTTGCATCCTCACTTTTGGTGTAGCCATTCGACAAAATGGAAGTACAGTAGTTGCCATTTGTAGAAATCTAGCAGGTTCAATACTTTTTGTAGTCACAAAGTAGACATGCAACACAATCCTAAACAAGGGGAAGCCGCAGCACTTCTCATCGGAGTAACTAAAGCCAAGAAAGCACAAGTTGTCATTGTAGGAAACTCACTAAACACTCTTAAAGCAATGACCCCAGTTATGTTTCAGAATGAACAATGCAACCCTTCATTCAAGACATAAGGCTTGCTCTAAAAAACTTCCACAAATGGGAACTTTGAAATATACATCAAGATGAGAATCGGTGCGCGCATTCTATTACACAGTAGACTACCACAAACCAGCTTTCTGGCATTATCTCACTCATCACAGTTCCCCCTGTTTGTTAGCCTTCCATAGTGAAAAGGATACACCCAATAGAGAGCAGTAGGTGCAATAGTAATAGTTATAGTTGTAGTAGTTTTTCTCTATTTACTTCCTAATGTTTATGTTTGTAGTTTTTCTCTATTTATTTCTTGCTGTTTACTTCCTCTTCTAGTTGAAACTATGTTATTTTAGTAGCAAAACCTTTGGATCTTTAATATATCAGATGTTGTTAAAAAAAATGTAGTGTAACAAATTATAAACCTATGATAATTTTGCTTTTAAATAGATTAATTGAAAAATGTACATAAGAGCAAAAAAGTTTAAAATTGCTCTTGACCAAACGGATCCCTCTCTGCCCCAAGCTTAGATGGAATTTCCCCAATCTTCTTTCAAAAATATTGGCAAGTGGTGGATGCATATATGAGTCAAGCTACTTTAAAGGCCCCCAACTCAGGTTCCTTTCCTGCTTCCTTAAATCATACTAATATTATTCTCATTTCTGAAAAGAAGAATCCTTTGCAAGTCAATGATTATAGGCCTATTAGTATGTGTAATGTGGCCTTTAAACTAATTGCTAAAGTGCTACCTAATCGGCTAAAATCTATTCTGAATAAGGTGATTGATGTGAGTCAAAGTGCTTTTGTGTCTGGCCATTTGATCACTAATAATGTACTAATTTCCTATGAGTTAGTACATTATCTCAAATGGATGACCGACTCATGCACATGCTCGTGTAAACCTTCATATAAACTTGCTTCTTTCAGACTTCTTTTCATATACTTGTTTTTCAAATCATTTCTTTAAAACATTCTATATCTTTTATTCTTTCTTAGGCGCCACTTATCAGATACTGATCTTTTCTTATGGTTCGAAAGCCCATCTTGTCATGACTTATCGCGTAGCATATATGAGGCATGACACGGCTCCCCTAAGTACTGCATGTTCCCTACTGGTTACCGCATCACCTTAAGGTGAGTGCGTCACGTAACTTATAGCACGGCAGGTCCTTACACCTTACCCGTCTTTGGCACCCACCAGTGTTAGGTGCGACCGTTGATTACGCCCAAAGAATAACGCGGTCGTTTGCAGTATAGTTTTGGGATGTCGATTCCACAGGGAGATGGATTGAGAAATTGAAGAACAGTAATGAAATTAACAAAAATATTTAGATGAGTGCGAAAAGTAAATTTTAGAGTGTGACGTAAATTAAAACTAAATGAGTAATTTGAACAGTATAAAAATGAGACGAAAAGTAGAGTATCGGGAATCCTTTGTATATAATTGGTATTTTAATTATTTTCAATTCATTAATAACTCAATTGAAAATTCTATGTCCAAATTTTCAATTGGAAAATAAAACATTAATAACCAGATTTAAATCAAATGTAATCTTTCGAAAAATCATTCGTCACAATATAAGAACAGGAATTGTTATCGATATTAAAGAAATTCAACGTCAACAATATACTCGTAGAGCAATATTGCAGCAGAGAAATAAATTAAAATAGATAACCAATTGAACCAAATATAATCAAAGGATTATTGCATTTAATAGAAAAAGCATGACTGAATCTATAAATGAAATAAATTCTAAGATTATTTGGTGATGAAAATATTTATAATAAATTTCGAATGACTAAATAAAAAAGTTTAATATTTGAAGAACACATATATGAATAAAAAATAATTACAAATACCATTATATATACAAATTCATCCCTAACTCTACTAGAAAATTAGTTACACATATTGAAAATATGCAACAAAAATTCTTCAAGGGATAATATAGAAGAGCCAACCATTATTTTCTTCTCTCTTCTTTGGTTTTTCTTTTCTTTTCTCAATCTCTCAAAAATAATATCTCTTCCAAGGCATCCAAGCACACTAAGCATGGTCTTAGAACACACACCCCTCCCTTCTATTTATAAACATCCTTCATGCAAGTTGTCATGCAAAATCATCACAATTTCAACTTGTTTTGCCATGTGCCATTCTTGAATCCAAGTGATTTGTGAGTTGTCATTTTGATCATTTGTTTTCCCACTATGCATGAGCTGGATTTTGCTTGTAGGTTGAGTGTTTCAATTTTGCTTCTCTATCCATTAGTTGTCTTGTATAACTTAATATCTTGTGGTCAAATAATTTGTCTTGAATAAACTTGAGTGCACTTCATCTTGCATATGAATTGATCATTGAATTTCCAAATTGGTGTAGAAGTGCTTGCTGGAAAATATTATGATGACATTTGGATTTGATGCAAGTGGCTGAAAAATATCTAGGAACGTCAAGTGCAGGTGCGTCCACTTGATGGTCGATTTTGTCTTAGATTGAGTGGATATCTCTTCAAACATAAAACATAAAAATTATAGATATTTATCTTTCGGTTCTATATCATGTTGAATCAGCTCAATCGGAGATTGGATGAGAGAGGTATGCCCATATTATGAAAAGATGTTAGAACTGTCTAAAATTCCGCAATTATCTTCATTTGCTCCAAATGCCTCTATTTGTGTCCTAAATCAAAATATAAAAATAATAAGTATATTTAGGCATCAAATAAGATTAAAGTATTAAACATTAAGAGAGGAAAATATGGCATTTTTTATTCTCATCAATATATTAAATCATGCTTATATCTATCTCATGATAAATGACCATTAATTTTAATAACATGAGTTATATCCATTATTTTCTCATTTCTTTTAGTATTTAAATAGAGTATTTAGAGTACATTTTTGTGCACTCATCACACCCCCCAACTTATTCATTGCTAGTCCCTAGCAATTTTCATGCAAAATAATGAAAAAGACCAAAGAAAATCACACATAGGGGCCATCAAGACACATTTTTCAAATTTACATATCAAAACAATCTTAGAAATTCAATAACCCTTTCACAAGTAATTCAAATATAGCAATCCACAGAGTGTGTATGTGTTCCAAACTATTTTTATCAAATCAGAGGTTTCGACACATGCAACATTAGAATATCTTAAGCAAAAAGGTTCAACTCCATAACTCACAAGTATAGAAGTGTTTCATGTAAGGGTTCTCTCTATGGAGTTGACAAAGGTGTACATTTACTCTCATGAAAATTTAGTCAATTATATATAAGTAACAAGTAAACATTGATCTTATGATAGGAATACTAACAAATGAGATTTCCACAAATCTTTCCACAAACATACTTAGGATCGGAAAAATCAACACAAAGGGTTGTAATGTGGCTTAGGGTTGGGATTCATAAGAAGAAAAGGTGAAGAGATTTAAAAAACTTCCAAGTATACACAAAAGGGAATCTGTTAAATTTTTCAGTAGACTATACTTTCCTTTTGATGTACTTTTCAATTTTTTAGATTTTTGACTAAGTACACTTTTCCATCTTCTTTTGTCACTGGTGTTTTCGCAATTTGATGAACTCTTTCATGAATAATTTGATGGACACATCTAGCACCAATAATTTGATGGACACTTTTCCATCTTCTTTTGCCACTGGTGTCTTCGCAATATTTTTTTTTTTAAAATGATAATTTCACACCTAGTACACACTTGGAAGTAAAATGGTAGGAAAATATAGTGTATAAGCTATACTCCAATGTAGAGAGGTATGGATGATGTAGATATGAAAAGAAAAGGTCATATGTGTATATTGGCTCAAAATTGGCTGCTAGGGATCTATGATGAAAAGGCTCAGCTTGAAAGGCTCAAACGTTAATCTTAAGTTGACTTTCGTCATATCCCAAGTATATCCACCATCTTACCACAAACCATGTAATGATATTCTCAAAAGAAGTGTCAAATTCAACAGATCAATAGATACTTATCACAATTTCTGTATTTGTAAACTCTCAATTCTCACAAAATTCACATGAATACTTGAGCAAAATAATTCTTTAGTTACATGTGTCAAATCATCATATTACCACAAAATTTGGAGAAGTGTATAAATGGTTATGTGGATGCTTTAGCAAAATGATTTAAGATGGGTTTGCTGAATTCACCAAGATGGTTATGAATGAGCATGAGTATCATGTGTGAAAAGATGCCTGTGTGAAAAAATTTGACAATTTTTTATATATTGATTGAAATATGCCACAGAGTTTAAATAACAGATTTGTATTCCCACCCCCCAACTTAAATGAAACATTGTCCTCAATATTTAAGAATCAGAATTGAATAACTAAACAAGGTAGAATACACTTGATGTGGGATGTGGGTGGCTTGCTCGGTATCAAAGATGATATTTGTCAAAATAAAATTAACATATAACAAAATAAAGTAAACAATAAACAAAAATAAAATGAACGAAAATAAAATAAAAGAAAAACATACCTGGAGATGGTCAAGATTGATATACTGGGTCCATAAGTGGAATGTCTTCCACTTCTGGAATTTGTCTATCAATTAAGATTTTAAGGCGTTAATCATTTACTTTGAAGATACATCCATCTTTTGGATTTTTTATTTCTACCGTCCCATTTGTAAAAACGTTTTTTACTATAAAAGGGCCGGTCCACCTAGATCGAAGTTTTCCTCGATGCTTATGGAGTCTTGAATCATATAAAAATACTCGATCATTAGGCTTAAATGTTCTTCTCAAAATATTTTTATCATGAAATACTTTCATTTTAGCCTTATAGATCTTGGAGTTTTCATAAGCATCATTTCTCAATTCTTCTAATTCCGTCAATTGGAATTTTCTAAGTTTTCCTGCTTTTTTCAAGTCAAAATTGAAATGTTTAATGGCCCAATATGCTCGATGCTCGAGCTCCACGGGCAAGTGACAAGGTTTTCCAAAAACAAGTCTATAAGGTGACATGCCTAAGAGAGTTTTGAAAGCTGTACGATAAGCCTAAAGCGCATCGATTAGTCTCAAAGACCAATCTTTCCGATCCGGGTTGACCATTTTTTCTAAAATTTGTTTAATTTCCCTATTCGCAAGTTCAACCTGTCCACTTGTCTGAGGGTGATATGCAGTAGAAAGCTTATGTATCACCCCATATCTTTTCATTAAAGTTTCAAAAGAACGGTTGCAAAAATGTGTACCTCGATCACTAATGATAGCACGTGGGGTACCAAATCGAGATAATACATTTTCTTTGAGAAACTTAATTACTGTCCTGTTATCATTGGTCCTGCAAGGTGCTGCCTCTACCCATTTTGACACATAATCTACTGCCACAATAATATATAAATATCCAAAAGAAGAAGGAAATGGTCCCATAAAATCAATGCCCCAACAGTCAAAAATTTCAATTACCAAAATTGGGTTTAAGGGCATCATATTACGACGGGTCATAACTCCTAACTTTTGACATCTTTCGCATGAGCGACAATAGATATTTGTATCTTTAAACAATGTGAGCCAATAAAATCCACACTACAGGATTTTTGCAGCGGTTTTCTTCATTGAAAAATGGCCACCACAAGCTTGGGAATGACAAAATTCTAAAACGCTTGCAATCTCTTCATCAGGGATGCAATGCTTTAAAATTTGATCAGGGCAGTATTTGAAAAGGTAAGGGTCATCCCAGTAGAATTTTCGTACCTCAATCATGAATTTCCTTTTGTCTTGGGTGCTAAAATCCTTTGGTATTTCACCTGCAGCTAAATAGTTTACAATATGAGCAAACCATGGTAAAGAAGTAATAGAAAGTAAATGCTCATCGGAAAAATCATCTTTGATTGGTATGTGGTCAGAAGTGTCCTCGAATGTGAGTCTAGAGAGATGGTCTGCCACTACGTTCTCCACTCCTTTCTTGTCTTTGATGGTGATGTCAAATTCCTGCAAAAGCAAAATCCATCA
Organism: Platycarya strobilacea; assembly: GCA_036898215.1. Classification (NCBI taxonomy): domain Eukaryota; kingdom Viridiplantae; phylum Streptophyta; class Magnoliopsida; order Fagales; family Juglandaceae; genus Platycarya; species Platycarya strobilacea. Next base: position 29,769,737 of record CM072548.1, on the reverse strand, counting down.
TATTAATCGTGCCTTAGCATCCTTCTTTGTAAAAATGTACTTAAGAGCTGCATGATCTATAAAAATAATGATAGGAGAACCAATCAAATAAGCGCAAAATTTATCCAAAGCAAATACTATAACTAACAACTCTTTTTCAGTGGTGGAGTAATTCATTTGTGCACTATTTAGAATTCGACTAGCATAGTAAATGACAAAAGGTTTCCCTTCTCTTTGTTGTCCAAGAACAGCACCTACAGCAAAATTACTAGCATCACACATAATTTCAAAAGGTAAATTCCAATCAGGTGGTTGCATTATGGATGTTGAAGTAAGCTTGCCAATTAATGTTTTGAAAGCCTCTTGACAAACTTGTGTCCATTCAAATGGGGCATCCTTAGCTAGGAGGTTACATCGTGGTCTAGATATGGCAGAAAAATTCTGTATGAATCTCCTATAAAAACCTGCATGACCAAGAAATGATTTTATATCCTTGATTGTTCTAGGTGTAGGCAATTTAGAAATTAATTCAACTTTTGATTGATCAACCTCCATTCCTTTGGAAGAAATAATATGCCCTAAAACAATACCTGAAAGTACCATAAAGTGACATTTTTCCCAATTTAAAACCAATTCTTTTTCTTCACAACGAGTCAGTACTCTTTCTAAACTCATTAAACATGCATCAAAAGAAGATCCAAAACAGTCAAGTCATCCATAAAAACTTCCACGCACTTTTCAACCATATCACTAAAAATACTCATCATGCAACGTTGAAAAGTAGCTGGAGCATTACACAGTCCAAATGGCATTCTGCGGAAAGCATAAGTACCGAAAGGACAAGTAAAAGTGGTTTTATCCTGATCTTCTAATGCAATTTCAATTTGATAATAACCAGAATAACCATCCAGAAAGCAATAAAAAGGATGACCAGCCACCCACTCGAGAATTTGATCAATAAAAGGAAGCGAAAAATGGTCTTTTCATGTGGCGGCATTTAATTTTCTGTAATCAATGCACATCCGCCAACCAGTCACCAGTTTTGTAGGGACTAACTCTCCGAGGTCATTTTTTATCACAGTTACCCCTGACTTTTTAGGAACAACTTGCGTAGGACTTACCCATTTACTATCAGCAATAGGATATATCATTCCTGCATCTAATAGTTTCAATACTTCATTTTTCACAACTTCTTTCATTGTGGGATTAAGTCTACTCTGGGGGTCTCTTCGAGGATTAGTTCCTTCTAAATTTATTTTATGAGTAAAAATCAGGGGACTAATGCCTTTTATATCAGCAATACTCCATCCTAGGGCTGATTTATACTTGCATAAAATCCGAATTAATTTCTCACCTTGGGACTCAGATAATTCAGATGAAATAATAACAGGAAAAGTTTCACCTGGACCAAGGAAAACATGCTTTAAACCCTTAGGTAGGGATTTTAATTCAACTTTAGGGGCTTCCCTACTTGAAGGAATCTATCTTTCTCTTTTTTCAGGCAACTTCTCAAACTTTGGTTGCCATGCCTGTGTGCTATAATCATGAGTTCTGTCAAAAATAGCACAAATGTCAACTACATCAGATGAATCACTTATAGGATTAAATTCATAATTAATAATAAAGTATTCAAGGGGATCTGAGTCATGAGTTGTAAGAACATCCCTTTCTATAAGTGAGTCAATCATGTATGTCTGATGATACTTGACATCCTCTTCAAGCTATTTTGCAATATGAAAAATATTTACCTCAAGAGTCATATTGCCAAAAGAGAGTTTCATCAATCCATTTCTGCAATTGATAAGAGTATTAGAAGTAGCAAGAAAGAGTCTACCTAAAATTAATAGAATTTTAGAGGTGGTTTCTACAGCAGAACTAGTATCTAGAATTAAGAAATCAACATGATAGTAAAATTTGTCAACTTGAATTAAAACATCCTCTACCACACCCCGTGGTGCTCTGACTGAACGATCAGCCAATTGCAATACTACAGAAGTTGGTTTGATTTCTCTCAATCTTAATTGCAAATAAATAGAATATGGCATCAAATTTACACTAGCCCTTAAATCTAGCAAGGCCTGTCCAAGCTCATGATTGCCAATGTTGCATGTGATGGTTGGACATCCAGGATCCTTGTACTTAGGGGGAATCCGCTGTTCAATTAGAGCACTAACTTGCTCTGTCAAGAATGCAGTCTTCTTCACATAATGCTTCCTCTTAACTGTACACAAATCTTTGAGAATTTTTGCGTAAGTAGGAACTTATTTAATTACATGCAAAAGAGGAAGATTAATTTTTACCTGTCTAAAATTTTCCAAAATATCATTGTTATGATCTAGAGTTTGTTTGCTTGACTTTAATGCTTAAGGAAAAGGTACCTTACCAGGATTTTTTGTTACTGCAGGTTCCTCGGGTTTTGTTACCTCAAGTTCTTTGGGAAGCTCAGGACTGCTGCTATCTTGATCTTTCTCTACATCCTTTTTTTTGTCTATTATTGGATCACGTAGAGACTTACTACTTCGTGTCACAATGGCGTTTACGTCCTTCAGGTCTCCTTGTGTCATATGTTGACCATGAGGTACAGATTAAGTTTGGGAAGGAAACTTACCTTTCTCATTCATAGTCAATGAACTCATTATTTTAGACACCTAGCTCTTGATTTCCTTATTTTCTTCGACAACCTGCATAATCAAATATTCAAATTTCTGATTAGTCTTACCCTGTATTTCAATAAAAGTATGCAAAGTATCTTCTAAAGAATTTCTAGAAGATTGAGGTGTATGGTATGGTGCAGGATATGATCTAGAGGGTTGTGCAGGCTGCTGGTTTTCAGACTTCCAGCTGAAGTTGGGATGATTACGCCATCCTGGGTTGTAGGTTTCAGAATAAGGTGTGAAGGGCTTTTTGTACAAACCTAGAGCATTACTTTGTTCCTCATACATACCATTCATGTTAGTATGTGTATGACACTCTTGGGAATGATGATCTATCCCACCACAGACAACACATGGCCCAAAAGATTCTGCATGATTAGCCATGTGTGTTGGTTTTGAGTTTGGTTTTCAATAACTCTAATTCTTTGGTGAGCATTTCAACCTTAGCCTTAAGGTTATCCTCCTCCCTTAAATGGTAAATACCACCACTCAAGTTTTCTGTAGGTCGTGACCTGTTTGTGCTATCAGTAGCACTAGATCCAGTCCAAGTATGAGCTTTTTCAGCAAGCTCATTGAGGTACTCTATGGCCTCATCGGGATTTTTCTGTAAAAATTCTCCATTGCACATCATTTCCACGAATTGACGTTCTCTGGGCGTAAGCCCTTCATAGAAATAACTCACTAAGCGCCAATTCTCATATCTATGGTGGGGACACATACTCAGTAATTCTTTAAATCTTTCTCAAGACTGGTACAAAGTTTCACTATCTTTTTGTGTAAAGGTAGAGATTTGTCTTTTTAAAGCATTGGTCTTATGTTGGGGAAAATATTTATTGAAAAACACTTGAGTCATCTCACTCCATGTTCCAATAGACCGTGATCTTAGTGAGTACAACCAACTCTTAACTTTATCTTTCAAAGAAAAAGGAAAGAACTTTAGCCTTACCGTTTCGTCAGTGGTATTTTGACTGTGGAATGTTGCGACTACTTCCTCAAATTCCCTAATATGAACATAGGGGTTTTCATTTTCTAGACCATGGAAAGTCGGAAGTAATTGTATCATTCCTGTTTTAAAATCTACATGACGAACATTAGGTGAGAACATAAAACAGGATGGTGTGGCTGTTCGTGCTGGATGAAGATAATCTTGGAGGGTTCTAACAGGTTGGTCCACGTGTTCACTCATCGCGTCAGAATTGGAAGAATTATCAAACAAGCGATTAGAAAAATTAGATTCTGAATCTGATTCTAGCACGGGTCTACTAGCAAACTATCCAAAAGCGTCTCTGTACCTGCACACGCAAAGTAAAGAAAAGCGTAATACTGAAAAAAAAATATTTACGAAAAGAAAAGTAAAATAAAATAAATATGCATAAAACTAAAAAGAAAATGAATGAAGCTACCGCTCTTTTTTTTTTTTTTTACAAACTACTAAAAAAAACTACAAATTCTTCTACCGTCTCCCCAGCAACGGCGCCAAAATTTGATTACGCCGAAAGAATAACGCGGTCGTTTGTAGTATAGCTTTGGGGTGTCGATTCCACAGGGAGATGGATTGAGAAATTGAAAAACAGTAACGAAATTAACAAAAAGATTTAGATGAGTGCGAAAAGTAAATTTTAGAGTGTGACGCAAATTAAAACTAAATGAGTAATTTGAACAGTATAAAAATGAGACGAAAAGTAGAGTATCGGGAATCCTTTGTATATAATTGGTATTTTAATTATTTTCGATTCATTAATAACTCAATTGAAAATTCTATGTCCAAATTTTCAATTGGAAAATAAAACATTAATAACCAAATTTAAATCAAATGTAATTTTTCGAAAAATCATTCGTCACAATATAAGAACAGGAATTGTTATCGATATTAAGGAAATTTAACGTCGACAATATACTCGTAGAGCAATATTGCAGCAGAGAATTAAATTAAAATATATAACCAATTGAACTAAACATAATCAAAGGATTATTGCATTTAATAGAAAAAGCATGACTGAATCTATAAATGAAATAAATTCTAAGATTATTTGGTGATGAAAACATTTATAATAAATTTCGAATGACTAAACAAAAGAGTTTAATATTTGAAGAACACATATATGAATAAAAAATAATTACAAATACCATTATATATACAAATTCATCCATAACTCTACTAGAAAATTAGTTACACATATTGAAAATATGCAACAAAAATTCTTCAAGGGATAATATGGAAGAGCCAACCATTATTTTCTTCTCTCTTCTTTGGTTTTTCTTTTCTTTTCTCAAGCTCTCAAAAATAATGTCTATTCCAAGGCATCTAAGCACACTAAGCATGGTCTTAGAACATACACCCCTCCCTTCTATTTATAAACATCCTTCATGCAAGTTGTCATGACAAAATCATTACAATTTCAACTTGTTTTGCCATGTGCCATTCTTGAATCCAAGTGATTTGTGAGTTGTCATTTTGATCATTTGTTTTCCCACTATGCATGAGCTGGATTTTGCTTGTAGGTTGAGTGTTTCAATTTTGCTTCTCTATCCATTAGTTGTCTTGTATGACTTAATATCTTGTAGTCAAATAATTTTTCTTGAAGAAACTTGAGTGCACTTCATCTTGCATATGAATTGATCATTGAATTTCCAAGTTGGTGTAGAAGTGCTTGCTGGAAAATATTATGATGACATTTGGATTTGATGCAAGTGGCTGAAAAATATTCAGGAACGTCAAGTGCAGGTGCGTTCACTTGATGGTCGATTTTGTCTTAGATTGCGTGGATATCTCTTCAAACATAAAACATAAAAGTTATAGATATTTCTCTTTCGGTTCTATATCATCTTGAATCAGATCAATCAGAAATTGGATGAGAGAGGTATGCCCATATTATGAAAAGATGTCAGAATTGTCTAAAATTTCGCAATTATCTTCATTTGCTCCTAATGCCTCTGTTTGTGTCCTAAATCAAAATATAAAAATAATGAGTATATTTAGGCATCAAATAAGAATAAAGTATTAAACATTAAGAGAGGAAAATATGGCATTTTATATTCTCATCAATATATTAAATCATGCTTATATTTATCTCAAGATAAATGACCATTAATTTTAATAATATGAGTTATATCTATTATTTTCTCATTTCTTTTAGTATTTAAATAGAGTATTTAGATTGCATTTTTGTGCACTCATCAACTGTGTTCCAGACACTTTTGGAGCCATACACGGTCCGCCGACTATTCTTCGTCGACTCATGGGCTTTCACTCAATTTTAAACACTCCTGAGTGAATAGGGAGTTCTACTGGGGCACTACACCGTCCCAGCCTTTAGGGTTCTTTTAAAACTTAAATTTCTTTTTCTTTTTCTTAAAAACATGTTTGACTCTAAAAATATATGCTTTTCATGATTTATGCATGGGACATGTAACACTTATTCATTTTCATGTAAAACCCGAGGCGAGTTTGAGTGCACTCATAGTCCATTTTCTTTTTCATCAGGATGAACTTTACAGTTCCCTACTTAACAGTCATACCCTAACACCCAAATTTGGGCCTAGGATTGAAATAGAGTACTCGGCCCATGTCCAAGCTAATAGGGTCGAAATCACCTAGGGTGTTTCCTAGAGTTTCTCTTCATCATTTCATTCCAAGTATCCTCCAAGCCTTAAAAGTGTTTAATTAAAATATATACCATTTCTTAAAAGGGTTAACCGAAACCCTATTATCCAATAAAAGAATATTTTTACATCCAATCTTGTTTCATTCCAACTTGTTTCATTCACTTTTTTAACTTAAAAGATTTTCTACTATTAATTCCTTCAAAATTCCCACTTCAACAAGTGTCTTCTATAAGTTTAAACTAAATAATTCCACGAAATAATCAATATAATTTAATACTCTAATTTTAACCTTAAACATCACAAGATCCCAAATAAAAATTATTAGTCATCATATATACGTTATCACTTCTTTTCATATGCAGGCATACACTACCACAATTCATATTAGTCATATACTTTTTTTTTTCATGTGAATAAGTAATTTGTCAATTCTTCATTTCCTTATGACAATATCCTATTTAAATAAGTCAATCATACTACATATTTCCTTAAGTAAATTTAATCTTAGCAATACCAATTTTATAAGCTTAATGCTAAGATCAAGCATGCATTAACCTCATCATTTCATATAATACTCATACTTTCCATTTCTTTTTGCTACTAATACTTAATCCATCATTTATGCTCATATTCTAACCTCATATTAACTTAGAGATTTACACATGAATATTCATACCAAAGACAAGCATTGTCACCAATCAATTTAATCCAACCATGGCAATACAACAATTAATCCAACAAGCACGATCACCTAGATATATGCAAGAAATATTAAAGAAAAGATGAAAGTATACTTACAATACTCCTATTAGATTTTTGCTTATAATCTGAAAATATACACATAGAACCTCTTATTAAACTAGCTATAAGCATGGAGATTCAAAGAGAAATCTTATTTCTTTTTAGCTAAAACAATGGTGTCATGTGTGTGTGTGTGTTCTTCCTAGGCTTGCTTAAGTCTAAGTACTAACCTTTTTCCAAAGCAATATTCACTTCAAGACCCTTGATCTTAGCTCCATTAACTTAGAACTCTTCAAGTTATGTGGTAAAAGAAAAAGAAGAAATGGTGAGGGCAACTGGATAGCTTAGGCCGAGAGGTAGAGAGAATGAGATGGAGATGTGTTTGCTTTGTGTCCAAATGAAACAAGTCAAGGAATGTATGCATACGGTCACACGGCCAAACCCTCATACTAGGGTCTTTGGTACACATTTTACTATTCTTAGGTATGGCCAATGATGGATTGAAAGATTGACATCACTAGGCCATTCCAAGATCAAGTCTTGGCCATACCTTGGAGGATTTGATCCTCCCCCTCACTTGCTTTGGCCGGCACCTTCCTTGGGTGTTTGGTCTCCATTTTCTTGCACTTCACTCAATCACCTTCCCTTCATCATCTCATATGTCCATCCAAATGATCTCAAGGCCATGCTTTTTGGGATTTGGGCAATGCAAGGTTCGGCCTTGCCTCCCTTGCTTCAACCGAAACCCTCCCATTTCCTTTGTCTCATTCCTTTGTCATCTCAATCACTTACATACACCATACCTCTCTTCACATCACCATACCTTCTTACACTTTGTACTTTATCTACTTACACATTTCTCTTATGTCTCATCAACTATTGGTGGCAACAATCCATGAAGATTCTCCAAGGAGCTCACGTCAATGCTTCCACCGAATTCCCTTCCTCCATTCATCCATCCTTCTCCTCATGCCACTTGTCACATTCTCATGCAATATGACTTCTATTGAAAAGTCAAGGGATAGTGCATTGTACTTCCAAGATCCCATGATAGGAAAATTTCTTCATGAGATTCCACACTCCATCCTACATGGCCACCTACTAGTCAACTCTCATCCATTAGCAATTTCCTACTAGTCTTGAATGACTCTCTAGAGTTCTCTACAAGTGACATGTGTCTTTAATGTGGGCTAGGTGGGTCATGAGTTCATCTCATGAGCTTGTGGACTTACTACTACTCTCTTGGCCCATTCACTCAATTCATGCCTCCAAAGCTTCACTTCCAAGCCCATCTCTTTGAGGCTTCTTCTTATAAATTATCACTCATCTCATATATTAGTGTTTAATTAAATATTTAAATTAAGGCGAGAATTTTAGAGTTGTTACACCATGGACAACTCCTTGCTTGGTCTTTTGTACCATAAGATAAAGCTACTATCTAAGCTTTCGGTGTGTGTTCCTTTGTCCATTCCTATCGTGAAGGGAATGGGGCAGCTCATGCATTAGCTCGTGTAATTAATGTTGATGATGTAGTTATGTGGTGAGATTGTATTTCTCAAGCAATTTGACTGAACTAATGTCTAATCTCCTTGATTAATGGAATGATGTTTCTAATAAATAAAACAAATGTACATAAAGAGCAAAAAATGAGGAAAAAAAAGGCTAATACGACTTAAACTCGACTGACTAGACATGAACTCAAATATTGACTCATTTTATTATTGGACTCGGATTAGTATTAACCCTATAAAAAAAGGCAGTCAAATAATATTAGGTATAAATTTTAAATAAACTAGTTTTACATAAAAAATTTTATAAAAAGTGAGTCCCAATTATAAATAATAGTTTGTTTTTTTACACTTTTATAAAATATGATCCATTCTTTTTATAAAATAAGAGCTTAAATGGACCTTCTTTATTTGAAGCTTGGAAAAAAAAAAAAAAAAATCATTGGCAATCCAAGAGTCCGGAAGAAAAATTGCCAAAGTGACATAACCTAAACCAAAGTAGCGTCAAGACAAAGTTACGTGGGAGCCACATCTGTGTCTTTTAGCTAACGTTCCACGGCTCCTTCAGCTCTTTCCTGAAGGCCGAAACAAAAGAAGTCCCCAAAGTTTCTCAGATTTGCCAGCTGCAATTTTGTGGTTTGTTTTGCCTCCTTACCCTTTCGCTGCTCAGAAATCTCGCATCTCTGCTTCTTTCCGGTTTCATATAAATTCCATCAATTTCCCAAAACCCCGGCCACCACTTGATTTGACCCGTCAGTTTCAACCCTCAAAATATCTGCAGCCCCTCTGCAAACAGATCCATCTTTCCCAAATACAAAGCTCTCTCTGTCTCTCCATTGTTTAATTATGATTAAGCAGACTAGAATTGGCTCTTGGTAAAGTGAATTCACCCTCTGGGCTTCTCTCGTTTGCTTCTGGCCAGGTAAAATTGTGGTTTCAATACCGTTTCTTTGATCTTTAGCTAAAAAAAATTTGTTTCGAACTTGAATTTCCGATATTATTAGATTATTTGTTATGTGCTTGATTCGATGCCATTTATCTGATGGTTCTCGGTTTGGAATATTATACGGTTTGTTAAGTTTGTGGGAACATGTATCACGCGAAGAAATTTTCGATGACAAGTTTAGTTCCGCACAAAGGTCAGGTTGGAGGTGGTGAGACGCTTGCGACGAGTGCTGGGTTGTTGGGTGGATCTTCCGTCAAAAACTCAACGCCTGCTTCTTCTGGTGGGGGAGCTGGGAAGCAGCGTTTGCGCTGGACTTCTGACCTTCATGACCGTTTTGTCGATGCCATCACTCAACTAGGCGGACCAGACAGTGGGTATTTTATTTTGTTTTCTTGAAGTACTTTTCTACTGCTACTTTATTTTGGTATAATTTGAATTATCCCCTCTAGAAATTATAAAAAATAGAAAGAAAAAAATTAAACCTTTTCTCCTGTAGTATCTAGAAAAAAGAAAACAAAAATGAACGTAAGGGATGATTTGCTACTTTTTATTTGTTTGCGATTGAGAAGCTGTGGGGTACTTGATCGTTTCCGCATGGATACCTAATTCTCTCAGCTTGTTCACACTATCACTGGATTTTTGTTTTTCTTTTAGTTTGAACAAGGTCTGGCATCAATGACTAAGGAAACACTTGTCCGGTACAATCAAGTTGATTTGAACTACCTGGCCCTGTTGCTCTATGTGACCACATAGCTCTGTATTTATTTAGGTGATTCTGATACTTCGAAGTTTGAAGCTTCGTACTTATAAAAGCCTTGTCCCGATGCCCATTTCTTTCTGGCTGCTCTCAGTAGGACGTTTCGATACCTGTAGTGGATTTTCACATATATTAGTAGTTAACATACTCTTATCTCCCATTAGTAATACAAAACTTTTGCCTTTTGTATTATCATTTATTTCAATTTGACATCCAACTGGATAATTAAGCTGGTTAAACGGGTTTTGTTGGGTCAATCCACCCAACCTGGATATTAAAGATGCTTGATCGTTGCTTTAGAGGTTGTTAGTGTTCTCTTTGCTTGTTTCTTATCAACAACCATTTCTGGAGATTTTGGAGGACAAACTTGTACTACCCAATGTCCAGTGTCCATTTTCCAAGATGCTTGTCAGGTTCAAAGAGATGACATTGCAGATAACATGGATGTGCTGGACATATATGAATGCATCTAACTTTTTGCATTTTACCTTATAATATGGAGGGGCTAGTCTCCTAGCCTGGCCTGATCCTAAGTGGCTCCTGTCATGACAGACCTATAGTCTCTTCAGTCCTTTCTCTGACATCTTGAAACATGATAGAGACAATAAAGATGTTCATGCTAACAGAAAATCTCTTAAGATTTGCATTAGTGATCAGCACTATATAAATAAAGAAGTTTTGGAGTATTAATTAGAATGTACAACAAAAGGCCATCTCCCTCTTTCTTACACCAAATGAAATGGAAAAGAAAAAGTTTGAAAGGAAAGTATTAAAGACAAATTGAAATATAATTAGATAAGAGGAGCAGTTATTTGAAGGGTTCCCAAGTTCATGAAGACAAGACGAACACATGCTAGTTTCCTTTCAAATTTCATGAATTCGTAATGTAATGGCTTTCTTTTTGGTAAAGGTTTTCTGTTGGTGGTTTAGTGCTGCATTTTGGTCCCTCAATCTTGAAGAAGTTGTCTTGAAATCCTTAATGTTTGGTTGTTAGCCATTTTAAATATTTTTGTGGGCCAAATGCATTTATTTTTAATTCTGTCTGGGCAACAAGGTGGAGTTTCCAAAAATGTAAAATAACTCCTATAACCTATAAGAATACAAGTCACACTCTACAACAAAAACCTAACAATTCATAAAGAAACCCATATTTTCTTATAAAAAACTGTGTTTAGTATCGCCATAAATTTTTTTAGTACCAAATACAAAATATTCTACAGTTTTTTTCGCCTAAAAGTTTATCAAAGCCAACAAGAATCTGTTGATTTTTATAAAGCTATAATGCTTACTTTCTTACACCTTGCTGTCAATGCCCTAATTTTTTTTCTCCCTATTTCCACTCCGCACTTCTCTCCAACTATTTCTCTAGGAAACAAAACGTTCTAGATTGACGCTGAAACCAATTTTTGGAATTTATAATATCAATAACTAGATAAGTGCTCACATCTTGTAATCCATTGATATGTTCATATTATGTTTTGCATCATGAATTGCATTTGTGATATAGGTTTTGTATATTAGCATAGATACAAATGCCTTATAAAATGAAATTAGAACATTTAATTATTATGATATTTGTCAGTGGCATACTTATCAAAAAATAAATAAAATTGTCAGTGGCCCCAGTTTAGATGAATTCTTGTCTCCGCCATTGCATGCATTCCTTCCAAAATATCTGTTTTGTTTTCTCCTATAAAGATCTGGCCTTAGCTTGAAGTTTTATAGAGAAAACCTCATTATGTAGGTCAAAATCTTTTTAAAATTTTATAGTGAAAGCTATTCTTATTAATACAATTGTTTACTTATAAAAAACAAATTATCCTGAAGACGAATTGGAGAAGGTACTGTCCTAAACCAATTTGGACAAGGTAGTGTTTTTCTCTTGTATGCAAAGGCGTGACACATAACATATAACTTATTTTATGTGGATGCTATATTTTTTTAACTTACAAAAAAACATAAGGAAAGCATATCACATCCACATAAAATAATAACTAGGGGAGCAATTTTATTTAATGATAATAAAAAAAACATATTAGAGAGTTCTAATGTAATGTCAAAAGTATAACTACAACTTATTCAATTCACGACATAAATTTATATAATACTCAAATTCAAAAAGAAACAACTAACTGTACACCAGCATACTATGCTTTTTATCCATCAAAATTAAAACACGAATCTAGCCTAGACCTTGTGCCTCTACTACTCTAACCCTTGTACATTTCTCACACTATCCATAAGATGTGATAGGGATAAGACGTAAAATAATGCTTGGTAAATAGATAAGTTAAACTTAACCCCTAGGGGTTGACTCAGGTGGTAAAGGTTTTGGGTTTTAGGAGTATGCTCCACCTAGGTCTAAGGTTCAAATCTCCTTGGGTGCAAACAATCTGTAGAGCTATCGCATTAGAGGATTTTTCCTTTAAATTAATCGAGGTGCATTTGCAGGAAACTCCTTGTTGAGAGTTTGTGCACTCCCGAGATTAGTCAGGACATTGTTTCGGACACCCAACGCCTAAAAATAAATAAATAAATAGATTTGAACTATTGTGAAACATTGAGCTTTTATAGGAAAACAAATTTCATCAAATTTTGAACGTTGGTAAGATTTTACCATCCAAAGATAATGATGATCATGAGTACAACACCATTCTCATATGCTTGGTTCTTGAAAATCCATTTTTTACTAATAACATTCAAACACCCCAAACAAGTATACACAAGAATAAAGAAAAACAAAGTGGGAAATGGCTACGAAAAATAGGTCCCATGTTTCCTGGATAGAAGCCAAGTAATTATCACCACTTGGGTGATTTTTAACTGCTGTTGAGTGCGCCTCTATAAGATCTGCTTGAAGTAAATGCTGTGGAAAAGTATAACCTAGTTTACTTGTCTACTTTGCATGTTTTATTTTTTATTGGCACTAGGTGTCTGTAACAGCGTTGCGACTAATCTCAGGAGTGCACAAGCTTTAGGTAAGGAGTTTTTCGCAAGTGTACCTTGATTAATTTAAGGGGAAAATCCTAGAGATTGTTTACACCCATAGGGATTTGAAGATTAGACCTAGGGGAAGTATACCCCTAAGCCTAAGGCCTTTACCACTTGAGCCAACCCCAAGAGGATTTGTCTAATTCACATATTTGCAACCTTCCTTTAAGTAGACTTGCCAACTTCACACTCTTGGCCAGTTTTTTCTTGTCATTTGAGATCAATCCCCACACATTCTATTATTATAAGTGTGCTTTAAGAGGTTAACTTTCAATTTGGTGCATTTTGGAAAAGCATAACCTAACTATTGAATAACGTGGTTTCCTGGCTTGAACAATCTTATGCTTTAGGTCTCGGGAATCTTCTTTTTTGTATCCTTTTTTTTATAAGTAAAAGTATTTAATAAATGAATAGGCCGGAGCCAGATACAAGGAAATCAACTGTTACAATGAAATGGCCTAAGAAGGGCACATTTGTTATAAGGAAATCATGAAGGTCTATGCTATTAAACACGGCAATGGACCATGTTCACAAAGGTCTATAAAATAAAACAATCAACTATTCTCTCGATCTCTCATTGTCTTCAAAAGTTCGCTCGTTCCATTCCTGCCGAAGACACCACATGATACAAATGGGCATCATCTTCCACACAACCTTGATCTGACACGTATCTCTTATAGAAGACCAACATGCCAATGCATCCACCACGGATTCTGGCATTACCCAGGCTAGATTCAATCTATTGAAAACGTCATCGTAGAGAACTCTAGTTGTCTCACAATGTAAGAGGAGATGGTTCACCGACTCTCTCCCCTTACGAAACATGCAGCACTAGTCTGCTATAATGATCCTCCTTTTCTTCAAATTATCCATTGTAAGGATCTTGCCTAGCATTGCTGTCTACACAAAGAAAGCCGCTTTCGGAAGAACCTTATGCCGCCAAAGCTTCTTCCAAGGAAATTGATCGTTCAGGGCCTGTGTGAGAACTTTATAGAAGGACCGAACCGTGAAACTGCTTCTCCTTACAAGAATCCACCACAGGCTATCGCTAGACTGTAAGTTTGTACACTAAAAGTATATGAGCCTATAGAAGTCCATAAGACAAGTCATCTCTCAATCTTGTGCCGCTCGATGGAAAATGATGTTCCAATGAATCTGCCCCTCGTTTAAAACCAAAACCTCCGCCACCGTGATATCCTTGGCACTTGCAATCTGATAAAGAAAAGTAAACAAATCACTAAGTGCCCCATCTCTGCACTAGACATCTTTCTAGAATTTAATTTTTGTGCCAACACCCAAATGAAGCCCCGTATGCCTGTGAAACACCTCCCACCCACTCCTTATGCTTTTCCATAGCCCCACACCACCCGCCCCCCTAACATCCCCAGCCCCCACCCCCCCCCCCCCCCCCCAACAAACAAAAAAAATCATCCCCATATTTGTGGTCAATCATTACTTTTTAAAGTGACTCCAGTTCTTGGTGGTATCTCCACGATTACTTGCCAAGTAGTGCCCGGTTGAAACTTATCAAATTACGGATTCCCAACCTGCCATTCGCAATGGGAAAGCACACCATCTTCCACTTTACCAGGTGAAACTTGAACTCCTCACCTACTCCACCCCATAAAAAATCATGCTGTAGTTTGTCTAACCAGCCAGCCACACTAACCGGTATAAGAAACACAGATAAGAAGTATGTAGGTAAATTGGATATGGTGTTCTTATTCAGTGTGATGCGGCCCCCTTTTGACAAGTACATCCTCTTCCACCTTACTAACTTCCTTTCCACTTTTTCAATTATGGTATCCCAAATCGACACCGCCTTTGATGCTGACCCCAAAGGAAGCCCCAAATATGTCATGGGCAAAGAAGTGATCTTGCATCCAAGCGTTCCAGCCAACTCTCACGTATGATAGACGTCCCCAGTCGGCACCATCTCGGATTTGTCGTAATTCACTTTCAAACCCAATACAGCTTCATAGCACAAAAGTAGCACCTTCAAAGCTTGAACTTGGTCTCGATCAACCTCACATAGGACGAGCATGCCATTTGCAAACAGAAGATGAGACATATTAGTAAAGCCCCTTTCTGGGGTTCCAATTGGGAATCCACTAATAACCCTGTTATGCACTAAGGCCGAGATCATTCTGCTTAATGCTTCCATAACAATCACAAACAATAATGGAGATAATGGGTCTCCTTGTCTTTGACCCTGGAAGCTTGGGAAGAAACCTTCAGGACTACCATTAATAAGAATTGAGAACTTGACAGTAGAAATACACCCCATAATCCAGGACTTCCACCGTTCCCCGAAACCGCACCTATCAAGCATATACATGATGAAGTCCCAATTAACGTAGTCATACACCTTCTCCATATCTAGTTTACACAATATCCCTGTATCATTTGCTTTTATCTTGCTATCAATTCATTCATTTGCTATCAGTATTACATCAAGTATTTGTCTTCCTTTCACAAAGGCGTTTTGGGGCTTAGTAATTATCTTTCCAATCATTTCACTTAGGCGATTAGCAAGCACTTTTAAAATAATCTTATAGACCCCGTTCACTAGGCTAATTGGTCGGAAGTCCTTGATTTCCATAGCACCCACCTTTTTGGGAATAAGAGCGAGAAAAGTGGTATTAATACTTTTCTCAAATTTCCCAAATGTGAATAGCTTATGAAAAACTCTCATAAGGTCTTCTTTAACCACCTCTCAGCAATCTTGAAAAAAACCCATAGAGAAGCCATCAGGCCCAGGCGCTTTATCTTTTACCCATCTTCTGTATAACATTAAAAACCTCTTCTTCCTCAAAAGCCCGCTCTAGCCGTACTACGTCATCTGGGTCTATAGTGTCAAAGGAAAAGCCATCAATATTAGGTCTCCAACCCTCGTTCTCCGTAAGTAAGTTTTCATAAAAGTCGACAATGTGATTTTGAATGACCCCTTCTTCTTTGTTTTCCATCCCATTAATTCTTAACACCTCAATATTGTTATTTCTTCTGTGAGAATTGACGATTCTATGAAAGAATTTTGTATTATGGTCTCCTTTCCTCAACCATATTACTCTTGATTTTCGGCGCCAAGACACTTCTTCTTGTAGCATCACTCGCTTAAGATCTGAGACCAGCAAAGTTTTCTGAGCTTGTTCTTCTGGAGCAAGTGGTCTTCCCTCTTGCAACCTATCCAACACCTGAATATCTCTCATAATGGCAGGCTTACTCTCCCTCAAATTTCCAAATGATAGAGAATTCCAGATCTTCAAACCCCTCTTTAAAGCTTTCAACTTGTTTGCGAAAATATAACTAGATGACCCAAAAAACTGATAAGAGGTCCACCACTGTTTAACCCGCTCTTCAAATCCTTCCGATGTCAATCACATGTTCTCAAATTTAAAGTAACGGTGTCTCCTACGAAGACCCCCGCAATCCAACAGGATGGCCAGTGATCTGAGAAATTTCGATCCAAACGCTTTTACCACATGTTTGGAAAGTGATTCTCCAATTCGGGAGAGATAAGAAAACGATCCAGCCTAGACCACATGTGGTTATTCGACCATGTAGCAGGCCCCCAGTAAGTGGTAGATCAATCAAATTCAAATCAAAGATACACTTAGAGAAATCCCGACCAGCTTGTCTTGCTCTTCTGTTTCCAAAGTGTTCATTAGAGAATCTAACTATGTTATAGTCTCCACCAAAACACCACGGAATGTTCCACCAATTGTGAAGACCAACTAACTTTTCCCATAGTAAACCTCTTTCTGCATCTAGGTTGGGGCCATATATACCTACAAAAGCCCACAAAAAATCATTACACACACATTTAAACATGCACGCTAACGTGTAACGACCAATGTACTCCACTTTCTCCACCACCCGTTTATCCCACATCAAACCAATCCCTCCCAACACCTCTGAGGATGCCATATGCACCCAATCCACATGAGCTCCACTCCACAAACTTCGGGCCAATCTCCTATTAATTACCTTCAGCTTTGTTTCTTGAAGGCACACTATGTCCGTTTTCCAATCTCGAACCAAATTTTGTATCGGTAGCCGCTTATTTACTTCATTAAGAACACGAACGTTTCAGGACACAATCTTTGGTTTCATTGATGAACAGCCGGCCCATTTCCTTTCACCCTTCCTTTACTAGAAGGTCCCTCCGAAATCTTAGACCACTCCAACCGTTTTAATTCCTTTACTTGTTTTGAATCCCCTCTTCGCTTTAGTTTGTAACCTGCTTCAATGGTAGTAAATAGAGCCATAAATTGTTCCTCATAGCCAACACACCCAATACCCACCATTTATTGAATTCCTCTAAGCATTTGCATAACTCAATCTGACCCTTGGTCAGGAAAGAAATCATTCAATAGCTTGGGATTCTAAAACTCCTCCCCAACCGAGATGTCCTCTAACCCTTGTAGAAAGTCTGAAGTGAACGGCTCATCATCCACCGATAGCATCAAATCCTCGGAATCATCGTCATCTGTCAACTCAACATAGTCATCCGGATGCTCGGAGAGATACGCTGGTGAGAAGGATACTCCCCCATCCTTCATTGGCGATTTCTGTGTTCCCCCTGCTGTCGTACGTGGGGCGCCAAACACAAACAGATCGTTCAAGGCACAGTGAACCATACCCACATCGCCGAAACACACCGTTGACACCATCAGCGTTTTCTATGAGCCTCCCCCCGACCCCAGCCCTAACGTCATGTTTTTAGCATAGGTACCAGCTGTTGAGATTGTGAGTTAGTCGTATGGATGACGGGTTTGGGGCTAGGGTGAGTATGCCCTGGAACATTCCTTGCACTAGGCTGAACAAGATCAACAAAACTTGAGTTGGGCTTGGACTTAGAAAGCCCAGCCCCTTCGCCTGAAACATGATGGCAAACCTGAGTTAAAACGTGGCCTTGGGCTGGGATAATGGGACTTCAGATGGGCTTAGAAGGCCCAACCCCAATTCCTATACCCCCTCCCCCGACCTTAGGTTTTCTTCCCCAATCTGATTTGGGCTGCAGCCTAGACCCATTGGTCGGCTTCCAAATAACCCTCCCTTTACCCTTCAATTTGATACAGGTCTCATTTTGCACCGCATCTGACCCGTTTGCTTTCAACTGACTCGAATGTCTGTTGACCAAAATGTCCCCATCTCCTACCTTAAGAAGACCGACGAATTGTACAACGACCCTCATGTCTTTCTGCAACTCCCTCAACTGACCCTGCATCTCACGAAACAGTCTACACATCTCCCAAACATCAAACTTGACGGAGGCAAGGCTTGAGGTGTCATTTTCCCGCCGAACGTGCCTCTGTTGGTGTATTGTCTTCCTCTCCTTCCAGGGATCTCCAACGTTCGTATTGGCTGTCCTTACACCCTTCCTCTTCTCCTGCAAAGCCACCAGCGGAATCTCCGAAGCTATTACCTCCTTATACAACCTCAAGGATTCTCCCTTTTCCCATATACCACCTTTCCGATTCTCCCCTTCGTGGTATCCTCCCTTCCTTCTCGATAGATTGTACCACCCCACCAACTCATCCTTAAATCTTTTCCAGCCACCCTCCATCTCCTTCTGGAAAGCAAAGAAGATTCACTCTTCCTCCCTAATTATACCCGGAAAGTGCTAAGAAATGACCTCTATTATTCGATCACCTCTGAGCAATGAAACTACAATATCCCTCCCTATAGGCCGAGTAAACTTCTTTCCTCTTTCCCCCATTCAAACATTCCTCAATAACCTTCGCCAAGCACTAGACTAAGGTGCTTTCCAATAGAATCCTACTCTTGGCCTTCCAAGGTTTCTCAGTGATGGCACAGAGGCCACCTTCGTTTGCCGCAATGAAAACTTTTGATTCGATCACCACCTCTAATTGACGGCTCATCAGGGCCATCAACTAGTTGACACAAAATAGTAAAAGTAGTAATCAAAGGAAACAGCAAGAAAAAATCGAAAACCAACAAAGAAACCAGAAACTCAGTTTGTACGGAAAGAAACTAGAAACTCGGTCTGTGCTTGCATTTTAAACATTTTTTTTTTGGTATCCTGAACTCTATCTTTAGCATCTCTTTCCTTATTTTATCATCGAAACTTGATACCCTTTTTTTTTTTCCTTTCTGAGTGAAGAAAGGGTAACACAAGCACACGCACAACGGATGATAAGCTCACAACCTAAGTGGAGAATGCCAATGGGTCACAAAATATCACCACCCAAAGGAGTCCAACAAAGGATGTAGGACTTGGAAATGCTCACCACTCTTAGAATACAATGGAAGGAAATTGGAAAAAAGTTTTATTTATGCAGGATATCCATCCTATAACAAATATAGAGAATTATTATATATCCCCTAGTTGTAGGAATTCTTGAAATATCTACCACATTTCCGTGGCCTAACATTTTTTTCCAACATGATAGTCAGGATCAAAATGGAAGTATACCTACCAATGTAGGGCTCATGGGGTGCATAATTTTTCGTTAATTAGCCTGAACATGAAGTGGTTGTAGGGCAGTAACAGGTGCTGCTGTTCCCCCTTGCCCCAGATTTGTGGAGGATATGCACTAGCTATCATTGTTAACGCAATTTTGCTCACTTAAGCCTTAATCACACCAGTTAATGTTATGACTATGCATAAATTTGGTTCAACATGTGGAGTTTAATGATTTATTGTTCAAGTAATACATCCCTAACAATGGAATGATTAACAATCTGCTTTACAATACAATGTTAACTCTTGGGATCCACAATTTGGATAAAATTGGATGTTTGGATGTTTTAATGTTCTCTGAGCATATATAGAGAAGGATTTGTGATATTTCTAATTGAACTTTTCGTGAAGGTGGTGGCGTTTTGGTTATTAAATGTTAAGTTATCCAAATTCATCATCATCAGGTTTTGGGGTTTAAATTGGGATACCATTTTTTTCCGGAGCAAGTTAGGGCCCATCTGTAGTTATTCTAGAAAATATCCTGTCTTGTCTGTGTGTGAAAATGCTATCAAATTGGACATATTGAAACTTTCCCGATGTCTCCTGTCACCAATGAGAAGTTTGAATTCTCATTTCATCATTGTACAATTTTTCATTTTTAACAATGGTTTGAATGATGAAATCTCTAGAAGGTTTTGTGATTTTGTACAAGCGTAAATTGTAAATTAGATTTTTTTTTTTTTGCTCTGGGTATCTGGGGACAGTGTTCCGACTAATTCGGGGGGACTGTGAATTGGATATAGATTTGTGGATGGAAACTGTTGCCCTTAATTGGCCAATATATGGTCTTGAGTAGATATTGATGGCTTAAGTAAAGGTTGTCCCTTATATTTGTTCTATTTATTGGTTTCAGGGGCAACACCAAAAGGTGTTCTAAGAGTGATGGGTGTACCTGGACTTACTATCTATCATGTGAAAAGCCATTTACAGGTCAGATGTCTTACTAGTCAGATTTCTTTCATGTAAGTAGACTCATATGTCTACATATGTCTGAATATGCGAAATTAAGTGGGAATTGTCTTTATTTTTCTCTTCATAGAAGTATCGCCTTGCAAAGTACCTTCCGGAATCTCCCGGTGATGGCAAAGGTGCCCTTTTTACTTTTTCTCCCTATATTTCAGCAATAGAAGTTTGTTTCTACTTTTTGGGCTATGAGCTAACTAAAGATAATTCTGTTGTTGACCTTTAGGTTTTAAAGATGAGAAGAAAAGTGCTGGAGACAGTGTTTCTGCCTCTGATTCTTCTCCGTGGGTATCTTTGTCCTCCTCCAAATGTTATCTTTTTCTATTGTTTTCTTTAAAACTACTTCTAACATCTGCAAATTCTTCCTGTCGATTAGGGGAATGCAAATTAATGAGGCACTGAGGATGCAAATGGAGGTTCAGAAGCGTCTTCATGAACAACTTGAGGTTTGTTGTCATGCTTTCATTTCGGTTAAATAATTTCTGAAAGAATGTTTCTAGTCTGCAACTTCTGAACTTTTTTTAATCTGCAGCATTATTCTTTTGAGATATGGGATTTTCGGGAAATGCAAATGTATTAAGAGGAAAGAAAGAACATATAAAATGCTCATCAAGAAATCACATATGAAGAGGATATGCTTCTAAGGAACGCAAAAAGCAATAACAATACATTGTAAAGAATGTGCACCAAATGGAAAGCAAATCCTGAATAGACAAAATCTCACTCCTTCAAGGAGATATAACTGCAATATATATATAGGAGATATAACTGCAATATATATATATATATGCCTCTTTCTGAGAATAAGTGTAGTGCTTGTTTTCTGTGCATATGAGGACTGTCTATACAATCAAAGAGTCAATGACTGTCTATGAGACATTTGACAATAAACTTGGAAGATTTACGGCTGTCTGTCTTTAACAACTTGTACCAAGTCTTTACCTACCAAAAGAGAGCCAACTTGTACCAAGTCTTGTTTCTATTAGCCAGAAATGGAAAACAAAACCGAAGTAATTAGCAATGGCAATATCTGTCATGGGTAATCTTAGGTTATTGTTACAGCGGTCTATTCCATTGCAGTTTCTTCATGCTATGATGATTGTTTTCTATATGAGATCACATTAGCATATATATAAGCAGTAGCTAATTAGTTTTAAATTCCTATGTTTTGACATGGTAACTCAGTTTTCTTCTCGTGTAGCCCATATCTCTTTGATGATTGTTTATTTCAAGCATGGCTAGTTTGCTGGACTATTTCTTTTGTCCTCTATGGTACTAAATGCAGCCTTGTCACAGATAATAAGTGCACTCTGGGGGCTCCTTGTGTTGGTTAATTGGATGTCTATGCATTTCAGGTTCAAAGACAGCTGCAGATGAGAATAGAAGCTCAGGGTAAATACTTGCAGAAGATCATTGAGGAGCAGCAAAAACTAGGAGGTGCACTGAATGCATCTGAGACTTTACCATTGGATGGTGATAAGCAAAAGCAATCTCAGTCAAATCCACCTGGTGGTGATTCTGCAGGACCGTCTTCTCCCCGAAGGAAACAAAAGTTGGATGATGGACCAAAAGATGGCTTTGACTCCTCAGTGAAGCAAAAAAGTGACCGGAAAAAGGAGCTTGTTGGTACCTGGGATCGGGAATTTTATGGTAGTGATGCTGGGTTTGGATTAGACTTGGAGACTGAGTTCAAGGAGGGAGAAGATGGTGTGGCGGAGACAGCAGATCTTGAACTAGATTCCATGCGTCGTTCAAAATAGTTTTTGCCATTGTCAATGTAGTCCATGGTAATATGTTTGTGGCAGAAATTATAGACCAAACTTTGTGTAAATCTATACGTGCACTCCATTTGTAGATATGATTAAAAATACAAAATGTGTGGTTATTCTCTTGTTGGTTCAATTGGTTTTTACTTGGCACTGGGACTGCCAGAAGCGGACGACCTGGATGAAGAATCATGCTTTGCTCTCTCTTTTCAATAAATTTTAGGTGATGGGGAGATTTTTCCCCTCTTTATTCATTTCTTGGCAGTGTCAAATTCAATTCATCCACTGGAGCTCAACAAATCTCCCACTTAGTTCCTCAAGCTACAAAAAGGGTGACCTCTCTTTAAGGAAAAAATTATCAACAAATCTCTCTTATTACCAAATGTTATATCATTGGAATTATCTAAATGAGTACTAATTTTTAATGTGGCTACCACATACCCATACTATTGGACTGCCTACTGGATATCCTTTAGAGAGACTGCCACTTGACCCATTGGCCGTTAGAAGTGTGTGTTTGTGTGTGTGTGTCTGTGTATGATTTATTTTATTTTAAATAAGCAGATGTTTTACAAATGCCTTGATCAAGAAGGTTAAAGTTAAACTATGGGTCAAGGACATTGGTTCAGGATGGATTGAATGGGGATTCTTCCAATTAGGCTTTATTGGAAGCAGCCTATTTGGTTACACAGGGCAGATTATGTTTTGTTTCCAATCCAAAGTGAGACGTTCATTATAAGTGGTCGTAATGGCGTCAAGTGAATCGATTTCTAGGATTAGGTTATCCATGCCTAGTTTCCTTGTTTCTTTGATAGCATAAGCGCTGCTGCCTATGCCTCTCCCACACACGAGCCATCTGGTTTGATTTCAACAGGTGGAGGCAGCAGGCATAAACAAGTTTCTTCTCGTTGTGGCAAGCTGTAACTAGCATCTAAAAATCTTTCTAAATTTATACATCAAATGTTAGCGTTATATATGTAGTTTCGAGGGAGTTGTGTGTGACGTCCCCAATTTACGTTCGTAATTCAACGCAAATTGAAGTGCCAGGGTCAGTAACACTTGATTACTCACCCCCGTACTTATTGAAATGTGAGGCAAATCACAGAATCCATATCATGGGAAAATTTTTAGGATATAATATTTCCTTGAAATTTGTTGGAAATAATATTTCATATAAAAAGAATAGGAGACTTAGATGCATTCTAAGGTAATTATTGAATGGATTTTTGAGAATTTTAGCAATGTATCAACTAGAGAAATTCAATTTAGACCTAGAAAGAGATAAAGTTTTGAAATTTGAGGAAGAAATTCAAAGGGAAGTGAAAGAACAAAACATCAAACACTTGGTGTGACAAAACGAATTCTCGGACTGGACCGTCGAAGTTTTGTGTAATAATTATAACTTTTTCATATGAGGTCCAAATAAGGTAATTCCAATTCATATAGAACCATAAGAGAGATATCTAAAACTTATATGTTTTGGGTTTTTGAAGATAAGAAATTTATCAAGGACTAAATCTAGTGTAAAATGGACGGACAGAGATAGAAGTCAACTGGTAACCGACTTAGATGAGTTGTCTTAGGTTCAACCATGTGACGAAAATTAAGATTAGCTACCATATTTTTTGAAGTCTTGACATGTGTGGGAACATGTGGCAAGTTGATAAGAATTCATCTAGAAGCCTTGGGAGGTAAGAAAACAAAGAAAAACAAATGGAGAATTCGGATTGGATATTCTCAGGTAACTTTTGACGTGTTTTAGTAAACTAATCATATCTCTCTCATATGATATCGGAATAAGGTGATTCAAAATCCTGTAGAACCCTAAGCAGATTATATTAAACTTTCATGTTTTGATTTTTAAAGAATCGAATTTTATCATTGACGTATTAGGGCTGGAACGTGGCTAATCTTTTGGAGAGGCCAAGTAGCCAGATGCACCCCTTAGAAGATTTCCTATGATGGTGTTTTGTCTTCACCCCCATGTGTTGGAACTCTTTGAGCCCTTGTCAAGATCATTTTATAGGTGTATTAATTTCAACCATGGGATTAAAATATCAACAAATTCCCATAAGATTATGGGTGATCATGAAACTACAAGTAGAGGACACCTCACCTATACAACCAAATGGAGTTGTTGAAATGCCCAAGCCCTCTTTCCTTGCACCCACGCCTATTATGCCTATAAATAGATGCATGGGCTTCTCTTCTTTCCCCATGAGAGATACCAGTCGGCCATAGTGAGAAATACCCAAGAGAAATACACAAAAATCCACTCACATCACTTAAGTGTCAAAAGAGAGCTAAGTAAGGATCTTGGAGAGAAGTGTGGTGCAAAACCAACTCAAGACTAATCATTTAGTTTTGGAAAAATTTTTAAGTGCATATATTAACTTGGTCTTGGCATAGAATAAGTGGTTTGGTGATTGGATTATGTTTGATATTTATTTGAGCTTAATCTTTGTTTATGTATTAAATTGAAGTCTATTGAGTTTTGAAGTGGTTTTTGCTATGATAAAATGCTAGAAAAATTATGAGATCTTAGAAAAATATTCTAGGATGATATATTAAGAGGATTATGTGAAAATATGAGGTCTTTATTTGAAAAAAATTGATAGATCAATCCTAACAACTTTCGGATTTAAAAGGGATTAAGTTGACAGATTTAACATCCTATAGTAAAATGGTCATAACTTGTTAATGTGATATTGGAATTGAATGATTCAAGAGGCTATGAAAAGATCTATAACTTTTATGTTTTAAGTTTTACGATATAAGAAATAAATAAAGGACAAAATCTGGATTTAGTTGGCAGAATGAGATTTAGGCAGAAATTTAGCTCGACCCTTGATTAACGTTTGACTTGAGCGAAATACCCTATTATGTTTGATTTTGAGATTTTTATTAATTGAAGAGTTTATGATTCAAGTAAAGGAAAATAAGATGTTGAATTTATAAAGTGATAGGTTATCCATGATTTTATGATAATTTGTTATTTAAGTATTATTTGTTATATTATGACACTATGAGATGATGATAAGGATATGAGAAATGAAATAAGAAAATATAAGACATGACCCTTCCGTGGATAATAATAATGGTATGGCCCAACCACAGGTAATAATAGTGGCATGGCCCTTCCACGGGTAATAATAGTGGTATGGCCCTTCCACGGGTAATAAGAGTAGCAAGGCCCGACCACGAGTAATAATAGTGGCATAGTCCAACCACGGGTAATAATAGTGGATTATAATGAAAAGATATGAAAATGATATGGTTAAGAATGAAAAGTCAATGTATGATACAAATTTATGAAGTGCACATAAGAGATAAGTTTAATTCATACATGAGTCACATGAATCATATCATAAATATATATTTTGATTCTTATATGTGACTATTTCACGATATCTGTGCTTTTATTAAGTTAAATGTGTACTTACTGAGATTTCCCTAGAAATCTCATTCTTGTATGGTTCCTTTTCTTTTGGAATATAATTTTCACTGCAGGGTTGGATGACGATCATGGACTAGACCCTAGTTACTCGAGAGACCTGGAGAAATCCTAAGGGTTCCCTGGAGTATTCTCTCTCTATAAAAGTTTATGATCAGTTGGTAGTAATAAGGACCAGCGCGGACATGAAGAAAGAGTTTTCTGAAGTGAAGAAGAAGAAGCCTAGTCTGCTTTAAGACAAAAGTTTTAATAAATTTGTATTTCGACTAAGAAAACTAACTGGGTTATGCATGTAATGATACAATGATATTTTAAGAATGGATGATATGAATACTAAGGTTTTGTGTAACCATGTGATCTCTAGAATTTTTATTTTTACTCTTTCGCTGCGATTTGCCTCACATTTCAATAAGTACGGGGGTGAGTAACCAAGTGTTACTGACCCTGACACTTCAATTTGCGTTGAATTACGAACATAAATTGGGGGCGTCACATTGTGCCTATGGTTCTTTCACGAGCATAGAGCTTAATTCCTAGGTATGCACTTTGCTTTTGGGAGAGCTTCTGTGCTCGCCTGTGGGCTGTGAGCCATACACTTTTCTCCCCTTATCCTAGAGGGCTTGTGCCCGAGACGAGACATTGCTCTCTCATGGTGTAGGGGGACAAAGAGCCTGCCATGCTTGTTGATCGGTGCAAGCTTCGTTATTCGCCCCACATGTAGCTTGGGGGTGAAATCTACAGGTCCTTTGAAATTAGAATCTATTATATTTGATGATTTTATAGTTTCTCATATCTCTCAACATAATACAGGAAAATTAAGATTCTTGATAGGTTGAAGAAAATGCCTTCATTGAAAAATTTGGAGATGGGAGTCAATAATTTATAAAAAATCTCTCATTTTATAGAGGCATCCATCCTTCTTTGAAATAGTTAAGTCCTATTTGTCTTACGTCACTTTCACCTTTTTTGTGTAAGAGTCAATGTCTTTTGTTTTTATATCTTTCTTATATTTTCTATTCTTTATCTTATCTCTTCCTTTATTATGTGATAGGCTTACAATGGACCGGACCCCGTTCATATTATATCCAACGCCCTCTACAACATGATTTATTGCAAATATTTGTGTATTTAGATTCTAGTAGGACTCCCTCTAGAGAACTCAAGACAAATGACATTTTAGAATCAAGTGCCAAGTGGTGGGGGATGAGTAGCAAAAGGGACAAATACATTGTCATCTTCACATAACTGTATGGTTTGTATAAGAAATTTTGATAGGCAATACACACTCCGGGTGGTCTTCCAAATTATAACTTCAACCATTCATGGATATGGGCCACCTGAAATTTCTTCTAGTCTTTTGGTAATTTGAGTGGTCCGTGATTTTGGTAATTTGTATCCTTCATGTTTTAAGTTATTATTATGGTTTTCTTCTTTCATAAGTGAGAATTTATTAATAAATTCGAGATAAGACTCCCTACTGGACATGGGACATTTTACTAGATATGAGACTTTGACTCTTTATCAAAAAAATAAAAAAATTTCCTAATGCAGCAAATAGGGCGATTCAATAGAAAAGTCTCCATTTTTTAAGATGTTTCTTGGTGAAACGTTGTAGTGATATCCACCACTCAGTCATTGAGTCCTTGAATTGCATGTCCTGTTGGGCATTAAGTTCTTATTTATTTTTTAAAATTATCTTATCTCATTTTAAATGTATTATTATACTTTTTCAAAGTTTTATTTAAAATAATCTAATCAATTCAATTTTTTTTAATTCTAAAATAAAAAACTAATATTAAAAAAAAATATATTATAATAAATATTTTCTTAAAACTTTTATCTCATTTTATCTTATTTCATTTATCAAATCAAGCCTAAAATTCGCCAAACTCGAGACCCATGGGATTTCTTACACGCGCCGATTTCCCCAGCTTTCATACTATAACATATAATTTTCCTTATCTTAGGTAAAGGTGAGGGAAGTCTCAGGGTGACTTTAGTAAAAGGACATGTGGCGTGATTTGATTAAGGAGCACGTGGTTGATAGCAATAGGTGGGGGAGTCGGATAGCTTTTTTTCACTAAATGCAAGTTTTATCGTATAGATAACTAAATAATTACAAGGATATCAAGTTTAGTAAGGTGAAAGTCTACAATAATCATCTTATTTCAATAAAGATATAACAAACATTAAAAATAAAAAACAGTTTCAAAATCGCAAGTGCGGCTCTCACCAATCTCAATAAAAAGATGTCGCCTACAGCAGTTTTGAAATAATCTGAAAAACAGACTATTGAACTACGACAAAAAGTTACAACGAAAATAGATGCATTACATTCTATTAAATCGGTTTGATTCAAAGAGATACCTATGTCCACATGGCTTAGATCCCGGATTAGGAAAAATGAAAAACAACAAGACGATATAGAATCGATACACCGAAAAAAGACGACCACCGCCTACGCGCAACGCTAGAAGAAAATTTGAGATAATAAAGTGGATGATCGAAAATTGTTAATTCTAAAAGTGCCACGCATGTTGATTGAGAAGCTAATTGTTCTTTTGGATTGGGCTCTTTATGTCAAGTTTGTATTTTAAAAAAAACAAATTTTAAAAAAACAAATTTTTTTAAATTTTTAAATAAAATATGATAAATTATTCAATTTATTAAATTTTAAAATAATAATAATATTAAAAATAATATTTTATTCAACTTTTAATTTTTAATATTTTAATATTATCATTATTTTAAAATTTGAAAAATTAAATTTATTATATTTTATATAAAATTTTGAAAAAATTTTAAAATAAAATAAAATAAATAATTTTTATATTCAAACAGGACGTTGTTTTAAGTGTACGTAAGGAGACAGGTACGGACCAAAGGCATCAAACAGGGCATCACATATAACGTGCATGCGCATTATAGGACAACTGTCCCCAGTAGTCCTGAAAATAGGCGGCTTCAATGTTGATCATCGTTGTTTTAACTTAGGATCCGAAGTTGCCATCTGTATATGAAAATTACATGCCATACCAACAACCTGAATTTCGCAATCTACCTCAACCTCATTTGTGTACAGCACTGATTTAAACATTTAGAGCACCACAAACATCACACGACGAGCATTGACGCGAAAACACGCACATAACACAAGTTAATGGTTTAACTCCAAACCACCTGATAATAGTAATGGTCATTAAGTTCTATGCTAGAAGTCAAAGCCAACAACTTCAAATTTCTTGCTTATTTATAGGTACCAATCAGGTAGACAACACACAATATCACTGCCATCGACACCTTGTTGGCCATCGTGGTCCAAATAACTCCAGTCTTAGCCAGGGGGCCAGTTCATTTGTCGTCCCCCAATGAGGTGGATGTGAAGGTGATAAACCGATTGACCTGCAAAAAGACAACCTCATCATCCCCAATATGAACCTGAAGTACAATATACTTGAGAAATAAAATAAAAAAAAAAAACTGTCATAAATACAAAGAGATTATACAAAATAAACTCACAGACTGATGTAGTTTCATGAAATCCGTTGAATCTACACTTCATAATAAAAGTAATTTTACAATCTGATGTATCAAGCCACGTTAGTTTGTAGGTTTACTTTTATGTAATTATTTTGTAGCTAAAGTATTTTTTAAACTTGAAATCCACAATATCAGAACTAATGTTTAGAATAAATTTCAGGTGGTGACAAAGGTTTAAAGAACACGAACATCCATTTGGCCCATCATTAATCACAACCCTGAAGCCATCATCCAGGCCTTCCTGCTTGGCAACAAGCTTGGCAGTGTAAAGAAGGCGGCCAAGAATCTCACAGTGCCGCTCCTCAGCCTGGTAAACAAAGCCAATATCATAAAACTAGTTCTAGATGTTTGCCTGTTTTTTAACAAACCGGCACAAGGGTTTATATATTTTCATTTGGTACAGCACGTCAACGAAGGACACAAATGAATCCACCTTGATAAAAATCAATGTGATGCACCACAAGCTAATTAAAAGCATTCAACAAATGAATAGACATACAAACTGCATGGCATAAAAATTCACCTTAATGGGCAAGGATATACAAAATACTCAACCAAACCTATGCCAGATAAAAGATCATCCCATGCCTATTTATATCCATAGCATATCCCTAGCTTGCTTGCTGCGAAATTCCAATTACATATGGCATCCATTTTCAGTTAAAGAATTTTATCCAATGAACGTGGCAAATTTACCAATAGTTTGTCTTTCCTGATTTTGACACAAAACCTAAGTCCTAGATATGCAACATGGCCATTTACGTGCTATTATACATAAAGAAACTGACATGTAAACTACTCTACAAAAATGGATGACATGCTCATAATTTCATGTTATATTTACAAAATGGATTGCTCATAATTTTTATGTTGCTTAGCTAATGAACCTAAAATTCTTTATGCCAGCAGAAAAGTGTTAGGAAGAGGCAGACACATGTTACTTTTCCTCCATTGTAAGGAACGCCAACTGACCAATCATAGATGTATTACACAGACCTAATAGTAATCAGGATTCAGTGCCCTCCAGTAACCAATTTCAAATTGTAAGGGAATGAACCAGAAGGTCCAGTACCAATAACTAAAACAATCTTTTAAGCTTGAAACTTTAGGCCATGCTTCAAGCTACTTAAAGAAGGGAGAAAAATAAAAGAACTGGCTGATTGAAGTAAATTCCCAAGAGATTAATTGACAGAGCAGTATTGGATGCAAGGTCTAAAGGGAAGAAAAGGGGAGAAAAGGATGTCTTTAGTTAAGTTAGTTTTCTAACTAGGAACTGCATTAGACGAGAGGAAATTGTTGCATCCGTCCTTTCATTTCCTCCATGCTAAAGTGCAAAGCATAGTTCATAACTGATGTCTATGAGAAAGCCACAAAAATATACCTTGGATAGTCCAGTCAACCCATCCTTCACTTTAGGAATGATTAGTATGTGTGTGGGAGCCTGGGGAGATATGTCCCTAAAAGCAAGGACCTGCCAAAACGAGATCATATAAGATTAACAGCTATTGCAGGACCACTAAACCATTAAATGTATCATAAAGAGGAACATAGTTTTATAAAATATTTCAATTACTTATTAAAAGAATATAAAGGCATAGCCCAGGTACACAAGAATTATACAAGAGGAATGCATAACTGGTAGTAGGAAAAAAGCTCGTGAAAATTAAACCCATAACAATCTATAAAAGTAGTCCAAAAGAACAGGGTGCATTTAAAAAGTAAGTTTTAAGCTTCTCCATCACATGCTCCCAATCCTAAAAAATTCCATCAAATTTTTCCCTCTAGATACACCATACCAAACAGCTAAGAACCATCTTCCACTCTGCTTCACTTTGTATGCTGCCATATAACCCTCTCCAATTGGAAAAGAGGTCTACCATCCTTCTGGGCATAACCAAGTCAACCCAATTTGACTGGAAAAAAGTCATTCCATAAGGGACTAATAATCTGACAATGGAGTAAAATTCAGCCTAAAGTTTCCTGCTCATTTTGCACATACAGCAGAAATTCATCACTGATGACATTTCCTTGTCTACAAAAATAAATGATATGGTGTTTTCTTAAATTGTCCCCAGTGAGGACCTTTGTAATGAGGTTGGCCAAGCAAATAACGCAACTTTCAGAGGCACCTTAAAACACCAAATATTTCTACAGTTACTATATGAGGGTATAAGACCTTACAGAAAGATAGGATAGTTAACTTCCCTTTCTTGGTAGGGGTCCAAAGAATCTTATTTGCATCTCTAAGCCTTCATCTAGTAAATAACAAGAGATTGAAGAACTCTGTGAAGACATAAACCACTCAATCATGAGCCGTTTAAATAAAGTAACATTGCCACAGGAGAACTCCAGTAGATTAGCCATTGAAGTCTCCCACAAATGAGCGATACTATGCACCTCTGGAAAAGCTTTCTCGAGGACCATGCCTCCACACTATATCAGTCATGCTAGAATCTAGTCCCACAGCCATCTATCTCAATTCTAGTCTGATTAGGAAACAACTCCCATCCCCTCCTGATATTTTTCCATAACCACCCTATGTGACTCATAGACCTCATTTAAATACCACCCATCCCAAGCACAACTAAATTTAGAGTCCACCATGACTTTTCACAATGCCTCCTCTCATGATGGAAACGCCAAAGCCACATCCCTACGGGAGCACAATTGAACAAAAGGAAGTTCAAACTCCCAAACTGCCCATAGAAATCAAGCTGAACACATTATCCCAGTTGTAAAAGTTGAACTCTTCATCAAGCACGCTCTGTAAAAAATTCTTGTGTAGCTTCTCTATTTGATTGGCCACACTAATGAAAAGGGGCAACAAGCACACGAAATATGCATACAAATTAGTGAAGGTGCAGTTGATCAGAGTGATCCTACCAACCTTAAGACAAATACATTCTCTTTCAACCAACCAGTAGGCACTTTAATATTCAAACTCACACTATCGAAGATAGACTTGGCCTTGAAAGAGGCTCCAAAGAAGGACAAACTATCCCTGTTAGAAACATTACTCATATGAACTCTCTTTGATTCATCCACATTCACTTACAACCCAGAGATTGCTTCAAAATATAGGAAAAGGGCCGTCAAAAGGCAGTGGTTAGCCAAGTCACCACGTAAAATGGGGTGAAGATCAGGTTATCATCCACAGACAATAGATGTGAAATGTTAGCACACCAAAATATTAGCACCCAAAGAAGAGGCAGAGAGAAAACTTCCACAACCACCAGTTGATTGAATTTTGTCAAGAGCCTCCATGACAATAACAAAACATAACAAGAACAACAGATCTCCTTGTCTCAAATTGGGAAGAGCTACAAAAGATGCCGAAGAAAGTTTCATTCACTAATATAGAAAAGTGCACAAAGAGATACATGCGCTACCCAAGATTCCATTTTCTCCAAAACCACATCTCTTGAGCAAAAAAATCCCAATTAATATGTTCATAAGCCTTCACGTGTAATCTGCAAAGCACCCCTGGCTTACCTAAGTTGAGCCTACTATCCAATCATTCACCATCTATAAGCACAAAGTCTAAGATTTGTCTACCTTTGAAAAATAAAATGCCATTTTGTGACTTTAAAATAATCTCTCAACAGCCCTAAGCAATCAATTTGAAGGGCTTTGGCAATTATTATATACCCAATTCACAAGGAATGATGGGGCGAAAGCATTAACATCCACTGCCCTAACTTATTTAGGAATGAGGGCTATAAAGGTGGCATTAAGGCTTTGCTCAAACTTACTAACACTAATAAATTCTTAAAATACATTCATAATGTCTTCTTTAATCAATTCATAATGTCTTCTTTAACATTGATCAGACTTCTTACCACTTTATGCACCTCACTTTCTTCAAATGGCATCTCAAGCCATGTGGTCATCTCTTCCTTTAAAATTCCAGTATTAATCCTTCATGTTTGGACCTCCAAGCAAACCGCTCAGAAAACAGATGCTCATAATATTGCACAATGTGATCCTTAAAATCTTAAGAAAACAGACGTGTTCATCAGATCCTCTACATGTTTTGTTCATAAAATCTTAGTGGTAAACTTTTATTCAGAAGGAAAAAAGGGTAAACAAAAGGTTACAAATAACTTAGGAACAAAGGGAATTATATCAGCTAAGAGCAATTAAAAATTTTGGCTCTTCATCTACCATCCCCTCAGATTAAGCGAAACCATTTGATAGCTAACCACATTTGGTAAGATTGGATTTTTAAATTCATTGTAAGTGAGTTCATAGACTATAGAAATGCAGTTTTCTGGGAAAAAGTGAACGCCAAAATCACAAAGAATTGACATGGTTATTGCTTTTGTTTACCAGGCAATATAGGCTATGCAAAAGCATTCTATTTTCCCTCACACATGGGTTCAAATTACGTTTGAAGGTGAGGAGAAAGAAGTGAATCCTCTAACGTATAGGAAATATGAGAAGTAATAGTTTGGAGAAAAAGAAAGATAAGCTATTTGACATGCAGAAGTTTACAAACAATTTCTTTAGAAAATAGTGTTCTTTTATTTTTCTAGCTGTGCTGACACAACCAATCCAAAGTCACTTGACCATGAAATAGGAGATTCGGAATAATGTGTAGATGCTACAGTAATCAATAAACAATGGCCATCTGCATATAATTCAATTCCTTATAATACGTAATTCTGATGAGTCAATTTTAAAATAGAGAATCACTGTAAATCAAAAGTTACTATTGGACTTCCAGAAGTCAGCAACACTTAATACCTAATCCAATTAAAAACCAAAGTTTATTCTAGAAGCTCCACGTGTCACTAGAAACTATGATTATACATTGTTTTTAAGACATTGAAAAATAAAGTCTAGTAAAATAAAATCTGCACCCCAAAAGAGGGCAAAGCCTCAAGAATACAAGATCATGCGAACAATCAGCTTTGAAAAGTTATTTGCTCACCAATGAGATCTAGTTTGATTGGCATCTTTGATTCTTTTCTCCCTATAAGTACAGGATGTGGGGTGCGACCATGGGTTCAAAAATTCATCAGGCGGGGGTGGTTTACTTGCCAATCCAAAAAATGAAAACAAGAATATAGCCGCAAAAACAAAAGTGTCAATTTATTTAATCAAAGACATAATTAGGTCAAAGCATTTTTATTTCTTTATTTTGGTAAGATTACAACTGAAAAAAGAGAGACATACAACAAATCCCAACAAACTGATCAGGGGTGCCTAAACCCTAATGGTGATAACTACCCAAAGGCACCTGGAATAGATCCTCCAACAACCCAAGAGATTGGCCAGAAATCAAAGCACTAGGCTCTTATACAATAGAGCCAAACTAAACTCTTACAAATTCAGAGGAAAGGCCATTACTTACTAAAAAAAAGTCAAGAGGAAAAGCCATCCAACAAATGAGTAACACAAGTACATCCAGCTAACCAGACAATCACCCTTCAGCCTCTTTAAGCTTTAAAACCAGTATTAGACTAAGGAGGCTCCACTGGGCCCAAAAGCTCATTCCTGTGTCAACCACTTCCCAGATTGTATGATGACCACATCATAAAAAACATTTTTACTGAAAATGATGACGGGAAAAGTATATGAACTGTGAAAATAATTAAAAAGGTACCTAGTTGGAAGAGAGCAAGGTCTTACCTTATCGTCCTCATACACAACCTTGGATGGAATTTCCTTATTAATGATCTTGTCAAATCTGCACATTAAATGAAGCAAACTGATCATTTGAAGATTGAAATGCTAATGAAATTTAATATTAATTATCCAAATTTAACATCTATTGTGCAGATCATGAAAAACAAAAGTTGCAACTTATTGAAGCAAGTTGGGGAAAAGTGGTAAACCTGTAAATGATTTGAGTCCCAATTTAAAAACAGCACTAAAATATTCAAATGACTGTTAGTCCAGTGATCAAAAGCTTAGACCAACATGGGCATTTACTTATATATTTTACTTTTAAATGTAAGTAAATCCAGGAAATAACACAAATGGTTTAATTCTGATATAAAGTTTGCAATTCAAAGTAATACCCAATATTCTCATAGCCCTTGCTATTGTTTTGGGTACAGACTCACCCTTGAGTCTTTTGAGTAAAACCAGATTGGAGCCATACCGAACAATTAATGCAATCCTAAAGATTCCTCCCTTAATGCCTTGTAATGGCCTAGTAAGTCCCACATTGGTTGTAAGAAGTATGATAAAAGTGCATCAATGCCAATTCCCACATTAGTTCCTTACTAAATAGAACCAAACTTCATAATAATTTCAAAGAGCTTCAACTATGACCTTGGCTAGTCCTTTCGAAGTATAATTTTAAATGTGGCTTGCACTTTTTTTGGATCGTTACAAATTATATCAGAGTCAACCAAGTAATAGCATGTGAAACTGTGTTTTTCATCACAACATGGGTCCCAAATAATGATGTTATAGATTTTAGTGGGGGGATACAGGAAGATTAAGTGTCAAATCCATATTAGTTTCTTACTAGGTGGAATTGAGCTCTGCAATGATCTCAAGAAACTTCAGTTGTAACATTATCTAGTCCTTTTGGAGTACAAGTCTCACATTGGTTGGATGAAAATATGGTGAAGATACATTTAGTGCTACATTTGGGTCTTGATGAGGACATTCGGATTTGAGTGAGATATGAGAAAGATGGGAGAAATAGGATAAAATGTATTGATTGTCAAGTCTCATATTCATTGTTTACTAGCTGGAAGTGAGCTTTATAACAATTCCAAAGAACTTCACTTATAAGTTTGACATGTTCTTTAGGAGAATACAAGCATGAATTAAACTTTTCTTGTGACTTCACATTATTGGGATTTTGCTCATTTCTTTGTCCCACATGGGTTGGGAGTGAAGGAAGAGTAAGGTCCCAATGCTTATAAAAGGAGGTTTGGGCTCATTGGTTAGATGCATCAGTTAGAAGTTTATCTAGTAACTTTTGACTCTAGTTAAATTCCTCTGTTATTTATTTTTTGTAAAATGGGAAGAGGTGTGAAGTTAAAGTTTTACTAATGACGAAACTTTTATAGGTACCGTTGGGGTGAGGAGGAAAATTGTGTGATTGTAACAATTTTTTACATAGTGGATTTTTTTCTCTGGGTCTGGTAGTTTTTCTCCTACTTTAAAAATTTTCACTTAAATTCTTGTATTGTTATTATTTTTTTATTTTTCTTGGTATTCTATCAAAAGTAAATCTTGGTAGAGGGATTTGGGAAGATCCAGATTCCCAACACATGGTATTAGAGCCACTAGGTTCTTTTGGAGAGTGGAGTTTTATCGTGGTAGTGTGGATACGTACGGTCTAAGGAGGTTCTGTTTAGAAGATTGGAAATTTAAAACGTGTCCGTTGTGACCCTCCAATCTGTCCTGAGAACCTTGAAGTTCTGTCTAGGAAAGATCGGTCTTTACTGGGAACTTACTTAGTGGGTACTATTCATTTTTACGATAAAACTCATCGAGGTAATATCAAGAATGGAGGTATAGAAATTTGATGGAAGAGTCAATTTTGACTTGTGGCAAGGGCAAGTCAAGGATATTTTGATTCCATTATGATTATATAAAGCGTCGACCAACCCATAAAATCAGCAATTTGCTGGAGATGTGGACAACCTGACACGTTAAGAAAAGTTGTCAACAAGAGGTGGAGCTGGTTCGGCAAGTGGTTCCAAGTCAGTAAATGAAGATACTGACGATGAAACTAACATTATGTCTCTCTCTATGGAAGACGATGTCTATTAAAAGAGACATATATATCCTTATGGCTTGCCGCTAATCCCAAAATTGCCATGATAGAAGATGTGTTAATATTAGCGGATCCATAAATTTGCACACAGGCATTGGTTTGACATTGATGCAAGGTGTGGTGGAAATTCATATCGATGGCTAATGAACTTCTAGAAAAACCCAATGTGGAAGTTGCACCATAATTTTTCAGTAAAGTTATTTTCAACATGGGCTGAAGTGAAATGCTTGGAATTGGTTTATTCTAAGTGAGTATGCTTTTATGATGGAGCATGATAGCGAAAACTATGAAAATCTTTATTGCGGTGGAGCGTGACTGTGGGATCAATCAAAATCGTAAGGTGGAAATTGTTAGGATTTTGTTCATTTCTTTGTCTCACATGGGTTGAGAGTGAATGAAGAGTAAGGCTCCAAGGCTTATAAAAGGAGACTTGGGCTCATTGGTTAGATATACCAGTTAGAAGTTTATCTAGTAACTTTTAACTCTAGTTAAATTCTTCTGTTATCTATTTTTTGTAAAATGGGAAGAGGTGTAAAGTTAAAATTTTACTAGTGGTGAAGCTTTTGTGGGTGCCATTGGGATGAGGAGAAAAATTGTGTAATTGTAACAATTTTTTACATAGTAGATTTTCTTCTCTGAGTCTGGTGGTTTTTCTCCTGTTTTGGTAGTTTTTCACGTAAATTATTATATTGTTATTATTTCTCTATTTTTCTTGGTATTTTGTCAAAAGTGAATCCTGGTGGGAAAATTTGGGAAGATCCAGATTCCCAAACACATGCCCAAGTTGAATCTAAAGCTAACCTTAGAAATGAATCTTACGGTGTAATTTAGATATGACGGAAAATATAATTCAAGGATCCCATGCATTAAGAAGAAAACTCAAAGCACAAAGCCATATAATGAACGATCATTCTGAAGATCTAAAATATTTGGTCCTCACATCCTGGTGGTGAACTACAATAAATAGCAAATAACTCATCCATGAAGATGAAAAAGTACCGACTCACTCACAAAAAGTGCTCGTTATCTCTTAATCACAGAAGTAGTATTTGGTCAGTCAAAATCCCCCATATGCATACAACATCGTCTAAACATCATACAGTTAACCAATGGAAAACATAAAGGAAAAGAACGACTGCATGAGGAAAAAGCTCCATTTTTTTCAGATTAGTAGCCTATTATAATATGCAACCCGGTGACTAATCAGAATGGCATACAAAAGATTGGAAAAAAATAAAGGAGATAACCAAGTAAACAGAGGGAGAAGTCGAGGGGAAAACAGGGTTACATGGTAGGGGAATCAGAGGGAACGGCTGCAAGCGCAGCCTCTTTTTCGGAAGCCATTGGAGGAGACAGGTGAGACTTCAAGAGAGCGAGTCGGCTACGTATGCTTTCACCACTCATCAGCTCTCTCCTTTGTTCCTTTTTAAAGTCCGCGAAACCCCGACGGGTTCTCTTTTTTGTTCTACCGCAGAACCGATTCTCATCCCTCCCCTGGAGCCTCTTTTCCACTCTGGCCAATAGGGCGTCGCCACACCATTTCTGAGTATTCGCTCTATTCATTTCGGCCAATCAATATATTTTTTAAAAATATTTGAGTCAAAGCCGCTAGTTGAAGCAGCACATAAACACGGGACATTCCTGTGACTGGCATTTCATTTAAAATTAATATTTATATAAATAATTTTCATAATATATCATATCGCGAGAATGAGAATGTCAATGAGATCATATCATCCATATTTTTTAACTATACATAAGAATTTTTTATAACTGATGCTCAATTGACAATTTTCATATTTTTTCAGGTTCACTGATTTATGTTTATTTCATTTGAAGTAGAGACAAAGAAACTTGCCTTAATTCATAGCATTAACTCTTCACATTCATCTATAATAGCATTAATTTCAAAAATTGCACAAGTTAAAATGATGGAAAGAACTATCTCGATAAAGTGCTCTTCACATTCATCTATAATAGCATTAATTTCAAAAATTGCACAAGTTAAAATGATGGAAAGAACTATCTCGATAAAGTGCTCTTCACATTCATCTATAATAGCATTAATTTCAAAAATTGCACAAGTTAAAATGATGGAAAGAACTATCTCGATAAAGTGCTCTTCACATTCATCTATAAAATAAATAAATAAATAATAAAATAAAAAATAAAGAAAAAGACAAAAAATTTCGTGATTCCATATAAAAGCCCACATCCACATGGTGTTTAGATGCAAAATCTATTATAATAGATGATTTACAATCTCTCATAACTTCTTCAACGTATTCATGTATCTCTTTATAAAATAGAGAAGTTTATTATTTTGGGAGATTGGATATGATGCCTCCCTTGAGAGATGATCTTTAGAACATACGAAATTACAAATCTTAAATCCAGTATACGAATAATCAATAGTGAAAATTACAGTTCTGAATTCAAACACATAAAATTAACAAAAATGAAAAATGAATTTGACATAAGAATATAAAACTTTAGAACATGCTTAAGACAAAACCTAAATATAAGAATTAAAAGGACAAATGAGACCTAATTTGGAAATTGAGATATGAGTCAACTGATGAGAACCCGTAGGATTGAAAATTCCTTAAACCTACGAACAAATTAAAATGCACGCAAATAAGTCAAGAATTAAGTTAAGATGATCTAGACCTGTTGAAAATTTGTTTCAAGAACCTAGATTGCGAATAGAACGCTACAAAGAATTTACTTTTAATAAGTTCTTAGTTCATTTAATAACAAATAAAGAAAATAAGAATTCTCTCTAAAAAAAAAGTATTCACATTCATATAACTACTATAGCCATAAAGATTTGGCCTACCATGGTGCCCATTAGTAACCTTATTATTACATGTGATGTATGAATAGAATAATTGCATATTATATGGTTTAGTATATGACTAAACTATATGGTTGGGGAATGTATCTATAATATTACTCTGCATGAATAAGGTGAATGTGATTGTGAATGTTACATAACTGAAAACCTATGTTCTTATATGTTTACATAATGAAATAGTTCTTATTGAGTATTAATCAACTCATTTTTATTTTAAATGTGTGACTGTCCCAAATATTGCTCAAAGTAAGGTTTAAGGTTGCAAGACAATGAGTGCCTTCACTTCTTTAGTTTCCTTTGGGCACAATGAACCCTAGTCTCTTCTTGTGAGAGTTTGAGAGTTTTCTTCGTAGTTTGTGTATGGCTAAGATTTTATGGACGAGGAATTAGTTAAAAGATGGGAAAACCTAAAACTCTCATAAGAAGAAAGTGAAATTTTTGTTGTACCTTCAAGTGTTTGAAAGATAGTAGTTTGCACATGAAATTATGTATTGTTGGGGGATGATGTCTGAGAATGGGATAAATAATGAAGGATTTCGTTCCACTATGATTCAAGTTTGGATATTGGAAGAGTGGTTAAAATTCAAAGACCTAAAAGATCACATATTTCTATTCGAGTTCCAGTTTCTAGCTGATAGAGACAAAATTTTGGGTGGTCGTCCTTGGTTTTTTGACAGAAACCTAATCTCCTTGCAAGAGGTAGATGAGTCCATCCCATTGAGTCATCACAAATTTCTCATCGAGATCCGATTTCTAGCTGATAGAGACAAAGTTTTGGGAGATCATCCTTGGTCTTTTGACATATACATAATCTCCTTGCAAGAGATAGATGAGTCTATCCCATTGAGTTCATTCATTTTCAATATAAGCTGTGATAACCCGATTTTTTTTATGCTTGGAATGGTTATATTTTCTTTGGTATTATTTTAATTATTCTTCGAAACTTTTTTAAAATATATTTATTATTTATTTTTGGGTATTGATAAGTTATGCCCAAAGTAGTGAAATGATTCAAGTGAAGCCATAGGAAGACTTAAGGGAGCTACCTAAGGCTTTTTGGAATTTCTGGGACACTTGGCACAAAAAGAATTCAAGTCTTTTTTAAATACAAGAAACCCTTGCATGAAAATATGAGTAGGTAAGCCAATTGCATAAGAGTTTAAATGGAACAAGTAAGGAATATTCTCCTCCTTTAGTAGGCAACGGATTGAATGATTTTGAGGAAATAATTGACTTATATTAGCATGCTATCTCTTGTGAGATGATGGAACAAGTGGCATAAGGTGATATGAAAGTAAGTCATGAAATTTTCTCTATTGCAAATTTTGGATTGGCTATGTAACCCAAAGAACCGAGTCTTCTTGCTTTACCTCCTCCATGTTTGTCTCAATCTTAGATTAGATAAGAACCAAATCTTGTCAATTTGACTAAAATGGGAATGAGTATTTTAAGTCTAGGGTGACATTTGGCATGTTAAACATGTGGCTTTGGAAATTCAAAGAGATATTTGTTGGAAATTTGAGTGGATGAGATGATGTAGAAACTTGGGGAAAGCTAGCATGGAAAGTGGAGTTAGGTAAAAAGAACTTTGTCCTTTTCCTCACATAAGATTTTACTTTAAAAAATGGTGACACATGGAAAATGAGGAAGAAGATAAGCAAAACTTGGACTCGTGTCCTTGTAAATTTCGAATAAGATGAAATTGGAAAAAGGTATGAATGAATTTCATATTTATTTTATCATATATGTATAGTATTTCAAGAAATGGATAAAGATTTGATGTTT
Organism: Platycarya strobilacea; assembly: GCA_036898215.1. Classification (NCBI taxonomy): domain Eukaryota; kingdom Viridiplantae; phylum Streptophyta; class Magnoliopsida; order Fagales; family Juglandaceae; genus Platycarya; species Platycarya strobilacea. The sequence continues at coordinate 29,727,956 of CM072548.1, read as the reverse complement.
GCCTAACTTTGTCTTTTTCTATACAAAGGAAATATGTAACTTATGTATTTTCAAGAAATTCAAGCATAGAATGTTGATTTAGAAAGCCAATAGTATGAGAATACAAATCAAACAAGTAAAGAATTTTGAGAGAATATTTTCACCCATTGGAAGAATTGGATTGGAGGCTTTGGGGGGAGTATAAACCAACTTACCTTTTTGTCTTATACTCTTCCATGTTCATCTAATTATTTTGAGAAATTTAGGACAAATGGTAAGTGATGATTAGAAGAAGAAAAGTATAGAAAAACCTTTGATGAATTTCGGCTACAATAGAATAAGGTATGGAATGAAATAACTGAATGAAAGTTTGCCTTATCTTTTAGGAATTTTCAAGACTTGAGATAAGGACTTAGTCTTATCAAGCCAACCAGGCCTAAGAAAGGAAATGAGTACCCTAATACCCTAAGTAGATACTTGGCATGGTTTGGAGCAATTTTCAAATGTTGGTCACCCTTTTTATTTTAGTGGGTCGACCAAGAGATAAGAAGGATTACTTCTCTAGTTTCTCTTAAAGCTCTCAGCCAAAACCTCCCATCATCTCCCCCATCTCTTTTCTTCATTTCCCTCACTTTCCAAACATTTCTTCTTAGCACACTTGTGAAGGCTCTTTTCAAGAATTTAGTGAAAGTTTTCTCTTTCGCAAGGTTCCTTTAGTTTAGCAAGTACTCTTATAACTTAATTTTAGCATTTTGTATATATATACATGGTGAACTTGTTATTTAGTATTCGACTTTGTTATTTGTTTACTTGAAGAGTACCTTTATCACTAGGGGTTGATAAGTAGTCAATGGATATTTTATTTTAGTATTTGATTGATAAGTGTTTAGGCTATAATTTCTTTATGTTTATCTAATGTGATAACTTAAGATTTAGCTCAAGAGATAGTTATAGAGATATATGGTGAAAGGTTTTAGGAAAGAAATCAAGGAATAAAATGGAGAATTTTGGAATATGGATTCAATCTATAGCATGATATATTTAAAAACTAGAAATTGAAATTTTGAGGAATAGGGTTCTCGGCCATAGAGAATTTTTTAGGTAAGTTCTAAGTTCTTGTTTCTTAAGAATGACATAACTATGAATTAGATTTTTAAAGAAAATAGGAAATTATACTCTTTGAATTTGAGGAATAGTTAAAGATACACGATTGGTCTGAAAGGAAGAATATATGATAAAGAAGAATTGAGGAAGAAATTTTATAAACCTTGTTAAAGCTCTCGGCCTAGATCATTTTTAAAGCTAGGATCTATTTATTTTTATCTTTAATGGAATATTCATTATTCATTTGAAAATATTTATGAGCACATATTTAACATGTATATGTCATGATTTGGTAAATGCATGCTTCATACGTTGTATGAATCATATATCATGCATGAGAAAGTCTAAGTTGCATACATTTTTATGAAAAGTCTCATTATTTGTGTTATCATGGTTTTCAAAGAAAACAAGAACAAGAATAAGAAAAATGAAAATTTATGTCACAACGGTGAAGGCGATTCGATTTATCGAATGACTAATATGCTGACAATGAAGACGTTTCGATCTATCGTCGAAAGATGAGATGTTACATCACGATGGTGATGGCGATTCGATCTGCCGTCATGCTAAAAAATCTAATAGTGAAGATGTTTCGATCTACCGTCATAATTAAGAAAAAGTCATGTCAGGATGATGAAAGCGATTTAATTTGCTGGATGACTGACATGAACAAAGGAAATACAACCATGAAGGCGATTCGATCTGTCGTTGTGTTTAAGAAAATGTCAGTGAAAATAATTTAATCTGCTGTCATTTCGAGAATGATAAGATATGAACAAAGACATGTAATGTTAAGAGTTTTTTTTTTTTAAAGGACATGATGTTTATATGAAAATTTTTGTTTACATGTCAAAGAAAATATTTTCATGAAAACATGACGGTTTTTACTAAAGGTGATTCGTGCATAAGTCATCTCGTGATCATGGTGTGTGCATTTGTTTATCTGTATATATATATTAACGATATTTTTATTATATTATCTGTGTACTTATTGAGATTTTCTAAAAAATTTATTCTTTTAATTTTATCTATCATTCCTAGGAATGATAGACATTAGTGCAAGAATAAATAGCTTAATACAAAATCCAGTTTACTTAAACAAATTTTGAGCAAAAGGTGAAGAGAGATACTTGTGTTTTAGTCCTTTTGAGTTCTAGAACAACAATGTGTACTGTTAAGAATATGGTACATTATACTTTATGTTTTATAAAGTTATAGGTTTTAATATAATTTACCATGTAATATTTGCAAAAAATTAGATTTATTTGTCAGTTATTTGGAATTAACCTTATTCCGCTACGATATACATTTTATACGACTAGTAAGTTAGGTGCATGCACATTATTTCCGACATGAACAAGGGGTATGTAGTGTTACATGTCCCAACGCTCCAGTTTACGTTAATTCCCAAACGTAAATTTGGGGACGTCACATAAGCTATTTTGGATGCAACTTCATGGGCTTCCTTTGGCTTTTATCAATTAAAAAATAGGTAAGGACATAACGACATTAATTGGACATGTTATAAGGGTGGAAACCGACTCTGATGGAATGGCATGGGGAAAGTGGCTAAGAGTTAGGGTTGCTGTGGACATGACTAAACCTCTTCTATGAGGTAAATGGGTGCAATTGGAGAACCAAAAGTTCTAGGTCACAATGAAATATGAAAGGTTGCAGGCTTTCTGTTTCCAGTGTGGAATCATATCCCACAAAACAAAAAGTTGCCAGCTACAAAGGAATATGTTGCAGGATAATGATAAAAAACCATCTCAATTTGGTCCGTGGTTAAGGGTACAACCGATGAATTCTAGAATTTTTAAGACTCATAAGTATGGGGTAATCAGATAACAGCAAGTAATCTCAGGAAAAGCATCGACCATAATCTGTGGGGTGTAAGAATCCAGAATTTTCTAAGTACATTTCCAAATATGTTTATGATGGTAAGGGCGTACATGGGAAAATATCAATAAGAGAGTTTTTAAAGGAGAGTCAATCAGAGTTAACAATCAATGAAAAGAAGGTAACTATTGTTAGGAAATCTCAAGAATGAGAAAATATACATAATACAGTGCTTGTAGATGCAGAGAGGTATTACCTAGTACAAAGTAACATTTCTTGTAGACATGAAAATATCGAAGACATATCTACAAAGAATGTTTCTAGTTTGAATGAGTTTGTTTTTAAAGGCATATCCCAACAATAACCAATCAACCTTCCCACTTAAGGAATAAAAGAGAAAAAGGGGAACCGGTAAAAAGAGGGCCACATGGGAGAGAAGGGCAAGAGAAGTCTATATCATTGATTTAATGTCATTGGAAGTTGATCTCACTGATACCAAAAAATGAGAGGAGCAAAGAGGTGATGCCTATATCATCCCCGAGAAGAAATTGAAGCTTGGGGTTGAATCATTAGATGAGTTACTCCATAGTGTTGCCTTTGAGTTGGTGGAGACTGTTTGGCAACTCCATTAACAACAATGATAAGCCTAAGTTGGAACTGTAAGGGCTTGGGAACCGCCGCACAGTTAGGGAGCTCCACTTCCTCGTGAAAACTAAGTTACCTAATTTTGTGTTCCTTATAAAGACAAAATATGGGAGGAACAAGGTTGGTTTTGATGCTTGTTTCGTGGTGGATAGCATTGGATTAAGTGGTGGTATAGCCTTTTTGTGGGACAATAAATTGGACTTAATTTTGGAATCTTACTCCCAACACCATATTTTCATGAAATACAAGCCTAAAGATCTAAACCAGGAAATCTTGCTCTCTGATTTTTATGGAGCACTAGAAACTACAAACGTAAATGCTAGTTGGAGCCTTTTGAAGATGATGAAACCAAAGACAGGTATAACTTGGCTATGTTTTGAGGATTTTAATGAAATCTTTAGCCAACATGAAAAGTTTGGGACTACTTTAAAACTTTATCAACAAATGGAACAATTTAGAAACTATATAGACTTGTTGTGGCCTGTGTGATTTAGGCTTTGAAGGTATTAAATTCACTTGGTGTAATAAAAGAGAAGGCAATCAGTTCAATAAAGAATGATTAGATCGAGTTTTTGGCAATTTTCTTTAGACTAAGTTGTTTGAATGCTATAACTTCTATAACCTGGCTGCTCAGTCATCTGACCATTGTTCTATTCTTTTATCATGGAAAAGGGGAGCAAGAATTATGGGGGAAGAAAGTAGAAACAAAGAGAGACTATTTAAGTTCAAAGCTAATTGGGATATCCAAGTTGAATGTGAAAATATCAATAAAGCAAGTTGGAACTCTTCTAACTTTCAACAGAGACTTAGCTTACAAGTTGTTTAGGGCAAACTCAATTTTTGCAGGACCTTTCTTGAACTTTGGAGTAAGTACACCCTCAGAAAAAATTCAAAGAATATTCAAAAGAAGCTTTCTCAGCTGGCTACTCTACGAAATTTGAACTCAAGCTCCAGTAATAAGGCTGTTAAAACACTTCAGAGAGATATAGATAGATCACTAGAGAGGACAACATCAAATGACAACAAAGATCAAAGCAGTTGTAGCTTAAAAATGATGGAGACCGAAATACCAAATACTTCCATAGGTATGCTAACCAAAGGAAGAAGAACAATGAGATAAAGTATATAAAAAATGGAGCAGGCATAGAGATTAAAGATTATCCTGGGATTTCTGAGGTAGTTCTCCAATTCTACCAATCTTTATTTACTTCCCAATAACCTAACAATATTGATGCATGCATAAATTATGTTAAACCCAAAGTTATTGAAGACATAGACAGAAAACTCTCTAGAAGCTACACGATTGAGGAGGTTAAAGATACCCTTTTTCAAATGAACCCACTGGATTCCTCGAGTCCAGATGGGTTCTCTATTGTGTTCTACCAATCCCATTGGGATATTGTGGGAAATGATATTACAAAGGCAGTCCTTGATATGTTGAACCATGGAGGTGACATTAAAGTCTTGAGTGAAACCTTCATTATCCTTATCCTTAAGCTAAAATAGCCCATTCAGTCTTAGATTATAGACATATTTCCTTCTGTAATGTCTTATATAAAGTAGTATCAAGAGTCATCTAGAATTGACTTAAAGGCATGCTTGATCAGACTATATCCCCTAATCAAAGTGCATTTGTCCTTGTAGAATGATTTATGATAATGTGATTATAGCTTTTGAGGTTTTACATCATATGACTATTAAAGGAAAAGGGAAACAAGGATATATAGCAATCAAGTTAGATATGAGTTAGGCTCACAAAAGAGTTGAATGACTCTTCTTGAGAAAGATAATGGAAAAGCTGGGTTTCAATGAGAGGTGGGTCAGGTTGGTTATGAGTTGTGTCACTACTGTCTCTTACTCGATTTTAATTAATGGTACTCCTCAAACAATATTGCAGCCTTCTAAGGGTATTTGAGGTTTACATTCTATGAATATTAAAGGAAATGGGAAACAAGAACATATAACAAGCAAATTAGATATAAGTAAGACTTACGATAGAGTTGAATGGCTCTTCTTGAGAAAGATAATGGAAAAGCTGGGCTTCAATGAGAGATGAGTCAAGTTGGTTATGAGTTGTGTCACTACTTTCTCTTACTCGATTTTAATTAATAGTACTCCTTAAACAATATTGCAGCCTTATAGGGGTATCAGACAAAAAGATCCCTTATCTTCCTATCTATTTTTATTTGCGGCCAAAGTGTTAAGCAATCTATTAAAACAAGTTGAATTAGTAAAGGAGATCCTTGGATTCCCCCACCTACAAAAGAAGGATAAGCCTAAACCACTTATTGTTAGCACACAACAATCTGTTATTCTATAGAGCAAATGCAGGGAGTGGGCTTCAATCAATAGTTTATTGTGTCTCTATGAGTCAGCTTCAGGACAGCAAGTAAACAAGTCTAAAACTTCAATCTTTTTTAGTGCCAATACGAGGAGGGAAACTAGAGAATATATTCTCAACATAGTTGGCAGAAACGAACATATAGCTTTTAAAGGGGTTTTGGATAGGACCAGAAGTAGGATTAGCAATTGGAAAACCAATTGAATATGAAAGCTGACGGTGAAGGCGATTCGATCTGCTGTTGTAAAATAAAAATCGTGTCATGACGGTGAAAGCAATTCGATTTGCCATATGACTAATAGAACTTGGTGGTGAAGGCAATTTGATCTGCGGTCATGATAAGAAAAATCACGTTATAACGGTGAAGATGATTCGATCCGCTAGATGACTGACGTGAATATGAAAACTGACAGTGAAAGTGATTCGATCTGCCGTCATGCTAAGAAATTCAACGGTGAAGGAAATTCGATTTGCCGTCATGGTTAAGACTAAGATTTATATGTACAAAAATGAAAATATAAAATTAAGATTTTCACGAAAAAATATATCAAGTCATAAAAAGTGTGCACCTATGTCAACTAAGTCATTTTTCTGGAAAAATGCATGTTTTTATAAAGAGGTGCATAAGTCATGTATGAGTCATGCATAAGTTATGCATAAGTTCTATGATTATATCATATGCATTTACATGTTATTTGTATATACAGTTATTGCTTTTGTTATATTAATGGTACACTTACTGAAATTTCTTGAAATTTTACTATTTTATTTTTATCTATCATTCTTTATAGAATGATAGGCGTTATTGCAAGAATAGATGAACTATCATGAGACCCAGACATCACAAAAAATTATGAGGTGCCCTGAGGGTCCTACAAAATACTCATCTTCTGAATGAATGATCTCTCCCAATGTGATCTATTGCTAAGCTAGGAAAGAACCCCTATGAGTGAAAAAATAATAGTTGTATATTTGTTCTTGGAAATATCGAATAGTGATAAGTACTAATGAGAAATTGGTGCATTATACTTTATGTTTCATAAGAATATGAGTTTTTACTATAACTTACCACGTGATAATCGTAAAAAAATTAGATTTATTTGCTAAATTTTTAGAATTGACCTTATTCCGCTGTGATATATTCTGCATATTACTAGTAAGTTAGGCGTATGCACATATTTTCTAGCATGAACAAAAAGAAATATAGCATAACGTTACAAGTCACGACGTTTCAGTTTACATTAGATCCCATATGTAAATAGGGGACGTCACAGGTGGTATCAGAACATTACGACTCTAGGTGAACCACAAATGTCTAAGGAAGATAATTACATGATATAGGCTTTGACCTGGTAAAGATAGGTTTGAAATTTTTGAAGGTTTGGATTAGGTTAAATGATGTATGGAATTGTGGATACCTTAGTTTGTAAGACATTGAGTTATTAAGGCAAAAGGAATTTACGAAGAGTTTTGTGCATTTCAGGAGGTTAAGATGGCAAGGGGCCATTATGGCACCATTCCTCCTAGACGTGACGAGCAGGTAGTAGAGAACCATCCTCTAGAAGGAGGGTAAGCGATAGCGGAAGTTACTCGCCAGATGATGGAAATTGTAAAGAATTAGATAGAGCAAAGTCAATGTCATAGTTTAAAAAAGCTAGAGTTGAAATGCACGGTTGTCTTTTCAAAAAAAATTTAAGTCTATTGTTATCTGCATTTCATAAGAACGAAAGGAGATTTGAAAATCGATAAGTGGATGGTGAATCTAGAACGCATTTTTTTTTAGATTAGAAGTTGTATGAAGCTGTAGAAGGTTTGGTATGCAAAGCTTTTGCTTCACAAAGAAGCTGGTTTATAGTGGGTTAAAGATTAAGCTATGGCAGAAAAATGTTACGACCAAGAATGATACTATTAAGAATAAATGTTTAGTGTGGTAGGCTTGAATTTTTATTAACTTGGGTTGCTTTTATAATATCAAGGCTTGAAGAGAACGTCATGGTCTAGGTGATCTCTTTAGGGAGTATGATAACTGAAGTTCTAGGTTTTGTGGAGTTTACAAAATATTCTATAAAGTAAAAGCTTGTAGTTCAACGTACTTAAAGGATAATTTTATAGGGATATGACCAAAGGTTTAAGGTTTTACAGACTCTAGGAAATGATTTGTTATCAGTTAATGTTTTAAATTTTGAAAGTTTCGGGAGTCGATTGTTTGTCATTGGATATAAGTTCATCGATCTTACATATTTTGGAAAGTGATTCTTATATAAATTAAGGTTTTAGAATTGCATATTTGCATACCTGATTTGTAATTTGATTTGAGTTTTAGTATTGCAAACTTCGTGGGTTAGCTTGATTTATTCTGGAAATTGATTAGTTGTAACTATTAAAATGGGGTTGAGTAAAGTTGAATGGTTGATAAAGGAATTTTTAAGGAAAATGTTTCTCTAGGGATTGAAGATATTGATTTAGTTAGTGTATTTCTTTAAGGATGGAAGATGTAGATCGAATTTGGAAAAAATAATTGGTATTAATTTGAGATTATAGTGGTTGACCTTCGAATTGGTCCATATCAAATTCAAGGATACTAGGTGGTGCAGTTTTAGGAAATGATTTTTGTGAATTTTAAGGGTATAAGCTTAGATGATGAAAGTGGTAGAAATGGACTATTTGTACGTAGGAGAAATACTAATTTTGATTAAGGACTCATAATAGTTATGAGTGTATAGATTTGGAGAATGTATGTCTTTGTTCCATTTGGTTTGGAAAAAAGTGCTTTTGATATGTGCTAATTTTAATTTTATGCATAGAAGTATGTAGTGTAAGCATAATATTGGTGATAGTTGGAGGTTTAGATTTGTACCCATTTTGAGGAATCATTAGTGACTTTGGGTGTTAGTAGGAGAAAGTGAAGATTTTGAATTATCGGCCGTTCTAGGAGTTTTAGACGTGATGTGCCAAGACTCATGTGAGCATAATTGAATCATCTATTGGAGTAGATGTGAAAGAACAGTATCCATGTCCGTTTAGCCATTAATGGTTATATGATTTTCCTAAGCGTGCTCTGGATTATATCTTGTATTATGCTTAGTGCTGATGTTTGACCTCACAAATTTTGAGGACAAAATTTAGTTTTAAGGGGGAAAGGATGTGATAACCCGAATTTTTTATTTGTCATTTTTAATTTTTATGCTTAGCATGAATATGTTTTCTTTAGAATTATTTTAGCAAACATTTGAAACTTTTTGGAAATATATGTATGTACGTTTGAAGAACTAATGGATATACTTGGCATAAAGTGTCTTATTGCACAAAAATAGCTACAATTTAGAAAGAAAGTGGTTTAGAAATAAAGATAGCTACGATTTAGAATTATTTTAGTAAACCTTTGAAATTTTTTGGAAATATATGTATATATGTTTGAAGAACCAATAGATATACTTGGCACAAAGTATCTTATTGCACAAAGATAGCTACGGTTTAGAAAGAAAGTGGATTTAGATCATTATATGATTCTTTTGAAGAAAAAGTGATCAGTAGCAACTGATGATTAGAGATAAACTTAAGATTTCTAAATGATGGATACGATTTGATATATATATTTGTTTTGGATTAGAGGAACATGGAAATGTCTAAGTATTTAGAAGAACGTGAAGATACTCAGTGTTGGGAGGGTTTTGGGACACTTGGCAAGCTAAAGATATGTTACCTTTTAGAATTGTAAATGATCAAATGTTTGGAAAGTTGAGTTAGGAAAGTCCTAGCAAAGAAATTCAAGAGAATCAAGTAAAGAATATTCTCTTGAGAAGTATTGGCTATTTGATGAATTCTAGCCTATTATTTTAGGATGTCTATACAAAAATTAATTTTCTTAAGAGATAAGGAACAAATGACAAGTGGTGATAGGATGCATATAAATGTGTTTAGTGCAAACAAAGATAATTGGGTAGTTTTTGATAGTTTTGATATCTTTTTATAATTTGGACATAACTCTCTCATCTGATTTTCGAATGACATGATTCAAGATGCTATGGAACACTAGGAGAAATATATACAACTTTCATATTTTGAGTTTTAAGAGATAATAGTTTAATCAAGGACGAAATTAGGCTAGAAATATATGTATCTGAAATTGATTTAAGTGGTAATCGGAATGTCACATAGCTTGGCCAAATTCTTTCTTGTCCAGATATGCCAAATCATTCCAAACTCTTCACGCAATGAATATTACATATCAACAAGGGACCCACAAGTTTGAAAAAGATGAAGCAAAGTTGAACAAAACACCTAAAAGTAGATTACTTGTTGAAGTGAAACTCTACTAGCATGTGTACATATTTCGGTTAGGATGATTCAAATGGGAGAAAGACATATTCAAATTGAACACTCAAGCCACCTTATATGACTTAAGATCACATGTCATCATGTTGATGGAAACCAATAGCAATGAGTTTTAGTTAAATAAGTAAAGGATTTTGAAGGAATATTCTAAATCAAATGAGACAATCGGATTGGGAAACTTGAGATACATAAACCAAATTCCTATGTTGTCTTTTGCTACTATATTTTAGTTTACTTATTGAGTAAAAATCTAGAAAAGTGGAAAGGGTTGCTTGGAAGACAAAAATTCATAGTTGGCAAGTGGTGATTGGAAGAAAATAAAGAACCAAAACACTAGACAAATTCCTTGGATGGATTTCGGCTATTGTGTTTCTAAATGGAAATTCTAAGTGGTTCAAAGTCAAGGGAAGACACATGGCATGAGGTGAACTTGCTTAGAACTAAGAGGTAGGTAGAAAATAGTTTTGTCATCTAGCTATAAGTAGCTAACGAAAATGAGATGGGAAGAAAACAAAGGGTAACCGACTTAGGCAAGGTAAGCACCAACTTTGGCATGTTGAAACTGACTTTGTGCTTTGTTTTCTTGAGATATTTTTCTAACACATATGACACATTGACATGTGTAAGGACAAGTGACACAATAAGTTTAAGATAAGTCCTAGGTCATCTCAAATGCCAACCAAGTCTAAGAGAAGTGAAATGATGATACCAAGGCCTAAAGGTGAGTATGTGGCACGGCAAGGGAGTTTCTAAGTGTTTTTGAATTTTTCTTCCACCCTTTTTGATTTAGAAATTTTAACCAACATATATAGGAAGAGTTCCCCTCTTTTTCTTTCTTGGAAACCCATGACTAATTCTACTTAGAAAAGCCTCCACCTTAGTTCCAATTACCTAACCCTACAACCACTTCTCAAGATATTTTGGAGATCTTTTAAGGGATATTTTAAGACAAACCATCCTAATCTCTTGTAGAAATTTTAAGTTCACTCTTATCTTAATTTTATTATATTTATATATGAAATAAACTTAGTTGATGGGAAGATTTTGCTATGTTTTTCTATGCCTTATTAAAATGATACTTTTAAGTGTTAATTTAAGAATAGTTGGAGGTTTATAGTAAAAGTTTGATGGAAGAACACAAAGATTTTAGTTAGCAAATTATGGTTAAGGGCTCGAATACTAGTGTTATATGTTTAGATGAACAAAATATTATTTTGGGAAGCCTATGAATTTTGGTTATAGTGGTTACTTTGAAGAATTTTAGGCTTATAATTTTTAAGTTGGAAATGTGATTATGACATGAATTTTTGGGTGATTTATAAAAGTATATTCTCTAATTTACTTAAGAAATAGTTAAAGAAAAGTTTGGTTGGGGAAGATCTTTTAAAGAAAAAGGATTTATTTTGGTAAATTATGGTTGAAAGTTTGGATGTTGGCATGTGAGGTTAGGATGACAAAAGTACAAAGTTTAAGATTTATAGGGTTCAGCCCTAGTGAATTGTGAGTTTTCAACTCCTATGTTGACATAATGATTAATTGGAGTGATTGAGGAAAGTCATATTATGGTTTTTTTTGAAGAGTAGTGGAAGAATTAAGATTATTTGATGATAAAATTATTATTTTTGGAAAAGAAATGAATTGAAGAAAAATAGGTTTACTATGTGAAGGGAGATTTTGGCTAGGGCTATTTTACCTAGTTTGGAAAATTTTCAAGGTATGATAGATAATAAAAGAGTAAGTTGATTCCAAGAAAAGAAAGAGAAATTTGGAGTTTATTATATGGTGATATTCGACCCTACTCCTATTAGGGTTAAGGTTAAATGATTTTTCTCCAAATGAATTGTTTATATTTTAATTGATTAAAAATGTTTGTTATAAGATAATAAATATATGTCATGTGTTGATGATACATGCTATATATGTTATATGATCCATAAAAACATGTAGCATGCATGAATAAGTCTAATGGTACATGCATGTCTGATTTCATCACAAGATTTCATATTTTGAGTCATACCGTTTTTTCAAGAAATAAGATCATGAAATTTTATGAAGGCGATTCGATCTGCAGGATGATTGATAAGCCGACGGTGAAAGCGATTCGATTTGCCATCGTAAAATGAAAATCGTGTCATGACGGTAAAGGCAATTCGATCTGTCGCCATGATAAGAAAAATCACGTCATAATGGTGAAGGCGATTCGATTTACCAGATGACTTACATGAATATGAAAGTCGATGGTGAAGGCGATTCGATCCACCATATAACTGACATGACTTGATGGTGAAGGCGATCGATCTGTTACCATGATAAGAAAAATCACGTCATGACGGTGAATGTGATTCAATTTGCTGGATAACTGACGTGAATATGAAAGTTGACAGTGAAGGCAATTTGATCCACCATTATGCTAAGAAACCCGACGGTGAAGGCGATTCAATCTGTTGTCATGGTTAAGATAAAGATTTATATGAATAAGAATGAAAATATGAAATTAAGATTTTCACGAAAAGATACGTTACATTACGAAAAGTGTGCACCTATGTCAACTAAGTTATTTTTCTGGAAAAATGCATGTTTCTATAAAGAAGTGCACAAGTCATGTATAAGTCATGCATTAGTCATACATAAGTGCTATGATCATATCATATGCATTTACAAGTCATTTGCATATATTGTTATTGTTTTTGCTATGTTAATTGTGCACTTACTGAAATTTGTTGAAATGTCACTTTTTTATTTTTATATCATTCCTTATAGAATGATAGGTGTTATTGTAGGAATAAATGAACCATCATGAGATCCAGACATCATAAGAGATTCTGAAGTGTCTTGAGGGTCCTACAAAATACTCATATTTTGAAGAAATGATCCCTCCCATATGTGATCTATTGCTAAGTTAGAAAATAACCTCTATGAGTGAAAAATAATAGTTGTATATTTGTTCTTGGAAATATTGAACAGTGATAAGTACTAATGAGAAACTGGTGCATTATGCTTATGTTTCATAAGAATATGAGTTTTTACTATAACTTACCATGTGATAATCGCAAAGAATCAAATTGTTTTGTTAAGCTTTTGGAATTGACTTTATTCCACTACGATATATTTTGCATATTATAGTAAGTTAAGCACATATAAATATTTTTTGGCATGAACAAAGAGGAATATAGCCTAACGTTACGAGTCACAATGTGACGCCCACGAATCCCCCCTGGGATTTAGAAGGACTCGCGACATCAAGACGATCATCTCATGGGTCAATCATCCTCTCGAATAGTGATTGAAGAGTGTGTGAAGTATGCACTAAGTGTACCATAAATATTCGCAGCGGGCAATGAATAAAAGTCAGCCGTTCTAGTACCAGAGATTCTTTAAAAATTACAAATCAATTTAAAACAATTTCTCCGACAGGAGATTATACAGTTTTTCAAAAGAAAAAGATAAGCAAATACTGCTTTCGAGATCATAATTTCGATCTTTATCTTCTCAACAAATTTCCTTTCCTGTGAAGTCTGTATCTTGAGCCAAATTCGTTTTCTGCAATCACAACCTACGATCCCGTAAAATGGGAGACCGTAGGGTGGGCGCGATCCACCGTGGTGAGATGTGAATCCCAGTAAGCAACAGATAGCAAACAACATACAATCATTTCACATCACAGAACATCATCAGCATATACCAGTAAACTCAATGGGTGCATGTACCATGAATATGAGACTTACAACATGACTTATGCACATGCACTTTCATGTAAAAACATTTGAAATCCTTGACATTTTTCAATGCTTTGCTTCATGTACTTGCTTTTCATAAAAATGCTTTCATATACTGACTTCTTTCATATGCATATAACTTGACTTCTTTCATATCATTGCTTTTCAAATCCTTTCTTTAAAACATTTCGCATCTTTTATTCTTTCTTAGGCGCCACTTATCATATACAGATCTTTCATATGGCTCGAAAACCCTTCTTGTCATGACTTTTCACTTAACATGTATGGGACACAACACGATTCCCCTAGCACCGCGTGTTCCCTGCTGGTTACCGCATCACCTTAAAGTGAGCGTCATATAACTTTAAAACGGCAGGTCCTTACACCATATCCGTCCTTGGGCACCCACCAGCGTTAGGTACTACCGCGCTCCGGACACCTTTTGGTGCCATACACGGTCCGCCGACTGTTCTTCGTCGACCCAGGGGCTTCCACTCGACTTTAATCACTCCTGAGTGGACAGGGAGTTCCACTGGGGCACTACCCCGTCCCAGCCTTTGGGGTTCTTATAAAACTTTACTTCTTTTCTTTTCTTTCAAAAACTCAATCTTTTCTTTTCTTTTTCTTAAAAACATGCTTGACTCAAAACATGCTTTTCGTGCTCATGCATGGGACATGCATGTGACATGTGACTTCTTATGCAGAACGTGTGAGTCATGAAACATATGATCATACATTCACAAGACATATCTCGTACATATTAACATATGAACAGACACTCATTTTTAATTTATCTTCTATCTCACACATTGCGCATATTCCAGTGAAGATATAGTCAAGACCTTAAATCACATCACATCCAACCAACACTATCTCATTGGGGTTAAGGATGCAACTTATAACGGGATCAAACCTAACTTTTCTTCTCCTTTCTCTTTACCCAAAACACGCATATTTTCTTAAGATCTTCCCATAACTTAATAACCATATCGTAACCAATCATTAATCACCACATTTACATTGCATGTATAGTTATTCTCTTCAACAGATGATCCTTATATACTATTTTCTCTATTCCCAAATATTTCTCAATCTATACATCAAGAGAACTCAAGAACACACATCGGTAGTTACTAAAAAGTAACGGAATCATTCCACCAAATCTTTTTATCACTAATAATCATCAAAATAATTGAATTTCCCAATCAGATCATCTTATCACTAATAATCATCAAAATAATTGAATTACCCAATCAGATCATCTTATCACCAATAATCATTGAAATATCCGAATTGTCCAATCAGATCATTTTACCGCAAATAATCATTAAAATAATCCAGTCGTCCAATCAGATCATTTTACCACAAATAATCATTAAAATAGTCGAGTCGTCCAACCCAAAACATTTTATCTCCAATAATCACTAAAATACTAGAGTCATCCAACCAAAACATTATACCATCAACAATTACCATTCACCCAGTATTCAATCACAGTAAGATTGACTCGGAATAATCTCAATCTCCATTAAATGGCCTCAGGCCCAACTGATCTACTCTCAAAATACTCATCATCACTAACTAACACATCAAACAAACAGAATAGAGATTAACAGTCAATCAAACAGTCAATCAGACAGTCAAACAAATATCTGTTACTTACAATGCATAAACGAAAGCCAATCGAACGTCGCGGTGATCTCCGATTCCAAGCGGGTAAATTGTGCACTATTCATCTCTAGGCACGGCGAAGTGACGGGTTGGGTTCGGGTACTCCGTTTGACACCAAAATTCATGGGGATGCTCCTTGGAGGATGGGGAATCTCGTGGCGGTGTCGGTGAGGCGGTGCAACCACCAGAAGGCGGCGGATCTAGCTCGAAGTGGTGGAGGCTCATTTTCGGATTTTCCCCCGTACAAGGGAGGTGCGGCCATGGATGGGAAAACTGTTTTAGGGGTGTGATGAAATGAGGTAAAGGAAGCTTTTGGCGGTGGTGGTGAGAGCCACGGTGGCCGGACGGCGGCGCGGCGACGGAAAACTCGTTTAGAGACCCATTTCGGTTCCAAGGGAGGAGAGAGAGAGTGGGTGCTCCGTTGGGGCTAAGATTTCTGGTGGTAGGTCCTCTATGGGTGGCGGATCAAATGGCAGGGGTGGTGTCATGATACGGTGGTTGGTGGCGGAGATATGGGCGGCGAATGGGTGCGGCGTAGAGGATCAAACGACTTTCGGGTTTCGGGCTGCCGGCGGGACGTGGGGCTGCGGTGGTCGACACCACCGGTGGGGTTGAACTCGCCGGAGGGTGGCGGTTCAGGTGGGGCCAGAGGTGAGGCTAGGCGGCAGGGGATGGCGCCGCCACGGGCTGAAAACCGGACAGCTCCTCCCACGGTTACTGTAGCACGTGGGAGAGAAAAGAGAGAGGAGAGAGAGAAAAGGAAGAGGGACAGGGGAAAATGAGGGGGTTCGACCCTCTTCGCGCTATTTATAGGCCCGACGCTTTTGGATCTTCAAACGGACAATGGATGAATTTAAAACACTAATTTGAAAGCGTATAACGTCAACTTAACTTAAAATTCTCAAACTAATGAAATAAAATATTATTTCAACTTATTTTATTTTTTAACATAATATTTTTCATCAATACTTAAAATGATGAACTTCATTCAATTATTTAAAAGGAATAGATCCATACATTTAAATCAGATACTTAAAGCACTTTTAAAATCTCGTACTATTTCAAATAACTAAAATCAAGTTAATAAAATAATCCTGCATAACCTAGTATTTTTGGAGCTATTCAAAAGCTTCCCAATCAACATAGAATAAACATAATAAGACTTAAGAATTTAATAAATCTAAGATCAATAAACCCGATAATGTCAGATAAAATAGAATCAATGCTCCTTAATAAAAGTACAGCAAATCAAACCATATTTTATAATAATTAACACTAAAAATACTGAATATATCATTTCAGATAGAAAGATCAGTACCAACAATTAATTACAATAATTAAAAAAACTATTATTTAAGAATCTCACAAAAGCTTATAACTATAATAAAATCAAAGCCAATAAATCACATTAATATCGATAACAATCTAAATGATAAAACCAATAATAATCTTTAAATCACTATAAATATTAAAATGATAGATTTCACAAATAACCAACTCTGATCGTAAATAAAACGTACCCGAAATTCAATTTATGAGATAACAATTTAATTTATTAAAATAAATTAAAATATCCAATAACAAAATATGAGTAAATTAAAGGTCTGTAAAACTGCGGGATCTCACACACAACGCTTCAGATTACGTTAAATCTCATACATAAATTGGGGATGTCACATATTTTATCGGGACTCATACTCTCATTAATATATTGTGTGTATCCAAGTGACTATAAAAAGTCTGTAATTGAGAAGTTCAAAGGTTAAGGAAATTCCAGAATTAATCCAATACAATTGTGGTTTGAGTTTTCTTTTCATTCTCTATTTGCTATTGTGAAGGGAGCCCGATTGGGCTAGGCCCAACTGAAGAGGGAAGGTCAAGAGGCCCATGAAGTCAACCCAGACCTAGCTCGGGCCGAATGTGACAACACGAATGAAAGAGGAAACCGAAATGACTTGGAGCATTCACGTGATTCAAGGGTAGGACCCGAGTGCTCAAGTGATGAGAACGGTGAACTAACGCCGCATTAAAGGCTAAACGAGACAAGATTACGTCGAGTGTCTTGCTGCATTAAATGACAAACTAAGCAAGTCATGATGCATTAAATATTATCTAGAAATCACGGTCTCAAAGGGTCGGGAGTTGCAGAAGTTAATGCAGTCGAGATTGGACGAAAGACACCCGATCTAATCTTGCTGGGCTACCCAAGGCAACACTGTCCATTCTGACACACCAATCAATTGATGATTACACAGTGACCCAGGATAATCTCTGTTGTCACCACAGCCAAGTTGAGTACAACCACCCCTATAAATAGCACCTAGCCCTTCCAAAGTAAGGTTACGTTCTTTGATCTCTTACCTTCATATTATCTTTCTTTCTCTCATTCTGGAGATTGACTTTAGCATCAAAGAGGTCTTGGACCCCAACCCCACTTCCAATATTTACTCATTTTGCAGGTCTGAATTGGTTGGATCATCGCTAAAAGGCCCAGGCTGCGAAATACGTCCTCAACAACTCTGTTCTATTTTGATTAAATCCTACAATTGACATCAGAGCCACTTCGATCTGTGAAAAGGCAATATGGCAACATCTAGTTCTTCTTCTACTATTCCAATATTCAGTGGGAAAAAACTATGATTATTGGAGTAACAAAATTAGAAACTCTTTATGTTACTTAATCTTTGGGATGTGGTAGAAAATGGAGTCACTACTGCATAAAGAGCTTCTGATTCAACCCAAAATAAGATAGACAATCAAAGAGATGCTAAAGCTTTGTTTACTCTACAGCAAATTGTTAGTGAAGCTATTTTTCCAAGATTGATGAGAGCCATGACTTCAAAGCAAGCTTGGGAGATCCTACAACAAGAATTTTAAGGTAATCTCAAAGTCAAAACCATTAAGCTTTAAGGTTTAAGAAGGGAACTCGAGAATCTAAAAATGAAGTCTAAAAATGTAAAAGATTATTGTTCTAGACTTACTGAGATTATAAACCATATGAGAGTTTATGGAGAAGAAATAACTGATGCAAAAATTGTTCAAAAAATTCTCATTAATTTAACTGAAAAATATGATCGTATGGTTGCTGCTATTGAAGAAACCCGAGACCTTAAAACTCTTTTAGTCACTGAGTTGATGGGATCTTTGTATTCCCATGAACAGAGGATTGATAGAAAAGGTGAAAGTTCCTTAGAAAATGTTTTTCAGTCCAAGATTAAATTGAAGAATCGAAACCAAAAGACTTTAAGAAAAAATATAAAAGTGGATCAAAAGGAGAAAGTTTTCAAAGAAAAGGAAACTCGAAAGGAGAATTTCCACCTTGTGGTATTTGCAAAAAGAACAATCATCTTGAAAAATGATTCTTATCATCAAGAAAAGCCTCAATGTACTAATTGCAAGAAATTTGGTCATGTTGAGAAGGATTGCAGATTTGAGAACAAGAATTTACAAGCTAATTACACAAAAGAAAAGGTGGAGCAATTGTTCTATGCATGACAAGCTAGTATTGATCACAAAGGTGAATAATGGTTTCTTGATAGTGACTGCAGCAATCACATGACACCAAATGAAGGTCTGTTCTCAAGATTGATAGATCTATTAAAGTAAAAGTAAAGCTTGGAAATAGTGATTTAGTAGAATCAAAAGGAAAATGCACAACTACCTTGGAAACTAGGAAAGAAACCAGATTTATTAATGATGTTCTTTTAGTTCCAAACCTTAATCAAAGCTTATTAAGTATTGGACAAATGATGCAAAATGGCTACTCATTGCTATTTGAGAAAGAAATGTGTACCATTTGTGACTTAAAACACCATAAACAAGTTGTGGCAGAAGTAAAATGAGGTGTTACAGAAATTTTCCAGTAAAGTGGTAGTATCAAATGATTGTTGAGGTTGATGATACAACTCTTTGGCATCGAAGATTTGGTCATTACAATCTTAATGCTTTAAGAGTTTTAATCAAAAGAATATGATTAGTAACCTATCTCTACTTGATTCTAACATCTCAATATGTGAGGGATGTATGTTAAGGAAGTAACACAGACAACCTTTTTCTAAAGGTGAAGCATGGAGAGCTAAAAATGTATTGAAACTTGTTCATACTTGTTGCCCAGATGACTAACACAAGAGGGGGGGTGAATTGGATTATATTAAAAAATTAATACTTATAAACTAAATATACAATATAAAATATAACCAAAATATAAAACAGTAGGAAATATAAAGAGTAGGGTAAGAGAAAGCAAACTCAGTATTTTTACGAGGTTCAGCCCCACTGCCTACGTCCTCGCCTCAAGCTACCCCTTGAGGATTCCCAAATTCACTATTCAATCTCCTTTAGGTGGAGATAGAAACCTATTACACCTTTGAGCAGCACCGCTCCAAAGAATCCGTGTAGAACACCCTCTACACTTCCAATCACCTCACACTTGGTGATTCAACTATTCCCTGTGTAGAACACCTTCTACACACACAAAGGTTATACGCACCCTCTTACTTCCAATCACCTCACACTTGGTGATTTAACTATTCCCCGTGTAGAACACCTTCTACACACACAAGGGTTATACACATCCTCTTACTGATACAAGAATTGATAGTGGGTAGGCTATCAGAAAACACTCCTCGATGAGTGAAATAAGAACAATACAGCACAAACTATATCTCTCTCAACAAGAACAAGAATTAAGGCTCAAAATTTTAGAAAAGAGAGAATGAGAGCTTTGAAAGAATGATGCAAAATTTAGCAATAGATGTATAAGCTCTTGTTGTGATTTTTGCAAAACTCAAGTGAGCTATTTATAGGTAAATGAGTCTTCAATTTCAAATTTGAAAAGATTCCCATGTCAAATAAGAGCACTATTCACTTTTCAAAAAATTCAAATAAAAACATTTCCTTTTTGCATTTGTCAAAGACAACTCCATTCATTTTTCAAAGAAATCAAACCTAATCTTTTGCTTTTCATACAAGACAAAATGAGCATGATTTATTTTTCAAACCAAATCATCTTCTTTTTGCATATGTCAAAAAAACACACAACCACCCTTTAAGATTTTCAAACAAATCATCTATCTTTTATATTTGTCAAAAAAAAAAAACACACAACCACCCTTTAAGATTCTCAAACAAAATCATCTACCTTTTGCATTAGTAAAAAAAACACACCACCTCCCTTCAAGACTTTCAAACAAAATATGCACATGTCAAATATGATAATCAATCATCTTAATATTTTCAAAATTCAAACATTTAATCATGTCATGCACATGTGAAAGATGACAATCAATTATCTTAATATTTTCAAAATTCAAACCTTTAATCATGTCATGCACATGTGAAAGATGACAATCAATCATCTTTCAAAATTTTCAAAGTTCAAACCTTTAATCATGTCATGCACATGTGAAAGATGACAATCAATCATCTTTCAAAATTTTCAAATTTAATTTTCAAAATATCATGCACATGTGGAAAATGTATTTTAATGCTTTATGATAAAATATTAATTTTGAGCCTTAATCCTAATTTTGAATTTTTAAGAGATTTACAACATTACTCTATGATTTTAATGTGAACTTGTTTCCTTCTTACTCATGCTTGCTTCCTTGATGTGCTTGATTATATTGTGTGGACAACTTGAGCTTGAGACTCCTTTATTCTTTGGATTCATTTGTTATCATCAAAATCCATTTGTAGATTTACATGAAACTTGAAACCTTGGGTTCAACAATCTCCCCCTTTTTGATGATGACAAATGCTTGATAGAACCTGAATCCTGTATTAATACTTAAGCTCCCCCTGAGAATGTGCGTTATTTTTTCAAGCAAAAATATAAATATAATTCCAAGCATATATAACAAGTTTAGCAATTTAAATAATGTTAATGTTCTAGTCTAAAACTTCTCCCCCTTTTGGCATCATTAAAAAGGAATCATAATTAGATCAATAAGATATATTCCTGCAATAACCAATAGATAAATAAAACGCTGCGTTAGTAGAGACTGTAGAGAATTCGGTGCGTAGCCACACGTGTTCGACAAAACTTGCAAAGGCTGGAGGCCTAGTTCCGGTAATTCCGTGCGGAAGGAGATTTTGTAAAGAGCTGAATAATTGAAACCACCCGTGCCCGACAAAACCTGCAAAGGCTGGAGGCGTAGCTCTGGCAATTCGGTGCAGAGATTTGATCCGCTTGATGTTGCTGAAAAATGAGATATTATCATGATTTGTAAGTTTGTCTTGTTCTTATTTCCGTTTCTATAAGAGCAATCCTTAGCTTTATCTATTTCGCATCAAGCTTTCTTCTCATTTTTGCAATTTGCTTGCATTCTCATTCTACAATTTTTCAATGGCTCGTAGAATTCCCTTTAGTGCTTCTCTTGATCAAGATTTGAGGTATCCTTCACCCCAGTCTCAATCTATTTCTGCATCTATCGTGGGTGCCATGAAGCAACAAGAGACTGATTTAGCTAATAAATCAGATCGTGACGCCATTTACGAGCTTGTGGGTCTCGAAACTCGATACTCATCATCTATCGTTGCGTTTTCTGCTCGGTTGCAGTCCAAAACTCGCGAAATTGAGAAACTTAACGAGACTGTATCTGTACTTCAACGACTTGTTTATGAGTCAAACAAAAAAATAGTAGAATTAAAGTAACAGAATAAGGATTTGAAATCCTTGCTTACCTCTTCATTTCGGTGCCTAATCCTTTAGACAAGGATGGCATGATGATTTATGAGAAACAAATGCATTTGAATGATGAGGCTAAACATCTCAAGTTTCTGTAGGTCATTTAAGATAATGAAATAAAAGTATCTAGCAGATATCCATGGCATGCATCATTCCTATTTCTCTTCTAATCATGCATAGTCTATCTTCTGGTAGAGGTTTTGTGAAAATGTCTGCCAATTGATCATGTGTACTAGTGAATTCTAATACAATATCGCCCTTTTTGCACATGATCTCTAAGAAAATGATATCTAATTTCAATATGTTTGGTCCGAGAATGTTGTATTGGATTCTTTGAAAGATTTATAGCACTTGTATTATCACATTTGATTGGAATGTGATTGTACATAAGTTTAAAATCCTCAAGTTGTTGCTTCATGTAAAGAATTTGAGCACAACAACTACCCGCAGCAACATATTCTGCCTCAGCAGTAAATAGTGCAACAGAATTTTGTTTTTTACTAAACCAAGAAACTAGTGCACGACCTAAGAAGTGACATGCTCCACTAGTGCTTTTTCGATCTATTTTACAGCCAGCATAATCTGCATCTGTGTAGCTGATTAGATCGAAAGATGTGTGCTTAGGGTACCATAACCCTAAGTTAATTGTACCACTAAGATATCTAAGAATGCGCTTAACTGCAATTAAATGTGATTCTTTTGGAGATGATTGAAAGCGTGCACATAAGCACACACTAAACATAATATCTGGTCTACTGGCTGTCAAATATAATAAGCTACCAATCATACCTCGATATACTTTCGAGTCAACTAGTTTACCGGTTTCATCTTTATCAAGTTTAGTGGATGGACTCATTGGTGTTCCAGTTTCCTTAGCACCTTCCATCCCAAATTTCTTCAACAATTCCTTAATATATTTCGATTGATTGATGAATGTCCCACTTTTTGCTTGCTTAATTTGCAATCCGAGAAAGAATGTAAGCTCTCCCATCATGCTCATTTCAAATTCTTCCTGCATAGTCTTAGCAAAAACTTGGCACATATTTTCATTAGTAGCACCAAATATTATATCATCAACATAAATCTGAATCAAAAGAATATCATCATTTTCGTATTTAATGAAAAGAGTTGTATCAATTTTTCCTCTTGAAAAACCTTTTTTAATCAAGAAACCACTAAGTCTCTCGTACCACGCTCTAGGAGCTTGTTTGAGTCCATATAGTGCTTTTGTGAGTTTGAAAACATGATTTGGAGAAATATGATTTTCAAAACCTGGAGGTTGCTCAACATATACCTCTTCATTTATAAAACCGTTTAAGAAAGCACTTTTAACATCCATTTGAAAAAGTTTGAACTCTTTATAACAAGCATATGCAAGTAGCATTCGAATAGTTTCTAATCTTGTGACTGGTGCATATGTCTCATCATAATCGATTCCTTCTTCTTGATTGAAACCTTGGGCTACAAGTCGAGCCTTATTTCTAGTAATGACTCCAGACTCATCTTTCTTGTTTCTAAAAACCCATTTTGTTCTAATAATAGTATGATTTTTTGGTCTAGGAACAAGTGTCCAAACATCATTTCTTTCAAATTGATTAAGCTCTTCTTGCATAGCTAGAATCCAAGATTCATCAAGAAGTGCTTCATCAATATTTTTAGGTTCAATCTGAGATAGAAAAGCAGTATGATTGCAAATATTTCTAAGAGATGATTGAGTGCTTACACCTCGTGAAGGTTCCCCCAGAATTTGTTCTACTGGATGATCTTTCACAAATTTCCACTGTTTGGTTGCATCTTGTATTAAATTTTGATGATCTTTCCTGATATCTCCATGTTGGACTTCCTCTATTGTGTTCTCTTTGTTGAGATTGAGACTTTCCGTATTATTTATACCTCCTGTTTCTTCATCAATAGATTTCTTGGAGAGTAGAGAATTAGATTCATCAAATACTACATGCATAGATTCTTGTACAGTCAAAGTCTTTTTATTGAATACTCTATAAGCTTTACTATTAGTAGAATACCCGAGAAAGATACCTTCATCAGATTTTGCATCAAACTTGCCTAAATTATCTCTGTCATTTAAAATAAAACATTTGCATCCAAATACATGAAAGTAACAAATGTTGGGCTTTTTCTCATTCCAAAGCTCATAGGGGGTTTTATCTAATTTAGACCTTAGCATAACTCTATTTATAACATAACATGCAGTACTTACCGCTTCAGCCCAAAAATAACTAGGCAAGTTGTTCTCATTGAGCATTGTTCTTGCCATCTCTTGAAGAGATCTATTTTTCCTTTCTACTACCCCATTTTGTTGAGGAGTTCGAGGAGCAGAAAAATTATGCACAAAACCATTTTCATCACAAAATGTTTCAATATTTTTATTAACAAACTCTTTTCCCCTATCACTTCGGATACTTGAAATAGTATAACCCTTTTCATTTTGAATTCTCTTGCATAACTTGATAAAAGCATTATGTGCCTCATCTTTATGAGTAAGAAAGATGACCCAAGTATATCTAGAGAAGTCATCAACAACAACAAATGCATAATATTTTCCTCCTAAACTTGCAACTCTATTTGGTCCAAAAAGATCCATGTGTATCAGTTGCAGTGGTCTAGTAGTGGAAATATGTTTCTTGATTTTAAAAGAAGTTTTTGTTTGTTTACCAAATTGGCATGTATCACAAATTTTGTCTTTAAGAAAATTTACCTTTGGTAAACCTCTCACAAGATCATTTTTTGAAAGTTTGGAAATAAGTTCTATATTGGCATGACCTAGTCTTCTATGCCATAACCAATTAGTTTCATTTTGAGCTGAAAAACAAATCGCATCTTGTGAGGTAATTTCTTCAAAATCAATTGTATAAACATTGTTACTTCTAAAAGCAATAAAACAAATATTACAATCATAATCATTCAATATAATGCACTTATCCATTTTGAAAGTAACTGTAAATCATTTATCACATAATTGACTTATGCTTAAAAGATTATGTTTTAAACCTTCAACAAGTAGAACATCTTCAATTATAAGAGAAGACTCATTACCAATTTTACCTATTCCCACGATCTTCCCTTTCGAGTTGTCTCCAAATGTCACGTGTCTTTCTTCTTTAGATCTAAGATCAAAGAACTTAGTCTTGTCTCCCGTCATGTGTCTTGAACATCCACTATCTAAAAACCATTTATTTTTGTTCGTGGAAGACATCATGCACACCTATAAAAACAATTAAAATGATTTTTCTTGGTATCCAAGTTCTTTGGGTCCTTTATTTATTAGTATTAGAAGAAATAAGATTTTTAGGTACCCATATGGTCCTAATAGTCATTGTATGTTTTCTTCTAATAGGACAAGCAAAATAATTATGACCAATTCTATTACAAAAATTACAAATAGCATGTGACATATATGAAGAACTTGAGTGATTATAATAGTATCCTTTTTTAACAAAATTATTTTTATGAAAAGAATTTTGAATATTGGACTTTGATGTAGAAGGATTATCAAAGAAGTTTTTATAAGGTTTGTATTTTTGTTTTGGCATATATCCCAAGCCTGCCTTATCAAAAACACATCTTTGACTACCAAGAAGTTTTTCAAAATTTCTTTTTCCATTCGTAAAGTTTTCAATAATATTTTCTAAATCAATTTTCTTTTTCTTCAACTCAAAATTTTCATCTTTCAAAACAATATTTTCTTTTCTTAAAATATCAATTTCGTTTGTTAAAGAAAAATTTTTCTTTTTCAAAACAGTATACTTGATACCCAATTTTTCAAATTCCTCATATACCTCTTCTAAAATATTTTGCAATTCTTCATATGAAGGATCTTCAATATTATCAAGATTTGTTACCTCAATGTCATCTTTAGCCATAAGACAAAGATTTGCTGATTCTCCATTGCTTGCTTCACTATCTGAGCTACTTGAATCATCATCCCACGTAGCTTTCATTGCCTTTTTGCCTTTGTTTCGATCTTTCTTTAGCAGGGGACAATCTGGCTTGATATGACCAGGTTTATTGCATTTATAACAAATTAAAGTGTCATTTTTACCTGAATCTTTCTTGGAAAACTTATTGAAGGATTTCCTTGGAGGAGTTTTATTTTTCTTTAAGAACCTCTGAATTCTTCTTGTTATCATTGCAACTTCTTCATCTTTGTCGTCATTTTCCTCATCTTCATCACTTTCACTTTCATGTGGAACAGCTTTAAGTGCCAAGCTCTTCTTTGACTTTCCTTCTTCTTCTCCTCTTTTTAATGTGTACTCATGGGTGATAAGTGACCCGATGAGTTCATTCACTTCGAGTTTCTTGAGGTCTCTAGCTTCAAGAATCGCTGTCACTTTTGATTCCCAACGTTTTGGTAGAGAGTTGAGAATTTTTCTTACTATCTCCACTTTGGAATAAACTTTGCCAAGAGCTGTCAAGCTATTTATGATGTTAGTAAAACGAGTGTACATACTAGAAATAGATTCATCATCATTCATCTTAAACATTTCATATTCATGAGTAAGAATATAAATTTTTGATTCCTTGACTTGAAAAGTTCCTTCATAAGTAACTTCCAAGTTATCCCAAATTTCCTTTGCTGTAGCACAAGTCATTACTCTATTAAATTCATTACCATTGAGAGCATTATATAATAAATTCATAGCAGTTAAATTCAAAGTATAAAGTCTATCGTCTTCACGATTAAACTCTTCTTCTTCCTTTTTGACCTTTACTCCATCAACTACTTTTGTTGGAATATAAGGTCCATTTACAATACATTTCCAGATTTCTCGACCTTGAGCCTGAAGGAATATTCTCATTCTAACTTTCCAAAATGAGTAATTGTCTCCGCAAAAGAGTGGAGGCCGACTGCTAGATTGACCTTCACCAAATGAAGCTGCAATGTTAGCTATAAGATCTTAACTCAAAAGATAGTTAATCTTATAACAGAGCTCTAGCTCTGATACCAATTGTTACTGACCATAGGCCGCACCTATGTCACCTAACAACTGTACCTACCAGACTAGCCGGCCACCGTCTCTACCGGTGCACCGTCACCCATGGTCGGAGAGTCTTGTTTCGGTGACACAGTCACAAGCGAGAGTTCCCATGAGTGATCTGCCTGTATGAACAGTACAGGTCAACTAGCTCTGATACAAATTGTTACCCAGATGACTAACACAAGAGGGGGGGTGAATTGGGTTATATTAAAAAAATTAATACTTATAAACTAAATATACAATATAAAATATAACCAAAATATAAAATAGTAGGAAATATAAAGAGTAGGGTAAGAGAAAGCAAACTCAGTATTTTTACGAGGTTCAGCCCCACTGCCTACGTCCTCGCCTCAAGCTACCCCTTGAGGATTTCCAAATCCACTATTCAATCTCCTTTAGGTGGAGATAGAAACCTATTATACCTTTGAGCAGCACCGCTCCAAAGAATCCGTGTAGAACACCCTCTAACACTTCCAATCACCTCACACTTGGTGATTCAACTATTCCCTGTGTAGAACACCTTCTACACACACAAGGGTTATATGCACCCTCTTACTTCCAATCACCTCACACTTGGTGATTTAACTATTCCCCGTGTAGAACACCTTCTACACACACAAGGGTTATACACACCCTCTTACTGATACAAGAATTGATAGTGGGTAGGCTATCAGAAAACACTCCTCGATGAGTGAAATAAGAACAATACAGCACAAACTATATCTCTCTCAACAAGAACAAGAATTAAGGCTCAAAATTTTAGAAAAGAGAGAATGAGAGCTTTGAAAGAATGATGCAAAATTTAGCAATAGATGTATAAGCTCTTGTTGTGATTTTTGCAAAACTCAAGTGAGCTATTTATAGGTAAATGAGTCTTCAATTTCAAATTTGAAAAGATTCCCATGTCAAATAAGAGCACTATTCACTTTTCAAAAAATTCAAATAAAAACATTTCCTTTTTGCATTTGTCAAAGACAACTCCATTCATTTTTCAAAGAAATCAAACCTAATCTTTTGCTTTTCATACAAGACAAAATGAGCATGATTTATTTTTCAAACCAAATCATCTTCTTTTTGCATATGTCAAAAAAACACACAACCACCCTTTAAGATTTTCAAACAAATCATCTATCTTTTATATTTGTCAAAAAAAAAACACACAACCACCCTTTAAGATTCTCAAACAAAATCATCTACCTTTTGCATTAGTCAAAAAAACACACCACCTCCCTTCAAGACTTTCAAACAAAATATGCACATGTCAAATATGATAATCAATCATCTTAATATTTTCAAAATTCAAACATTTAATCATGTCATGCACATGTGAAAGATGACAATCAATTATCTTAATATTTTCAAAATTCAAACCTTTAATCATGTCATGCACATGTGAAAGATGACAATCAATCATCTTTCAAAATTTTCAAAGTTCAAACCTTTAATCATGTCATGCACATGTGAAAGATGACAATCAATCATCTTTCAAAATTTTCAAATTTAATTTTCAAAATATCATGCACATGTGGAAATGTATTTTAATGCTTTATGATAAAATATTAATTTTGAGCCTTAATCCTAATTTTGAATTTTTAAGAGATTTACAACATTACTCTATGATTTTAATGTGAACTTGTTTCCTTCTTGCTCATACTTGCTTCCTTGATGTGCTTGATTATATTGTGTGGACAACTTGAGCTTGAGACTCCTTTATTCTTTGGATTCATTTGTTATCATCAAAATCCATTTGTAGATTTACATGAAACTTGAAACCTTGGGTTCAACAACACTGATGTATGTGGTCCATTGAGAACACCCTCTCATAGTAAGAACATGTATTTCATACGATTTATTAATGACTTCTCAAGAATAACATGGGTTTACTTCTTTAAAGAAATGTCTCGAATTTTTGGCATCTTTAAGAAGTACAAACTCTTGGTAGAAAATCAAAGTGGCAGCAAATTAAAAACATTGAGAAGTGACAGAGGAACTGAATTTAATTAAAAGAGGTTTGATGATTTCTGTGAAACAAAAGGGCTAGCACATCAACTAACAATTACAGCTACTCATCAGCAAAATGGAGTTTCAAAAATAAAGAACATGACTGTTATGGAGATGGCAAGATTCATGATGCTTGAGAAGGGAGTTCCAAAAAGATTTTGGGCTAAGGCTGTCAATATAGTAGTCTACTTGCTCAATAGATGTCCAACTAAAGCAGTTCCAAATCAGATACTTATAGAGGCTTGAAGTGGTAAAAAACCAACAACAAGTCACTTGAAAACTTTCAGGTGTATATGTTATGTTCATGTACCATCTCAAAAGTGACACAAGCTAGAAGAAAATTTTGAAAAAGGGGTTTTTATAGGCTATAGTTCTCAGTCCAAGGGGTATAGATTTTATAAATTGGACTCAAAGGTACTAGTGACTAGTTGAGATGTTGAATTCATTGAGAAAGCTAGTTGGAACTAGGATGAAAAAAAAGTAAATTTTGAATTTTTTATTATACTAGAAGTGTTAGAAACAATGTGAGCCCCTAACTCACGTCTGGGATTTAACGTAAGTAAAAGGGTCAGGATAAGTAACATTAAGCTACTCACTCTTGTACGTAATAAAAACTTAAAGCATATATCTTGACTTACTAGCATAAGCCATATAATTCACAGCGGATTAGGTACTAAAATATAAAAATTCTAAAAATCACATATGGCAAAATTTAACTTTTAACTTCCACATTCTCTTTTCATTTATCAAACATTGTACTATTATATATACATGCCCAAAATAGTTATCATTATCAACCAAATAGATATACATATCAAAAGACCATCCCTATGGTCACTTGGGTTCCTTCTTAATTTCGAAAAATTCCCTCTCATAATAGAACATATCCAAGTTAAAACAACGGTCTTGCTGAAGATATTATCCCTGTGGGGTCGAATAAACCCCACATGCAGATAGGAAACCATCCAATCTCAAAGTTAAACAGCAACCTATACGCTGCTCCTCCTCGGCAAAAGCAGGTGTACTGTAATACCACAATTCTACCGACTGATCATATATAGAAAGTCCTAGAGATGCAAAAGTAAAATTTACATAAGGACTGTAATTAAAAAGTCCCTCAGGACTTCTCGAAGTCTCTTGCGTTATCAAAGCTTTCCCCCTGTTGGTCATCACATCCTGTATATAATTTACACAGACAAGAAAGAAACATAAAACTACAAAATAGTAAGATTTCCTTAAATGTAATAGCCCTAAAAATCTTCATCTTGATTTAATTAGTTAATTAAGGGTTAATACACAAGATTAGTGGAATTTGGTGAAAGAACAAAATAGGCTTTGAAGAGATGGGCTTAGGAATGAGACATTTGGAGAATGGATCAAGTGAATGGGCCAAGAGAGCAATGGTGAGTCCAAAAGCCCATGGAATGAGCCCATGGCCCATCAAGCCCATAGTAGAGACACTCGTCAATTGAAGAAAAATCCTAAAAAATTATCCAAACACTTGTAGGAAAAACCTAGTTGGCGGAGGTTGACTAGTAGTTAAATACATGCCATGTAGGATGAGTGTAGGATCTAAGGGAATGATTTCTCCTACCATGGAATCTTGGAGGTACAAGACACCATCCCTTGACTTGCCAAGTGAGATCATGGTGTGTAGGGAAGTGACAAGTGGCATGAGGAGAAGCATGGATGAAAGGAACTAGGAGTTTTCGGTGGAAGGCAATCCGTGGGGTTCATTGGAGAATCTCATGGGGTATGGCCACCAACAAGTGATAAGACAAAGGGGAAGAGTGTGTAAGTGGAGGAAGTACATGTGTAAGAGAGTATGGTGATGTGAAGAGAGGTATGGTGTGGGTGTAGGTGATTGAAATGACAAAAACTAAGAAGAAGAACAAAATGGATTTTCGGTGGAGCTAGCTTGGCCGGTCATGCCTTGCTCAAATTCCAAAAAGCATGGCTTTGGAATCACTTGGATGGACACATGAGAGGATAGGGGAATGATGATTGAGTAAAAAACAAGAAATTGGATGCTAGAAGCACCAAGGAGCCATCGGCCATAAGAAGGAAAAGGAGAAAGGGAAATCACCAAGGTATGGCCAAGATTTGATCTTGGAGTGGCCTAGAGTTGTCAATCACCTCATCTATCATTAGCCATGCCTAAACATGATGAGAAGAGTACCAAAGACCCTAGGGAAGAGAGCTGGCCGTGTGACCCCTTAGGCAAACCCCTTAAGCTCAATTCACTTGAACACATGCAAACACCCTCATTTCCTCTCCACCTCTCGGCCAAACCCACTCTAGTCACTCCTACTTTTGCTTCTTCTCTTTTCACCACATAATTTGAAGAACCCTATAGTAGTGAAGCCAAAAAGCAAGAGTGTGGAGGTGATCAATTCATTGGAGAAGGTTAGTGACTAAATCCATGCAAGCTTAGGAAGAACACCCACACACATGTGACACTTTGTTGTGGTTAGAAGGAAATAGGGTTTCCTTTGAGTTTGTGTTCATGGCTAGCCTAATGGAAGGTTTTATATGTGTAATTTCATATTTAAGCTAAAGCCTAATAGGAGTGTGGTAAGTATACTCCCACTTTTTCCTTAACAATTCTTATATATAGTGAAGTGATCATGTTTGTTGGATTAATGGTTGCCATTGCCATGTTTGGGTTGGAATGATTTTTTTTCTTGCTTGTGATATGAATATTTTTGGATAAATTTATATGATGGAACAAGCTTAGAATATGAGTAGAAATGATGAATCAAGTGTTAGTTGCAAAAAGAAAGGAAAAAGCATGATTATTTGATGAAATGATGAAATGATGCAAGAAGGATCTTAGTGTTAAATATTAAATTTTGGTGTTGCTAAGGTAAAGTTTATTTGAGGAAACTAGTGATGAAATTGATTTATTCAAAGAGCATATTGTGTTGAGAAAATGAAAATGGACATGAGAATAATCTATATGATTGATATGAATGGAAATGGTATACACCATATGGAAGAAATGATCACTTGTGTATGATATATAGAAATGTTTATTTGGAATTTTATGATATTTAAGGTTGAGATTTGGAAGATTAAAAATTATATTGCTTTATGGTGATTTTGTTTAGTTGAGCTCATAGAAGAAACTCTTAGGAAAGGAAGTTTGAATAGACTAAGGGGAGGAATTCCCTAAGTTAGAAAGGTGAATGGAGGAAATAGGAATAACTAAGTTTGGAGGTGCAAATGGTTACTTGGGAAAACACTAAGGTTTCGGGTACCCCTTGCTAAGGAGGGTACATGATTTGATTTGATACTTTAAAATTGATTGGAGGAAATTGGAAGTCAAATGATGAAGGAAAGCCCTAGAAACTCTCTAGGAGAATTCGGCCATGATGGGTTGGGGATGGGCCCAATACCTTACTTCAATCCTAGGCCCATTTTGGGAATAGAATATGATGACTAAGTAGAAAAATTATGAAGTTATCCCAAAAGAGGGAGAAAAGAAAATGAAATGTGAATGCACTCGAGCTTGTCTCGGGTTTTGCATGAAATTAAGTGAGCATTGCATGTCCCATGCATAAGTCACGAAAAGAAGTTTTTAAAGTCAAGCATGTTTTTAAGAGGAAGGAAAAGAAAAGAAAAGATTGAATTTTTGAAAGAAAAGAAAAGCAATAAAGTTTTATAAGAACCCCAAATACTGGGACGGGGAAGTGCCCCAGTGGAACTCCCTGTCCACTCAGGAGTGATTAAAGTCGAGTGGAAGCCCCTGGGTCGACGAAGAACAGTCGGCGGACCGTGTATGGCTCCAAAAGATGTCCGGAGCGCGGTAGCACCTAACGCTGGTGGGTGCCCAAGACGGATAAGGTGTAAGGACCTGCCATTTTAAAGTTATATGACGCTCACTTTAGGGTGATGCGGTAACCAGCAGGGAACACGCGGTGCTAGGGGAACCTGTTGTGTCTCATACATGTTAAGTGAAAAGTCATGACAAGAAGGGTTTTCGAGCCATAAGAAAGATCTGTTCAAGATAAGTGACGCTTAAGAAAGAATGAAAGATACGAAATATTTTAAAGAAATGTTTTGAAAAGTAATGATGATATGAAAAGAAGTTTGAAAGAAGAAGTCTGCATGAAAGTTTTATGAAAAGAAGTCTGAAAGAAGCATGTCTGTTTAAAAGTTTTCATGAGCATGTGCATGAGTCAGTCATTCATTGCATGTGCATTAGTTAAGAATGTTTTGTTCACTTATCC
Source organism: Platycarya strobilacea (assembly GCA_036898215.1). Classification (NCBI taxonomy): domain Eukaryota; kingdom Viridiplantae; phylum Streptophyta; class Magnoliopsida; order Fagales; family Juglandaceae; genus Platycarya; species Platycarya strobilacea. The sequence goes on along the minus strand of CM072548.1, from coordinate 29,694,408 downwards.
GTATATCTGATGTGTTCTGGTTTAAGTGCTAGTGTACTTGCTGAGATTTCTCCCGAAATCTCACCCCCCCTTTTTATTATCTTTATTATTGCTCCCTTGGGAACAATAGAAGTCTTTGCAAAACATGATGGATCCTCGGATTACGACTCTCGAGAAGATGGGTCGGACCCTCATGGGCCCGACTAAGGCTGAGACTGCCGGGCTAGTGACCCTAGACCTGTTGGGTCAGTGGGCGGCAGAGTCGCTTCCTATGGCGACGTATTTTTTTGACGACCTACGCCCTACGGGGTGCTGTTTGGTGCTGGGAGTTGACGGGCTCCTCCACATGGGACACCTGTTTACGTCACCCTCTGGGATGATGTGTGACGTAGGTCCAGGACTGAGTCTGGACAGCCTTCGTTATGGCCCGAACTATAAGAAGATAAAAGAAGAACCCGCCTATTAGTATGGTTGGCGGAGGGAGGAGTGGATCAGCAGCATCTTTATTTTGTACGCACCGATGTATTTTGTGGAAAAATCTTCCCGCTGTTTTGGGAAGTACTTTTGTATAAAACTGTTTACATTGGTGACTTTATTCTGATATATATATATATATGTGCATGTGATGTTTAATTTGGGTTCTATTTTGTTAACCATGTGATGTGCGACAAGCGTAACGTTTTGTCGTTTATTTGTGGCTTGACCTTTTCCACTGCGATAAAAAAAAATATATATATATATATATATATATAAGGCTCTCGCAAGTAAAGATGAGGGATGACTTCCTTGTGACGTTCGTCCCTGGCGTCGCAATTTGCGTACGAACCCAAGCGCAAGCTGGGGCGCCGACATGAGAAGTCTCAGTAAGTACATAATTAACTTAAAAAAGCATAGACACAACCATCATTAATTTTTTTAGAAAAAGAAACTAACAAAATGTGATCAAAACATGTTTCATGCAGCTTATCAATAACCTATACAGGTTTGCACTCTTAGGGGTGTAAAAAGACCGAACCGGACCGGACCGGTTGTCCCGGACCGGACCGGTTGGAGTTCGGTCCGGTCCGGTCCAAAAAATATATGGACCGGAAAATTCCGGTCCGGTCCCGGTCCAGGGAGTTCATCCCCCTGGACCGGACCGGACCGGACCGAATCCCTATTTTTTTTTTATTTTTTTTAAATATATGTATATATAAATAATAATATATAAATTTTAATATTAATATATAATATATACTCTTATAATATTAACATATAAATAATAAGTGTATTATTATTTAATATATTATTACTAATTTATTACTATTTACTAATATATAAATATATAATATACTAATGTAAATTGTAATAATGTTATTACTTATTAGTTATAGTTTATTAACATATACTAATGTAATAATATTATTAGACTATTAGATTATTAGTTATAGTTTACTAATATACTTAATATTTAATATTAACTAATATATTAATAGATAATATATACTCTTATATATTAATATATAAATAATAAGTGTACTATTATTATTTAATATATTATTAATAATTTATCACTATTTACTAACATATAAATATATAATATACTAATGTAAATTGTAATAATGTTATTACTTATTAGTTATAGTTTATTAACATATACTAATGTGAAAATGTTATTAGACTATTAGACTATTAGTTATAATTTACTAACATACTTAATATATAATATATACTTTTATAATATTAACATATTATAATTTATAGTAATTAAATTTGGACCAAAAAAATATTTGATTATTGTAGAATTATATATTAAATTTAGCCCATTAAATCATATGGGGCACCCCTAGACCGGACCGGACCGCCCCTGGACCGAATTGGACCGGACCGGTATGGACTGAACTCCTGTTCGGTCCGGTCCAGGGTGAGAGAATTCTTGGACCGAATGAAATCAGTCAACAAATTTCCCGGACCGGACCGGACCATTTACACCCCTATGCACTCTTATAATACTTATGTTCCTTTTTCTTAACCATCAACACCTTCTTAACACTTATTCAATTATTATCTTCAATGGGCGTTACGTATCGCCGTCCCCATCGTAGATAACTCTTTTACAACATATTTATCTCTTATCACCAATGAACGTTACGTATCGTCGTCCCCATTGCATTTAACTCATCAATCACTCGGGCATTACGTATCGCCATTCCCGTTATGATAAGTCTCGTGTCAATCTTCCGGACGTTACGTCTCGCCATCCCCGTCTTGATATGGAACATACATAATATAGTGGGTGTTACGTCTCACCGTCCCTACTAATCATATCATTGCCACGGGCTTTACGTCTCGCCATCCCCATGATAATACATATCACTCTTATCATATGACAGGCATTACGTATCGTCGTCCCTGTCAGCATGTCAGTCACTCAGGCGTTACGTCTCGCCGTCCCCATCAAGACGTGACTAACTTATCCATATATCTTATTCTTAGTTGTTCTTTTCTTATTCTTAGGAATATTTATCAAGTACATGATGTATCACTCTTCTTAAATTTCACCACATATTATAGCATGTATGTACTCTTAAACTATCACATATTCATATATGTATGTATCTTAAATTTTGCCAAGTGTTTTACACATGTTATACACTTATATAACACATATAATTACTTCTTATATCAATGTCCACCTTTATCCAAACAAAAGTCTTAAAATTGATAAAACAGGGTATCTCACTCGAGAGACATATCGAGCGAGAGTCGAGCAAAATCTCGGGTTGAGACTCGCTCGAGTAAAGTATTAAGCGAATATTAGGAAAATTGGGTATCTCGCTTGAGCAAGGTATCAAGCGAGTTCCAAGCGAGTTCTTGAGTTAGAACTCGCTCGAGCAAGATATCGAGCGAGTGTTGAGCGAAGTCTCGGGTTGCCATTTGCTCGAGCTAGACATCTAGTGAGAGCCAAGTGAGAGTTTACAATTTTTTTTCGCTCGATCATTCGCTCGAGCAGGAGTCGAACGAAGTTTTAGAGCATGGGCTTTTTAATCCAAAACTCGTAATCTTTTTACATAAACTTGAATTTTACTTGTTATAACATAGTTTTTAGGTTTCATCTAACTTTATTTAACACATTTTCATTAACAAAACCACTTCAAATAACACTTAGATTTCTTATAACACTTTAACAAGAACATGTGAGTTCAATATCAACATGTATAGTCCAATCATTTAAATAACCATCTCTATACTAAAGTTAAGCTAGAATATAAACTTAAATACTCTTTAAGTCCAGTTGAAGATGATCAAACGAAATCTTTACAATTTTTCTCCTCAAAACACTTAATAAACTCACTTAGGATGTATTTGTAGGTTACGGGACTTGAGAGGGGCTTTTCTTTGGTTTCTTTCAAAAGGATTTCGTGTTAGGATTCTCCAAAAGTGTTAGAAGACTCCCAAATATCTATTTATAGGGGTGATGGTTGACTCATGTGAAGGAGAGAAGATGGATAGCTTGGTAAAAATCATAAGTTTCTGGTTTGCATGGGATGAGGTGTCCATTCTAAATATTTTTTCATGATTAAACTAAATCCCCAGAAATCCTAAGTTTTGCAGCTTAAATGATCATCCAATGCTCAGTATTTGAGATATTTTTGCTAACCATTTGATTAATGGTTGGGGTAGAGGCTTATAGGATAAGGGATGATGTGTCATCTCGCCTAACCATGCATGCATCTCCCTTTCCAACTTTCATCTGGTTAGCCACTCCCCCTTAGCCTTCCCCTAACTCATTTGATTACCTTATAACCTTCTTAGGACTCAATTTAACAAGTTCTAGAAAGTTACTTCTTAGTTTGGTTAGGATAGAATCTCATTTGGATCCATATTCTCCAACTCGAGTTCTAGCTTAAGCTCAGTCTAGAGTTATCCACTTGATTTCGAATTAAGTCATTGATACTGTCCAAATATTCAAAAACTCATAACATAAAAGTTTTAGATATATCTCTTTGGATTATATAAGAATTAAAATCACCTCATTTGGATCTCATATGATTATTACTTATGATTATTACACTAAAACTCAACAATTTAATCCGAGAATGTACACCAAGTGTTTGATCTTTGGTTCAACCACTTCCTCTTGCATTTACATCCTAATTCTTGAAAATTCAACTCCTTCTAAGTTTAAAATGAATTTCTCTAGTTGATACCTTATTCCAAATCTCAAAAATTCCTTCGCAATATTTTTTTTCTAATACATGATCTCACTTATTCTAAGTCCAATACTCTCATTTAGGTTTCCAACTTTATTATCCTAGAAAATATACCCAAAATTATAATCCCTTAAGGAAATCAGAATAATACTCCATTTTAAAAATTTCAGAATATTACAAACAATGTCATCAAATTTTGAAGATCAGAATGAAAGAAGAGAAGAAATAGAAGAAGAAAATGTCAATCCAGTTGCATCACCAAGATCTGAACTTCGATCTCCTTCAACAGAAATGTCTTCACCTGAATCCCCACCAAGAAGGTTAAGACCTTTGGCTAAAATCTATGAATCATGCAACTTTGGCTGCTGACTATAATGAGACCTTTGCACCATTTCAAGGTTAGACACCATTTGAACTATTTGTGCATTAGTAGCTCAAAATAGTTGGCAAACTTTCCAATTTGATGTCAAATAAACTTTCTTGAATGGAATTTTAGAAGAACAAATATTTGTTGATCAACCAGAGGGTTTCATAAAAGAAGAAGGCAAAGTGTTTCGATTAAAGAATGCTCTATATGGGCTTAAACAAGTTCCAAGGACTTGGTATGGAAGAATAGATAGTTATTTCAATGATAAAGAATTCACCAAAAGCAAGAGTGAGCCCACACTCTATGTTAAAGTAAAAAATGAAGGTATTCTTCTTGTCTCTCTATATGTTGATGATTTAATCTTTATTAGAAACAACATGGAGATGATTGAAGAATTCAAAAGAGATATGATGAGCACTTTTGAGATGAGTGACTTGGGACTTATGCACCAGTTTCTTGAAATGGAAGTTCATCAAGAAAATGGAACTTTTATCTCACAAAAAAGTATTTTGAAGACATGTTAAAAAAGTTCCAAATGTTTGGATTCAAACCTGTAGCAACACCTCTCACTACAAATGAGAAACTTAAAAAGGAAGATGGAGCAAAAAAGGTTGATGAAGGCTCTTATAGAAGTCTAATTGTCTGTGTTATATCTAATTGCTACTCGACCAGATTTGATGTTTGCTTCTAGCTTGTTGTCTAGGTTCATGCAAAGTCCAAGTCAAATCCATCTTAAAATAGCTGAAAGGGTTCTTAGATATGTGCAAGGGACCATGGAATTGGAAATTTGGTACAAACCATGCTCACAGCCCATGCTAACAGGTTTTACAGATAGTGATTAGACAGGGTCAGTTGATGACATGAGAAATACCTCAGGTTTTTGTTTCAATCTGGGAATAGGAGTATTTTCATGGGGATCAAGGAAGCAACCAATAGTTGATCAATCGATAGTTGAAGCTGAATATGTGGCTGTCGCAGGGGTAGTTAGTCAAGCTGTTTGGCTAGGGAAAATTCTTGAAGATATGGGTGAGGAATAGTTAGGACCAGCTGATGTTTTTTTGTGACAATAAGTCATCCATTCTATGATGAAGAACCCTGTTTATCATAGTAGAACAAAGCACATTTCAATCAAGTATCATTTTTTGAGGGAAGTTAAAGTAAATGGTAAAGTTAATCTGAAATTTTGCACCGATGAGGTACATATGGCTGATATATTTACCAAGGTACTTCCTAAAGTCAAGTTTCAACTTCTTCGAATGATTCTTGGTATTTCTGAAAAATACATTAAGGATGAGTATTAAAGTTGATGTAATTTTCATATTTACAGCAATGCATGTTCTGTTTAATGCTTTACTATATTTAGTTTGCTATGTGTAATCATATTGTATTAAGACTCATACTCTCATTGATGTATTGTGTGTATCCAAGTGACCATAAGAAGTCTATAATCGAGAAGTTCTAAGGTTAAGGAAATTCCAGAATCAATCCAATACGCTTGTGGATTGAGTTTTCTTTTCATTCTCTATTTACTTTGTTCTATTTTGATTGAATCCTACACGTTTGCTTTCCATCAAGAGTTGCGTTGACGATAGTTTTGAAGTTGTTGTCGATCGTGGACCTGAAGCAAGCCTCTGATTATGCCTAAATTGCCCATGACAATTTGAAGTAGTTTGTTTTCCCTAATCAAATATAGTTTGAAGTATTTGATTTTTTTTTCTTCTCCACAAGTTAAAGCATTACATAGATAAACTAAATGGTTATAATGATACAAGATTTAGTGGAGTGAGATAACTCACTCCACTAGAAATAAAAACGAAAAAACGAGTTATCTCACTAAAAAATTAACTCCAACCCATTTTTACAAAGGGAAGTCGCTTAAAAGTGATTTTAACATAGTTTGATAAATAGATTATAAGCCTATGACTAAAAGTCACAATGAAGAGAGGTGCGTTGCATTTTGCTGAATTGCTCTAACTATATAAGACTATCACAACTACATTATCTTAATCACGAGTTAGGGAAAATAAGAACATAAATGAATAGTAACTTGATGATGACCCGATACACCAGTAAAGGACCACTACCAACGATTATGGCCCATGTGGGACGCACGCCACACTAAACAAAGAAGGAGCATACGGATCTGAAAAATTTGACATCGTTAACTTCGATGGTATCGTGCATGGCGGCCTGAAACCCCTATAAATGCAGCGATGCATGAGGGCCATGCACACTATAAGTCATGTGTGAGCCACACGCGTCACTCGTTTGGACATATCTGTTTAACCATTTAACAGATCAGCGACTAAGGAGTCTGTTAAAAGGGCACGTGGCAGTTGGAGAAGGCTAACAAGTAACAAATTGGAACATCTAGATATTATCACCAAAAAAGTTAAAAAGAAACAAGAAAAAAACTTACAAACTAAGGCTGGACGAGCAGAGGGTAGCAGGAGACGAAGTTCTAACCCCTTGAGCAGGAAAGCTCTGATAGTTGGCGAGAGAGAACTGGGGATGGTAGAGAGAAAATGTCTATGAGAGAGAAATGTGAGAGGAAGCTTTTTGTTCTAATCCTTTTTATCTATCTAATTATTATCATTTTTAAATTCTCATACAAAATAAAATAAATAACTCAACTTTTTTAAATTATAAAATAAAAATAATATTAAAAAAATATATTTTAATAATATTTTATTCAAATTTTAATTTTTATCTCAACTTATCTCATTTCATCTCATCTTTAAAAACAAACGAAAATTTAGAGTAATCGAGTTCTAATCTAGCACAACTAGTTGGTAATATGAGTTCAAAATAATTAAGATCTAATCTAAATAAAACAAAAAAAAAGTTTTATAGTATTTGTTGTTGAAAAATTCTACTTCTCAACTCTTATACCACGAAAGCATCAACATATGGTTTGTTATTATTATTTTAAATCTTTGGATAAGAGCAATGGTATTCTTGGGTCTCAAAACTCTATTGTAATACATTTTAATTACGTTTGTAAATCAACTACATATAAAGAAGGTAACTTAAATTGTGACAAATCAACCACCCTGTGAAATGATAAACTTTTTTTCATCCTAAAAATTATATTTTTCTTTGGGATAATGAAATATTCTCTCTCACTTGCATTTTGGAGTTCAAAAAGGAGTTTTAGGAATTAGTTGTGGTTTGGATTAGAAGTGAGATGCTAATCTCATCATTATAAATTTCTTTTAAAATTTTGATATAAAATATAATAAAATTCAAATTTTTTAAAATTTTAATTTTTTTTAAAATTAATAATATTAAAAAATAATATTTTAATAATATATTATATAATTTTTAATTTTCATCTAAAACTATCTTTATCTTATCATAAAAATTAGACGATTTTTATTTAATCTGGAGCTTAACAACAATAAGCATGAAAGAGTTCTATGATTACAAAAGCCAGCCATGTGTTTATACTCTATACACCATTTTATGTGGGACCCAATATCGTCATAGAAACATTAAAATAATAATATTTTTTATTATTGTGGGATCCTGCACTTCAGTAATAGTAATGTTTTTGGGACTTAAAAATTATATATATATATATATATATCATAATGAAACGAATGCTGAATGGTGGGACGGTTGCCGCCTCCTGTCTCACCATTAAAATTATGTGAATGACTCCACTACTATTATTTTAAATTTTGCATAGTGACTTGCATAGTAACTTACATAGTAATTTCAAGGCCTATAAATAGAAGTTTCAGTTGTAATTAATTCATAAGAAAATATAAAGAGAGAAAGAAAGTTTTAATTCTTAAGAGTTTCAGAGAGTTTCTTATATATTTCTCTCTTGCAATAGTAGTTTCTTTCTTTAATTTTATAACACGTTATCAGCAAGACGGTTCTACCAATTCTGAAGTTATTGGCCTTATTCCTCTATAAGTTTTTCAATATATTATTTGCAGTATTTGATATATTTTATTGATGATTATCTGTGTGACTTTATAAATATATTTTCTGCGATACATATATTTATTTCATTATTTATATGTGTAGAAAATGACAAATCTTACAAAATTGGAATTTGTTGCTCTTGACATATCTGAGAAAAATCATTTATCCTGGATACTTGATGCTGAAATTCATCTTGATGTGATGAACCTGGGTGAAACGATTAAAGAAGAAAATCAAATGTCCCTGCAGGACCGTGCTAAAGTAATGATTTTCTTTCGCCAGCATCTTCACGAAGAATTGAAAACTGAATATCTTACAGTAAAAAATCTCTATATTTTGTGGAACAATTTAAGGGAAGTATGAACACCAGAAGACTGTCATCCTCCCAAGAGCTCGTTTTGATTAGTTGCACCTGAGATTGCAAGATTATAAAAGTGTTAGTGAGTATAATTCCGCACTTTTTAAAATAAGTTCAGTATTAAAATTATGTGGTGAGAAAATCACCGATAATGATATCCTAGAGAAGACTTATACTACATTTCATGCCTCGAATGTACTCCTACAGCAGCGATATCGAGAGAGAAAGTTCAAGAAATATTCTAAACTTATATCATGTATTCTAGTAGTTGAGCAAAACAATGAGATCTTATTAGCAAACCACCAGTTACGCCCTACTGGCTCAATATCATTCCCTGAAATGAATGGTAATAGGTTTGTATCATTCCCAGAAGTAAATGGTGTATCCTTTAGAAGAAATCGTGGGCGTGGACGTGGTAGGAGAAATTATAGAAATGTTAGTCCCAGAAATGACAACATTAAAAGGGATAATAATATACCATATCACCAGAAGTGATATAATTCAAAAATGGGTAAAAATCCCCAGAATAATTCTTCAAAGAAAAGTGAAGAGGTGTGCCATAGATGTGGAATGACTGGACATTAGTCACGTACCTATCGTACGCCCAGGCACTTAGCTGATTTATATCAAGCATCTATTAAAAGAAAGAATAAAATGCATGAAACAAATTTAGTAGAACCATTAAATGATTTATTAGATTCAGTAGATGTAGATGTTACTTATCTTGATGTTTCTGATTTCTTTAATCATCCTGAAGGTAGTATTGACCACTTAATTGGAGATGGAAGTGTTTCACTCAATTAATGTATTTTCTTTCTATCTGTAATAAAAGTTTTATATATTTTATAGAATTATGGATCACATTGATAAACTTTTTGTCTCTGAGTTGAATGATAGAGATATATGTCTGGCTGACAGTGCTACAACAACTCATACAATTATCAATTAAAAGAAATATTTTCAAAATCTAACACTAAGTAAAGCCTATATCCATACCATATTAGGTTCATCAGATTTAATTGAGGGCTCTGGAAGAGCTTATATTGTGTTGTCTAATGGCACCAAATTTTGTATTGATGATACTCTATTCTCTTCACAATCCAGAAGAAATTTATTAAGTTTCAAAAATATACGTCGTAATGATTACTATATTGAAATGACCAATGAAGGCAGTAAAAACCATCTTCTTATTACTAAAATAATATTGGACCAGAAGCTCGTATTAGAAAAACTGTCTGCTCTATATTCTGGATTGTATTATACAAAGATGAGAACAATTGAATCATATGTGGTAATGCACCAGAAGTGCATTGACCCTAAAGTATTTACGACTTGGCATGATCGCCTTGGACATCCGGGATCTATAATGATGAGACGAATTATTGAAAATTTGCATGGGCATCCCTTAAAAAATCAAAAGATATTTCTACCCAATGAATCTCCGTGCTCTGCATATTCTCAAGGTAAGTTGATTATCAGACCATCTCCCTCAAAATCATTGTTGAATCTCCATCCTTTTTACAAAGAATTCACAGAGATATATGTGGGCCTATTCATCCATCAAGTGGACTATTTAGATACTTTATAGTTTTGATTGATGCATCTAGTCGATAGTCACATGTTTGTCTGTTTTCCACTAGAAATGTTGCATTTGCTAGACTTCTTACTCAGATAATTAAACTACGAGCACAATTTTCTGAATATTCAATTAAGACCATTCGATTGGATAATGCAGGTGAATTTTCATCTCAAACTTTTGATGATTATTGCATGTCAATAGGAATAGATGTTAAACATCCTGTTGCCCATACACACACACACAAAACGGTTTAGCTGAATCTTTGATCAAAAGATTTCAACTAATCGCTAGACCTTTACTTATGAAATTAAGATTACCTGTTTCTGCTTGGGGACATGCTATACTTCATGCAGCATCACTAATTCGCATTAGACCATCTGCATATCATAAATATTCTCCATTATAGCTTGCATTTGGTCAACAACCAAATATTTCTCATCTTCGTACATTTGGATGTACTGTATATGTTCCAATTACACCTCCACAATGTATAAAAATGGGCCCTCAATGTAGACTTGGGATATATGTTAGTTTTGATTCTCCATCTATTATTAGATACCTTGAACCCCTTACAGAGTATATGTTTTAGAGCACGTTTTGAGGATTTTCAATTTGACGAATCTAATTTTCTATTAATGGGTAAAGAAAAATTGATGCCTGAAAAACGATAAGATATTACTTGAGATAATAAGACCCTGTTTCAATTTGATCCTCCTTTAAATAAATGTAAACTGGAAGTTCAGAGCATTATTCATTTACAAAATGTTGCAAATCAATTACCGGATGTATTTACTGACACTAAAGGTGTAGTAAAATCTTATATTCCTACTGTTAATGCTCCAGCAAAGATTAAAGTCCCTAAAAGACAAATTGTCAAAACAACAATAGGTGAGTCTAAAGCACGCCTGAAGTGTGGAAGATCTATTGGTGTAAAAGACAAAATTCCCAAAAGGAAAAGAATACAAAATGAATTTTGTGTTCTTGAAGAACACGTACCCACAATACAAGCTACAAATATAATTGGTACTCCTAAATAGCTCAAATCTTTTATTCCAGAATCTCTAAAAGAGGAAATTCATGAATGGTATAAATCTCCTGAAAATGGTCCTCCTGAAGAGGTGTGTTATGAAATATTTTCCCCTGAAGAGAAACATGTACCTGAAAATAATGAAATCTCAATACATTTCATGAAAACTGGAGAAATTTTGGATAGAAATAAAACTGTTGTCGACAACATATTTTCATATAAAATGGCCCTTGACATTACTAGAAGTAATGAAGAAAATGAGCCAAAAACCGTCAAAAAATGTCGACGTAGAAATGATTGGCCAAAATGGAAAGTAGCTATTGAAACTGAATTAAATTCGCTAGCAAAACAAGAAGTATTTGGACCTGTTGTCCAAACACCAAAGGGTGTAATGCTTGTTGGATATAAATGGGTATTTATACGAAAACGTAATGAGAAAAATGAAATTGTGCGGTACAATGCACGGCTTGTCGCACAAAGTTTCCTGCAGAAACCCGAGATTGATTATGAAGAAACATATTCTCCCGTTATAATTGCAATCACATTTAGATTTTTGATTAGTCTGGTTGTTACAAAAGGATTAGAAATGCGGTTGATGGATGTAGTTACTGCATATTTATATGGATCCTTAGACCATGACATATATATAAAAATCCCTGAAGGATATAAAATGCCTGAAGCATCTACAAGTACATCTAGAAATATGTGCTCAATCAGACTACAAAGATCTTTATATGGGTTGAAGCAATCCGGATGTATATGGTATAATTGCTTAAGCGAATATCCGTTGAAAGAAGGATTTGAGAATAATTCTATATGCCCATGTGTTTTTATTAAGAAATCAGAATCCGAATTTGTCGTTATTATGGTTTATGTTAATGATTTAAATATTGTGGGAACTCCTGAAGAGATCTCAAAAATCACTATGTATTTAAAGAATGAATTTGAAATGAAAGATCTTGACAAAATAAAACTTTGTCTCGGCCTGCAGCTCTAGCACTTGCCAAATAGACTTTTTATTCATCAGTCCATGTATATTAAGAAAGTCCTGAAACATTTTTATATGGACAAATCTCATCCCCTGAGTACTCAATGATTGTTCGAACACTTGATGCGAAGAATGATCCATTCCGTCCTTGTGATGACGATGAAGAAATTCTTGGTCTTGAAGTACCATATCTCAGTGCAATTGGAGTTTTGATGTGTCTTGTAAATTGCACTCGACCAGATATTACATTCTTAGTTAATCTACTTCCAAGATATAGTTCTGCACCAACTCGAAGGCATTGAAATGACATTAAATATGTCCTTTATTACCTTTATGGTATGGTTGATATGAGATTATTTTATCAACATTGATCAAGTCCACAATTGATTGGGTATGCAGATGCAGGTTATCTTTCAAACCCACACAGAGGTAGATTTCAAACTGGATATTTATTTACTTATAGAGATACTGCTATATCATGGAGATCTGTTAAGTAGACACTATCTGCTACTTTTTCAAATCACTCAGAGATCATTGCTATTTATGAAGCAAGTCGAGAGTGTATTTGGCTGAAATCAGTTATTCAACATATCCATGAAAATTGTGGACTTCCTATAATCAATAATAGTCCAACAATTTTATATGAAGATAATACTGCTTGTATCACTCAAATCAGAGGAGGATATATCAAAGGTGACAGAACCAAACATATTTCACCTAAATTCTTTTATACTCATGAACTTCAAGAGAAATGTGAAATTGATGTCAAGCAGATACGATCTAGTGATAATCTGACAGATTTATTCACAAAGGCGTTACCAATCTCGACATTCAAGAAGAATGTGCATAACATTGAAATGCGAAAACTCAAAGAACTATAGCCATGCACTTTTCAGGGGGAGTAAAAAACTTGTGCTGATTGTACTCTTTTTCCTTCGCTGAGGTTTTGTCCCACTGGGTTTTCTTCTGCAAGATTTTAATGAGGCAATCTTAAAGCACTTGTGGATACATAAGAAGACTGTACTTTTTTTCCTTCGCCATTGATTTTTCTTCCCACTGGATTTTTCCTTCGCAAGATTTTAACGAGGCAGATTCTTTATAGGAGGTCATTCAAGGGGGAGTGTAATGAAACGAACGCTGAATGGTAAGACGGTTGTCGTCCACTGTCCCACTACTAAAATTATGTGAATGACCCCACTACTATTATTTTAAATCTTATATAGTAACTTATATAGTAATTTCAAAACCTATAAATATGGGTCAGAAAATTTCTTATATATTTTTCTTTTGCAATAGTAGTTTTTTTGTTTAGTTTTATAACATATATATATATATATATATATAGATAGATATAGATATAGATATATAAGCCCAATTTAACGAGTCTAACAAAGAATATTTGAGAGCTACTCCACTCGATTTATATTCTGAAATTTTATAAATGGAATATTAATGAATTATTTAATAAGAAATTATCAATACCGTATGAATATAATGTCTATAATTGCAAATATTTATATTAATAATAATCTTAGTCAAACAGAGACATTTGATTTATTAACTACAGGATTTTCTGGTATATTTCGATATTGGTTATATATATTTATATCTATTATTATGTAAATTGACATCCATCTTCTTCTACACAAACCACGCCATAGTTTTCTTTCACCAAACCGACTAAACTTCAAATAAAACAATTGCACTAATCATAAGGCTATGAGGGCCTTTACCCAAAAATGAGAGTTTGGGGAATTTGATAAGAGACAATATTAGGTGCAGGTAATAAAAAAGATGTTAACAAACAAAGGTATGTAGAGGAATAAATTGTATTAGTGCATGGAAAAGGGAAAACCTAGAGACCAGCCCAGCTGGTCTCCCCCCAAACCAGCTCTCCAATGAAGTATTGTCATGTCATCTAATTTTGTTTTCATTTTGTTCCTAAGCATACACCAGCCTACACCTGATTATTAAGCCTTAGAAGCTCAATTCTCATTTTGTTTTCACGGTTCGTTCGGACACTAGGGGATCGGCGAACTCAGAAGCTCAACCCGTCATTCCCGACGGTATTCGTTTGGGAAAGATGCGTTAACCAGCTGCAGCTCAACCCGAATTGGAGATTGCTCGCTCACGTATTGCAGCATGGCTATGATATTAATAAGGATGTTGATTAAATGGGAAAAACTTCACTAGAATTCTATACGCGAATGGAGCGCTGGTTTGGATACAAATGAATGTATACATATATTGTGGTTACAATGAATGCTACGAATGAAGGTTACGCCAAAGGGATACAAATTTGGATACAAATTTACATGCCTGCATCTCAATAAATCATTCCCTTTGAGGTATCCTAATAAATCCTAATAAATCCTATACTGTGTGTTAAATCCTAATAAATCCTTTTGGGATTCCTGCCTTCACCTTGTCGAACCAGAAAAACATGCCAATAAATTAATGACATCATGTATTGATCAGATGTTGTTTAGGCTTAAGGGACAAGTGGGAGACAAACAGAGCTCTCATTATTTGATTTAAAACCTCAGTAGAAGTCGAGAATTTCAAATCGGTGATATGCTGGTCTCAAAATATAACAAGAAAAAGTTTAATTGCATATTTTTGTCAACTTGTTACTATATACTCTTCTTAAACCACAATCAGTTTACATCTCCACCAAGATGGGTCTCACAGGTGAAGGTGGGAGGCGAAGGTAGGGGTCGTGGTTTCGTCCACGGGTTTCGAAGGTGGGGCCGAATGTGTGGGAGTTGGGATCTCAGACATCAAAGGCTATATAGGAACCAACAACACCGAGCTTGGGGCATATGGAGATCGCGTGGGATTTTTCTTATTTTCTATAGCTTTAATCTATTAAAGCAAGGCTAGGATTAGAACTCTAACAATTTGTGACGTGTCAAATTTGGACTAGAGAGCCCATTTTTGCCCAAGACCAGTAGACCTGGTCAGCAGCGCCTCTCCATGGAAAAATGTGAATTTCACGCAAAGGAAGATGGAAGTTTTTGCACTACTTGCATTGTTGACTATGAGGAGTGACTTGATTGGAACACAACACTTCAATCATTGTGATGAATCAGCATTTTCTCAGAGATCTCGGTGTTTGCTGCTCAAAGATGGAATTGAACAAGGGTTTGTACTCTGTCCACCTAATTTGATGATTATGGTCTCACCAACAAAGCTTGGGTTGAAGATTAATAACAGTTCGCACTCCTTTTAATTATTTCTCAACAAAAAAATTTTCAATTTTTTTTTAATGTGCACTGAGTATCTCAATAATGTTAATTCGATGCATGTTGGTAACGATTAAAAACTAAAATTAAAAATTAAAAACTAAAATTTAAAAACTCCCTTTAGACGCCTTGTATATTTGTAATTATTATTCTCTCACTTTATTGCACATAAAAATAATTAAATAACAAAAAAAAAGCACACAAAACTATCATTATCAATGCTGCAGGATTAGCTTCTCTAGTAAACTCTCATTTATTTCTTAAAATAAATACTTAAAAAGGTAATGATAGAGTTACTATTCTTATACTACTTATTTATTATTTTATTTATTTATTTATTATTATTTTACTTAATAATTAAGAAAATGACTATTAGTAAAATTGTAAAAAAATTTTAAATTTTTTCTTAATGATTAAGAATGTAAAAAATACTTAACGAAAATAGTAAAAAAATAAATTTCAAATACACTATAGAATAGTAAAAAAATAATAAAAAAATAATAAACATATTATTATCCTTTAACGAGGAAGGTTAGATATCTTACTTAGTATATGACGTTCTTGCGTATATATATTTTTTTTAAATAAAAAAAATTCATATAAGAAATTTACTTTTAATGATGAGTCTCATTTTATTTAAAAGATTGTATGAGATTTATATATTATAAACTGTATATAATTTTAATCATAATTGTTGCCTAGATGACTAACACAAGAGGGGGGTGAATTGAGTTGTATTAAAAAATTAACAATTATAAATCAAGTATATAAAATAAAATATAAAATATGAAACAGTAATAAATATAAAGAGTAAAAGGTAAGAGAGAAGCAAACTCAGTATGTTAACGAGGTTCAGCCCCACTGCCTACGTCCTCGCCTCAAGCTACCCCTCGAGGATCCCAAAATCCACTATTTAATCTCCTTTAAGTGGAGATAGAAACCTATTACACCTTTGAGCAGCACCGCTCCAAAGAATCCGTGTAAAACACCCTCTACACTTCCAATCACCTCACACTTGGTGATTTAACTATTCCCCGTGTAGAACACCTTCTACACTTCCAATCACCTCACACTTGATGATTTAACTATTCCCCGTGTAGAACACCTTCTACACACACAAGGGTTATACACACACTTTTACTGATACAAGAATTGATAGTGGGTAGGCTATCAGAAAACACTCCTCAATGAGTGAAATAAAAACAATACAGCACAAGCTATATCTCTCAAAATAAATAAGGGTTAAGGCTCAATGCTTGGAGAAGAGATAATGAAAACTTTGAATGAATGTTGTATGCTCTTGGTGTTGTAAATGTGAAGCTCTCAAATGATCTATTTATAGGCATATAAGACTTCATATTCAAATTTAAAAAGATTCACATGTCAAAGATATTATCATTCACTTTTCAAAAATTTCAAATCAAATCTTTTTACTTTTTGCATGTGACAAAAGGAGCACACTTTATTTTTCAAAAATTTCAAACCTAATCTTTTACTTTTTGCATATGACAAAAGGAGCACACTTTACTTTTCAAAATTTTCAAACAAAGATATCTACCTTTTGCATAAGTCAAGAAAAGCATCCACCACTTTTGAAAATATTCAAATAAAACATGCACATGTGAAAGATGACAATCAATCATCTTAATATTTTCAAAGTTCAAACCTTTAATCATATCATGCACATGTGAAAGATGACAATCAATCATCTTAATATTTTCAAAATTCAAACCTTTAATCATGTCATGCACATGTGAAAGATGACAATCAATCATCTTTCAAAATTTTCATGCACATGTAGAAAATGTATTTTAATACTTTATGAGAAAATATTTATTTTGAGCCTTAATCCTAATTTCGAATTTTTAAGAGATTTACAAAATTACTCTATGATTTTAATGTGAACTTGTTCCCTTCTTGCTCATGCTTGGTTCCTTGATGTGCTTGATTGTATTGTGTAGACAACTTGAGCTTGAGACTCCTTTATTCTTTGAATTCATTTGTTATCATCAAAATCCATGTGTAGATTTACATGAACCTTGAAACCTTGAGTTCAACAGTAATAAATACATAAACTAAAAATGATAATTAAATATATTATTATTATTTTTAGTTTTAAACTATTAACAAACAAAAATAATAATGAAAAAATAAAATCAATTACCTATTAAAGTTCTATATCACTAAGAAACTCAATTTTGTATTTTTCAATTGAAGTTTAGGCTCCGTTTGGATTAAAAGATGAGATCAATTAAGATGAATTTTGATAAAAAAAAATAAAAAATTGGTAAAAATATTATTTTTTAATATTATTATTGTTTTGAGATTTAAAAAAATGGTATTAATTATTATATTTTGTATGATAATTTTAAAAAATTATAATAATAAATAATAAATATTATTTAAATATAAAATATTTAAATATTATTAAATATTTAAATATTTTATATATTAAGTATTTAAAAGAATTATATTAAAAAAGAATTGTATTAATTATTATTTATATATTAAATATTTTATGAAAGAAAAAAATAAAAAAAATAAAAAAATATATGGTAGTGTAGATTTTTTTATAAAATACTATAAGATATAAAATAAGATGAGTATTGAATTTAATGGAAGGCTAAAACACTTTAGAAATCATCTGAGGTGTGCCCCTCGGTCGTCACAGTTTTAGAAGAAAATTTTTGTAAGAATATTTATTTGATTTAAGGCCCCGCTTGGATTCGGAGATGAGATGAGTTGAGATGAGTTTGGTTTATTTTTTAATATTATTATTATTTTGGGATTTGAAAAAGGTGTGTTGGAATTTGAAAAAGGTGTATTGGGATTTGAAAAAGGTGTATAGAAATTTGTGTTTTGTATAAAAAATTATAAAAATATAATGATGAAATGGAAGTGAGTTGAGATGAGTTCAACTCACTTTCCAATACAAGCGGGCCTAAATAAGATCGTTTTTTGAATTTTAAAGGGGTCTTTCAGCGTTGGAGGTGACATTCCCAGTCGAACGTTGGTGCCCGGAGCCACCCAACAACCTCGTAGTTTTGTGTTTCGCTCAGGAAATTGTACTTTTATTTATTTATTTTTCTTATTTTTTTAAAAAAAATCATTTTTTGAGAAATTGATAATACTAAGTATAATTTAAAAAATTAAACTCTTTTACAATTTAAACAAAAGCAAAATTAAAAAAATTTAATTTGAGAAATCTATTTACAAAACAAAATTAAAAAAAAATATTAATTTTTTATATAATTTATTTTATATAAATACATTTTAAAATTTGATTTTTATCAAATTATAAAAATTTCAAAAATTAAAATATTTTAAATTAAAGAATAATTCTATCTCTGAATTCAAGTAATAAATAAATAGAAAATTTTTTATTTTAAAATAAAATTAATTATAAATAAAAAATTTTACAAATTTAAAAAATTTATTTTATTTAATCATAAAATTAAAATATTTTTATGTGAATTATAATATAGTCTATAATTAATGAACTATAAAAAAATTTATTCTAATATTAATTAATGAAAATCTCATGGAAAAGGATAGACACGCGAGGGTCCCGTCCCAGTACGGCTTTTTGAACGATAATCCCTCTCACTTTCTACAGAGAGAATAACGTTGCGTTTGATGCTTACAGCGAAGTCCGAGTGTTTTCCAACTTCGACAATTTCGTCTCCTTCTCCGGCTCTCTATCAGATGGTACGGCCATCAAATCCTTCGTTTTCTTTCCTTTTCGTCTTTCCCATCTCGGCTACAGTATTTTCTAACGTTGGTCTCTCAGTCCTTTTATTTATTTTTTCCTAGACATTGAGTTTAGCTTTCTTAGTGTAGAAGATATTGAGTTTCTCTCAGGCCTTGAGAAGTTTATTCGTCACTTGTGACTTCCAGTTTGATGTATTGTTTGCCTTTTGTATTGATGGCTAAGGAATTTTCTTGTTGATTCATGACAGAAGCCCTAAGAGGAGAGAGAAGAAAGTAGAGTAGCTAGGATTTTGTAAGCAAGTTCTGCTGACGAAATGAGTTGCGTCAACCGCAGTTTGGGGGTCTGTATTGGGCTGGTGTTGATTCTGACGGCGAGATTTTGTTTTGGGCTCACTAACCCTCTAGATGGTAAAGTAAAGATTTTACGTTTCCTTATAATGTTTCTGTCACAGTGTTTGCTTGGTTATCGTGAAAGCAGGAGGAGAGTGCTTGAAAGTGGTTTCTTTGTTTAGCATTTCTTTCGATTCATTGATGGATTAAACAAAATGTGCAATGCTGCAAGTATATGTTTAAAGACCGTCTGTTCATAACTTGATGTTTTCCTTAGTAATTTTGAGTTCTTAGAAATATCCTAATGAGAATTAAACTTTTTACAAGTAATTAGAGAAATGAGAATTTAATTGAGTTCTTAACATACCTGTCAAACTACTTTCCTCCCTTCATAGATAAAATTTTAATGTAGTTGGTTCTGAAATTTACTTTTTTGTTTCTTCTGCTTTCTTGACCTGAAATTAAGGGCTAGTGTTGTGAAATAAAGGGTGTATATTAATTATCCTATTGTGTACGCTTCTTTTCCAGTTATGGCTATCAATAGCTTGTATGTGTCTCTTGGGTACCCGCCACTACTTGGGTGGCTTCTTGTTGGAGGAGACCCGTGTGGGGATAACTGGGAAGGTGTTCAGTGTGTCTTCTCAAACATAACAGAACTGTATGCTGATTATTCCACTTTTGAGTTACTACCTGCTAGTTTTTCATTCCTCTTTTTGATTTTCTGAGTTGTTTGGGTTGACAGACGGCTTAGCGGCTTGAACTTGGGAGGAGAGTTGGGCTATAGCTTGGGAGATTTTGGATCTATTTTAGCAATGTATGTGCTGTGCTTATTTATTCTTGGATTTCCTACTTCATATATGCATGCAGTTACCATTAGAGGGAGTTTGGTACCATCTATAGTCACTATTATCACTTTTCAGAATTTAATTCGTATGGCCTCAGAACTGATTTTATTTTGTATTGTTCTGGCTATTTCACCACATCTCGACAGTCCAGGGAAACCCATTTGGGCAAAAGTTAGCTTTTGTTTCATATAAAGACTGAATGGCTAATTTAGGCTGACATTTGACTCAGTGATTCTCTTCTATATGTCCCATGTACTTGGCTTTGCCTATTATCAATAAATCCTTATTTACTGAACAAAAAAATTGGACACTGTGACTCTCAAGTGATGAAAGAGTAGAATTATAATGGTTTAAACACATAAACTATAACATGTGAGAGCATATTGAGAAGGAAGCATCAAGTTGCATTACTACTTGCATGTTTGCAACCGTTTAAATATCCTATCTGGAATCTTATAAAGATTTGTTGTACGTCATGGAGCAGAGACTTGAGCAACAACCATATTGGCGGGACAATTCCATCATTTTTGCCCCTTACCATCAGGAACTTGTATGTTTAAACCTCATTCACTATCATATCCATGAGAGAGCTTGATTTAACTAACTACTTAATTGTTCTGTTATGTCTCTAAATATTCTATTTCATGTTATTTGAGTCTTTATTTTGTCTTACTTGTTTAGTTCTCTTTCGGGAAACAACTTCACCGGAAGCATCCCTGACACATTGTCCTCGTCAAGTCAATTGATGGAGTTGTAAGTTTTTGATGAAATCTGCTCATATCAAGACTCCATCCGTTTCCATGTTTAAAGATTTTCTGATGGAATTGTTTCCAGTACAAATAGAAAAAGAAAATTTATTTTCTATTGTCTGATTAAGACTCTGAAAATGATTTTCCAATGTTTGTTACATCAGATATTTCTGTGTAAAAATCAACAAAAACCAATGATGCCAATGACCGTAAGCTAAGAATTTGATAGACCTTGGGGGATGGTGGATCAGAGGCTTTAGGTGGTTGTTTGATGCCATTGGGAGAGAGGGGCAAAGAGGAGATGATAATGGTGTGGGAAGAGTGTGGAGAAGGGAGGAAGGTGGTGACTGGAGTTAACGGAGTAAGGAGGGTGAATGGAGAAGAGATCCAGTGATTGTAGTGTGGACGAGTGAGGTGGTGATTGTGGGATTGATGAAAATAAAATAAATGCATGAAATGGGAAGGGGGGGGGGTGATGGTGGAGCGAGCATGAAGGTGGTGGCAGTAATGTAGATGAGGAAGATTGGGGAAGTAGAAGAGTGGGATGGAGGTGATACATGTGGCAGAGGGAGCTGCATTCTCAAAAAGACTTACACTTTGCTTAGCTGTTTTCTGCACTGAGGTTGCAATTTCCAGTTGACCAGAAAAAGTTTTACATTGATTTGTATGTTGCAGAGCTCCAACATGAGATAAACACAAAACAGTTTCTAGAAATCATTTTGGTTTGGAAGAAATGGTGTCTTATTGTATTATAGTGGACCTCTTATTTGTTTCTTGGGAGCTATTTCTTCATCTAAATTCCATTTCTTTCGTCCATCAGGTCATTAAAAAATAACTTTCTATCTGGAGGAATACCAGATGCCTTTCAACAGCTTACTGGTTTGATGAACTTGTAGGCAGATTTTCTTTTATTTCAAATAGCTGTATCTTAGTCTTACTTTCTATTTTATTGGTTGTGACCAAATGTTGTGGTGCAGAGATTTGTCAAGCAACAACTTAAGTGGCCGTTTGCCTCCCTCGTTGGAAAATTTGTCATCTCTTACCACATTGTGGGTGATTACTTAAAAATATGTAAATTATTTCTTTTAAATCTATGATACTCATAATGCCGATAATTGTATACACTTATTGCAGGCACTTACAAAACAATCAACTTTCTGGGACACTTGATGTTTTACAGGATCTTCCTCTTCAGGATCTGTACTTTTCTTTCCTAGTCTAATAATTTTTAGTCTAATAAAAAAAAAATTGCTTTTTGGAATTTTATGATTCTAGGATTTGGTCTTGTATCATAAGTTGCCATGAGGAAATATTTGCTGCCTTCTGCAACTCATAATGTTTTCTTGCTTTTTGTATAGGAACATAGAGAACAATGCATTTTCTGGACCTATACCTCCAAAATTGATGAGTATCCCAATTTTAAGGTAAATCCAGGGGATGTACTTTTTAGTCTGTCTCTATTAATATGTTTTCTACCACATTATAGAGCATGGTTCTGCCTTTTAAAATGGATTTGGTTGTGTCATGTACTCTAAACCTGGGAAATAATGACATCAGGCAAATCACGTTGATGAACCTATAAGATCAGTACATGGGATTATTTAGAGAAAAAATGAATCTTTTGTGTTTTTGTGCCCATTGGCCATCTTCACAGCATATTTATATTGCTAAGGTTTACTTCATTTCTTCTATTGATAACCAAAGCATCTATTGTGCAGAAAAGATGGAAATCCATTCAATACCACATTTATTCCATCAGCTCCAACTGCCGCACCTCCCCGTGCAGCAGCACCATACTCTGCAAAAGCCCCAGGGCTACCAACAAATGGACCTTCTATCCCAGTTATCTTGAGCTCTATGGGAGATGGGAAGTTTTTCACAGCCAAGAGGGTCACTTGGATTTCGGTTTTAGGGGCTTTGATACTTGTTGCATGCTTGCTGTGTCTTTGTATATTGAGATGCTTAAAAGGAAGGCAAGGGAAAAAGAATTCTGAGAGGCATGATTTAGGTGCCTATAAGGCCTCCAGAGAAAAGCCTAAGTATGAAACTTCGGGTCAGCAGAATGATCAAATGGAGAAAGGTAGTTATTGTCCATTCTCAATTTTCAAACTTGTTAAAATTTCCATCTCTTACAATCTGTTTTCCTTGAAATTTGGTCTTTTGGACATTTTTAACAGTTCCAAGAGAAACAGTTATGAAGCCACCAGATAGGTATGGGGTAGGCAATGAAAGAAAGGTTGTAGTTCCAAAGCTTCAAAGTAGACAAGGGTTAGATGGGAAAAAAGCATCAGCAGTTTCAATACCTAAGAAGGATCACAATATAGATATGACCAGTTTGGATTTGGATTTCTTGCCACCACCACCTCCTCCTCCATTCTTTCTTTCTGAGGAGGTAGTGAATGCAAAACCAACGGTGCCTGTTGAAGTAACTACAAGTAGACATCAGTATAAGGGTCTGAACACAAGTTCTGTGGAAGTTTTCACTGTGGCCTGGCTACAGCAGCATACAAATAGCTTTTCTCCTGAAAATTTTATTGGTGAAGGCATGCTTGGCAGTGTTTATAGGGCTGAACTCCCTGGTGGAAAGGTAAGTTTCCTTTTTTTAAAACGAACTGATTTTCTGGGATGACCATGTGACCGTTAGATTGTGAGGCTCCTCAACTTGATGTGTGTTCTACTTTAGACAGTTTGATGTGTGTTTATTATTACCTATTTGAAGAGAAAAGTCTGTTGTTGTTATCTTTTTCCTTTTCTCTCAATGTTTGTATGGAGGTTACTTTGTGGGTTGATATGGGGGAGGCTTCAATACTTGGGTGCATTTTTAGAGCCACTTTTTAAGTAAGTTAGCATTCTTCTTCTTCTTCTTCTCCAACTTCTAATAAAATTAAGTTTTGATTGCCCTAGCTGTTATATTCACCTCTTAAGTGTGAAAACAAATGTCTCCAAGGTGCCAACCCCCTGCAAAAGAAAACAGATGACCTTTCTTTCCCCAAGTTTGCAGTGGGTAGACAAACCGTGATCCAAATATTTCTGGGACCTACTTATCAAATTAATAATATCTTGGACTGATCACCTTCCAGTCCCCACCCCCACCCTTCAACAAAAAAGAAAATAACCTATGGGGGTGGTGTTATAAATCAAGGGCCTAACACATTGCACTTTTTGGTTCCTTATAGCTACTGGCAGTCAAGAAACTGGATGCTAAAGTTTCCAGGCAGCAGAGTGATGAGAACTTTTTGGAGCTCGTTTCTAGCATCTTTAAAATTCGGCATGCTAATATTGTGGAGCTTGTGGGTTACTGTGCTGAACATGGGCAGCAACTACTTGTGTTTGAGTATTGTCGAAATGGGACACTTCATGATGCACTGCATGTGGACAATGAGATTCACAAGAGACTTTCATGGAAAATGCGCATCCAAGTGGCACTTGGGGCTGCAAGAGCCCTTGAGTAAGTTGAACAACTGACTCTGAATGAGATAAAGTACTTAATTTATCTAAAGGAATTTGTTAGTTACTTATATAGAATGCTCAAGTTATGCTTGGAGGTGAAAAACAGGTTTGTTGGTTGTCTCTTTTACTGATGTCCTGGAGGATCTCTAGAAGGGCTGGTACCTTCCTTGTGGATAAGACACACATGCAAGGAGATCTTATGCCACCCATGCTTGGTAAATTAGAAACTGATTTCCATCTCTTTTGTGGAAGGTATATGCATGAGATTTGTCAGCCATCCATTGTTCACCAAAATTTCAAGTCTGCCAATCTTCTCCTCGATAACAAGCTTGAAGTACGTGTCTCAGATTGTGGCTTGGCTCCTCTCTTCTCATCTGATTCAGCAAGCAAGGTAATTTTGGTGTATGATATTCAAATCCTGTTGGCTTAAAATTATTCATTATTTTGTGACTGACTAATGTGGAAGAATGTCTGTTCAGACTGATTACAATTTATGCTTTTATCTCCCAAAATTAATGGAATGCAATTGATCAAGTTCAATGATTTTCATGAAATGGAAAATCATGCAGCAAAGATGTGAAAGATATATGAATTTGCTAGATTATATTGAGTTTATTAGGACTGTAATTGGGGATAGAACTTGAGAAAAGAAATCAATTGGGGATTCCAATGTTGGTCTTGAGGACAGGATCAAATTGACACTCTTGACCCTTGTATGTGGAGCTGTATAGCCTTTCAATCTATGGCTCCCAACGGTAGATATTTTCAATGCAAAGCTCATCTCGGTTGATCTTTGTTGTTCAACCACATTCCCAATCACAAAAAGAAAACAAAGGCACAAAATAAAGAGACATCGGTTTCATGTGATTTGTCAAGATTGCCTATGTTAATGCTGTGATGGTAAAAACTTTCACTATTACCAACAGGTTATTTTGGTACTCTTCTTAATGTCTCTCTTCTCAGTATCTCTGTTACAACCATCATAACCCACTTTCGTCTCAACCTCACTCTCCCTGATACTACTGTCACAGGCCATGGTGTATCCATGGCCCTCCAGCTCCTATTGAAGGCACCTTTTGAGTCATTGAAGAGATCCCATTATGAAATACAAAAGACATATTCACAAAATAATCCTTCTTATTCTGGCTTTATTGGTCTGGTCTGGTCTGGACTTTTGGTGGACCGATAAAATCAATCCTGTCCTAAATTCTCCTTGAAGACTGACCAGACTGAACTGATGACACCCCTAATTATAATTTATCCTCATTCTGTCATTCATTTACATGCATCAATGTCCTAAGCTTTAAGAAATTGTAAAACTAACCAGTTAAACTGAGGTGAAAATTGCACAGGAGCTTAGCGCAAAACCTATGAATTGTTTATTGGGCTAGGCTTGACAGAAAATTAAGTTTGAAGGATTAAATTATGTTTGAAGTATAGATAACAGGTAGCTGACGTTGGTGCATTTACTTTCAGCTGTCTGGACGACTTTTCATTTCATATGGTTATGGTGCCCCAGAATTTGACTCAGGAAGTTATACTGATCAGAGTGATGTCTATAGCTTTGGCGTTGTAATGTTAGAACTCCTCACAGGGAGGAAGTCATATGACAGGTTAGCAGCCCTGTTAGAGAGAATGCACATATTATGTGCTGATCTTTCATAATTGCATGGTTTGAGAATGGATATGACACAACTTATCCATTGCCTATGTGGATTATTTCGTATCAGCTAAAACTCTCTTCTCATTAAAAAATAATGTCTAGGTCATTGCCACGAGGGGAGCAATTTTTGGTGAGGTGGGCAATTCCACAGCTTCATGATATTGATGCATTAGCAAGGATGGTTGATCCTTCACTAAAGGGGGCATATCCCATAAGATCATTATCTCGCTTTGCAGATATCATTTCCTCATGTGTACAGGTGAGGCCATTTTGTTGGTGTTTCCATTATGGGGTGTTTCAAGAAATTTCAAAGTTTTGGGTAAGATCATTTGTCACTATTTACCCTTTCCCCTGGCCTTTGAATTTGCTGTAACTGTTTGTCTGAGACAAACATTGTTTTTGGCATGAAAAGTTCATATCCCTCAGTGCACAAAATAAAAATATTTTCCCTATAAATGTTTTTTTTTTATTGGCACTGGGTGTCAGACAACAGCTTCCCGACTAATCCCGGGGGTGCACAAGCATAAATGTTATTAAAAGCGTCTTCAGTTTCAGACATTGTTTTCCTCCCAATTAGGGTTGAATTTACCCGGCTTATACATACTTATCTAGAGCTACAAGTGTTTATACCTTACAAATTGTCCTTTTGCAGCGAGAGCCGGAATTCAGGCCATCAATGTCTGAAATTGTCCAGGAACTTTTACAAATGATTTAGATGGAACGCATCATTGGGGAATGTCTTAGTTAGGAGATCAGTGGAATAGGAGTTGGATACAGTGACAGGAGCGCTGTGGTTGTGGATTTGATCTGATAGTAACCTCGTGAGGGAAGCCTCTTAACATTATTCAGTACTCATTATTCTTGTAAGGGTGAAGTTGCTAAAGTAACTGTTTTATGATTAATTTTGTGAATATTGTTCTTATAATAGTTACACTATCATAATGTAGAAATGTGATTTATCAGTTTTGTTTGCAATTCTAATGCATCTATGTTCTTGATGTTGGACACTTTTCACGTTAATTTGTTTGTATAGGGATTTTTTCTCTTTTACTAGGACAAGTGGTTTTAGGGGTGGAAAACACTGATAGAAATGCGTGTGACCCGTTGTCTTTTGTTTTTCTTCGTGAATGTACCTAGCTAACTCTATTAAAAGTCTTGTTTATAACTCCAAGGAGTTGGTTCAAGTAGTAAAAGGTCTTGAGTTTAGGGGTAGGCTCCCCTTGGTCTTAAGGTTCAAATTTCTTTGGGTACAAACAATCACCAGGGATTGTCGGACCGGAGAATTTTTTTTTTCTTGAATTAATTGAGGTACATTTGTGGAAAATTTCTTGTCGAGAGTTTGTATACTTTCAGGATTAGTTAGGGTGCTATTTTGGACATCCAGTGTCAATTAAATAAAAATATAAAAGTAGTATTTCTGCATTTCTCTAATGAACATAATGTCCAAAAAACATGCTTTGTATTTTTTAATGTTTATATGTAAAGTATTGGCTTTAGCTATTATTAGAAGATGGTGACAATGGTAATGGCCCTCTTCTTAATGATGAGAGAAAGACTTATAATTATATTACAACTCTATTTAATATGGAGGGTAGTTATGTAAAAAGGAAATTGTTTTCAATGAAAGTGAATTATAAAATAGTTGTAACTAGGGCAGAACAAATAACTCGAAATTTGACCTGTTATTTAGATATATTCTGACCCGCTTTTGGTTAACCTATTACTAGAGTTTAACCTATGTCAAATCACTCTCAGAAACGTACCTCCTCGATTCATATCTCTTTCTTCTCTCTCTCTCTCTCTCTCTCTCTCTCTCTCTCTACATGATCTCCATCTCTATCAGTGTTGTCTCGATCTCCTCGTTGACGAAATGGCAATCTGAAAGTCTTCGGCTTTGGACTTCGAATCACTTTCTCAAAAACCCATCCTTCGATTCGGATCTCTTTTTTCTCTCCATCCCTACACGATCTCCACCGTGTTTCAAAAACTATCACTGATGTTATCTCGATTTCCTTGTCGAAGGAATGGCAATTTAAAAGTCTCCGACTTTGGACTCCGAGTGCCGTGAACGACCACCCTTGTGCTTGGTTTGGTTTGGACCTATCGAGTTTGTTCTAAAGCTCGAGCAACCTAGTGGAAGATGTTTCGATTGAAATCCTTGCTCCTGTTGGTTGGAAGAAGAGGGTACTTCTCCTCTTTCTGTAGGAAAATTTGATGTGGGTTTGGTTTCTTTTTTTACACCCTCATGCTTTGTGTATAAGATTTTGGGGTCTTTATTTCTTGAGTTTTCTATTCCAAATGCACTTAAGCTAACATTTATATGGAAAAATTTGATGTGGGTTTGGCTTATCTTGAATCTTTGTGTGCTGTTGCGGTAGAATTTGGTGCTATTGCCATAGTATGCTAGCGAGCCAGGATTGTGGATGTTCTAGTAATCGAGTAATCAGAATATCGAATATCGGCTAATTAGTATGGATCACTATCGAATCGAGTCAGAATTGTGCTTAACGAGTCGGGTCGGGTCGGGTGAACAATCCTAGTTGTAACTTACATTTTGGCTATTTTCTCTGTATTGTTATATTGGTTTTGGCTATTTTATAGTCATGGCTGTCTTAGACTATGTATCTTTTGTAAAATATAAGAGAATTCTTGATCACTTGATTGTCAAATCCATTGTTATCTTACATCTTGAACTTTTTTTTTTCATGGTATCCACAAATTTTGAAGTGTTTCATTTAACCAAGTTCTCATGCTTATGCTTTGCATTTTGGGTAGGTTCTAGATAGCGTTTACTCTTTTTTTTTTTTAGGCAGATGGTGTTTACTCTTGAAATGCACCGCTAGCATTTTACCCTTTTTAAAACGATTTTCCTATATTTTCACTTTGTGCACATTATAATCCCTATACATGTTTATCCAAAAAAAAAAATAATAATAATAATTTTAATTCTTATTTTCATCCATCTCTCGCTAGTCTAGTTGAGAGAATTATGGCGTGGTCCAAAGTCCACTTGTTAATTAATCAAAAACTGATACAACTAAACAAATAGTATTTTTAGAGAATGTATTCTTAAAACCCCAATAATGTAATGAACGAAGCAGAACGAAGTAACGGCAGTCGCCCCCTATTCCACCACTAAAATTATGTGAATGACCCCACCACTATTATTTTAAATTCTGCATAGTGACTTGCATAGTAACTTACATAGTAACTTCAAAGCCTATAAATATGGGCTTCAGTTGTAATGAAATTCATAAGAAAATATAAAGAGAGAAAGAAAGTTTCAGTTCTTAAGAGTTTCAGAGAGAGTTTCTTATTTCTCTTTTGCAATAATAGTTCTTTTCTTTAGTTTTATAACACGTTATCAGCACGACGGTTCTACCAATTCTGAAGCTAGTGGTCTTATTCCTCTATAAGTTTTTCAATATATTATTTGAAATCTTTGATATATTTTATTGATGATTATCTGTGTGAATTTATAAATATATTTTCTGAGATACACATATTTATTTCATTATTTATATGTGTAGAAAATGACAAATCTTACAAAATTGGAATTTGTTGCTCTTGATATATCTGGGAAAAATTATTTATCCTGGATACTTGCTGCTGAAATTCATCTTAATGCAATGAACTTGGGAGAAACTATTAAAGAAGGAAATCAAGCATTCATGCAGGACCGTGCTAAAGCAATGATTTTCCTTTGCTAGAGAAGACTTATACTACATTTCATGTCTCGAATGTGTTCCTGCAGCAGCAGTATCAAGAGATAAAGTTCAAGAAATATTCTGAACTTATATCATGTCTTCTAGTAGCTGAGCAGAACAATGAGCTCTTATTAGAAAACCACCAGCCACGCCCTACTGGCTCAATATCATTCCCTGAAGTGAATGGTAATAGGTTTGCATCATTCCCAGAAGTGAATGGTGCATCCTTTAGAAGAAATCGGGGGCGTGGACGTGGTAGGAGAAATTATAGAAATGTTGGTTCCAGGAATGACAATATTAAAAGGGATAATAATATACCATATCACCATAAGTGGTACAATTCAGAAAGGGGTAAAAATTCTCAAAATAATTCTTCAAAAAAAAGTGAAGAGGTGTGCCATAGATGTGGAATGACTGGACATTGGTCACATACCTGTCGTACAGCCAGGCATTTAACTGATTTATATCAAGCTTCTATTAAAGGAAAGAATAAAGTGCATGAAACAAATTTAGTAGAATCATAAGATGATTTATTAGATTCAGTAAGTGTAGACGTTACTCATCTTGATGTATCTGATTTTTTTAATCATCCTAAAGGTAGTATTGAACACTTAATTGGAGATGGAAGTGTTCCACTCAATTAATATATTTTCTTTCTATCTGTAATAAAAGTTTTGTATATTTTGTAAAACCATGGATCACATTGATGAGCTTTTTATCTCTGAGTTGAATGATAAAGATATATGTCTGGCTGAAAGTGCTACAACTCACACAATTCTCAAAGAAAAGAAATATTTTCAAAATCTAACACTAAATAAAGCATATTTTCATACCATATCAGGTTCATCGGATTTAATTGAGGGCTCTCGAAGAGCTTATATTGTGTTGTGTAATGACACCAAATTTTGTATTGATGATGCTCTATTCTCTTCACAATCCAAAAGAAATTTATTGAGTTTCAAAGATATACGTCGTAATGATTACCATATTGAAACGACCAATGAAGGCAGTAAAGAGCATCTTCTTATTACTAAAATAATATCGGGCCAGAAGCTTGTATTAGAAAAACTGTCTGCTCTATGTTCTGGATTGTATTATACAAAAATGAGAATAATTGAATCATATGTGGTAATGCACCAGAAGTGCATTGACCCTAAAGTATTTATGACTTGGCATGATCGTCTTGGACATCCAGGTTCTATAATGATGAGACGAATTATTGAAAATTCGCATGGGCATCCCTTAAAGAATCAAAAGATATTTCTACCCAATGAATCTCCGTGCTCTGCATGTTCTCAATGTAAGTTAATTATTAGACCATCTCCCTCAAAAGTCATTGTTGAATCTCCATCCTTTTTACAAAGGATTCACGGAGATATATGTGGGCCTATTCATCCATCAAGTGGACCATTTAGATATTTTATGGTTCTAATTGATGCATCTAGTCGATGGTCACATGTTTGTCTTCTTTCCACTATAAATGTTGCATTTGCTAGACTTCTTGCTCAAATAATTAAACTACGAGCACAATTTCCTGAGTATCCAATTAAGACCATTCGATTGGATAATGCAGGTGAATTTTCATCTCAAGTTTTTGATGATTATTGCATGTCAATAGGAATAGATGTTAAACATCCTGTTGCCCATACACACACACAAAACGGTTTAGCTGAGTCTTTGATCAAAAGGCTTCAACTAATCGCTAGACCTTTACTTATGAAATCAAGACTACTTGTTTCTGCTTGGGGACATGCTATACTTTATGCAGCATCTCTAATTTGCATTAGACCATCTGCATATCATAAATATTCTCCATTACAGCTTGCATTTGGTCAACAACCAAATATTTCTCATCTTCGTATTTTTGGATGTGCTGTATATGTTCCAATTGCATCTCCACAACGTACAAACATGGACCCTCAACGTAGACTTGGGATATATGTTGGTTTTGATTCTCCATCTATTATTAGATACCTTGAACCCCTTACAGGGGATATGTTTAAAGCACGTTTTGAGGATTGTCATTTTGACGAATCCAATTTTTCGTTAATGGGTAAAGAAAAGTCGGTGCTTGAAGTATGACAAGATATTACTTGGGATAATAAGACCCTGTCTCATTTTGATCCTCCTACAAATGAATGTAAACGGGAAGTTCAAAGGATTATTCATTTGTAAAATGTTGCAAATCCATTACCGGATGTATTTACTGACACTAAAGATGTAGTAAAATCTTATATTCCTGCTGTTAATACTCCAGCAAGGATTGAAGTCCCTGAAGGACAAATTGTCAAAGCAGCAATAGGTGAATCTAAAACACGCCTGAAGCGTGGAAGACCTATTGGTGCAAAAGACAAAATTCCCAGAAGGAAAAGAATACAAAATAAATTTGGTGTTCCTGAAGAACACGTACCCACAATATAGGCTACAAATATAATTGGTGCTCCTAAAGAGCTTAAATCTTCTATTCTAGAGCCTCCTGAAGAGGAAACTCCTGAAAAATATAAATCTCCTAAAAAGGGACCTCCTGAAGAGGTGTGTTATGAAATGTTTTCCCCTGAAGAGGAACAGGTACCTGAAAATAATGAGATCTCAATACATTTCATGAAAACTGGAGAAATTCTGGATAGAAATAAAACTGTTGTCGATAACATATTTTCATATAAAATGGCTCTTGACATTACCAGAAGTAATGAAGAAAGTGAGCTAAAAAGCGTCGAAGAATGTCGACGTAGAAATGATTGGCCAACATGGAAAACAGCTATTGAAGCTGAATTAAATTCATTAGCAAAACGAGAAGTATTTGGACCTGTTGTCTAAACACCAAAGGGTGTGATGCCTGTTGGATATAAGTGGGTATTTGTATGAAAACGTAATAAGAAAAATGAAATTGTGCGATACAAAGCACGGCTTGTCGCACAAGGTTTCCTGCAGAAACCCGGAATTGCTTATGAAGAAACATACTCTCCCGTTATGGATGCAATCACATTTATATTTTTGATTAGTCTGGTTGTTACAAAAGGATTAGAAATGCGGTTGATGGATGTGGTCACTGCATATTTATATGGATCCTTAGACCATGACATATATATATATATGAAAATCCCTGAAGGATATAAGATACCTGAAACATCTATAAGTACATCTAGAAATATGTACTCAATCAGACTACAAAGATTTTTATATGGGTTGAAGCAATTCGGGCGCATGTGGTATAATCGCTTAAGCGAATATCTATTGAAAGAAGGATTTAAGAATAATCTTATATGCCCATGTATTTTTATTAAGAAATTAGATACCGGATTTGTCATTATTGAGGTTTATGTTGATGATTTAAATATTGTGGGAACTCCTGAAGAGATCTTAAAAACCGCTATATATTTAAAGAATTAATTTGAAATGAAAGATCTTGGCAAAACAAAACTTTGTCTCGGCCTGCAGCTCGAGCACTTGCCAAATGGAATTTTTATTCATGAGTCCATGTATACTGAGAAAGTCCTAAAGCATTTTTATATGAACAAATCTCATCCCCTGAGTACTCCAATGATTGTTCGAACACTTGATGTGAAGAATGATCCATTCCGTTCTTGTGATGACGATGAAGAAATTCTTGGTCCTAAAGTACCATATCTCAGTGCAATTGGAGTTTTGATGTATCTTGCAAATTGCACTCGACCAGATATTACATTCTCAGTTAATCTGCTTGCAAGATATAATTCTGCACCAACTCGAAGACATTGGAATGGCATTAAACATGTCCTTCGTTACCTTCATGGTACGGTTGATATGAGATTATTTTATCAAAGTGGTTCAAGTTCAGAATTGATTGGGTATGCAGATGTAGGTTATCTTTCAGACCCACACAGAGGTAGATCTCAAACTGGATATTTATTTACTTATGGAGATACCGCCATATCATGGAGATCTGTTAAGCAAACACTATCTGCTACTTGTTCAAATCACTCAGAGATCATTGCTATTCATGAAGCAAGTCGAGAGTGTTTTTGGCTGAGATTAGTTATTCAACATATCCAAGAAAAGTGTGGACTTCCCATAATCAATAATAGCCCAACAATCTTATATGAAGATAATACTGCTTGTATCACTCAAATCAGAGGAGGATATATTAAAGGTGACAGAACCAAACATATTTCACTTAAATTCTTTTATACTCATGAATTTCAAGAGAAAGGTGAAATTGATGTCAAGCAGATACGATTTAGTGATAATCTGGCAGATTTATTCACGAAAGCGTTACCAACTTCCACATTCAAGAAGATTGTGCATAACATTGGAATGCGAAGACTCAAAGATCTTTTGTCATGTACTTTTCAGGGGGAAGTAAATGTGCTGATTGTACTCTTTTTCCTTCGCTGAGGTTTTGTCCTACTGGGTTTTCCTCTGCAAGGTTTTAATGTGGCAATCTTAAAGCACTTGTGAATACATAAGAAGACTTTACTCTTTTTCCTTCGCCATTGATTTTTCTTCCTACTGGGTTTTTACTTGGCAATGTTTAAACGAGACAGATTTTTTATGGGTGGTCATTCAAGGGGGAGTGTAATGAACGAAGCAGAACGAAGTAACGGCAGCCGCCCCCTGTCCCACCACTAAAATTATGTGAATGACCCCACCACTATTATTTTAAATTCTGCATAGTAACTTGTATAGTAACTTGCATAGTAATTTCAAAGCCTATAAATAGGTGCTTCAGTTGTAATGAAATTCATAAGAAAATATAGAGAGAGAAAGAAAGTTTCAGTTTTTAAGAGTTTCAGAGAGAGTTTCTTATTTCTCTCTTGCAATAGTAGTTCATTTCTTTAGTTTTATAACAAATAAGTATTAAAAATAACCAACTTTCAACCCTCCCTCCCTCCTGGACCGAAGGCTCCAAAGTCCAATCCAAAAAACGTCGTCTTCGTTGAGACGCTACATTCTGCGAGAGTGGTGAAATACAGTCCGGTTTTGATACGAAAACGGTTTTAGTTTTTTTCTTCTTATTTTATTTTATTATTATTATTTTATTTTATTTTTATACAAAATATAATAAATAATTTAATTTTTTTAAGTTTTAAAATAAAAATATCTTAATATTTTATTTAATTTTTAATTTTTATCTAAAATTATCTCATCGAGACTTACTATTTACATTTAACTTCTCCAAATAAGATTACAACTTTCTTATTCTGTCTTTCCAAACGTAACTTCAAAGTTATTGTTAATACATTTATATATTTTTTAACTTCTCAAAAAACACGCAAATGCACGTAACTTTAAGCGATACATTTAACAT
Source organism: Platycarya strobilacea (assembly GCA_036898215.1). Lineage (NCBI taxonomy): Eukaryota > Viridiplantae > Streptophyta > Magnoliopsida > Fagales > Juglandaceae > Platycarya > Platycarya strobilacea. Next base: position 29,658,994 of record CM072548.1, on the reverse strand, counting down.
TTTCCATTAGAATATATTCTGTTTTTTCTTTTGTGGGTCCTTGAGAGAAGACATTTTAATTCACGAAGTAATCTACGTACATTTTCTTTTTCAGACAAAAATCCAAAGTATGCAATTCGAGTTGGCGATCCATATTCCATCTAAATTTTTCAGCATTCAGCCGCTAATTACTTACTAGTAATGATACGCTTATTATCGATTTATCACTTATTTATCAATTATCACTATTAGTACATTCATTTTTTTATTATTATTTTTAAATATTTTTTTAACATCCTTAATCATTAAAAAAAATTTAAATTTCATTAATAATTATTTTTTTAACTATTAAGTAAAAGAAAATTTTTTAAAAAATAAAAAAATAAAAAAAATGGTAAAAGAGTGGTAGAGTGGTAGAAGAGTGTACAATTATTCATTACTTATATAAGAAAAAAAGAACAGCCATCAATAGTGTTTAGAAATGAATAGCTGAACATTGCTTATACCATCACAAGTGGGGTAGATATGACGGTTATTGATGGTTGTTGGTGATTTTTTCCTATTCGACAATTCCGAGTCTTCTAGCATTGTTGATGAGGTTTTACTTGTTCTTGGCAAGGATTGTCTCCTGCTTTGTTCGATTATTGAAGTCTAGAGTGTGTGTAATTCATTATGGCTAATGATTTGTTGAACAAATGGAACAATCTGTGGTTAATAGAGGCTGAGCAATATGATATCCAGATTGAAGTTTTTGCTAAGGATTCTGTATGCCGACGTGGAAAACTTTGTCTTTTGGGGTCTATTGGTCACTAAAAAGAGTGTCAACAAAGATGCGTTTCAGAAAATAATGGTTAAGGAGTGGAAACCAAGGGCTTTGGTTCAGTTTCAAGGTATGGGAACAAACCTGTTCCTTATCGAGTTTTCCCTTCAGGCTGACTTGGATCATGTTAGGGGTGGCTGCCCTTGGATCTTTGATCAATACCTATTTTGTCTAAAGGAATTTGATGGAACTCGGGCACCACATGATTATTCTTTCGACACTGAAGTTTTATGGGTCCAATGCCACAAAATTCCATTTGGGGGTATGACTAGGAAGATCGATGGGCGAATTGATAACATGATTGGAGAGACTATTGATGTGGATGTTGATGCTGAAGGTGTTGGGTGGGGTCCCTTTCTACGCGTCAAGGTTGAAATTAGCCTAGTTAAGCCTTTGGTGCGGGGTGTATTTGTGAATCTTTTTGGAACAGTCATGGATTCCTCTTATGTATGAAAGGTTGCCTTCCTTTTGTTTTCAATGTGGCATAATCAAACATGATGCCTCCAAACGCGTTGGTGGTCCTGGAAATATATCTCTGCATGGAAACAAGGAATGCCAATATGGGGCTTGGTTGCGTGCCTTTATACCAATTTCTGGTGCTAAGAGTTCTAGGCCTGACAGAGATATTTCCCCTTCCCAAAGTTCTCCATGTTTTGATTCTAAAGATAGTGGTACCAATATGGATCCTAAGCCTTCCAGTGTGAATCTGGATAAAGGCATTCTACCTGGTAAGGAGAGTTTGGGTGCTAGAGTGGAGATTTTAGAGATTGCTAAGTCTGTTGCTAATGGATTGTTGGTTCCTCGGATGCACGCTTCAAATGTTTATCTTGCCTTGATTGAGGGGGAACTTCTTGTTGTTAATTCTACCAACATTGATGCTACCAAGGTGAATCATAGCAGTAACTTGCCGTCTGTTAAATCTTGGAAAAGATTGGCTTGAGAATGCTCTAGTACTTCGGTGAATCCTACAGTACAAAAAATCGCACCGTGCTCTAGGGTCTCTCTATCTATGTTACTTGGGAAGCAATCAGGGAAGAGGAAATGTACTGTGAGAGGACTTGCGAAGAAGAAGTTCAAGCAAGGTTTGGTTTTTCTGGATCAGGAAATTTCTGACTTGGCAGTGGCTGGTTCCCAACCCTGCCAATCACCATGAGTTTTCTAAGTTAGAATTGTTGAGGGCTTGGGAACCCTCGGACAATTCGGATCTTTAGACTTTTGACTGCCGAAAAGTGTCCCCACTTAGTTTTCTTAATGGAGACTAAATTTTCAAAAGCTCGTGTTGAGTTTGTCCAGACTTCTTTAAAATTTGGTAATTGTTTGTCAGTGGAAAGCAAGGGTAGCAGTGGAGGGTTGGCTATGATATGGAAAAGATCTCTTGATTTGGCTCTCATTAATCTTTCAAGGTGGCATATTAGTGTGAATATGACAGACAGAGTCCAAGGAAAAGTCTGGATGCTAACTGGCTTTTATGGCCACTCTTGTGGGTCGAAGAGATGACATAGTTGGGATCTCCTCTCTTATTTAAAGCCCCCTGCTAATACCCCTTGGGCATATTTGGTGATTTTAATAAGATTCTTAGTCAAGACAAAAAGGTTGGCATGAGATCTAGGCCATATAGTCAAATTGAAGCATTTAGAAATGCTCTTAACTCTTGCTCTCTTGGTCTTGTTTAACACTAAGGGTCTTAAATTTCTTGGTCTAATGGGAGATGGGGTAGTGCTTTTATTAAAGAAAAGCTAGACCGAGTGCTGGTTAATTTGGAATGGTGCTCTTTGTTCCCAAATGCAGCTTGTTGGGTGGTTCCTGCAGTCAAATCCAATCACTCCCCTTACATTTGAAGGTGTCGACTCCTGTTATCTCAATTAGAGGCTCTCATGACATCTTTAGATTTGAAGCACCTTGGCAATTACAATAAGATTTTGGCACGACTATCGCTTCAACATGGCAAAAACTAGGTTTCGTATCTAATATTGGTTCTTACTTCGAGAATAAATTGTCAACTTGTGCTATTGATATGAAGTTATGGTCTTCTCGTAAGAAAAGGATGGAGTCCTGTGATATGAAAGAGAAGCTTGAATGACTCGTTGCTCTACAAGAGTCAAATGATGGATGCCACAATATTGAGATCAGTAACCTACAACATGAATTGGAAGAGTCTTTGTGTGACGCTCTCAATTTACGCTAAACGTTTTAACGTAAATTGAAGAGTCTGAGTAAGTAATACTGGGCTACTTACCTCATATATATCGATCTTATATGCATGCATCTATTCTTACTATTGTATGTAATGAAACTCACAGCAGAAACTGGTCTAAATAAAAACTTTTACAAATAAACTAGTGATCATATAGTAAAATATCAACATAATATTCACATCCACCTTTACAACATTATATTGTACTATTCCATGAACCAGTCTATTTTCTCAGTCATATAAACATACATAAATATTCCACTACTATGTCAGCACCATCTTGGCTCCCTTTTGACCTCTGGATACTCGTTCCCGTAACGAAACTTATCCAAACTAATATCAGAATTTCGATGAAGGTATTGCCGATACGGTGATGTTTATAAAAATGCCACATAAGGACAATAAACCATCTAATCCTAACGTTAGACAACATCCTGTATGCTTCTACTGTGCTGAAAAGATAGATGCATCATGTCTCCATAATCCCATTGGTCAGTCATAGATATCAACAACAGAAAAGTCGAAAAGGTCAAAAAGGGAAAAGTCAAAGGGCCCCTCAGGGCTCCCTTGAACTCCTTGACATAAATGGGTTTTTCCCCTGGTTGTCATAAGGTCTTGTACAATATTTAATTTTTCCAGGAAAAACATAAATAAACAAAGGTGAGATTTCCTTGGAAATCTCAGTAATTACACATATATCATAACATGGCATAGATAAAGTGCAACATAAAAGACATGACAAAATCATAACACATAATATATAAATTGTCTTATATAGTTCATGCATGTAGATGCCAAAGGAATGACTAACTTATATTTCCTATGGACTCACTTTTATTATACTTAAATTCTTATTTCTTATATTATCTTTCATAACATTGTGAGTCACACTTATTTCATAACCTCGATGGGCGTTACGTATCGCCGTCCCCACTGGGTTTTCTCAGTATGATGCGTTAGTTTGGTCATACATAAACTCATCAATCTTCTGGGCGTTACGTATCACCGTCCCTATCCGAACGAGCCTCGTGTCAATCTTTCGGGCGGTATGTATTTCCGTCCCCGTCCTGACATGGAATTACTTAGTATAGCGGGCGTTACGTATCGTCGTCCCCGCTAGTCATGTCAATCTTCTAGGCATTATGCATTGCCGTTCCCGTCGTGACACGACACTTAATTTATCACGTTTTCTTAACGTTTTTCTTATCGTATTTTCTTAAAATACCTGTCATGACTTACGACGACACACATATATGATGAAATGCAATATACATACAAACTTAGACTGATGACATGTATGTTTCATATTTTCATAAAGCATATGACATAGAAAAGCATAACACAAAACCTACATACATATACGTCGCCTAAATTCATAATGTCAAGCTTAACAAATAATACCTATGTAATTAAATAAAATATTAAATTTTTATTTAATCAAGGGCTGGCCTAATTTTCATGGAAAATATTCCTAATTATTTATTTCTTTTAACTCATTTAACTCAAGCCCACAAGTTTGCATAATTTCATAACTTCAATATTTTTAAGTGTTTCTTGAACTATTCTTATATATAAAATTTTATTATCATTTTATTTTATCTTTTTATGATAATAATTCTTAAAAATATCCTCCTAATATATTAAGATTCTTAAACTTATCATACTTGTTGAAAATATTATTCAGTTAATTCACTAAGAGTCTTAAATTGAAGGAAAACATCCTTTTTTTAAGAGTTCACCTACTCTATTTTGTGAATTAATTCCAGTTTCTTCCTTCATAGAGTTCTTATCTCTTAAAACTTAAAACACAAAAGTTGTAGATCTATGCCTTAGCTTTCCATATCCTTTTTAATCACTCAGTTTCAACATCACACTAACTAGTTATGACCATTTTACTGAAAGATGTAAATCTATCTACTTAACTCTTTTGAAGTCCGAAAGTTACTAGGGTTGTTTGTCATTTTTTTTAAATTATGACCTCATATTTTCACATTTCCTCTTATTATATGATCATAAAACATATTCATAAGGTTCTAAAATTTTTTCTAGTATTGTTCTATAACAAAAACCACTCCATAAATCAAGAACGTTCAAGCTACTTCTTAAGTAATACATTGGCTTAAACAAGCATTAAATAGGCATCAAAACAAATCTAAAAATTAAACCACTCATACTACACCAAGATTATGTTAAGTAGTGCATTTCAAAATTTTTTTGAAGCTAAATTAATAGTTTTGAATTGATCTTGCACTACCATTCTCTCTAAAGCTCTTACTTAGCTTCCTTTTGAAATGTATGTGTTGTGAGTGAGTTTTCTTGTATTTTTCTTGATTTTATCTCAAGGTGAACATAGGGTATCTCTAAAAGGAAACCAATAGAAGCTTGAGTGTCTATTTATAGGTATAAAAACGTGCTAAAAGACTTAAGAATGGGATGGGGGTCTCGGCAATAACCTTGGCTGAAAGGGTGAGGTGTACCTCCTAGATGTAAGGCCTCATGATCACCTCTATATCTCTTGATATCCCAAGATTTTCATCCCATGGCTAGGCTTCCCCCATATCTAAGATAATCTAAATCTATGGCTTAAATTATTACAGCACATAAATAAATGAAAATGAAACAAAATCCTAGCATATCTAGGATAAGCTTAAACTAGCCACTTGGCCTTTCTTTGTACCCCAAAGCTTCTAGAAACAATTTCTCCTCCTTACCACATGTTCCTAAACTGATTAGAATACTTAGGATATTTTGGATGAATTCCTTTAAGGTTTGGTTGTCTATTAATTAAGAATAAAAAGGTAACTTGGCTACTATAGTTACTTTCCAACTAATCAGATTTGTTCTTACTCATTTAATGGTTATAAACAAACTTTCCTTCCAGAAACATTTCCACCACCAAGTTCAAACCTTTTTACACATGTCTAGAAGATAAACATGTAGAGAAACAATAAAATATGAGCCTTAGTTTACGCTCAAAACAGATCAGTCATCTTTCAGCCCAAATAACCTATTAATCCACTTCGATTCTCTGAAAACTCTAACCATGAAAGTTTTAGATAATCCTCTTAATGAGCCATAGAATTTTGAATAACCTAAATAAAAGGTCATAGGAGGAAGATATCACTAATCTACCAAAACATGTTACTCTAACCCGAGAACTGGATTTCAGGCTACCTAAGTGTTTTTTTTTTCACTCCACTTCCAATTCTCAATTTCCTCTTAATCTCTTTGATATAATTATTTATAGATGAAAACTGAAATATTATTATTTACACCTTTTTAAAATTATCAAATAATTTGATCATAATTATCCAGATTTCCTTACTACTTAAAGTGTTTCTAGTTTAAATCTTCCTTCCTATTACCACAGCTTCCTAAAATTCCTTTAAATAAAAATAATAAATTTCTAAATGAATTTATTCCTAAGAATATATATAAAAAGGAAGGGTTATTACACTTTGGCAGAAAATGAATTAAAATGGAAACAACGTGCCAAGTTACACTGGCTTGAATGTGGTGACCGCAACATAACTTATTTTCATCAGCAAGCCACCTACAGGAAGAAACACAACTTTATTCGCTTGATTTTTTATTCTAATGGATCGTTGATTACAGAAAAGTCTTAAGTGGCTGGTGTTTTTTCTGAGTTTTACTGCCAATTATTTTCTACCTCTAACCCATGTGGTTTTAGTGAATATTTACAGGGCCTAAACCCGATAGATACTAGAGTGATGAGCTCCAAACTGACGGCTCCTTTCACTTCAGAAGAGGTTAGATATGCAGTTTTTCAGATGAAACCAATGGGATCCCTCGGACTTGATGGTTTTCCTACTTTGTTTTATCAATCTAATTGGGCGATGGTTGGTGAGGTAACTTGCATTTGTTCTCAGATTTCTCAACCAGGGGGCTTCATTAAAAGACGTTAATGACACTTTTCTGACATTGATCCCTAAAGTGAAAAATCCAGAGAGGATGAATGATATTTGTCCCATAAGCTTGTGTAACTTATGCTATAAAGTTGTTGCTAAGGTGTGATAACCCGGATTTTTAGATATCTGCTTAATTTTCATATGTGGAATGATTATGTTTCTCCAAAACTATTTTTAGGAATTTTTGGGATATATGTATAGGATTTTTATATTGAAAGGTTAGGAGTAGGGTTGGGTACAAATGTGGCTCGACTCCCACTTGATTTCTGGCTCGAGCGAGATACAGGGACAGACTTAATGTCTTTTGGTAGAACGGTCATAACTTGCTCGTTTGATGTTAGATTTGAGTGATTCAAGAGGCTATGGAAAGCTAAGAGGAATATCTACAACTTTTATGTTTTGAGGTTTAAGAAATATGGACTTAATAAAATAAGAAATAGAGATTGAAGTACCAGGTCTGAATTGGAGATAGATGAGCATTGACTTTGAAGTTGACTAAGAACATTGGATAAGATTAAGTCTTTGGATTATTTTCTTAATTATCCTAAGATCTGGGCAAGTGTGTAGATATGTGGAAAAGTAGGAGATTTTATTTAGTAAATTTCTTGTGAAATAAGAGGAATCGTCTATCCAACACTTGGTGTGCCCGGATTGATGTTCTCGGGCTCATCTGTCGAGTTTTATTAGAAAAATCATAACTTAGTCATATGAACTCCAAATGAAGTGATTCAAGTTTATATGGAACCTTAAGACATAGATATAGAACTTTTATGATTGGAGTTTTTACAGAATATAAGTGTATCAATGGATTACTTGGGCTGGAATGGGACTGATCTGTTTCAAGTGCAATCTGGAGCCCGAAAATAAATCACTCCACCACCTCACTTTAGATGTTCGAATTTGATTGGTTATCCTCATTGTTATCTGCTAGATACACGTATAAAAGCATGTGTCAAGTGGAGGAAGAGCTTCTAGAAGAATAATTAGTTTAAAACCAAGTAAAAGTGAAGAACTAATCTGATTGGCCAAAACAGCCAACTATCCCCCTTGTTTCCAATCAATTGGTAACCAAACCTTGGGAATTAGGTGATGAGATATTTTCCAGCCACTCTAAGGGTACTAAGGAAGTCTTGGACGTGTGTACAAAGGAGAAGAAGAGGTTCTAGAAGCTTTGGGGGTGCAAGGAAAGGCCAATAGCCTTTGAGCATATCTTAGATATTTTAGACTTTTTGGAGTTTACTTTTATACCTATATTTAGTAATTATTTGGGGCCATTGATCTAAGATGATTTTAGGTAAGGAAGAAGCATAGCCATGGGATGAAAATCCTTAGAGATCATGAGAGATGTGGATGAGGATTAGACTAACCAAGGTTGGACAGCACACCACACCATACACGGTTTGAGTTAACCAAGGGCCTTGATTTGTTTTCCTTCTCTTTTTTCCCAAACCATCGATCCCTCTATATATATATAACCATCTTCAGTCCATAAGGGACATTTTGGGAGAAGGAACTCACGTCCACTTAGAGAGAAAGCCAAAGAAGAAGTCTCTCTTAACCCTTGAACCTCCAAACTTCTCCTAAGTGAGCTAAGTAAGTGCTTTGAGGAGAAATATTGCAAGGACTAGTTGGATCATTCAACCAAGTTTTGGAGAAACTTGTAAGTATACAATTTAACTTAATCTTGACATAGAATAAGTAGATTGTTGATGGAATTAAGTTTGTTGTTAGTTGGAGCTTAAACTAGGCTTATATGATGGGTTTGGAATCTATGGTGTTTTGGATATGATTTTGTGATGGTAAAATGTTAGGAAAATTGTAAGGACATAGTTTATGTTTTAATAAGTAAAAATAAGGTTTATGTGAAAAGATTGCTTGGTTTAGGTTGAAAAACCCCATGAGTCGTGATCTCGCGCGACTGTCGCTTAATACCCCACTCGAGCGAGTTCCAACCAGTGACTTCGCTTAACTTTTGCTCGACACCCCGCTCGAGCGAGATGCCCCGTTTTGCTTAGATTCAGGGTTTTTCCTGGAATAAAATTAGTGTCTCAAAGGGAATGAGTTCTAGGTGAAAAACTCATAAGAATAAGAAAAGATATAGCATGGCCCGACCACGGGTAATAATAGTGGCATGGCCCAACTACGGGTAATAATAGTGGTATGGCCCAATCGCGGGTAACAATAGTGACATGGCCCAACTATGGGTAATAATAGTGGATAGCGGGAACGGCAATACGTAACGCCCGCTATGATAATAATGCTTACGTCATCACGGGGATGGCGATACGTAATGCCCGGATGACTGGTAAGTTGACGGGGACGCCTGTCATATATGTTAAGTATGTTCCGTGTCATTACGGAGACGGCGATACGTAACGCCCGTAAGATTGACACGAGACTCATCATTACGGAGACGGCGATACGTAATGCCTGGATAATTGATGAGTTATATGTGATGGGGACAGCGATACGTAACGCCCATCAAAGATAAGAGATATGTAAGACCCGACAGGGATGGCGATATGTAACGCCTGTTGAGGTTATGTAATAAGTAAGACCCGACAGGGACGGCGGTACGTAACGCCTGTCGAGGTTATGTAATAAGTATGACCGGATAGAAACGGTGATACGTAACGACTGTTGAGGTTAGATAATAAGTAGATCCCGATGGGGACGGCGATACGTAACGCCCATCAAGGATAGGTAATAAGGGAAACCTATAAGGTTAAGAAGTATAAGTATAAGTATTAAGTATGTGATGATGGATCTAGCTAAGAGCTAAGTTTGTATGGGAAGACGGGTAATTGATCTGTATAAGTCTCATAAAGCATTTTTATAAGTGATATGTGGGTGGGTATGGCTATGTATGATGATAGTTGTTGTTATCTGTGCCTTATTTCGTTAACTGTGTACTTACTGAGATTTCTTGTAAATATCACTCTTTTATGTTTTATCTATCATTCCTTATGGAATGATAGATGTTGTTGCAGGAATAGATAAATTACATTGAGACCCGATCAGCACTGGAGATTCTGAGATACCCTGAGGGTTCTATAGAATGCTCCTCTCCGGTTGAGGTGATCCCATGTTCGTGATCAAGTAAAGAAATAAGAGTACTGGATGATGGTGGGATATGAGATTATGTTTTGAGAAAACTAACTGGGTTATGTAAAGAGTTAATACAGTATGTTTTATGTAAATACGATGTTATGAGAAGTGTAATTTTAGTGTGCCATGTGATCTATTGATGCGGGAGTTAGATCTCTTTGCATATATTGGGAATTTACTTCTTCCAGCTGCGATCGGCGTTGCATTTAATTAGTAAGCTTAGATGCATGCATGCTACTTTTTATATTTACGTAGGATAAGTAGCCTTGTGTTACTTGTCCGGATACGTCGATTTACGTTGTAATCGATGCGAAAAATTGGGGCGTCACATAAGGTATTGGCTAATAGATTGAAGGGGGTCTTACTTGATATTATCTTGATATCTCAAAGTGCTTTCGTTCTAGGTGATTGCTGCCTATGAAACATTTCATCAATGAATTCTTGTATGCATGGCAAAGTTGGTTATACGATGCTAAAATTGGACATGAGTAAAGCATATGACCATGTTAAATGGAGTTTTCTTGAAGCCGTGATGACCCATTTGGGATTTGATGTAAAGTGGATTTATCTCATTATGGAATGTATTTCCTCGGTTTCATACTCTCTCTTGCTAAATGGAGAGGTCAAGTATTTTACTCCTTCCTGAGACCTTAGATAGAGAGATCCACTATCTCTCCATCTTTTCATTATTTGCACTGAGGCTTTATCTAATTAGCTTTTCCAAGCTGAGGCAAACAGAACCATTTCAAGCATGCCAATCAGGAGAGGTTCGGTTTCGATTAATCATCTTTTATTTGCTGATGATAGTCTTTTATTTTGCAAAGCCAACTTGTTGGAATGGAACCGGATACTTCTCATTTTGGAGACTTATGAACAAGCTTTGGGTCAAGTTTTCAACAAAGAGAAGACGACTATCCACTTTAGTAGCAATACTACACCAGATTTAAGAGGGAACATTCTAAGTATTTTTGGGGTCAATGCATTAGGTTCCTTTGATAAGTATCTTGGGTTGCCCGCAGTCATTGGACGTTCTAAGATTCTAGCCTTTCATTCCTTGCTTGACAAGACTTGGTTCAGAGTAACTGATTGGAGAACTAAAAGCCTTTCAATTGGTGGGAAGTATGTCCTTTTTAAATCTATTCTACAAGCTATACCTGTGTATACTATGAGAATATTTTTGCTGCCATCTTCTATCACACAACAACTAAATATACTACTAAAGAAATTTTGGTGGGGCTTTAATGAAGACAGCACTAAGATTCAATGGCTCAAATAGGATTCCCTTAGTCAATCCAAGGATGATGGAGGTCATGGTTATATGGATTTCAGAAACTTCAATATCGCCTTGTTAGCTAAGAATTGCTGGCGCTTGCTACTCTCCCCCCATTCTTTAATTGCTTCTATTATCAAGACAAAATACTTTCCACATGGAAGTTTGTTAACTGCATAGTTGGGATCGAGACCATCTTACTTATGGCGTAGTTTACTTATTGGGAGGGATCTTTTGAAAGATGGGCTTATATAAAGAATTGGAAATGGTCGGATGGTTAATATTTGGGATGATAAGTGGTTAGCTAACCCTTTCCCAATGAAAATCATGTCCCCTTGACCACCATATAGTAATTTTAATATGGTTGCTGATCTTATCACCCCTTCTCTTACTCATTGGAATTATGAGCACTTACACTCGCTATTCACAGAGGAAGAAACACGTTTAATCCAATCAATTCCTCTTGGTGCTAGTAACAAGGAGGATCACTTAGTTTGGTGCTGCACTTCTAATGGCTTCTTCTTAGTGCGCAACGCTTACCATCTATATAGAGATATCATGGCACGATCTCTAGGTGGTCCTTCTTCTAATGTGACTTAGGTCTCCTTTTGGCGGTCCATTTGGAATCTAAATGACCCTATGTCTACAAGAGTTTTTCTTTGGAAAGCTATCAAGGAGGCTATCCCACCATGGCAAATTTGTTTAAAAGGAAAGTTGTAATAACCTAAATTTTTTAAGATAAAGTATTTACTTGATAATATTTTAAATGGATTTTTGGGAAGTATATTTTTCCATGAAAATAGAATTTGAGACTTAGATGCATTCTAAGATAAATTTTGGATGGACCTTTGGTAATTTTAACAAGGTATCAACTAGAGAAATTCAATTTGGACCTAGAAAGAGATAAATTTTTGAAATTCGAGGAAGAAATTCAAAGGGAAGTGATAGAACCAAACATCAAGCACTTAGTGTGCCAAAATGAGTTCTCGAGTTGATCCATCGGGTTTTGGTATAATAATCATAACTCCTTCATATAAGATCAGAACGAGATGATTACAATTTTTATAGAACCTTAACAGGTATATATAGGACTTTCATGTTTTGAGTTTTTGAATATAAGGAATGGATCAAGGACTAAATTTGGTGTGAAGTGGACGGATGGGAATGAGAGTCAACTGGTAACCGACTTAGATGAGTTGTCTTATGTTTGGCCATGTGATGAAAATTATGATTGTCTATCAATTTTTCTAAAGTCTTGACATGTGTGAAAACATGTGGAAAGTTGATAAGATTTTATCTAAAAGTCTTGGTGGGCAAGAAAACAAAGGAAAATAAATGGAGAATTTGGATTGGGTGTTCTCGGGTAAGTTTTTACGTATTTCGGTGAAATAATCATATCTCTCTCATCTGATCTTGTGATGAAGTGATTCAAAATCCTATAGATCATTAGGAGGATTATCTAAAACTTTCATATTTTTATTTTATGAATAATCGAATTGTATCAAGGACTTATTTAGGCTAGAACAAGGCTGATCTCTTGGAGAGGCCAAGTAGCCGGATACACCTCATTAGAAGACATTATTATGCTATTTTGTCTCTAACTCACATGAGTTGATTTTACTTGAGCCATTGATCATTTTTAATCTTCTAGATGGCTTAAATCAAACCATTGGATGGAGATATTATCATTTAGCCTAAGGTTTAGAGGTAATGATGGGGGTTAAGTGAAGATGGGCAAGTGTACATGATTTTTGGAGTAGTAACTGGTCACATCTTTTCTTTTGGGCTTGAGCAACGCCTCTTATGCCTATATATATATGTAAGACTATTTTCTTTTCTCTTTAGAGGGAACACTCGGCTATAGTGGAAGAAGAATAAGAAAAATTCACCTAAACACACTTACACCATTAGAACACTAAAGAGAAGGCAATCTAGAGACATTGGAGGGAGGATTGCCTAAAACTCAATCCTATTATCCAATCAAGCTTAGGACAATTTTTTGAGTGTATATATTAACTTAATCTTGGCATAGAATAAGTGGTTTGGTGATTGGATTATATTTGATATTTATTTGAGTTTAATTTTTGTTATGTGTTAAGTTGAAATAGATTAGATTTTGGAGTGATTTTTGTTATGGAAAAATGTTAGGAAAATTATGAGACTTTTGAAATATATTATATGATATTATATAAAGATAATTATGTGAAAACATGAGATCTTAATTTGAAAAAAATTGAAGAAACAACTCTAGTGAATTTCAGCCTTAATAGGATTATTATTAGCAGATTTGACACATTTTGGTAAATGTGACATAACTTGTTCATTTGATATCGGATTTAAATAATTCAAGAGGATATGCAAATAAAGGACAAAACAGGGATTGAAGTGGCAGATCTGAGTTTATTATAGTAGACATTGGTTTTATTGGTAAATTTCCTCTAAAATTCTTAGTGACTTAATTTTAATTATTTGATTGATATTTTACTAATTATGGTAATTTCAGAAACTTTAGTTTATTTGGAAAACTTCAAGAATCATCATACAAGAAATTATTGGAGAATTAACCAAAAAAACAATATAGTTTAAGTTTGAGTTTATTTATGAAAGCTAAGGAAAATTTGACAAGTTGTATATGTGGATTTTAGCTTGATTTGAATAAGAAGAAAATGAGGTTTGATTATCCATAGGATTCGGTTAGCCTTGATGTGTGAATATTTTAATAATTCATTTAATTGTTAAGTATTATTCGTTATATTTTGACATTATCAATTGTTGTGACGTAAATGCATGTACATATAATGTATGCCATTATAAAATATTCTCATATGTTATAAGGTTTATAAGGACATGAAACATACATTTCATAAGTTTAAGGTTATATGTTACGTTACATTTCATCACATATAAGTGTCGTCATAAATCACGACGTCTGTTATAAGAAAATAGGTTAAGAAAAACTTTACAAGTAAAAAGATTAATAAGTCAGTCACGTCATGACGAGGATGGCGATACGTAATGTCTGTCGAGATTCAAAATATGGATATGGCCCAACCACGGGTAAGAATAGTGGCATGACCCGACCACGGGTAATAATAGTGGTATAACCCAATCACGGGTAGGAATAATGGCATGGCCCGACCAAGGGTAAGAATAATGACATGGCTCAACCATGAGTAATAATAGTGGTATGGCCCGACTACGGGTAATAGTAGTGGCATGGCTCAATCACGGGTAATAATAGTGAATATAAGTAAAGACTTATAAGAACAAGAACTTTAAGATAAGAATGAAAAATCCATGCATGATATGAATTTGTTAGGAAGGAAGAATATCAATGTAAGTTCACATAAAAGATAAGTCTAAGTCATGCATGAGTCACATAAAATATGTCATAAATGCATACTCTGGCTGTCTAACTTGTATGTGATTATTTTCTAATGCCTATACTTTTATTAAGTTAATTATGTACTTACTGAGATTTCCCAGGAAATCTCATTCTAGTATGTTTCTTTTTTTTTTGGAATTTTAACTTCACTGCAGGGTTTGATAACGGTTATGGGCTAGATTCTAGTTGCTTGAGAGATTTGGAGAAATCTTGAGGGGTTCCCGGAGTAGTTTCTCTCCGTAAAAGTTTTTAACTAGTTGATAGTGGTAGAGACCGGCATCGGCACGGAGAAAAAGATTTCCGAAGTGAAGTGATTGCGTAAAATAATCTGCAAGTGCATAGAATCGTAACAAGTAGTAAAGTATTTTATAGAAAACAGATGTCGAACGCACAGGGATTAACTATGTTATTGAATACCGAAATTCACTAAATTAATTACTATTTGAAAACCGAAAAATAAATGGAACATTTCTACTATCTAAATCAAATTAAACTACTTAATAAAAATAAATCTACGAATCAAAATTAACAAAAACTAAAATCTAAAAGTGTAACAAATATGATGATAATAGATCTAGAGCGGTTGATTTCACTTAATAAATCCCACACAATTTATGCTTCCTAATTATTAAATTCTAATAATCTCCTGTTGATGATTAAAAATTCCTTAACTATTTAATATTTTTCTCTCGAATAATATCAAAAATATTTCTAAGTAACAATTTCATATCTTTATGTAAATTTAATTAATTAGAAACTCATTATGTACTTTAAATTTTCTGAAACAAATCACACTAGTCGCGGTAAAGCATTTCTACTTTCGTTCAACTAATGGTGTTTAAATCTAGAACTAAAATCATAAATCACCTCTTGGTCTCATTGTAATTCAATTGATCAAATAATAATCCGTAAAACATTATAAGCATTAAGAATAATAATTAAACATTCAGTCATGGAAATATTAAAAATAAAATAACTCAAAATATAAACTGTGTGTTCAATGCTAAACTGCAACAATATTCTAGAAAATAAAATTTAGTTCATAACAAAATTAAAAAAAAAACAAATAAAACTTATGTAGTTCATCAGAGTCGATTGATGAACATGCAGTTCTCGCTTCTGCCATTCAAATCTTCCTCCTTAGAAAAACTCGAAGAAAATCTCCTCAAAATATAGGACCTCTCAGCTTGTTCTCTCCCGTCTCGTCTCTGTGCCTAAACTTATACTGTGTCGTGCCCTCTTATTTTCAAGTAAATTCGAATTACGTCTCGCGGCTTCAATCAATTGCCGTGACCCACTAGAACTCAAACCATGTACTGCTACTCATTTAAATTTAATAATGCGGTGCTTGAAATAACTACGTCAGCGAAATCTATGTCTAGCCATTGTGCCATGCGGCCTAGCCCAAACAAATTTTATGAAGTGAAATCTTGCATTGCCACTTGCTGCCAAAGTGATGAATTGTTGTGAGGCCTAGATAAGAGAATGCTCCAGTGCATGTGAGGTCCAAAATAAGAAGTGTGGTTGAATTAGTTCTCAAGTAGTGGGACGGCGCTCAAATGAAATTCTAAGCATCCATAATATTCGGCCCAAGTTGATGATTAAATAGTGATGTGCATGGCTATTAGTTGAAGTCCATAACTTAAAGCAAGTTGCGTGGGCCATGTCTCTAGATTGAATCCCTTTTTCTGATTTGCAACCTAGAATTACTCAATTGAAGTGCATAAACAACCTAAAAAACTATAAAATAATATAAAACACTCATTGACAAAATAAACTTGCACCATTTCTTTTAATTCAAAAACTCAAGATGTAGATTAATATCAAACCCTTTCATTCATTCTTTCAAAACATAAATACATAGAGCATAAAAATAAAATAAAAGAAAAAATAAAGAAAAATAAAGGAAAGCTAATAATTTTAATAAGTAAAAGGGCAATAAAATTCATGTAAAAACTACGCATATTATGAAGAAGGAACTTAGGCGGTCCTAAGTCGAAGTTTCGATAAGTTTGTATATGTATTGGCAGAGAAAACTAACTGGGTTATGCATGTAAGGATAAAATGTTATTTTAAGAATGGATGGTATAGATATTGTAGTTTCTATGCTACCATGTGATCACTAGAAATTAGTTTTATTCCGAATTTTTTTGGTGCGATTTGCATTAAATTTCGATAGGTACGGGGGTGAGTAGCCAATGGTTACTTATCCTGACACTCCGGTTTACGTTAAATCCCAAACATAAATTGGGGATGTCACAAAAATGGTCACTAACTCTATCTGTTCTATATGTCACTCAACAATGGAAGATGTTAGTCATATGCTTTGGTTTTGTCTAGCGGCCTAAGATGCTTGGTCAGTCAGTTGTAAAAGACTACAAAAGATGAGTATTGTGACTATAGACTTTAAAGACATTTGGTCCACCTTTGTTGCTAAGCTGAGTGCAGAGGAATTTCAGGAAGTAGCTTTCTTGTGTAAACAAGCTTTGGCATGAAAGAAACAAGCATGTGCATACTCTCATATTCTTGCATCCATCCTCTTTTGCATAGGGGCCAGACACGAGATTGACTTATTTAACAGTTTGGCTCAAGATCAGAGAGGCTCTTCTATTGCTTAGGGTTGTTCTCGCCAACTGAGGTGGTCTAAACCTCCTTAAGGTTACTTTAAGTTGAATTGGGATGTTGCAATTTGGAAAGAGGATAGATTATCGGCATAGGGGCCATTGTTTGTGACTTTGAAGGTTGCACTATTGGTACTTTGCTTGCTAAGAGACCCTATTGTATATGGTCTTTGAGTGGTGAGGTTTTAGCTTTATTTTTGGCAGGTTTCTTTTGCAAAGATATTGGCATTCATAAGTTTTAGTTAGAGGGGGATGCCCTAAATGTTGTTAATCTGTTGAAGAGCACTGCCACTTATTGAAGTTATGGAGGCCTGCTAATTGCTGACTCAAGGTCTATATTAGATTCGTGCTCAACTTGGTCGGTTTCACATGCCAAAAGGGAGTGTAACATGGCAGCACATACTCTGGTTCAATCAGCTTTGAATTGCACTGTAGACTTAGTTGATTTAGAGTCTATTCCAGAGTGCATTTCCCTTATTGTTGAGAAGGAGATGATGTTGCTTTTGTAAAGCCTCTGAGTGTACTCTATCATTGTTTGAGAGGACTTGTTTGTATGTCTTATTTTATAATAAAAGCAGGTTCATTTCAATAATAATAATAAAAAAAAGACTCTAAAGCCGCTGGGTGTACTCTCTCTAGCATTCAAAGCCATATATATATTGATGACCGTTACGCGTTTGGCAGATGGACCATGTGGGAAAGCGATCGATGTCTGTCTGCAATTTCATGTTAAGGATCGAACATACTTTTATCGACGTTGTTGTTTCTCAAGTAGGGTCCTTTTTCACAGTTTATCTTAGTTTATTTTAATTCATTCTATTTAATAATTATATATTTTTTTAAAATTTCATAGAAAATAAAATAAATTTTAATATTAATTTTTAAATAAAAATAATATTTTAATAATATTTTATTCAATTTTCAATTTTTATCTTAATTCGTCTTATCTTATTTAAAAAACAAATCAAAGTATAAATATAATTAGGAGGCATATCTCTTGTTTTTTTTTTTTCTCTGAACATGTGCACTGCATTGACATTCCTCTTGCCTCCACAATACAGGTCCATACAACCCCACAAAGTGAACGGCTCTACCACTTGACTGGCACTTTGACCAACACTCTTCTCTTTTAAGTAATTATTAAATATTTTTAAAATACGCAATATTCTCGTTCTATTGTAGAATATTATGTCAATTAAAAGTATACTTGTTTCTATAGAAAAAAAAAAAAGTATACTTGCATAAGTAATTTTAATTACATGACATTATGATAGGATGAGAGTTCCACATCTTTCATATTCCAAGAGACCTAATAATTTTTTTTTGTAATTCATTTACATAATAATCGTCTATTTATTATTCTTATCGTTATTATTGTTAGATCCGTGAGATGTACGAGAATTATACTCTATATAATCAGGTGAAAAATAGTAATCTATATTTATAATTCAAGAGTATGAAAGAGAAAGAAAGGTGATTCTAATCGTTATTTAGATTTCACATTTTTTATTACAACAAATGGTAATATTAAAAAAGAAAATGACTGAAATAGAGAACCTAAGTTTAACCTTCAAAAAATTTTCAATTGGGATTCAAGATTGAAGTGCTCAAAATATTAATGTAAATTAACTTCCGAATTATCTCCTATGTTGGGTAATTAAATAAAGATAAATGTTGTTGGTCGGTCTGGCTAGTGAATGCCCAACAACATTCTTCCATTCAACAGTTGTCATGTAAGAAAAAAAATACCTAAGCTTGGTAGCTTTCTCAGGAAGGAAATGCCGGCATAACCTCCTTCTTCTTCCCCCCACTTTCGAAACCAGAGCCCGAACTAGACCTGGTGTCGATGTTGCCTGTCCTCATTAAATTGCTGGCTTAAAGTGGTTATTCCTTTATACCCTTTTTCTCTTTTGTTTCTCTATCTACAATGGTTTTGAGAGATGGTCGTGGAGTTCATGATGAAGTATAGAAACAACAATAACAGTGACTTTAGAGGAAAAAAATGATAGAGAGGGAGAGTCGAAGAGCTCGAGAGATAGAGGGATTGAATTGCAGGGGGGAGGGGATGTCGGTGCCGAAGGGAGGAGACCGACCCATTGCAGGGGTGGGAGAGGTCAAAGAACATAATTTGGAGAGAGAGAGGGATTGAGGGGAAGATGTGTCATCATCTAGTGTAATAAATCTATTATAATATTTGTGAAATTGATGTGGCATAGTATTATTGAAAGGTTGTTAATTGAAGGGGACTAGCTAGACCGGTTCCAATTATTCTTTATTAAATAAAGAGACGTGCTAGGGAGAAGTCACATCTAAGAACACTTACTCACATGAACAATGACATTTACTGTTCATGTCATTATTTATGTGAGTGAGTACCCTTAGATGTGACTTCTCCCCATCATTTTTGTTAAATAAATGCAAAGAGAACAATTGAAAGCAAAGAAACATAGTGAAGGAGGAATCTCTAATTAGGTAGAACATCAATTCATGTTTAAATGAAAAAAGATAAGTATTTTTATCTATATATTGTCATCATTATCTTGATATTTATTTGAATAATGTTATACACTACACTCATCTTATTTTCATCATATTAAGTAAGTGTGACACATTTATTACTATTGGATAATAAAAAGGCATGCAATAAATGATTATTCAATGGTAATAAATGTATCATATTTTACTTAGTAGGATAAAAGTGGGATGGTAATATGGTTTATAGAATTTTCCTATTCATTTATGATAATCAACTTTTTCCTAGAATTTCAAGACCACTTAGACTAATAACTATGATAATTAGGACTTGGAAAACCCTATACACCCCATACTAGCATCTTATTTTTATATACTAAACGAGCATGTAACCCGCGCAATATGCAGACCTTTGTTTATATTGAATATTATGACTAAATATACAGATTAATGTAGAAATTTACAGTGGCCTAATGAAAGTGAAAGAAAGTAAGAGCGAGAGGAAAATAAAGGAAAGAAAACTAAATTTTCAAAATATATACAGTTTAGAGTGGTTTTTTATTTTCCAATCAGTGCCACTTCACATAGCACCTTCTCACACTTCGCACGGCACCATCTCAAATAATTTTTCTTCTACACGGTTATTCTTACTAGCCAACTGGTTAATTTCGTGGACCAACACATCTCCATCCAAGATACTCAGAGCGCGCTTTGAGACTAACAAACAATCAAATATGTGTTTCAGACAGTTGGACTTGGAAAACCCTATACACCATGTTGGAAACACGTTTCTTTATCATCTTTGCAAATTTACCACATGATCCGAAAAGCAGTAAAAGACTTGCAGATTTGGATCATTGTCTATGACTTCTTGCAACGGCCTTTGAGGATTTGAAATCCAATCCAACCTTTTACAACAATTGTAAATCCAACATCATGATACAACTAAGTTCTTTCACTTGGTACCATCTCAAATACATTTCCAATTCTTCTGATAGGATAAGAGAGTTTCAAATTTGCTTTTAGCTGGTTATTCTTTCTATAATACATATACATACATATACATATATATATATATATAATATTAACATGGCAAGAATATCACTATAAATACTATAAATAAGAAATGTAAGCAAGGTTTATACCCAAAAAAATAATGCATTTATGCAAGTTTCATTTTTATATGCTTGAAATGTGATGGCTCCCCATTTGTATTGAGAGAGTGGTGACCACACTACGTAGTAATTGGGTAGTATTAGTCAAGAATGTTTCAACTTATGCATATTCCTCTATTCAATCACCTAGTATCTGTGATCCATCCCCATGTGCACATGCAATGGGATATTCAGATATCTATCTATCTAGCAAACTGAGTGTCAAAGCTTAATATTTAGATATGTGCCACATGTTTAAGAATCGCCACTAAATGGCAACAACATTGCTTCCAGAAAAATTAAATAACAGAATTTATAATCAGTTTCATGACAAACACTTCATTATATGTATGTGCACAACAGGAAAAACATGGAATTCCAAATCAGATGGATCATTAGTGAGTTTAACCTCAAGGATTCCTCTTGGAAACATGCATGACATTCTATTTAAAGAGTCCAATCAACAATACAATGAAAAACTTGATCATAACCAATCTTCCAGGCACAAATCTTAATAAGCCTAACTCATCATTTGTAAACTAATAACCAAAAACCTGGTAGAAAAATGAAGAAGTTATCATTTTTCCATGTTGGAAATTATAACATCTAGTTTCAATACAAAGCTATTAACTGGATTGTACAATACAATACAATGTATTTGTTTCTTGTATTTTGAGGGAGCAAGCAACTTGGCCGCTCCAAAATCTTCAGTCTACTCTGTTTTGAGGACTCCCCTTTTTGTCTATTTAATCTTTCCATATTATATCCTCAACTCTCTTTTTTGAAATGGAATATCCATATATGGTATAGTGGTTGCTTCTTCTTTAATATTGATGAACTATGTTTTAGTTTTACACATGCTACGATGGTGTCTCATTGACGTTACACTTGATAATTGTCCAACTTTGTTTTCCACATTTATGTGCAAATACATTTTTTGCTTTCCTGATACTAAAGTAAAAAATGTCCATGCAATTACCATTAATGGGTTATGTATTTTTCATTGGATCTCGAGGCATAATATATAAAAGTGGTTTGAGCTGTATTCAATATTTTATGTTAAAAATAGTCTCTACTTTATATCTTACTAATTCTCTCATTTGTCATTGCAAGTTGATGCTTGGATTTGAAATGTTCAGGCAACTATTACTGAAGTTGAAAATGGATTATTTGCAGCAAGTTGCAAGCTTTAACCAAGAAGAAAAGAACCCTAAATCACAACAGAATCATACTTTGAAAAGCACAGAACTTTAAGAGATAAACGACGTGGAAGAAAAACCCATATCAGAAATACACTCTAAGATCGAATATTAAAGGTAAAGCACCTCATCCAAATAAAAGTACCATCACTCACAAATACCATTTAGACCCAAACTTGTCTGTCAAAAACATCAGACAGAGATAAGGAAATCCATCAAGGCCAAACGTCAAAGCAAGCTTCAAATAGTAAATAGTAAAGACCGTACCTCTTTGGAACTGTGTTCTTACTACAGTGAAATTTGTCAGCCCATGCCTCCATAGAAGTTCGACACATGCCAATAGCATGGATCTTGCCATCATCTGAACTACATAAATAGAAAATAAAACCATATGTTACTTTTTTTGAGTAATGCTTCAATTCTCGCATAAATAAGTTTTGTGGAATTTTTTTTTAAATGTTTCACTGCTTTGTTTAAAAAGTACATGCATATATGTATCAACTAATTGAAGAAAGCAAAACCAAAAATCATGGTTGCCAATTCGTGAAGAAAGTAAAACCAAAAATCAGAATTTCCCCACTTCACAGTCTTGATAGTACATAAATCATACTGACATTGTTATCGAAGATAATCACAAAAGGGTGTTTTCCTATAGCTTGTGCTCTATCCTGTTTTCTAAACCAAATGATATATATATGTGCTCAAGAAGTGAGAATGAAAGCAAGAACATTGGAGGGAAAAGCATACCCAGTACTCTTTCGAGTGAGATGTAAAGAGGTTTATGCAAATACTTTGTAAATTCTGATGACTGCTGCATAGTGACTAGAGAGCAAACTCCATCAATTGTATGAGGGGTCTCCTCTGCCTCCTCTCTTTGCCACATGGGTTTTTAACCTAACTGTCAAATCTTTGAATAAGAACCCTAATTAGGCCAATATGAACCCAAAATTAAACTCAATCAGAAAAAATCTGATCAAAATTTAGATAATCCAAACCCAAGATAATTTTCCCCCAAAACAAATCACCATATGCTTTGATTGCACATTTATCTGAGATTGGGCAAAAAGAAAGAAATAAAGGAAAAAGTACCAGAACTTTTGGATCTGATCTATTCGGAAGAGAGTTTTAAAGTCTGCGGCGATATTTCCTTGAAATTTCCAGGTGCGTGATTGAGGTAGGTTTGAGATTGGGCCTTAGCCTTCGATAATCGAGACTGGCAGAGGAGGACGGATGAGAAAAAAGGACATGGTAGAGGTTAAGGGGTTGTTTCGCTTCTACGATGCCCTCATCAAGAGGGTGAGCATCTCTCTCTTTCTCGCTTCTCCTTTCAAACATGTGCCTTCAATCTCTTTTCTTCTTTCCTTCTTCACTAACCTGCTAAAATCTCTTCGGTTAGTGAATTCAATTGCGTCTAAAAAAATCGAGGAAATAGAAAAACCTCAAATGTAGTTAAGGCAGAATCTAGTAACTTACTTGCTCTGTGGCATAAACAAAACCCTAGAACATTTTTGAAATGAAACCTAGGCAGTAAAAGATGTATTGGAGAACAATGGCTAAAGACAAACGTACCGGTTGGACTTACCGATTCGGAGAAAGATCTAAGGGAGAGATGACGAAGCGAAAACATGAGGGAGGTCTACGTCTTGGTATCGGTTGGTTTTTGCGGCAGAGAAGGAGGTTGGAGTAGAGGAGGGCGAAACTGGAGAAGACCCATTTGGCAAGGTACTCGTAGTCGGAGAAACAATAGATGGTGGAGACTTTGAAAGGGATGGCCGAGTAGTCAACAGAGAAATGGCAGAAGAATTGGTCTGTGAAGTCCGAGAAATGTACGAAGAAGGAGACTTTGTTGGTGGCGTCGACGTTTCTGAGAGAGTATGCGAACGATTTTGAGAAATTTTAAGGATGATTTGCAATGGGTGAAGACGCCCCCCAAACCTCCAGTGCCAACACTCCTTACAGTTCCATACACTCAGTACTGCCCAAGACTCTGGGGAAGGATTGAGTTAAATGATGGAGACTCGGCTGGAGATTGGACTCGGTGTGCAGAGACTGGAACGACCGGGATGGAAAGGCGTACGTTGCAGTAACCGCATTTCTAGCCTGTGGGTAGGGATTCTAGAAGGGACGAAAGGAAAATGAAAGTAACGAACCTTTTTTAAAGTATAACTTCTCATTTTTGAAAACGGTTAGATATTCTTTTACCTTCTACCGCTTTGAGTTTTAAAAATTTCCTTTTTATTTTATAGTATTTGAAAACTAATTAACCGAGTTTTACGGTTTAATTGACAAATCAGCATAAGTGATTCGGCTTTTATATATATAAATAGATAAATAGATAAGATGAAACACATTTAAACGCATCACATCTTATTTGGTGAATAAAAATAGGATGCTAATGTGCTGTATAGCATTACTTGACTAAGGCACTAATTAGACTAATAATTATGATAATTAGGACTTTAAGATAACCATTTATCTTTTATAGTCACCACAATCCTCACATGCTTTTATTATAATTATTTTTTCTAGGACTTTAAGAGTAGTTAACTACTATAATAATGTGCACTATTTACTTTCCAAATCCTTGTAATTTGGGAAACGAAATGTACTTAAATAAAGCCATCATGCGGTTCTCAGGTCTCTCTACGATGAGTGATTCACAGGCATCCTTGTGAGTGCCCTTTCCATCTCCAGACCTCCATAACCAAAAGCTTGAGTCTTCGTTCACCTTAACCCCCTTGGTCACAACCTTTCCTCCTTGCCTTAACATCCTTATTCCTTATCATCAATTCTTTCCATTTTTTTTGTCTTTTGCAAACCCATTTTTAGAAACCCATTTTCCAACATTTTCGTGTTTCGCAAACTTCACAAAACCACACCCACAAACCCATTTTCAAAAGCCTACTGCATATATATCTTCAAAGACTTCCAAACCTCACAAACCCACACCCCAACCTTGATCATCTTCAAAAACCTTCATTACAAATCATCTCTCACAAATCCACCATCACAATCCCTCTCCACGATTCAAAACGCCTTTCATTGTTCAATTTTCTGAATACTGCTCAAACTGCAACTCAAACAACCTTTTCATCCAAACCCATCTTAGAACGATAGCCATATGGATCCAAGACCAGAAAACAAAGAACCAAAAGGGAAAATGGAAAAGGCAAGATTTTTGGTGGAAAAATCTAAACTTGGAACCAGAAGCAGTTACTAGTAGTTTCTGGCCAAAAACGGAAGCAAAAATGGCTCAGTACTCTCCCTCCCAGAAATTTGTGATCTCCATCTTTGATAAGGCTTCTCAAACAAAATCAATTAAATTGTTCGCAAGTGTTGATAAAGCTGAGGTGACAATGCAACAATTGCCACCAAATCAGCAATGAAGGTAATATCTTGGAACTGTAGTCAGCAATCTGAGGGCAAACATTAGGCACCACCAACCTGATGTGGTCTTCTTATTGGAGACTCTTTTGGATGATGTTAATACTGTGAGTATTGTAGATAGTCTTGACTTTATTATGTATGTTAATATGCCACCAGTAGATAGATGGGGTGGCCTCTTGCTTATATAGAAGGATGGTATGGATGTAGAACCGATCTACTCTGATGTTCACATAATAGTTTGCTTGGTGTATTTGAGTCCTACACATCACCCCTATGTAATTAGCTTTGTTTATTGCCATTCTCAATACGATAGGAAAAGTCAATTCTGGGATACCATGCATAATATTGTCAACAACATTTTTTAACCTATACTTGGGATTGGGGATTTCAATGATATTCTTGGCCAAAATGAAAAGTTTGGGAGGAAGCCTTATGTGACTACCTATTCTCCTAGTGGTCTAAAAAAAAATGAACAAGAATGGGATGGTAGACTTAGGTTTTTTCTAGTCTTATTTTTACTTGGTCTAATAATAGGCATAGTATGAACCACATCAAAGAGAGATTAGACAGAGTGATAACAAATCACGCATGGACACTCCTTTTTCCTAATAACATTGTAAAGAACCTCCCTCTATATGCCTCTAACCATGCCTTCATCCTTTTAGACACTATGGGTAGCAGGGAGAATCACTCTAGTTTCAAGTTTGAAGAATTTTGGATAAGGGATCCAACAAGCCAACTTGTGATTCAAAAAGCTTGGAACAGTACATTCCTTGGAACCCCAGTTTCATTCTCACAAAAAAGCTTAAAGGGGTAAAAAAGGCTTTTAAGATTTGGAACAAAAATTGCTTTGGTCACATTCAAACTTCCATATAAAATATGACCAATTCCCTCAATCTCATCCAAACAAGCACTCCTCAGCCTCATTCCAATATTTTAGAAGAAGAGCTTAAAGGGAAAATGAATGAATCTTTGAAAAGGGAAGAGATTCTTTGGCGCCAAAAATCTCAGGTCCAATGGCTCACTACCACGGACCTTAACACAAAGTTCTTCTACATGGCTGCAACTACGAAAAGGGAAAAGAATTACATTGAAAGCTTAAAGATTGACACAAATCAATGGACATTTGACCCTATTGATATCCAAATCAGGTTTATTGATCATTTCAAGGATATTTATACAACCGCAAATCTTGAAATTTCTAATGAAATTAATGATCTCTTTCTTCAAAAACCCTCGGTAGTGACAATCAAAGCCTTTGTGCGATACCTAGTGATGAAGAGATCTGAGATGTCATCAGGGAAACCCCTAACTCAAAAGCTCCTGGCCCTGATGGAATTTATTGGTGTAATAACCCTTCATTTTTAATATTTCCTTAGAATATATATTCATTTAATATTTTATTTATTATTGTAACGAAATTTTGGGAATTTATGGCATTTAGAATTAAGGCCTAAATTAGAAA
This sequence comes from Platycarya strobilacea, assembly GCA_036898215.1. Lineage (NCBI taxonomy): Eukaryota > Viridiplantae > Streptophyta > Magnoliopsida > Fagales > Juglandaceae > Platycarya > Platycarya strobilacea. The sequence goes on along the minus strand of CM072548.1, from coordinate 29,632,011 downwards.
TACCTTAAGGTAGTAAATGAATATGGTGGATTATGATTAAAATTTTTTGGAAAATGAGAAAGGTGTAAATTAGAATATTTTAGTTTACACTTGTAGAATAATTATATCAAGGAGATTAAGAGGAAAATTGAGAAAATTGGAAGTTGAGTGGAAAAATACTGAGAAAATTTTTAGAACCTTATGAATATGTTTTATGATCTTATAATAAGAGGAATATGTGAAAATATGAAGTCATGATTCGGAAAAAAATGATAGAACAACCCTAGTAACTTTCGGACTTCAGAGGAGTTAAGTAGATAAATTTAACATCTTTCAGTAAAATGGTCATAACTCGTTAGTGTGATGTAGAAATTGAGTGATTCAAAAGCATGTGAAAATCTAAAACATAGATCTACAACTTTCATGTTTTACGTTTTAAGAGATAAGAAATATATGAAGAACAAAAATGGAATTAAGTCACAAAATAGAGTAGGTAAACTCTTAAAAAGGGATGTTTTCCTTCAATTTAAAACTTCTAGTGAATTATTTGAATGAGATTTTTGACAAGTATGATAAGTTTGGGAATCCTAATCTATATTAGGAATAGTTTTAAGAATTATCATGTTAAAAAGATAAAATAAAATAGTAATAAAATTTTATGTATAAGAAAAGTTCAAGAAACACTTAAAAATATTTAAACTATGAAATTATGCAAACTTGTGGGCTTGAGTTGAATGAGTTAAAAGGAATAAGTAATTAAGAATATTTTCCATGAAATTTTGGCTAGCCCTTGATTTAATAAAAAATTTAATATTTTATTTAGTTTTATACGTATTATTTGTTAAGCTTGACATTATGAATTTAGGCGACGTATGTACATGTGGGTTTTGTGTTATGCTTTTCTATGTCATATACTTTATGAAAGCATGAAACATGCATGTCATCTGTCTAAATTTATATGTATATTGCATTTCGTCATGTACATATGTCGTCATAAGTCATGACATTTGTTTTAAGAAAAGTCTATGTTACATGTCATGTAAGTGTAGTCATAAGTTATGTCAAGCATTTCAGAAATAAGAAAAGATATATGATATGGCCTGACCACGGGTAATAATAGTGGCATAGCCCGACCACTGGTAATAATAGTGGTATGGCCCGACCACGAGTAATAATAGTGGTATGGCCCGACCACTGGTAATAATAGTGGCATGGCCCGATCACGGGTAATAATAGTGGATATAAGTAAAGATTTATAAAAGTAAGAATTTTAAGATAAGAATGAAAAGTCCATGCATGATACAAGTTTGTAAGTCTAAGTCATGCCATGCCATAAATATATACTATGGTTGTCTAGCTTGTATATGATTATTTTATGATGTCTATGCTTTTATTAAATTATGTGTATACTTAATGAAATTTCTAGGGAAATCTCATTCTTATATGTTTCTTTTCTTTTGGGAATTGATTTTTGCTGCAGGATTGACTATGGATATAGACAAGGCTCTAGTTATTCGAGAGACTTGAAGGAACCCTAAAGGGTTCTCAGAGTACTCTCCCTAAAAATTTTGATCAATTATTAGTAGTAAGGATCGGTGTGGATACAAGAAGAAATTTCAGTAAAGGAAGAATGTGGCCTTATGAAAATATTTTAGAAGTCTTGTAATTTTTTATATAATAAAATTAACTGGGTTATGCATGTAAGGAGATGATGTTATTAATTGTGGTTTTTTTATGCTACCATATGATCACTAGAAATTAATTTTATTCATAACTTTTTCGCTGCGATTTGCAACAAATTTCAATAAGTACGAGGGTGAGTAGCCAAGTATTACTTTTCCTAACACTCTAGTTTATGTTAAATCCCAAACGTAAATTGGGGGTGTTATAATTGGTATGTTTTTAAGAATTTTTGGAATATTTTAAAAGTTGATGTGTGCGCTACAATTTTTTTTTCATCCATGGAAAACTGCTCAAGGAGATTAATCACACGCACACCACCTTATTCCAAAAATTGGGAATCCAAATATGGTTCACCACTCCAAGCCTATTAGCCTCTCGAATGTGTACAAATTTATTTAAAAACTTCTTGCTAACAGACTCAAAGTTTTTATCCCAAATCTGATCTCTTCACACCAAACAACCATTGTTCCTAGTAGAATATTCCAAGATAATACGATGGCTCAAGAAGTCTTCCACCACTTGAAAAGGAAGAAAGGGAAAAATGGGGAAATGACCATCAATATTGATATGGAGAAGGCTTTTGATTACATGGAATGATATTTTATTCTCAAAATCTTTGGTTGTCTAGGATTTCACCCCACCTAGATTAATTGGATAAAGGAATATATTTCCACTGTTAACTTCTCCATCATAATTAATGGAAATCCAAAAGAATTTTTCACTCCCTTTAGAGGTCTTAGACAAGGTGACCCACTGTCCCTTTTTCTATTTATCATGGGTTCTTAAGTCCTCTCTAGGCTAATTACTAAGGAAGAAAGGAAGAATACCCTTAGTGCTACTAGAACTAGAAACAATGACCCAATCCTCACTCATTTACTGTTTGTTGATGATCTCATCTTGTTTGGTAAAGCCACGGTCTAGAATGCACAGACCTTCCATAGTTGTATTGAAAAATATTCAAACTGGTCTGGTGTAATAACCCTTCATTTTAAAAAATCTTCCTTAGGTTAAATATTTATTTAGAGGCCATTTTAGTATTTTATGGGATTTGTTTAGACACATATGGTGTATAGGTACTAAAATCCAAGTAGGGATATATAAGCTATTGGATGAAAATTATGAATTATGATCAAATTTTGGAAATTAGAACAAGGTAACAATTAGAGAATCTAAATTTGGACTTAGGATTTTTGAAAATTCAAAGGGACATTTTAGAAAAATTGAAATTACAAAAATCAACCACTTGGTGTGCCTGGATTGGTACTCTCAGGCTAATTCGTCAAGTTGTAGTATATTAATCATAACTTTCTCATATAAACTCTGAATTAGGCGATTCAAAATCCTATAGAACCCTAAAAGTATGATATAAAACTTTCAAGTTTTGAGTTTATAAAGAAATAGACTGGATCAAGGACCTATTTGGGCTGGAAGTGGACGAACCTGAAATGGACAAAAATTGGAGTCCGAAAATGAAAAGTGACACCGCCTTACTATTATGACCTAAATCTGATTGGTTCTCTTCATTTTTATCATCTTGACAAGTGTATTGGGGGGGGGGGGGTAAGTAGTCGAGTGTTACATACTCTAACTCTTCAATTTACGTTAAAACCCTAAGCGTAGATTAAGGACGTCATAGAGTGGTATCAGAGCTATTACGTCTCTAGGTAAATCCACATTGTCCTAGGAAAAAGATCACATGGTATTAGAATAGGATTGAATTTTTATAAGAATAGAATGAACATAATATGGGAGAATGATATGGATTCTAGAAGTTTTGAGTTACTAAGGTAAAAGTGACTCATGGTGGAATTTGGTATGTTTCAGGGAGATAAGATGACAAGGGGTTGTCCTTCTTCGAGACAAGTAGAGACAGAACTTAGAGTCCTCCTCTGGTTACTCCTCTAAGGATGGAGGAGCAGGTGGTACAAAACTCTCATTTGGAAAAGGGGTAGGTGGTACAAAACCCTCCTTTGGAAGGGGGGCAGGCGGTGCAAAACCTTCCTTTGGAATGGAGCAAGCGATAGCCGAACCTATTCAACAGATGATGAAAGTAGTGAGAAACCAAATGGAGCAAAGTCGTTGTCGTCAACATGATGAAAGTAGAGGAGAAACTCAAGGGTGCCCGTATGAAAGATTTCTGGTTTATCGATATCCACATTTTTTGGGATTTGGGGGAGCTCTGAAGACTAATAAATGGATTATAGATTTAGAGCATACTTTTGAAATTAGTGGTTGTACTGAAGTGCAGAAGGTTCAATATGTGGGACATCTACTACAAGGAGTAGCTGGCTTATGGTGGGATACAAAGAGTAAGTTGTTGAAGTTAGAGTTGGGAGAGAATGTGGTGCCTACTTGGGAAAGATTTAAGAAAGAGTTTGATGACCGATTCTTCCTAGAGTCGGTGAAGCGGCAGAAAGCCCAGGAATTTGCTACGTTGGTGCAAGATAGCATGACGGTGGAACAATATGTAGCACAATTTATGGAACTGGCAAGGTTTGCCTCACACTTAGTAGCTATTGAGAATATGAGGGCGCATGAATTTTAAGAGGGGTTACAACCATGTATTCATGTTCAAATGGTGTGTCTACGATAGAGAATTTTCAAGAGTTAGTGAATGTAGCGCTTTCGCTGAAGCAGAACAAAGGAGTCTAGAGTTGCTGGGAAAAGGAGATTCTCATTTTCTACTGGAAGGGACATTGGGAAGATGAGAAGTTTTCGCCTTACAAATGGAGGAAAAGGAACGATAGCCAATGCAAATGTACCAGTTCTATTTCCCTTGTGTGCGAAGTGTGGACGTCGGCACTAGGGAGACTGTCGAATAAATACTAGAGTTTGTTACAAGTGTGGTCAGCCTGGACACTTGATTAGAGATTGTCCTCAAAATGTCCCTAGAGGAGCGGGACCATCAGCAGGATAAGCAATAGCCCCCGCAAAGGTCAAAATTTATGCGATCACACCTGGAGACGTGGATGTGGAGACTGACGAGGCAATCAATGCCGTTATTATAACTGGTAATTTCTATTTCCCTTCTCTTGATTGACTAATGTGTGAATTCTCTTGAATATGAAAATAATAGTAGGATCATTTTTTCTAGGTAAGGTTAAACTGAGGAAATATGTGGCTTATGCTTTTTTTGACTCTGGTGCAATGAAATCTTTTATTTCATGAGTGTGTCTAGAGGATCGAATTAGAAGTGGAACCTTTAGTGCAAAAATTTTTGGTGGCTATACCCGATGGTAAAGTAATTGGATGTGATCGAATTGTAAAAGACTGTCCTATAGAAGTTGCGGGTTTACAACTAATTGCTAATATGATCTTATTCCATTTGATGGAATTCGACTTAATCTTAGGTATGGATTGGTTAGCTAAGTATCATGCTTATATTGATTGTTGAAAGAAAGAGATAGCCTTTGAGATGCCATTGAAGGAAAGACTTTGTTATAGGTGGAAGTAGTTAACCCTATTTCCTCTATAGCCACTGCCAAACAGATAGAGAAAAGTATTAGAGAAGGAGCAAAGGTATGTTTGGAAACGATGCTAAATTCTCTAGAAGAAGTTAATGGTGCTAAGGGGATTTCGGTTGTGGAAGATTTTCCTTAAGTCTTTTCAGATGATTTACCAGGGTTACCCCCTGACTGAGAAACAGAATTTACTATTGAATTAGAACCAGCTATGACTCCAGTTCATAAAGCAGCATATAAGATGGAACCCGTAGAATTAAAGGAGTTGAAGATGCAGATTGAAGAACTCTTGAAGAAAGGATTTATCCGACCGAGTTCATCTCCATGGGGAGCACCAGTGTTGTTTGTTAAAAAGAAGGACAGGAAGATGAGAATATGTATAGATTATCGAGGTTTGAATAAGTCACAATTAAATATAAATACCCATTACCTCGGATAGATGATCTATTAGATCAGTTAAGAGGAGCTTTGGTATTTTCTAAAATAGATCTTGGATCTGGGTATCATCAACTAAAGATCATAAAGCAATATGTACCTAAGACGGCTTTTCGAACTCGATATGGGCATTTCGAGTTTTTGGTAATGCCGTTTGGGTTGACAAATGCACCAGCAGTATTCATGGATTTAATGAATCAGATATTTACACCATACTTAGATAATTTTGTGGTGGTCTTCATTGACGATATTTTGATCTATTCCTGAACTGATGAAGAACATAAGGAGCATTTAAGAATTATATTGGAGACCTTGCTAAAGCATCAACTTTATGCCAAACTCAATAAGTATGAGTTCTAGCTATGAGAAGTTAAATTTTTGGGTCATGCAATTTCAAGTAATAGAGTTTCGGTGGGCCTAGCTAAAATAGAAGAAGTGATGGACTGGAAACGACCCACAAATGCCCATGAAGTGCATAGTTTTTTGGGGTTAGCTGGATATTACAAGAGATTTGTAGAAAGATTTTCTAAACTTTCCTCGCCTTTGATGGCATTGACAAGAAAGAATGTTAAGAATGTGTGGAGTGAACAATGTGATAGGAGTTTTCAAGAACTCAAAAAGGAGATTGACTACAATGCCAATTTTAGCTATACCGGAACCTCATAAGCCATATGTGATATATAATAATACCTCAAAAATGGGTCTAGGGTGTATATTAATACAAAAAAGAAGAATAGTTGCATACGCATCTCGACAACTTAAGAATCATGAGCAAAATTATCCTATCCATGATTTAGAATTAACAGCTGTTGTGTTTGCCTTGAATATTTGGAGGCACTATTTATATGGAGAAAAGTGTGAAATATACCTATACCATAAGAGCCTCAAGTATCTCTATTCAGTCAGAAAATCTTGAATATGAGGCAAAGAAGATGGATAGAAACCATAAGTGACTTTCAGTGTGAAATTAAATACCACCCTAGCAAGGCTAATGTGGTAGTCGATGCTTTAAGCAGAAAAACCCAAGTAGAAGAATTATCAGTACTAGTTGTGATGCGAGAATTTCTTGTAAACAAGTTGCTAAAAGAAATCAAGTTGATGGTAGTTCAAGAAATTATCCCCCTGACAGATGAAGAAATTAAAGAGGGACAACGAAGGGACGATAAGTTGGAAAAGTTAAGACAGAAGTTAGTGGAAGGAAAATAGTCCCCACATTATCGAATCTCGGGTAATGGAATATTGTGTTATGGAAACATAAAAGTGATTCCCCATGATCCAGAGTTGAAAGAAAGATTGTTAAGAGAAGCTCACTGTACACCATATACTACTCATCCCGGAAGTACTAAAATGTATTAGGATTTAAAGGAAAAGTTTTGGTGGGAAAGAATTAAGAAGGAAGTTGCAGCTTTCATAGCAAAATGTCCAGTGTGTCAATTAGTAAAAGCAAAACATCAAAGGTCAGCTGGAAAATTACAACCATTACCGATTCCTGAATGGAAATGGGAAGACATATCTTTGGATTTTGTAGTTGGGTTACCAAGAACATCGGCAAGGAAGAATTCAACCTGGGTAATAGTTGATCGATTAACAAAGAGTGCTCACTTTCTACCTATTTCAAAAACGGATTCAATGGAGAAGTTGGCACGAATTTATGTGAAATAAGTAATTCATCCACACGGAATTCCTAAGACAATAGTGTCTATGACGCACCCAACTCCCACTTACGAAAACGAGGGAATCGAGGTGTCGGAATGATGACAACTTGGTTCACACACCCCAACATCCAGTGATAAGCGTGTGTACACATAAGATTATGAAAAATAAAAGAAGTAGCGGATAATTCAAGTCGATATCTAAGTACTAGAATTTTTAAAATATTACAAATCAGTTTTACATGAATTCTCCAACAGGAGATTTAATAGTCGTCTCATCTTTAAAACATAAAAATACATAACTATCATTAGTGGGAAAACATTTCCCAAGTTAAAATCAACAACACCAGATCATTCTGTTGGTGGAGCCACCTCCTCGGGTTCAGTCTCATTATCCGCATCAAAATCTATGATACCAAAAATAGTACCGCATGTATATAAAATCCAAACAAATCACAAGATAAAAATACATTTAGGCAACAACAAAATGCATAAAATACATGAGACTCAAAATCAGTTTTTTTTTTCCAAGAGGAAATAGTTTTCACGCACGCCAAAATTCTCATTTGGCCCAAAATAAAATCAATTGAAAAATAACTACCATTTTCTCAAAAAATGGTACATATAACTTCATTTATCAAAACTCGTCATTTTTCCAAAAAGTAGCCCACAAAACCAATTGACACTTTAGGCGAGAATTGCAGACAGGTTTCCACCACTATTCCTGCTTACCACCATCCCTACAGTTCCTCATTCAAAACTGTTCAACCAAATTATTTCAACATACCAAAAATCAAGTCACACATGACAAACCTAGTTTTCAAAAACACACATGATCATGAGACTATGACATGACTTCTATATGACTTATGCTTAACTTACACTTAATTGGCGCACCCCTTTTAAAACTTACATATTTTCATAAAGAACTTTCATGAAAACGGTATACAACTTTTCATAACATGTATAATCTCTTTTTTGAAATTATTATTTATTCAAATATCAAAATTAACTTAGAAATGATCATGTCTTAAAAGAGCTTAGGCTGAATATCTCATGAATCTCAACCCAAATTTTAATTCATTCTTTTTACATCTTTTTATTAATTCCAAAAATCCTTAGAAAATAATTATTCACTATCTACCATCAAGAACTTACACATCTTCAAAATTCTTTAGTCTTATAACTTATTCCTTATCTTATTTTCTTATTAAGAATATAAACTTAAATTAATATTTTACTTTTACATCACCTAAAGACTTAAATCACTATTTTATCCATACTCATGAGAAAATTCTTTTAAAACATTTATTTATTTATTCTCTAACCTCCATAACTGAATTATATCAACCTTCAAAGATAACACTTTATCATTCCAACACACACATATTAACTTAGTCCTTAACTGAAATCATCAAGCTCTATTAATATAGTTTATTTCTCCTTTCATCATCACATTTCATCATACATATTTTCAGTTAAAACCTAGATTACCACCTTACAAAACATAAAAACATAGTTGATTCATTTAACCAGCATACCATATAAACAAATAGAAAGACCAATCACATAATTATGCCAAGAATACTAGATATAGTTCAAGGGAGGATTTACAATAATAGTATCATTAGCATCATGCTTCTTCATAAAAGACTTTTTTGCTTTTCATGAAAATAAACGTTCATGTTTTTTTATTCTTGTTGACACGTATTCAAAACTTATTATGAACTTGGAACTTTTTAGAAAACGCTTCATGTGTTTTCTTATTCTTCATAATTGTATGTGTCATTCTTCTTATTCATATATTTCATTTAGGCTAGCATTTCTTATCATACTTGTCATATTGGATACATCACGACTCTCCTATGCACCGTGTGTTCCTTGCTAATTACTGCATCACACTAAGGTGAATACGTCATAATCATAATTATAATCATAATCATTACGACAGGTCATTACACTTTTGCCATTCTTAGCACCCAGCAGCGTTAGGTACGATCATGCTCCGCGAACCTTTAAAAAGGAACCATTTGTAGCCCGTGGACTATTTTTCGTTGACCCAGAAGTTACCATTCTATTCTTAAGCTCTTCAGAGTAGCCAGAGGAGTTCTACTGGGACAATAACCCGTCCTAGCTTTTGGGGTTCTTATAAAATATTTTTTATCTTATTTTCTTCTGATAAACATAATGACCCAAAGGACATGAAACTCATCACTTCAATGAGCATGCATGTAATATGTGACTTTCATGCAAAACATGTAATTTATGAAACATATGAGGCTTGCATTTTGAAAACTTGTTTTGATCATGTAACACTATGCAAACTTAGTCATATTTCAAGAACATCATATTCATTCAACCCAAAATAGTAACAACCAAAATGTCTCTATTCCATACAATTATAGCCGAATTACTCAAAGGGTTTCCAAATTTAGTATCTCCTTTTTTGTTCTATCAATTCAAACATACCTCTAAGAAAAAAAAATCAATTATCAAACTATTAAAGGGCTTAGCTATACCTTAGGAATTCCTTAGATCTATTACTCACTTGTTAACTTTCAAAACAAGAACTAAGTTTTCACCTATAGCCTTTAACTCTTAAATCACTCAAAGTACCAAATCAATGTCATATCTTTATTCTAGAGATGAATACTTAGATTACTTCCTTTTAAACTCCTTAGGGCCAAATTACATCCACCCTTAAAGATAACACTTCAACATCTATCTCATAGAAAATAATTAAATCCACCATCCAACCAAAACTCATGCCTTATTAATGTAAAATATTTTAAATCTCAAAGTTTATTTAGAAAATACTTACAATACGTTCGCTGAAAAAAATCCCTAAAGATAGTGAAAATGCCGAACAACATTTCCACGCTTCCACCCACGAACTCGCCACTAGAATCGCACCCAACGCGCCAACATTATTAAAACATAAAACATCATAAAAAATAAATATTATTATCGAAAATAATTAAAACATTTAACGTAACTAAAACAACACATATATAACAACTCAAATAACAACAAATAATATTTCGAACAAGATAATTTAAACACTTATATGTAAATGCCTAAAATAAAATGAAATTATTAATTAACTAAACTACACACTGGAACATAAATAAAATAAAACAACATAAATAAATTAAAAGCAAAAAATAATTAATTAAATATTAAAATAAGTAAAAAGCTTACCGAAAGATATCCCAAGCGGTAAAATACGGCGAATGAAACGGAGATTGAAAGACTATTAAAAACTCATTTGAAATTTTCGGATTACTAGGGTTTGAAAAGGACAAAAACTTTGAGTCTGAGTTGTGGGAAAAATAGAGCTCAAAATTTACTCAAAAGGAAGCTAAAACATGGCATAGATAGAGGTTTCGCTATGGGATTTTCAGCAAGGGTCGATGGCCATTTATAGGCTAAAAAGCTTGTGTTTTGGATGCACAAAAATCACGTGACACACCAAAATAAAGTAGAGCTGCCATGGAAGAGATTCCTCACCTTTTTCAGATGAAAAATAGAGGAAGAAAACAATGGGTATCTCACTATTTTAGGACGGTTTCGCACACGTGAAGCACTGATCTTGGATGAACTCAGAGGGGGAATATTCATTTATGTACTGGGTATTTAGTAAAGCAAAGCGTGGATGAATTTGAGATAGAAAAAGCCGCAAGATTTGAACTTTATCATGGGTAAACAACGACGAATAGAGGATGGACAAGAAGAAGAAACGGGAAAATGAACAACCCAACGCACGTGTGAAGGAGAAGAAGGGGGGTTTGGACTCAATAAGTCCCTTAGCCAACAACAACGTTTAAGTTAGAAGGGAGGACTAATTCCAATCAGCCATGGGTCGAGCCAGCTTGCAAACGGGCTTGGGCTTGGGCTTGGGCTTGGGGCATTAATCTAAAACAAACTTAATCCACCATAAAAACAAACATATATACATATAAAAAAAGCTCATCTGAAATTGTTTCAAAATAAAATAAATAAAACAAATTAAATTAAATACTCACATAATAAAAAAATAAAATATTTAATCAAAGCATTAAAATAAAAACATCACATTTAAAATAACAAGAAAAACAACGTAACTCAATTCTTGAACATATAAAACAATGTAAAACTAATATTAGCAAATATTAGTTCCAATAACCCAATTATTTAAAATAACAGAACCAATAAAAAGAATAACATGAAACAAATCACCGATTCGAAAAGGACCTAAACTCGAAAATATGAAAAAAAAAATACATACAACGGAATAAAGTAAAACAACCAAATAATAATCCAAATAGAAGCACTCTACAAAAGGTTAAACTCAAAATTAATAAACTGAAATAAAGGCACCAAAATCCAAAAATCCTAATAAAACAAAATGTTCGATAGATAAAATAAAACACAACAAATTAAAGTATAACAAACTAAAACAATTAAACCAATATAATAATAATAATAATAATTCAATAAAACAACGAGCCAGAATAACTACTAGTAAAATAAACCACCAATAAAAATAATAATAATAAAAATAATACGTAGGGTATATAAAACTTGGGATCTCACAGTGTCAGATCAATATTCTAGGTTCACATATCGATTTTGGCAAAATATACAAAAGATGATGGCCACAAATCTGAATTTTAGCAGTGCATATCATCCGCAAACGGATAGACAAACAGAAAGGACTATCTAGATTTTAGAAGATATGTTAGGAGCTTGTGTCTTAGATTTTGGTGGTGATTGGGAAAGTCTTTTACCATTAATTGAATTTGCTTATAATAATAGTTTTCAAGCTATCATTCAGATGGCGCCTTATGAAGCATTGTATGGAGGGAAATACAAATTCCCCATATATTGAGATGAAGTTGATGAAAGCAGTATTTTGGGACCTGAATTCTTGTAAGAAGTCAAGGAACAGGTGGAAAGGATTAGAGATAGAATGAAGATATCGTAAAACAGACAAAAAAGCTATGTAGATAATCGTATAAGGGTTTTAAATTTTATGGTCGGCGACTGGGTATACCTAGAAGTCTTGCCCAAGAAAGGAGTAGTACGTTTTGGAAAAAAAGGAAAAGTTAAGTCCTCGCTACACTGGATCTTATGAGATTCTAGAGAAAGTAGGGCCAGTAGCATATGGTCTAGCTTTATCTACTGAATTGCAAGGAGTTCATGATGTTTTCCACTTGTCTTCTGTAAAGAAAAGTCTAGGAGAAAGACTAGCGGCAATAATGGATTCAGGTCATATCAATCTACACCCCAATTTGACGTATGAAGATTGGCCTATAAGGATTGAAGATTAGAAGGAATAAACGTTGCAAAATCGTGTTATTTCGTTAGTTAAGGTACTTTCGAATAATCCCGCTTTCCAATAATTTACTTGGGAACGTGAGAATATGATAAGGGCTAAATACCCTCATTTGTTTGAAAATTGATTGTGATTGATTGTATTCTAATTTGATTATGTATATATGTGGTGTGACTTTCATGAATTTAATATTTATTTCTTGTATGATATGATTGTTAAAATTCATTAATCGGTCTTATGCAGAAAACGGTTCGTACTAAGAAAACTACGAGAATGTCTGTAACCCCCGTAAAACAACTAAAAGAAAGATCAGAGAGATTAAGAGAAAGAATACATAGAGAGGGAGAAATTCAGATAAAAGAAGAAAGACTAAAGAGATTAGAAAAGAATGAATGGAATAGAACACACATAATGGATATAGATGATAAAGGGAATCCAGTATTCAGAAAAGTTATACATGGAAAAAAAAAAGACAACCGGCTAGGAGGGAATTGCTGAAAGAGAATTTTTACGAAGAATATATAAAGGAAAATTAGTTGCAGTTGAGTTTTCAGATGATTCTAAAGAGCGTAGGCATCAGAATGTGGAAGGACCAGTTATAATAGAAACTGAAGAAGAAATATGCTTAAACTACAAGAAATGAGTGTCAACATGTACTATGACCCAGATTTATACACAATTTTTTATTTTTCACAAGACTCATTGTCCCTAGAAGAAAGAGTACCTACATTTCAAAAGAGTCAACTGCTACCAGTAACCAAGGTACAAGTCTTTTATATTGAGTTCTTTAAAATTTCGACTTATCGATTTCGAGAACGAAATCTTTATTTTAAGGGGGGAGGATGTAATAACCTTCCTTTTAAAAAGTCTTCCTTAGGTTAAATATTTATTTAGAGGTCATTCTAGTATTTTATGGGATTTTTTTTAGAAACATACGGTGTTTAGATATTAAAATCCAAATAGGGATATTTAAGCTATTGGATGAAAATTATGAATTATGATCAAATTTTGGAAATTAGAACAAGGTAACAATTAGAGAATTTAAATTTGGACTTAGAAAGAGATGATTTTCGAAAATTCAAATGGATATTTTAGAAAATCATCTCTTTATGACAGGGACGGCGATACGTAATACCTAGATGACTGACGAGTTATATGTTTGGCCAAACTGACACGTCATGTTAAAAGAACCCAGCGGAGATGGCGATATGCAACGCTCGTCGACGTTAAATAATAAGCAAGACCTACAAGATTAAGAAAGTAAATAAATGAAAATAAAAGTGTAAATATATATGGTGGGTCTATGAAAAGTATAAGTCGATATAAGAAGTAAAAATGTGAGTCATGCATGTGTCCCATTATGCATTTCATAAGTTACATGTTATGTATGTTAATATTCTATTTTGTCTATACTTTATTAAGTTAGTTGTGTGCTTACTGAGATTTCTAAGGAAATCTCACTCTTGGGTGTTTCCATATTTTTTTTGGCTTATGAATTATTATTGTAGGAATTGATGATGGGAAAGGGCAAGGCCCCTATGTTTCTAAAGGCCTAGAGGAGCCTTGAGAGGCCCTCTGTCTTATCACTTTTTGACTATTTTGACACTCCCATTGATGATATTTATGATCGCTTGATGGGGGTTTAAAGACATGGAACGTCCGCATTTTCAGAGGAGCAGCGACGTACTAGGTGTTGTCTAACGTTAGGTTTAGATGGCTCGTAGTCCATATGTAGAGTCTACATGACACCAAGATGGCTCTAAAGTTGTATTTAGATAAACTATGTATGTATATGACAAATACAACTAACTGGGTTATGTATATTGGTACAATATTATGTTATTATGAATGTGATGATGTGGATATTATGGTTATATTTTACATGTAATCATTAGTTACTCCGTGAACATTTTTATTTACACATTCTACCGCTGCGATTTTCATTGCACTTGATAGTAAGTTTAGGTGCATGCATTGGACTTTTGAAATGTATGGGGGGTAAGTAGCCGAGTGTTACCAACCCTGACTCTTCAATTTACATTAAAATCCCAAACGTAAATTGAGGATGTCACATCTGGTCAAAAAGTGCATACTGGAAAGTCATCCATTCAATTCAGCCACAATACAACTCTCCAGGACAGAAGAGAAATAAAATAATCACTACAATTAATGCTATTAAGACTATCAGGCTTTTTGAGGAACTTCTGGATCATCATGACCCTTGCGTTCCAGCTTCCAATATACTAAGTCAAGAATAAAATACCCTGGAACCTTTATCCATTCCTAGATCTAAAAAATTGTTCTTTCAAGAGGTATAGGAAAAAATCAATCAAAAGCTTGAAGGGTGGAAGGTAGAACTGCTTTCACAAGTAGGTAAAACTACTTTGATCAGAGCAGTTGCTAGTACCATCCCTTCTTATCTAATGTCTACCATGTGGATCCCTCAAAACACTTCTAAAAACATTGACAAGTCTTTCAAGATATCCTGATGGGGTTTCAAAGTGAATAAAACTCATAATTTGACTCCAAAATCTTGGCGGACTATTTGCCAACCCAAGTCTATTGGAGGTCTGGGAGTTAGACTAACAACAACTCCAAAAGAGCTCTTGTTTGCAAGTTAAGTTGGCAAATGATTAATGGTAGCACCTCAAATTGGAAAATTCTACTTGTGAATAAATATCTCAAGAATAACTCTTTCCTTGACACCTCTCCAAAAGTAATTGATTCTTGGTTGTGGAAAGGGATCTTATAACAAAGGGATTTCCTTAGGAGAAGTTTTTGTCATTAGATTAATAATGGTATCAAAACAAAAGTGTAGATTGATCCATGGATCCCCAATCTCGATTCTTTTACTACCACCCCTCAAAATGAGACCATTTTCAATGACCCCACTCTTAAAGTCTCTAAACTCGCATTAGAGGAACCTAAAAGGTGGAATGACATGCTTCTCCATACTCTCTTCAATCAAAACACTATGAATGAGATTACAAAGATCCCCACAGCTCAATTTAATTTTCATTTTAAAGAGGATAGAATATTATGGACCAATTACACTTCAGGAAATTTTTTTGTGAAATCTACTCATACGGCCCTTAACATAACCACAGAAAGCAACTGGTCAAATATCAGTTCTAAAACCTAAAAGAATGTGTGCAAGATTAAGATTCAAGATAGGCTGAAAATGCTCACCTGGAAAATCTTGAATAATATTCTCCCAACAAGAGCTTTGGTTAAAAAATTCATTCCCTTAATAGATGATCAATCTTGCTACCCCTGTGTGAATCTGAGGAAGAAACACTTAACCATTTATTCTTAAGATGCCGTATCTCTAGGATTTTATGGAGACAAGCACCTTGGCCACTTGATATTTCCTTATATGCAAATAAAGGCATTTGTAAACTGGATTGAGTGCATTGTTAATTCCCCCCAAAAACATCGGTATTCCAAGTCAAGATAATCACAACTTCCAATTATTTGCTATAATCTTAATGGACGATATCTGGTTTCTTCAAAACAAAGTTGTTCATGAGTTATGTATTCCTAGAATTAAGAACTTTGTGACAGGAATCATTAAGAAACTCAAAGATCATTGTAATGCATGGGGCAATAAAAAACTTTGTAACCATGTGTATGAAAAAGGTTATTCCAGTAGGTCATTATATTTTAACATTTGATGTGGCAATTAGGGATGCTGGAAGTACTACTATGCTAGTGTGCAAATCACTAGATGATGAGTTGGGTTTTGTTAAAACCAACTTTATCAAGTCAAAAAATGCTAACCAAGGAGAAGCTACAATAGTACTTCTCTTGTCTTGCTTGTGACTAAGTTCTTCTTGTGATAAAACCAGCTTTATCAAGTCAAAGAATGCCAATCAAGACAAGAGCTTGTCTTGCTTGTGACTAAGTTTTGAGGGGGTTGATGAGTCTCGTGGACTCCACGCCCTTTTTTAATTGGCACTGTGACCAAGAGCTTGTCTTGTTGGTGACTAACTTGTTAAGGGGGTTTTGTGTCCACCACGTCCTTTTTCAATATCCACCGTGACCAAGAGTTTATCTTGCTAGTGACTAACTTTTTGAGAGGGTTATGGGGTCTTGTGGCCTCAATGCCCTTCTTCAATTTGCACCGCGACCAAGATCTTGTTCTTGTTGGTGACTAACTGTGACAACCCGAAATTTTCATTATATATTGTATATAGGGGTAATTTTGGTATTTTAATTTCTTTACAAAGAATTGGGTTGGACTTGGGCTTAAACCTTGAAGGTGTGGCATGTGAATGGGCTTAAAGAACAGTGGGAAGGCCCAAAGGCCCACTAAGAGGTGGCTTGGCCGACCACCCTAGGGCCATACAATGTTTAGGACTTGGTCAAATGGTAGGGACACTTGGCACACTTAGAAGAGTCTTCTTTAGTCTTCAAAGACTGGTAGGTTATGAGAGAAAGAACTTGTGAATGGAAGGTTTAACTAGTTGATTTTTGGGAAAAGATTGTGATTGAGACCAGTGGGGATTGTGATCTTGGGGAGACTTGGGAAGAAGTTGACTAATGAGTGAGTGAGTTGTCTGTCAAGAGATGGCATCATTGGAAAGAGGAAATGGTGGTTGGAAGCAAAAGAAGTTTTGGATAATGTAAGGAGAGGTGAAAGCCGACTCTTCCCCTTTTGTTTCTCCATGTGCTACCCAATCTAGGTGAATGACTTATGAGGATCTTGTAAGAGTAAGTGACTAGTGATATGTAGAGTGACTAATGATATGTAGAGTGACTTGTGAGTGAAAGTGGGATTGAGTAAAAAGAGGAGATGACTCACCTTGAGGGAGAAGCTTCAACTAGGGTGGTTGAGTGTGGGATCCGATGGCCTTAACCCCCTTTCTTTCTTGGTACTTTCACATCATGAGAAGGAGATCTACTCAAGTAAGATAGGCATAATTGGATCCCAGTTGATAGGGATATCTTTTGGGATTGGCTAGGAGCTACTTACTTTTGGTTTCCTTCCCATGAGCTTCAGCAATGCCACTTTGGTGCTAGCCGACTATGCCAAAGCCCATACCTTATCATTGCTTCTTCCATCAATCAACTTTACTTGTCCATATTGTGTCTTTCAATCCTTGGAAGAGTGGAGTGGCCTAGGACCCTAGAGAGAGCACCTCATGGCCGAACACGGCTTGGCTATTTCACCACATGTTTGTTTTCCTCCCACTCTCAAAACTCTCAGCCACATCTCTCTCTCAACTCCCTCTACTTTCTTTTGTGTTTTCTCTCCACCCAAAGAACACTCATCCTAAGCTAAACTTGAGTTTTAATCAAGGTTTCCTTGAGTGGAAGCATCACTTGGAAAGGTAAGCAAGTCTTTAAGCCCCTTTCTCTTTCCATCCATAGATTCTTAGGTTTTTCTTCCTACACATGAAACCTTACGTTTCTTTTATTTTCTCATGCCTCCATGCTTTTGGTTTTAGATTTAATCTTGCTATTTTCATATTCTTTTTTTTTTTTCAGATTTATCATTTCATTACACTTGGATTTTTGTAAGTACATCTTTAACCTAACCCTAGCATTCATTGTATATGTGTAAAGTAAATGGATTGTTGTGATGGTTGTTGAATGCTTGGTGTTGCTAGGTTGGTTATTTGAAGAGTTTCCTTATGCATCTATACAATATTCCATACTTGGTTAAGATAGTATTTTAGGCTTGTAATTTGTAATGTGTTGGTGGTTGTAGCTATCTTTGTTGGGAAGGAAATATAAAGAATATGTTGTGTTTAGTGGCTAATGCATGTGAGATCATGATAAGGTTTTTGGATGTTGAAAACTTGCCTAGAGATCATGTATATGTTTCGGTCATGAAGGGTTTTGGCGTTAGAATTTTCAATACTTGACTATTCATTCATGTACTGACCTTCTATTGGATGCTTGAGAAATTTAGAGACATGAAACTAGGAGAACCTATTAGTACAAATCTTAAAGAAAGTCAAGTTTTATGTAAGTCATTATGGGTAAGTACATGTGCATGAATCTAGTCACGAGTCTCATATGCATGACATATGTATGATTTTGGTATTCATTATATGTATGATTGTGATACTTTCGTTAGGATATCTGTATACTTACTGAGATTTGTCGAAATCTAATCCCTTTAATTTTTCAACTATCGTTCCTCTTTGGAGCGATAGAAGTGGTTGTAGGGGTGATGGTCTCGATGAGTCTGACTCCCCGAGAGACTCTCCGGACCCCTAAGGGTCTGATGGTTTCCTCTCCTTTTGACGCTGTGACCCCCACTTTGTATGACCGCCTTATATCAAATATGCGGAGGAGTGTGCTCATTC
The DNA here is from genome assembly GCA_036898215.1 of Platycarya strobilacea. NCBI lineage: Eukaryota > Viridiplantae > Streptophyta > Magnoliopsida > Fagales > Juglandaceae > Platycarya > Platycarya strobilacea. The sequence continues at coordinate 29,613,167 of CM072548.1, read as the reverse complement.
AGGTTGCCGACCACCACTGCGTTGGATGCTACCTCACCTTATAGACTAATAGGTCCTTGTAGACTGATGTGTCCTTGTACTTGGATCGCGTCTACACCTCAGTGGCAAGAACGGGTTCCAGCGTGGAGGTTCTCGTTGTTTTGAGAAAGTTTGTGTTGAATCCAAGGTTTCAAATTTCATATCTACGTGTAGATTTTGATGATAACAAATAAATTCAAGTTATAAGTTCAAATTATTTACGTAATGGAGCAAAGTGCACATCAAGTATAAAAGAACAAGTCTACAAATGAAGTTCATAGATTATTTTTGTACATCTCTTGATAAAATTTGAAATTGGATTAAGGCTCCAAATTACTCTTTTTTTTCTCATAAAACATCAAATTACTTTTTTAACATATGCAAGACATCTTTAAATGTCTTAGTTTTGAAAATTATGTTTTTCACATGTGCATAACATCATTAAATTATATAATTTCGAAAATTATATTTTTTTATATAAAAATTTGAATTTGTAAGTTGATTGATTATCATATTTGACATGTGCATATTTTGTTTGAAAGTCTTGAAGAGTAGTTTTGTGTTTTTTTGATAAATACAAAAGGTAGATGATTTTATTTGAAAATCTTAAAGGGTGGTTGTGTGTTTTTCTGACATATGTAAAAAGAAGATGATTTGGTTTGAAAAATAAATCATACTCATTTTGTCATATATGAAAAGCAAAAAATTAGGTTTAATTTTTTTGAAAAATGAATGAAGTTGTCTTTGACAAATGCAAAAAGGAAATGCTTTTATTTAAATTTTTTTAAAAGTGAATAATGCTCTTATTTGACATGTGAATCTTTTCAAATTTGAAATTGAAGACTCATTTGCTTATAAATAGCTCACTTGAGTTTTGCAAAAATCACAACAAAAGTTTACACATCCATTGATAAATTTTGTATCATTCTTTTAATACTCTCATTCTCTTTTTTCTAAAATTTTGAGCCTTAATTCTTATTCTTTTTAAGAGAAATATAAGTTGCGCTATATTGTTTCTATCTCACTCATTGAGAAGTGTACTTTGATAGTTTACCCACTATCAACTCTTGTATCAATAAGAGGGTGCATATAACTCTTATGTGTGTAGAAGGTATTCTACATAGGGAATAGTTGAATCAGCAAGTGTGAGGTGATTGGAAGTGTAGAGGATGTTCTAACGGATTCTTTGGAGGTGCTGCTCAAAGGTGTAATAGGTTTCTATCTCCACTTAAAGGAGATTGAATAGTAAATTTGGGATCCTTAAGGGATAGCTTGAGGCGAGGACGTAGGCAGTTGGGCTGCACCCGTAAAAATACTGAGTTTGCTTCTTCTCACCCTACTCTTTACATTTCTTACTACTTTATATTCTTTTTATATTTTATATTGTATATTTGATTTATAAATGTTAGTTTTTATAATATAATTCAATTCACCCCCCTCTTATATTAGTCATTTGGGCAACAGTTTGACATGTGTAGAAGTCGATACATTTGGTGATGTATATATATATATGTAGTTTATTTTGGGAATTTACTTTTAGTTATTCCATGTGACTTGTGGAAAATTTTATGTTCCTTGTCTAGAGTTTCTCTACTTGACATTTTTCCGTTGTGAAATTTCTTAAACACTGCTTTTAAGTTAGATGTATGCTTTTATTTATGTTATGAACGTGGGGTAAGTATCCTTGTGTTACTTATCCCCGATGTCTTGATTTACGTGCAATCTCAAACGTAAGCGGGGGTTTCAACAGTGGTGGTATCAGAGCATTACGTCTTTGGGTAAAACCACAAGTCCTAGGAAAAAAATCACATGGTATTCAGATAGGTTGTGATCTTTTAGAGATAGACTTAAACTTTTAGAATGGTTGGTTAAAGTTGATGTTTGCGTATTGTTGGAGCCTCAGGTGGTAAGATGTGGAGTTGCGAGCGACGGGGTAACTCATGTAAGGTTCTGTGCGTTTTAGGAAGATATTATGGCAAGCGGACGACAAAGCACCCGTACTCTGAGGGAATACTCTGAGACCTGTGGGCGACAGTAGAGAATACCCTAGTGGTTAATCCTCTTAGACAAGAAGAGAGAGTAGTTTTGAATGGCCCATTAGAAGGCGGACAGGCGATGGCAGAAGCTATCCACCACATGACGGAACTCGTGAGGAATCAAATGGAGGAAGGCAGATGTCATCAAAATACTGGGGGAGGAATGCAAGGATGCCCGTATGAGAGATTTCTGGTCTATCGATACCCGAGTTTCGTAGGAACGGAAAGAGCCCTAAAAGCAGACACATAGATTATGGACCTAGAAGGTGCAGTCGCCGGACACCTACTGCAAGGGGAAGCCGGAATGTGGTGGGACATAAAGAGGGAGCTGTTGAAACAAGCACTGGAAGAAAATGTGGTTCCCACTTGATAGCAATTTAAGGAGTTCGGTAATCACTTTTTCCCTGAATTGTTAAAGTAGCATAAGGCCTTGGAATTCACCATGTTAGAGCAAGGTAGTATGACAGTGGAGCAGTACGTGGCTCGGTTCTTGGAGCTGGCTAGGTTTGCCCCTCATTTGGTTGCTACCGAGAAAATACAGGCGCAGAAATTTCAAGAAAGACTACATCCGAGGATTCGCAATCAAGTGGCATGTCTGCGAATCGAAGAATTTTAGGAGCTGGTCAATGTAGCATCTATCGCTGAGGCAAAACAGAAAAGCCTGATTATGTAGACCTAGATGTACAAGAAAAAGGAATTTCCCTACTCTTCAGGGAAGGACGCAGGCAAGAAAAGGAATATTCACCTTGCAGATAAGGGGAAGGGCAAAGTGATCGATCAAGGAGCACAGGTTGCGCTGCCACCTTGTAGATGATGTGGATGACCACATAGAAGTGAATACAGAGTGGCGACAGGAGCAAGTTTTCGATGTGGTCAAGTAGGCCACATGATTCGAGACTGTCCCCAGATGGCCTCTGGTGGGGCTGCAGTGCCGAAGGAAATGTGAAGACCCCTATGAAAGCAAAGGTGTACACAATTACACCGGGAGAAGTTGATGTTGAAGCTAAGGCAGCTGTTAATGTTGACATCATCAGTGGTAAGATCAACTTAATGCAAAATATGGTGTATGCATTGTTTGAATCTGGAGTGACGAGATCTTTTATTTCGTATGATTGTGTATGGAAGTGTAAGTTAGATGTAGAGTCATTTGCCCAAAAGATTCTGGTATCGATCCCTGATGGAAAGGTTCTGGTAATCGGATAGTGAGGAATTGTCCATTAGAGGTTGCTGGGTTGAAGTTAACTACTAATTTGGTAGTTTTTCACCTGATGGGATTTAATTTAATTTTGGGCATGGATTGGTTATCTGAACATTACGCTAAGATTGACTGTCGAAAAAGGGAAATAGTGTTTGATGGGGGAAATAGTTAATTCTGTTTCCTCAATCGTGATGGTGAAAAGGATAGCAAAGGGTATAAAGGGGGGAGCGGAGATGTTTTTAGTGGTAACACTGAATTCTCTAAAGGAAGCTAAAGGTGTCAAAGGAATTCCAGTAGTAGAAGATTTCCCTCAAGTGTTCTCAGACGATCTACCTGGATTGCCCCTAGATCGGGAGACGGAGTTTGTAATTGAATTGGAACTTGCGACGACTCTAGTCCACAAAGCACCCTATAGAATGGCACCAATTGAACTGAAGGAGTTGAAGGCACAGATCGAGGAACTACAAGAGAAAGGATTTATACGGCCTAGTTCATTGCCGTGGGGAGCCTTAGTCTTGTTCATAAAGAAGAAAGATGGGACAATGCGTATGTGCATTGATTATAGAGAGCTTAATAAAGTCACCATCAAGAATAAGTATCCGCTATCTCGGATAGACAACTTGTTGGACCGACTACAAGGAGCGTCAGTGTTTTCCAAGATAGACCTCAGATTAGGTTATCATCAGCTTAAGATTAAGGAGCAAGATGTGCCCAAGACTGCCTTTTGGGCTTGACATGGACATTTTGAGTTCTTAGTTATGCTGTTCGGATAAACAAATGCCCAACAACATTCATGGATCTGATGAATCGAATTTTTAGGCAGTATCTAGATAGCCTTGTGGTGGTCTTCATTGACGACATTTTTATATACTCTCGAAGTGACGAAGAACATAAAAAGCACTGATGATTGTGCCGGGAATTCTACAAGAGCACCAACTATGCCAAATTTAGTAAATATGAGTTTTGGCTTTGAAAAGTTAAGTTTTTAGGTCACGTTATTTCTAGTAAAGAAGCTGTCATGGACCCAGCTAAGATAGAGGTTATAACGGAAAGGCAGAGACCTACGAATACTCATTAAGTACATATTTTCCTACGTTAGCAGGATACTACAAAAGATTTGTAGAAGAATTCTCCAAATTATCTAGTCCTCTAACGACCTTGGCTAGGAAAAATGCCAAGTACATCTGAAGTGATCAATGCGAGCAAAGTTTGCAAGAGCTCAAAAGGAGGCTAACTTCAGCACCGGTATTAGCTCTACCAGAAACGCAAAAGCCGTACGTAGCCTATAGCGATGCTTCAAAGATGAGCCTAGGATGCGTGTTGATGCAAGAAGGGCGAGTAGTTGCCTATGCATCCCAGCAACTTAAGGATCACAAACGGAATTACCCCACCCACAACATGGAATTAGCAGTGGTAGTGTTTGCATTAAAGATTTGGAGACAGTGTTTGTATGGGGAAAAGTGCGAGGTGTGACGCCCCCAACTTACGTCTGGGATTTAACGTAATTTAAGGTGTCTGGATGAGCAACACTTGGCTACTCACCCTCGCACTTAACAAGAGTAAAAGCATAAATCACTAAATTCGCAGCGGATCAGGTTTTTGCAATATAAGACTTTCTAAAGATCACACGGAAAATACATATACAACATTCATTAAACTTAAACATTGTACTTCTTACATATACAAGTCCAAACTGTAGTAAAATATTTTACATTCATCCCAAAAGAACTTTCCTTCACCTCACTCTTTCTCTCTCTTAACCTCAGGATATTCTCTCCCATAGCGAAACCTATTCATGCTAATACTAAAGTCTCGCTGGAGCTGTTGTCCCTGTGGAGTCACACAAACTCCACACATGGACAAGGAGCCGTCTACTCCTAAGGTTAAGCAGCATCCCGTACGTCGCCTCTCCTCAACAAAAGTGGATGCGTCAAGACTCCAAGATCCGGTGGGTCGACTACTGGTAGGAGGTCCGAAGGAAACAAAAGAAATGTCCATATAAGGACTATAATCGGAAAGTCCCTCAGGACTCCCCGAAGTCTCCTGCATCATCGGGGCTGTCCCCCTGCTGGTCATCGAATCCTGTATAAAATAATATGCACAAAACATATGGAGCCACAAAAGAGTGAGATTTCGAATGAAATCTCAGTAAGTACATAAACAACTTAAAGGAAACAGGGAAAACAACCATAAAGTTATTACCACTGATGACAAAGGAAATTACCCTAACATACCCCTCACAAGACCACTGTCTACCAGATACCTATCTCAACTCACCCATGATCTTATGTTAAATTACATTGTTTTCCCCTTAAAATTCTTATTCTTTCATATCACTGATGGGCGTTACGTATCGCCGTCCCCATCACATACACTCATCAATCATCCGGGCGTTACGTCTCGCCGTCCCCGTTATGATGAGTCTGGTGTCAATCATCCGGGCGTTACGTCTCGCCGTCCCCGTTATGACACAAAACATATACACATAATACTGCGGGCGTTACGTCTCGCCGTCCCCGTGAGGATCAATCACACGGGCGTTACGTCTCGCCGTCCCCGTGGAGATCACATATTTCTCATATCACGACAGGCGTTACGTATCGCCGTCCCTGCCGGCACGTCAGTCATACAGGCGTTACGTATCGCCGTCCCTGTCATGACGTGACTAACTAAATCTTTATATAAATTGTTTTCTTTCTTTTTTTTTTTTTTGTTTCTCTCTTATTCACATGAGTTATTTCACTTATAACCCTTCCCATTTGAAACCCCCAATTCTATTCTAAGGAACCCTAAGTCTAAGCAAAACAGGGCATCTCGCTCGAGCGGCTTGTCGAGCGAGTATCGAGCGAAGTCTCGGGTTGGGACTCGCTCGAGCGGGTGTCGAGCGAAACTCTAGCAAGGGTTCATATTTTGCCTTCGCTCGACTCACATGTCGAGCGAGGGTCGAGCGAACTTACGGCTCTAAGGGTTTTTCTACTCAAAACATGCCAATCTTTTCCATACACCTTATTTATCTTCTTAAAAACTTAAATCTAAGTTTCTACAATTTTAATGAACATAATAACAATACAAATTACAATCAACCCTACTCATATGTCCATTTCCACTTAATCATGTTCTCAAGTGTTCACTACTAGCAAACATAGCTCAAACATGCCAATAAATCAGTTCCATGCTTAATTTAAGCTAGAATGTGGACTTACAATTTCTTCCAAGCTCAAGAGAATTGATCCAACCAACTTCCTACAAGTTATCTCCCACACACACTCACTTAGCACACAAGTGATCACTTTGAGGGTTTGGGGAGGGTTTTCTGGTTATGGCTTCAAATGGCAAGTGTTCTCTCCTTCTAAAGGAGCTTAGGAAGATCTCAAGGCTCTATTTATAGGGTGATGGTCGACCAACATGAGGGAGAGAAAAGGAAATGCACCTAAGGTGCACTAGTTGCCAGATTTGCATGTGATGAGGTGTCCATCTAAGTGAATCTAATGATGAGGATTAAGCCTCCCAAATCCTAGGCTTTGCAGCTAAATTAGTCATCCAAGGGCTCACATTTGAGATGGTTTGGCTGCCCATTTTGATCCATGGCTGAGAAGTAAGCTAAAGGGATAAGAGGTGAGGTGGCATTTCACCTAACCATGCATGCATCTCTCATCTCCAGCTCTCCCCTTGTGTCACACGCCCATCTCCAGCTTTTCCTACCCATTTGGTTCCTTCCCAACTCCCTTAGGTCTCCCCTCAACAAGTTCTAGAAGGCCCTTACATAGTTTAGTTAAGGTAGAGCCAAATTTAATCCACTTAGTCACCAATCAACCAGATTTTGGCTCCCCTTGAGTTCCCATCACTTTAACTATTCAATTGACTTCCAAATCAACTTTCCATCCATTCCTAACTATCCCTACACATGTCCTAATCCCAGAGAATCCTAAAACCAATTACCAAATTAGTTACATGCCCCAATCTAGTTCAATTATCCAACTCGGGTTCCATTTAAGCCCATTCCAAAGCTGCCTACTTGATTCCCAAATAAGCTATTGATTCCTTCCGAATCTCAGGAAACTTCAAACATAAAAGTTTTAGATCTATCTCTTAAGGTTCTATAACAATTGGAATCACCTCATTTAGACTCCATATGAATAACTTATGCCCGTTTTTCTAAAACTCGACAGATTAATCCGAAAATGCATAATTTCTAATACTAAGTGTAATCTCACATTCCTTAACTAAATCTCCCACTCTAATTTCCTAATAAATAAATGCATCAAATAAATCTTCTTAAAATAATATCCATAAAATAATTTACCTTAGAAAAATTTGGGCTATTACACGAGGTATATACAGATCACAAGAGCCTCAAGTATCTATTCAGTTAGAAGAACCTGAATATGAGGCAGAAAAAATGGATCGAAACCATAGGTGATTTCTAGTGTACGATCAAGTACCAACTAGGAAAAGCTATCGTCATGGCAGACGTATTAAGCCAAAAAGCTCAAGTAGAGGAACCATTGATACTAACGACAATGCGGGACTTGCTGGCCAAAAACCTGCCTAGAGAAGTGGTGCTGACAGCAGTAGAAGAAATCATTTCCCTAACCAAAGAGGAGATTATGGAAGGACAACATAAGGATGCCAAGCTGGAAAAGATTCGATAGCAGTTGTTAGAAGGATAAGGATCTCCGCATTTCACGGTCTCGGATGATGGGACACTATACTTTGGAAAGAGGGCAGTGGTTCTGGATGATCCAAAGTTGAAGGAGAAACTTATGAGAAAATCTCATTGCAATCTTACACAGCTCATCCTAGCACCACTAATATGTATCAAGACTTGAAGGAAAACTTCTGGTGGGAAGACATCAAGAAGAACGTGGCTACTTTTGTAGCTAAGTGTTCAATATGCCAACTAGTGAAAGCCAAACACCAATGACCAATAGGAAAATTGTAACCCTTACTGATCCCAGAATGAAAATGGGAAGATGTGTCCATGGCTTTTGTGGTAGGATTTTTTAGGCCGTCAGCAGGTAAGAATTCGATTTGGGTTATAGTTGACAGACTGACCAAGAGTGCTCATTTCCTGCCGATAGCGAATAAGGACTCGATGGAGAAGCTGGTATGAATCTATGTGAAGGAAATAGTTCGACTGCACTAAGTACCCAAGACGATTGTTTTGGATTGAGACCCCAAGTTTACGTCTCACTTTTGGCAAAACTTACAGAAGATGTTGGGTACTAGTTTAAAGTTTAGTAATACCTACCATCAGTAGATTGATGGTCAGATGGAATGGACTATTCAAACCTTGGAGGATATGTTGCAGGCATGTGTGTTGGATTCAAGTGGTGATTGGGAAGGTTTTTTACCCTTTATAGAGTTTGCCTACAACAATAGTTTCCAAACTACTATTCAGATGGCATCCTATGAAGTGTTGTATGGGAGAAAGTATAGGTCACCCCTGTATGGGACGAAGTTGGTGAAAGTAGGGTGTTAGGACCCAACTATATGCAAAAAGTTAGAACACAAGTGGAAATGATACGAGAAATGATGAGAATTGCTTAGAGCAGATAGAAGAGCTATGCTGATCAACGTAGAAGATCCTTGGAATTCGCAGTAGGCGAGTGGGTATACATTAAGATCTCACCCATGAAGGGTGTGGTTTGGTTCAGCAAGAAGGGAATATTGAGTCCCCGTTACGTTGGACCCTATGAAGTCATGGAGAAGGTTGGGCCAGTAGCTTATCGCTTGAACTTACCAGAAAGCCTCTAGGGAATTTACAATGTGATCACATGTCATCATTGACGAAGAACCTTGGTGAAGAACCAGCGATAGTGATGGACCCAGGCAGTATTAGGTTGCACCCTAACCTAACTTACGAGGAATGGCCGACGCGGATTGAAGACCGGAAGGAGTAGGAGCTGAGGAATCATAGAATTTCCCTGGTTAAAGTACTATGGGACAATCATGCTTTTCAAGAAGTGACTTGGGAACGCGAAGACGTGATGATGGCTAACTACCCTCACTTGTTTGTAAACTAGTAGTATAATTGTTGTTTTCTTAATTGAGCTTTGTTGTGACTATATATATATATATCATTAATTTCTTTAATTCTATGTTTGCGTTGGTTGTTATTCTTTTAGTTTTGTTGTTTTTTTCTTTTTAGAACCATAGTGATTTTATGTGACCTTAGTCAGGACATGGCTCGAACTAGGAGAAACCCTCGTATGTCGGTAACCTCAGTAGCGCAGTTGCGAGAAAAAAGAGAGAGTAGGCGCAGAATCTTGCTTAGGAGGCGAGAAAGAATGAGAGTGCAAAGACTTAGGTTTTTGGATCGGTACAAGAGGCATTGTACTCACCTCATGGACATAGATCATAGAGGAGTACCTGTTTACCGTCATGTTTTGCAACATGAGGAACGACAATGGCCAAGTAGATGGTTGAGAGTGGAGAGGGAACATTTGCACGAGTTGACTCAAAGAGAGATGAGCAAGAAAAGTATGGAACCCCTGGGCATGTCAGACACTTCCGACGATCATTTTAGGCAAAGAGAGGAAGGTATACCCTAGGAATATACGGAATCGAAAATCATGCATAGATTTAATGAGCTGAGGGCCAATATGTATTATGACCTGGATGTAGATGTAGTATTTTATTTCTCTTAGGACTCCATGTTAGTAGAGGGCAGTATCCCATCATATTCGTCATCTGAAGAATCTATTGCTGCAAGTGCTAGAGGTACAAGAGTTCTACTTGAATGGATTTTATATTGTTGCATTGATGATTTCGAGTATGAAATATTATTTTTAGAGGGGGAGGATGTGACAATCCAGTATTTTCATTCTATATTATAATAGGGGTACTTTTGGCATTTTAATTTATTTACAAAGAATTGCGTTGGACTTGGGCTTAAACCTTGAAGGTATGGCATGTGAGTGGGCTTAAAGAAGAGTGGAAAGGCTCAAAAGCCCACTAAGAGGTGGCTTGGCCGACCACTGTAGGGCCATGCAATGTTTAGGACTTGATCAAATGGTAGGGACACTTGGCACACTTAGAAAACTCTTCTTTATTCTTCAAAGACTGGTAAGTTATGGGAGAAAGAACTGCTGAATGGAAGGTTTGTGATTGAGACAAGTGGAGATTGTGATCTTGGGGAGACTTGGAAAGAAGTTGACTGATGAGTCAGTGAGTGACATGTCAAGAGATGACATCATTGGAAAGAGGAAATGGTGGTTGGAGGCAAAAGAAGTTTCAAATGATGCAAGGAGAGGTGAAAGCCGACTCTTCCTGTGACGACCCGAGATTTTCGTTCCTTACTATTGTATTTAAGTATTTATTTTAATAATGATATTCGTAATTTAGAGGGGTGAGGATGAAGGCTTGGGCTTAGGATTGAGTTTTGGGAAGATTGGATTAGAGTATTGGCCCAAAGTGTAGTTTGTAAGCCCAAAGGCCCATAGGATGAACCCATTAGTCAACCAAGCCCATGCAAGAGGACACATGTCACTCTAAGAGAGTTGTAGTAGGTCTTCAAAGACTAGTAGATGAGAGGAAGAAAATACTGGTGGTTGAGTAGTTGACTAGTGGTTGCCTTGTAAAATGGAGTGTGAGAATCAATGTGAGATTTTATCATCATTGGCTACTAGGGGAGGCATGTAAGAGGGAGAGAAAGCTTCCATTTTAGTTCCCTTAGGATCATACTAAATCTAGTTAAAAGACACTTGTTGGATTGGTGACAAAAGATGAAGACATGGAAGTGAGGTGAGAGTGAGAGCATGTTCGAGTAATAGAAGAAAAAAGAGGATGACGAAACCCTTTGAGGTTTTTCCAAGAAACAAATCCAAGTATGAAATCTTGAAGGGACATGTGAGAGTATAGTGGATAATTGATTGAGTGAAGGAAACATTATTGGAAAGAGGGAGAAAGTGAGAAGAAGAGAAGCATGGCTCGGGTGAGGAGTTGCCACTCACTCTAATTGGGTAATCTTGAGTTGTTTACCAAATTTAGGTGAAGAGACAATTGGATTATGTAAGGAATGATGGAACAAGTCTGTAAAAAGACAAAGTTGATAGGTGCGTGATGGAACACATGAGAAGAAAAGGAAACTAAAGAGGGAGAGAAGTGAGGTTCGGTTGGAAATGGGAGGGGGGATTAGCCGAATGTGGCATGCTCTTTTCCCAAGAATTGATCTTAGTATCTTATGGAGTGACACATGGAATGATTATGGAGTGTAAAAGGAGTGGTGTGAAAGGAATAAAATGCTTGAAGCCCTTGGTGGGCGCCGACCATAGAAAGGAGGATGGGAAGAGTTCTTCCGCTCAAGTGCACCCTAGAATAGGAATGATTGTACCCTAGTGATGGAGGTCAATCCAAAGGTTATTCAACCCATCAAATGTCACACCTAAGACTAGTAAAATGAGTGTCTCATATCCTATGGAGAGACTTGGCAGTGTGGCCTTAGGCATGTTCATTTCCCTTACTTGCTTCATTTGGTCTCAAATCACACACACACATACTCCCTACCTTTCGGCCTTAAGCTTTTCTCTCTACTCCCACCATTGTCTTACTTTCTTCTACCTCATAAATCTCAAAAAACCTAAGTGTAGAGGAGTTAGAGCAAGCTTTCTTGAGTGGGAAGTGGTTTTGAAGAGGTAAGTGAAATCTCTAGTTAATTTAAGCATAGAAACCTACAGATGAACACACACACTACACCTATGTTCTCATTTCAAGAATCTTCTCTTCAAGCCTCCATGTTTATACTTAATCTAACAGAATATTATATATATATATATATATTCATATTTAAGCTAAGCCTATTAAGAGTGTTGTAAGTATATTCTCATTTTGCCTTTAACATTTCTATTATATTTTTAAGAGAATTTGATTGTATTGTTTGAACCCTTGTTTGCTTATGTTAGATAAAATTCCATATGAAAAATGCTATGTTTAGCTAGGTATGAATCCATGCTTAAATCTTATAATTCCTTTAGGCTTGAGAATATAATATGATTGGTGGATTTAGTTAACTTGTCTACAAGAGATCAACATGATATATAGATTGATGAAATGCATGCATGATCATGGTTACACTTGTTGGATATTGGATGATGTAGGATATATTACTTGATGAAATACTTTGCATATTAAGCTCAAAAATCCTTACTTGTTTAATGTATTATTTTAGGTTAAATATTATATTATAGTGGTGGATTTAGATACTTAGTTGTAAAGATATAATGTAGCATGATTGACCTGATAAATAGTGAGAATATGCATGCATGTTAGAAATAATGTTTGGAGTTAAAAAAAAATTAGATTGGTGCATGTATAAGTTTCAGATGTAAGGGTTAGGGTTTAACTTTCTGTGATTATTATTTTATTTTATTTTATCATATTTTATCATTATACCTGTTATATATTAATTAATAATCATATTCTAATTAATTAATAATCATATTCTATTTAAATTAAATTAATAATTAATAATTTTAAAAAAATCTATTCAATAAAATAAATATTTGTATGAATAGAAACATTTGCTCTATGCTAAAAAAATTAATAAAATAGATATTTATATGAATAAGAGAGAGAAGAAATTAATATAATATGCATTTAGCCAATATAAAGTGATTGCCAAAGATGAAATAAGTTTTAGTATTACTGTAGCTAAAGCCAATTTTTTTTTTTTTAACTTTAGCCAATTCAATGTGGTCTTATTCTAAGGCTTATTAGCTAAAAATATATTGGATTTGACTTTTAGCCAATCTAATGAAAATGCTCTAAGTGTGTAGGGGAGTTTGAGGATGAATAGCTCAATTTGACGTACTACTGACAACACACAAGGGACACTGACAACACACAAGGGAGAGATGGATGATTAAAGGGGAGCAAAGCAGGCAAGCAGTCAACAATAGAGGAGCAGCAGGAGCAAACAATGGCAACAACAAAAAGAATTTTTTTTCTTAAATCTTTTAGTTATTTTTTTAATCAATTTGGTATGTAATCTTAACAATATTTTGCTTTATTTTGCTTAAACTGATTTGCATGGATTGATAGTTTGATACTTCTACTTTTGCATGTGATGCAACCTTGAACACTAGTGTGATTATGAAGTATAACTTTCTACATGAGATCTTTGTTGTTGGTCTGGTTATTTTATAGGAATTAAATCACAATCATTCAAAGTGTGTTTATTCATCAAATTCGTCAAAGGGGGATATTGTAAATATAAATTTCGTTTTGGCTAGGATTAATTGACAAGATTTTAAATTCTAAACAATTGGATGAATGTAATTTAATTTAGGATTTTAAAGTTTATCCCAACAAGTCGGTTTGATAGAATCCAAATCGTATTGTAACTCTTATCATGAATCATCAAGTTCAAGGCAAGTAATTCCAATAGTCCAAGATAAATATTCAAGTCTCGGAATCAGTCGAAGATATCAAAGCGATCAAGTTAAGAAGATCTAAATGAAGATATCGAAGCATACTTGAATTCAAGAACATTCAATTGAAGTGTTTCAATCCAATACGTTTGCAACCAGTTAACAACATAGTAGACTAAATGTTTAGATAAAGCCATCAACAGAATCCTAATATAACTTAACTACTGTATTGTCTATTAATAGAAGGGTTCGACTGAAGGCTTTGGTTCAATATTTCAAAAATACTTTCACAAGTATTGTTGAGAGCTTGAAGTTGAGAGAGAATTTCAAGTATTCGTATAAGAGAAAATTCTTAAGAGGAGAATTTTATTGATACTCAATCCGTAGGGTTTGAGTGAGTGCATATTCCAACGGAGAGTTGGAGTATTCGTATTCAATCATTAGAGGTTCAAGAAGAAAATACAATATATTAAAAATCGTCACAAGTTTTGATAGCTGCTGTAGTATAAGGCAAGTGTGTCATTTGTCTTGTTAAGTAAGAGTATCCACTTGCAAAAGTTTTGTAACCTAAGAACTTTAGTTATAATAATCTCAATCTAATAAAATTGAGCATAAAATTGAGAATCTTATATATTCAAATAGTTCATTATACATAATCACTACTACAATTATTAAAAAATGTATGTTAAATATATATAAAATAGAGTATGCATTAAAGAGCTTACTTTATCAATATTTCACGATCAATTTATAATATTAAAAATGAAATATATATATATATATATGATTTTAAATCAAAAATAATAAATATAAATCATTTATATTGATGTCTAAAGTAAAATGAATATAAATCAGGTGTGAGTAGCGCACACACTAAGCCAACATGGTGTTGGGTGTTCCGGTCGTTAAGAACTCAAATTCCAAAAACACGATCGATGACTTGCCCATCAAATCGTGCCGGTCGTAACAAGCAGTTCTTCATGAATCTACCATCGTATCGCCCATAATGACCGGGTTGCCCTCCGAGTTACCCCTTAACAACACCATTCCCGACATCCCAACCAAGATCGTGAGTGAAGTGGAAATGGCTCAGTTTGTCAGCTAGCCTGATTTCTTTCATTTGGTGAAGACCTTGGACGGAGAAAAGGTGGGTTTCGTCCATCTGTGGCCAATGGGGTTCCTAGGGGTTCTCTATTTACAGTGCCTTCGGGGGATTTGTCAGATATTTTCCAAGGGAAATAGATGGGATTTCGCCGGTGAATTCTACACCGGAGTAGGAGTTGTCGGAGTGGGTATAGACAGAGATAAAGTATACTTAAGGAGACTTCGTTGGTGGCGTGAATGGGAGATAATCATTGGTGGTGATTCTGAGAGATTTTAAGGATTATATAAAGGGAGAAACCCAAAAGTTAGAATCTAATTGGGTAAATTTACTGGAAAATCTGGTATGAATGCCAAATGGATTTTAAAACTTGGTTTTTATACATAGTAAAAGATATGCTGGAAGGGGCGTTTGTCTTGATTGAACTCATCAATTTTTACTTAAAAGCTTATCTAAATATATGACCAATAAATTAAAACTATAACTAGATAAAAAAAAAAACAATACAAAAAAAGCTCTCTACGGATTCTGAAATCCATTCTCAAAATGGAAGGGGAAAAAAAAAAGAGAAAATACAAAAACAAAAATAAACATTTGTAGTGTAAGCATTTATCATTGATGACATGGTCTTGAATAGCCAAAACATTAATGCAAAACAACTCTTGATTCATCAAATATGCATATATATATATATACATATACTAGTTCATGGTGAAATGCCATATTTGCCCAGTCATGTGTAATAATTTAAAAATAACATCTATATAAAGTAAATAATATTATATTCATAGATAAACATTGTAATATATAATTTAAAATCTTAGAATGTTATGGAATAAAAATATTCCATTCGAAAAAATATTAAGCAACATAAAAAATATTACAGTCATTAAATTTAATAGTTAAAATTTGATAAAAAAAAAAGTATTACATCTTATTTAGTGTTCATTAAATACCTCTTAAAATCAACGAACTCAATTTGATTGAAGAAAATATAAACTAATACATTATCTAAGAGCATAGAATAGTTTTACACTACATTACACAATACCAATAGGAAAAAAAATGGAGGACTTTAAGTGCTGGATCCTTTTTGTGATTAGCTCAAAAATAAAAGCATATCCTTTGTTGATTCTAGGCATGTAACGCCCCAATTTTTTGCTTCGATTAAAACATAAGTCGAAGCGTCCGGACAAGTACCACAAATCTACTTATCCTACATAAATGTAAGGAGTAGTATGCATGCATCTAAACTTACTAATTAAATACAATGCGAAACACAGCGAAAGAGATAAATCTCCAATATATGTAAAGAGATCGAGATATAACTCTTCCATAAATAAATCACATGGTATAGTAAAACTATAACCTTCATAACTTCATATTTACAAAAACAGATTGTATCCAAGACTTAAAACAAATAACATATCCCACCGTCATCCGATAATCTTATTACTCCACTTAATCACATATATGAAAGATCATTTCATTTGAAGATGAGTATTCTGTAGAACCTTTAGGGTACCTCAAAATCTTTTATGCTGTCCGAATCTCATTGCAATTTATCTAATCATACATAACATCTATCATTTCATAGGAATGATAGGTAAAACTTAAAAGAGTGAGATTTTCAAAAAATCTCAGTAAATATACTATTAACAAAATATGATATAAATAACATCAGAAATTATCATACATAGCAATAATCAAGACATATAACTTATGAAAATGCTTTATGAAACTTATGCATATAGAGGACCACTCTTCCCATACAAATCTAGACTTTGCTTGGACCCACCACCTTATACTTAAAATTTATATTTCTTTCTTATTCTTGTGGGTTTTACTTATTTCTTATTATTGATGGGTGTTACGTATCGCCGTCCCTATCGAGTTTCCTTAGCATGACATGTCAGTTTAGCCATACATATAACTTGTTAGTCGTCTAAGTATTATGTATCATTGTTCCCTTCTTGACGAGTCTCGTGTCAGTCTTTCGGGCATTACGTATTGTCATCTCAGTCGTGACACGAAAAATACTTAACATAGCGGGTGTTACATATCGCCGTCCTCGCTAGTCATGTCATACAGGCGTTACGTATCGCTGTCCCCGTCATGACACATAACATACTTAGCATAGCTGGCGTTACGTATCGCTGCCCTAGCTACTCATGTCAATCGTCCGAGTATTACGTATCTTCGTCCTCGTCGTGACACAACTCTTACTTTTACGATAGACGTTACGTATCACCGTCCTTGTCGGCACGTCAGTCATATGGGCATTACGTATCGTCGTCTCCATCATGACGTGACTAACTTATCCATAGTTCTTATTCTTTTTCTTATTTCTTTTTCTTTTTTTTAAATACATGCCATGCCCCTTCTCTTAAAACTATCACATAATGGAACATGCATATACTTTTAAACCTTATGCTATGTACCCAGTGCAACACATATCATACAAATCATATACTTATATTACACATATAATTCTTCTTTATTGAATCATCAACTTTTATCCAAAGAAAAGTCTTGAATTTAAACTATCAGGGTATCTCACTCGAATAAGGTATCGAGCGAAGCCTCGGGTTGTCTCTCACTCGAGCGAGAGTCGAGCGAAGTCTCAGGTTGTACATCGCTCGAGCCAGACGTTGAGTGATCCTTTAGCGTAGGGACTGATTGTTCTTCACTCGATCTATAGGTCGAGCAAAGGTTGAGCGAGATCTCAGTTTATAAGGTTTTTCAACCTAAAATATGTCATCTTTTCACATAAACCTTATTTTTACTTATTAAAATATAAATCTATATTCTTCTAATTTTCTTAGCATTTTACCATAACAAAACCCAATCCAAACATAATAGATTTCAATTTAATCATATAAGCAAGGTTTAAACTCAAACCAACAACAAACATGATTTAATCATCAAATCATTTATTCTATGCCAAAATTAGGTTAAATTATATACTTACTAGTTTCTCCAAAGCTTGAAGTGGTGATTGAATTAAACTCTTACAAATTTCTCTTCAAACTTACTCAATAGCTCACTTTGATAGTGTTTGGAGATTCAAGGGTTTTAGGAAGGCTTTTCTTTGTATTTTTTCTCAAGATAACCGTGTAGTGTTTCTCCCAAAGGAAGCTAGGATACTCTCAAGCCTCTATTTATAGGAGAGGGGGCGATACACTTAGAATAAGTAAGATTAAGATTTGCTTAAAGGTGTCCGGTT
This sequence comes from Platycarya strobilacea, assembly GCA_036898215.1. NCBI lineage: Eukaryota > Viridiplantae > Streptophyta > Magnoliopsida > Fagales > Juglandaceae > Platycarya > Platycarya strobilacea. The sequence goes on along the minus strand of CM072548.1, from coordinate 29,595,217 downwards.
ACCCCTTTTAGAGCTATGTATATGCTTCTTGCTTATTTAGGTGAAATGATTTGGTCTAAGTTTAGGTTCGGTGAGTCATACTGAGATCCAAGAGTTAGTTTTTGAGCTACCTAAAATATCTTTTTGATCAATGGTTCAAGTAGACCCAACCCACGTGGGGTAAAAACAAAGTAGTATGATGGTTTCTTCCAATGAGGTGTATCCGGCCACTTCCATCTCAAATAAGTCCTTCATTGGATTCGATTATTTGAAAACTCAAAACAAAAAAGTTTTAGATCACCCTCTTAAAAGTCTATAGGATTTTGAATCACCTTATTCCAAAATCAAAGGAGATAGATATGCTTAATTCACCAAAATATGTCAAAACCACCCGAGAACATCCAATCCGAGTTTTCCATTTGTTTTCATTTGTTTTCTTGCCCACCAAGACTTCTAGATCAATTTTTATCAAATTTACACATGTTCCCATATATGTCAAGACCTTATATATTTTGGTGTCCAATCACAATTTTCATCATATGGCCGAATATAAGACAACTCATCTAAGTCAGTTACCAGTCGACTCATATTCATGTCCGTCCACTTTACACCAGATTTAGTTCTTGATCCATTCCTTATCTTCAAAACCCAAAACATAAAAGTTCTATATCTTCTTCTTAAAGTTTTATAAGAACTAGAATTACTTCATTCAGAGATCATATGACCAAGTTCTAATTATTCTACTGAATGTCAACAAATCAGCCCGAGAGCACAAATCCGGGTACACCAAGTGTTTGATAAATAATCTCTTTTGTTTCACATGAAACTTCCTAGATAAAATCTCCTCATTTGCCATATGTCTATATACTTGTCATAATCTTAGGATAATTTAGAAAATAATACAAAGACTTAATCTTATTCAAGGTCACTAATCAACTCCAAGTCAATGCCTATATATCAAATTCTATTCTGCCACTTCAATCCCAATTTTGTATTTGATTAAATCCATATCATAACATAAGAATTGTAAATATTCCTCTTAGCTTTCCAAATCATCTTGAATCATCCGACATAAAATGAGCGTGTTATGTCCATATTACCACAAAACATTGAAATTGTCTAAAATTGTCAAATCCAAAAATATCATAGGGTATATTTCTTACTCATACCACTTGATTTATTTTGTAAATTTCCTTCAATTTCTATACAATATTTTCTTAAATATTTAAAAACCATATCTTCTCATTCTATCTAGTGTCTCCTATGATTTTTCTTTCAATACCAATAAAAGGTTCATAGGAACGACATATATATATCCAAAAAGCTCTAAAGATTCCCTAAAATAATTTCAAAGAAACATAATCACGCCAAATGTAGAAACTAAAAGAATACTTCAAAAATTCGGGTTATCACAAGGCATCATTAGATGCCACATAATTTTAAGTAATTTTAGCGCTACATCCTTTTTGGGATTAGCTCAAAGTCACAAGCTCTCCTTTGTTGATCTTAAAGGTAATGTTGCAACATTGATGCTAAAGACTAGGCATCATCAAAATCCATAGACAGATTGCACCAGATGCCGTAGACCAAGCATCATTAGATACCATGGACCAAGATCATTTACATGTTACAGGCCAAGCATCATTAGATGTCATAGACCAAGCATCATTACATGTATAAAGCTTGACAAATTTGAACCCTTTAAAATACTTCTCGGCAAATTATTATTATTTTTTTTATGTAATAATGCAAATGCAAAAAAGCATGTGTAGAGACATCATATATTTTTGACAGATGTACAAATTTAAGTAAAAATAAAAACACTAGATTATAAAAAAAAAAGCAAAATATAGAAAAGCAACTACAAATGATACAACCAAAAGGAAGTTTTACAAGAAGAAGAAAAGGAAAAAAATCACAGTTGGCTTAGAATTAGTTGGCTCCTTTAGCCCCATCATCATATCTAGGCTTATAATTAGTTGGCTCTAATATCATCCAATGGTCATCCTTGAGCCACTTAAAAGCAGGTCTTGATCAATGACTTGAATCATTCCAGCACATGGAGATGGAAACAAAATAATATCATGAGTATCTCCAAGGGATGCAAGTCCGGTTCTTTGGCCCTCTAAGTGTCCTCAACTTTCCTAAGGGATCTACCCCATTTATCTACCTATTCCTTACACCTGTATAAATGTCCAAAAGTATCAAAAATCCAATTAGATTTCGTCTCTTATCTAAAGCGGTGGAGATAATCCAATTCGGGTTCCAATTCTACCATTTTTAGATCTAATCACTTCTTGGCCCAAGAAGTCTTTGATCCATAGCGATTCTACAAAAACTCAAAATAGGAAAGTTTTAGATAATTCTCTTAGTCATATATAATATTTTGAGTCACCTTAGTTCGAGATAAAATGAGAGAGGTATGATTAATTTACTAAAATATGTCAAAACTCACCCGAGAACATCCAATCCGAGTTCTCCATTTTTTTCCTTTATTTTCTTACCCACCAAGGCTTCTATATTAATTCTTATCAACTTGAAATATGTTCCCACACATGTCAAGACCTCAAAAAAATTGATAGCTAATTACAATTTTCGTCACATGGCCAAACGTAAGACAACTCATTTAAGTCGGTTACTAGTTGACTCTCATTCACATCCGTCCATTTTACACAGATTTAATCCTTGATACATTCCTTATATTCACAAACCCAAAACATGAAAGTTCTATATCTGCCTATTAAGGTTCTATACAAATTAGAATAACCTCATTGTAACCTCATATGCAGGAGTTATGATTATTACACCAAAACTCGACGGACTAGCCCGAGAACTCGTTTTGGCACACGAAATGTTTGATGTTTTGTTCTATCACTTCCCTTTGAATTTCTTCCTTAAATTTCAAAAATTTATCTCTTTATAGGTTTAAATTGAATTTCTCTAATTGACACTTTGCTAAAATTCCTAAAATTCAATCCAAAATTTTTCTTCGAATGCATCTAAGCCTCAAATCCTATTTTCATGGAAAAAATATAATTTTAATAAGTTCTTTTAAAATATTCTCAAGCAAATGCTTTATCTTAAAAAATTTGGGTTATTACATCTTCCCCATAATAACCAGTAGACATATAAAATGGTGTGTTAGTAAAAATTATGGAGAGCTGAATAATTGAAGACACTAGGTTCGACAATTCTGCAAAGGCATGACACCTAGCTCTATCAACTTAGTGCGTAAGAAGATTAAAATCTGTTTGATGTTGTTGACAAATAAGATCTTATAAAGATTTAAAAGTTTTCGATTTCTGTTTAAAATGATCATTTCACCCATTGGATACTCAAAAAAGTCTCACATTACTTATTGATCCAGTTTCTGCTTATCTAAAATAATAGAATGCTGAGAAAATTTATTTTATTAATCTTCCAAATTTGAATTAAGAACCTTTTATACCTCAACTAATCATTTTGTTTTCTGAGGTTGTCAATACTATGATAGGATCATAGATGCATTTTTGTTTGTAAGACTGATTATGAGATTGTTGTAGGATCAAAAACTCTTAGTGCTCAATATGCTACCTCTGTTACAACCATATCTCAGAGATTACTGGCGAGGGTGAGTGAAGTTGATTGACTTAACAAATCAAATATCTCAATTATATCAAAAGTTTACAAATAAAGATAGAAAGAATAAAATGTTAAGGTAAGAAAATAAAGAGTTGAAGGAATTTTCAGGCAGGTATGCTTGTGATCTGAAATCATGAATAAAAGAGCTAGAACGAGAGAGAACTCAAAGACAGAGTCAACATCAACGGATAATAGAAAAGATCTAGCATTTATGAGAAAAATAAGGACAACTGCAATTAATTTCGCTAACATAGCTAAATGACTTTTGACAATATGTATTTAACATATCTTGTAAGTTTGACTAAATAAGATTTGAAGAGATGATAATTTGTCTAATTCTTATTTCCATCTCTATAAGAGCAATTTTCAACTTTATCTAATTCGCATCAAATTTTGTTTTCATCTTTACAATTTATTTGCATTCTCATTCTATAAATTTTCAATAACTTATCAATTTTCTTTTAGTGTTCCTTGTGATCAAAATATGAGACATTCTTCACCTCAATTCCAAGCTATTTCTACATCTATCATAGGTGTCATGATGTAGCACGAAAGTGATCTAGCTAATAAGTCAAATCATGATGGTCTCGAAACTCGATATTCATCATCCATGATCTCATTTCTGCTCAATTGCAGTCCAAAACTCGCAAGATTAAAAAGTTTAATAAGAAGATCAATGTACTTCAACAAGTTGATCACGATTCTAACAGAAAAATAGTAGACTTAAAGCAACAAAATAAGAGTTTAAAATCTTTGCTTGTTTCTTCATGTCATCTACCTAATTCTTTAGAGAATGATAGTATCTTGATCTATGAAAAATAAGTGCATTTAAAAGATGAGGTTAAAAGTCTCAAGTTTTTATAAGTCATTTGAGATAATGGAATAAAAATATTTAACAGACATTCATGCATGTAACATTCCTATTTCTCCTTTAATAATGTATAGTCTATCTTCTGGTAGGGGTTTTGTGAAAATGTCTACTAACTAATCGTGTATGTTTGTAAATTCTAGTATAATATCACCTTTTTGCATATAATCTTTAAGAAAATGATATTTAATTTCAATATGCTTAGTCCTAGAATGTTGTATTCAATTTTTTGAAAGATTTATAACACTTGTATTGTCACATTTGGTTGGAATGTGATTGTATATAAATTTAAAATTCTCAAGTGTTGTTTTATATAAAGAACTTGAGTACAACAACTATTCATAATAACATTTATCTACCTCAGCAGTAGATAATACAAAAGAATTTTATTTTTTTATTAAACCATTAAATAAGTACATGACCTAATAAATGACATGTTTCACTGGTACTTTTTCGATCAATTTTGCAACTAGCATAATTTACATCTAAATAACTGATAAGATCAAAAGATGTGTGCTTCGGATGTCATAACCTTAAGTCTATTGAACCGGCAATATATCTAAGAATGTGCTTGTAACATCCCAAATTTGTATAAGGAATCTATAGATGTTACTTTGCTTATAAATTTTTGGTTAAATATTAGAAGGATTCTTTAAAGCCTTTTATTTTTGGAATTGGATCTTGGAGTGTGAAGCTAGAGACAAGAATAAAATAGAAAGAAAGGCTCATGAAATTCGGGCCTTAAGGAATTTTGGCCTTGGAAGGTCCAATTTGACCTTTTGGGTGAGGAGGAGGCGCCACTTGGCATTGGAAAGAAGTTTTTGGTATTTTTGGAAAAATGTTAAAGTGACACTTGTCCATTATGCATTGAGTCCTTAAAAGAAAAAGTGGAAGAGGTAGAAAGAATATAGGGTTTTGGATGGCAAGGTGTTAGGTGCCACTTTTGCAATGCACAAGCTCCTAAGTGGACACAAATCAAGTTCAGGATAAAAGTGACTTTTTAGAGTTCCAAGATACGTCATCATACATGGGAAAGACAAAAGTCAAATTTTCTAAAGATTTACATTGAAATACCAAGAGACTTTTGGATTCCCTATGCCACACGTCACTCAAGTTGATTTCCTAATATTATGCCATTTGTCATCCATGCATTGGTAGAGAAAATATTCTAGAAGGGATCTAGAAGAAGCAATGCATGAAAATTTACCATTGTAGCTGTAACATCCCATTTTCTTATGCTAAGGGATGTCACTTACATTTTCTAAAAATTGTTAATCCGGCATAAGAATATTGATTTTAATAATAAAATAATTAACATTTATTTCAAAAAAACTAAAGTTCAATACAATGTGTCTTTCAAAAGCTATTAGCTAAAATAAATGAAAGTAAACTTGTGTCATAAAGACACCTATTTCTAGAAATGCTGAAAATTCAAATAAACTGTTAAATTTACTCCTAGTCTATCTGCTCGCACTGGTCATCTTTCTCACATGGGTGGTTTTTAAAAAAATAGAAAATAAACTAAAATGAGTCGATGACTCAATAAGGAATCAACCACAACGTAAGATAATACTATAGGAAATTTTTATAAAATTTATACTGAATTCTAAAAATATGATTATACATGCTAGCTCATACTATGCCTGACTAAACTATGTGAGTTAACTGACTGATATGATTTAACTAACTGATGTGACTGACTTAACTCATCTGATATAATTGAATAAATTTAACTGAACTAATTTAACTGAATTATTTTAATTGGACTGAATTAACTGAACTGAATTAACTGAGCTGAATTAATTGAACCGAATTAGCTGAACTGATTTAGCTTAATTGATTGGCCAACACACTTAACCCTGTATGCAAGGTTGTGCACCGGCCCCACATCCCTCTGCAGTAAGGGGAGCCGCTGATAGTGCTCTAGTATACTATAGTGGACCACGCTTAGGTCCGTGATTTGCACCTCCACTCTGATCTGATATGCATTGGTACTATGCATCTGAATAACCATCTGAGATAACTGATTTATTGAACTGAAGTTAGTTGAATTGTTTTAACTGACTGTTTTAACTGGATGACTACTTAATTCATTTCTGATCTGATTTAATCTTATACTTGAACTTAACTCAACTTCTATGACTTATGTGGCATGAATGCATAATACATACTATCATAAATAACTATAATTCGCTGAGTCTAAATATGATGCTGATGACATAATCGTATACTGTATTGAATGACATGCTTACATTATGTGAGAGGTATTTGAAAATGGCTATCAAAGAACTGACTTTACTAATAATATAAACTAATGTTGAGGATCCTAGTTTTGTGATCAAATTTACTTACCTCGTAACAATACTTCTTAAATTCTCCTTCATAACTTGTTACCTATACGAAATATTAATCGTCACTAAGGTTTCAAAAAATAGCGTGCCCTAACACTCTATTTAAATTGATACATATCCTGAAGAATAATATGTATTACGTTTTATACAAAAGATATTAAAACTAATAAATGCTAATAATACTTTTCCTTAAAAATATACTTCAATAAAATAATCAAAAGCTATGATCAATACGTTGTAAAACCTATATTCCTAAAATAGATTTATTTTCTTGTAATTAAAATCATTATTCAATTTTAGAAGAAATATGATATATATTGACACTATTTGAATATTCATACGATAGATAACAACTTAAAGGTGTTTAAAAAATAAAGATTAAACATCTAGTATATACTATTAATATAATATGTAATCTATTAATATTATTTAACATATGTACATATATGCATATAAGTTTATAGAAAACGTAACTCTGCAAGCACCCGCCTAATAAAGATAAAATTAATAGCATTCAATAAAGTTATTGCAGGCTGTTAGAATAATTCAAATCTTAATTTAATACTTAATTGATATAATAAAATTGCTAAATTAAAATATTTAGGTTAAAACGTAAGCGGTTAAACCCAACCTGAAAAATAAGTCTTTATGTAAGAGTAGCCCAACTCAATCATAAAATAATAATTAATTTCTTTGCTTTTCTAAGCAATAATACTCAAAGCCATAAAAAGATCAAACTCACGTAAGAATATTCAATACAAAGTAGAGGAGCCGTGCGACGTAAGGGTAACTCACTGTGGAGGGCTATGCGCGACGATGTTGGCTTAGAGTCGATGGCGGCAGCTTCAGTCCATGGTGGCAGCATTTGCGTCATGCTCTTCCATGAAGAAGACGTGATGGCTAACGGCATGCATGGAGGCTTGTCGGTGGTGCGGAACAAAGGCTAGTGCTGCTGCATGTAGGAGTAAGGTGGCTCACATTCGGCTGCTTTTGTGACTGATAACCTGTCTATGGTGGCAACCAAGAGTGGGAATGGCTGTCCATGGCGTCCCATGGAACATGCTCTGTTTTTGGTGTGCAAAAACAGGGGAGGATGGTCCTCGGTTTGGTGGCTTTCCAAGGGCAAACGTGTGGTGCCTCCGATAGCTGTGAAACTAAGCGATCAAAAGGAGATAGTGAGTCTGTTTTGAGGTGGTTTTCTGTGAGGCAAGGTCTGGGTTTGGGGAAAAAACAGGGGCTTGATGGTGCTCTGTTTTCGGTTTAAAAAACAAAGGTGTTTTGGCAACGAATGGGGGGCTTGGCTACTTCCAGTGGTGGTCTGCAACGGTTCCAGGCTTCGGGTTCATTTTTCCCTAAAGCGGATTGTCAAGCATGGGGTTACAACGTGGATGAGTTCTCGGTGGCTAATGGGCGTGCGTGAAACTTGCAAGGCTTTGGAGGGAGGCTGGTGGCAGCAAGGGGCGGCAGTTTTCTTTTTGCATGCTGTGGTAAAAACATGCGTGTATTTATAGATAAATAGTGACTACTAGAAACCCTAGAGAGGAGAGGGAGAGACGTGCAGCAGTAGAATTTTTGACTTTGCTGTGGAGTCCAGTGTGTAGATATATACCGGGAGCCCCTAAGTTCTAGAGGTAAAAGATGAGGACATTGGATATATGGATACCTAATTCTATTTTTAAGGTGGTTGTTGCCATGAGAATAGAGGAAGATACGTGATGGATAACTGGATGACCGGGTTTGGGTCAAAATAGAGATGAAGACGTTGGATTTGAAATGATGGTGAGTTTCTTATTTGAGTTTGAAGTGGGATCTAAATTCAAGCTATGACAAAAATTTTGAAATCTTTTGAGTTGTAGGTAGATCAACAATCGAGAGGATTGAGCTTAAAAATATTGTAGTTCAAATTGAGGAGGAACATAATCCTATTTAAAAATAAAATACAAAAACTGTAACAATATAATAATAATAATAATAATAATAATAAGATTCTATAATTAAATCCACATTTTAAATAAAAAAAGAACTATTTATTATTCTTATTAAATCCGATGAAAGGAAAAATGCTATAGAAGAGAATTGCAGAAATATTAAATAAAATAATCAAATAAATAAATAAAATAGATAAAATAAATAAATCCCGAACTTAGGGTCGGGATGTTACAGTAGCCTTAGGGTAATGTCATGTTTGAGTTTTTAGAAGCATAAAAAAGTGAGAAAATCACTTAGGTAACATGCATTGGTGGAAGAAGCAACAACTTGGGAGGAGAGAAGTGTAGTGGTCGGCTAGAAGCATGGCACATGCCTACACTACACTCTTTTTGGCACAATTTCGAGTTCCAAGGAAAATACTTATGGAAAATGGTATCTAGAGAAGATAAAAGGGATATTTTCAAGGGATTTACATAGGAAAACCTAAGGGGCAAAGGGGAATTTCGAGTTTTGCTTGTATTCAAAACTTTTTCGAAATTTGTCACATGTCATTCATGTAATGAGCTTATAGAAGATGGAGGAATTGATTTTTTGCACAAAAGACTACTCTACCCTCAAGAATTCGGGCTTTAAACTCATAAGCATTCTCCTACATGCCACTTGTCACTTAGATTACAAAATAGACCAATAGTATATCAAGAGTCACTTTGGAAAAAATAAAAGACACTTGGAAAAAGGAAGAGATGCATGAGAAAATGAAGAGACACATTGGAAAAGGGAAGGAGCATGGAGAACACGCACCCATGACACTTGTCAAGCATACAAAGTCTCCAAGGCTCAAGCCTAGGGTTATGAATCATCAAATGACGATTTTGCACTAAAAATATATTGAATTTGGACCATTTGAAGGAGCATACCTAAGGAGCCTCTTAGGATTTCGAAATTGACAAGAAAACCTTGCCACTTGTCACTCATGAAGAGGATCTTTTAGATTTTCCAAGGATAGGCATGATGAAGAAGAATGAGGATTTTTGACACATGGCACCCATGCAAAGATATGCTTAGATTTTCTAGAAAAACATTTCAAGGATCCATGCCACTTGGCAAGATTATTATTTTCAAGAATAATTTTCAGATTTGTGTTTCCTATAGCCTAGCTTAGTGTGCCATATGTCCCACATGCATCAGCAAAGGCGCCATTTGTCCCACATGCGTCAAAAGACGCCACGTGTCTCATATGCATAAGCAAGAGTGCCACTTGTCTCACATGCACCAACTATGCCACTTGTACAACATGTAGAGTTGTCATACGCCACTTGTACAATATGTAACAGTCAAAATTCAAAGGCCATCCACTTGGCAACAAAGCTGGAGTAAGAAGAAATGGAGTTTATGCTATTTTTAGTATAAAAACACCCATTTATCTTCTAATTTGAAGGTTTGAATGAAAATCACTATCTCTGCTCTTATTTCCCCTCTATTCATGTACACAACCAAAGTTCTAGCTACACCACATTTGAATCAAGAGCTTAATATACTACAATGGAGAAAATCAAAAATCATTGGCTAGAATAATGCAAACCTAGCCTCCTCTTCAAGATTTTCAACCTGGTGAGTAATCTTTCTCTGTATATTTTCTTAATAGATGTTAAAAGGTCGTGTTTGTTTTAGTGGGAGCTTTTTCTAAAAAGAAACAAGTCGATTTATGGTGTCTTTAATGGCTATTAGTTTCGGATGAAGAAGAGAAAATGGCTTTTGGCGTTGATAGACGATTTTAAGCTTGATCAAGAGATGGATTTTTATCATTTTCTTAGTGCATATAGATCTTGATAAGCTTTAAACAATGTTGTTTGTTGGATAAATTTTTTGTACAAAATTTGAGGTATTAGAGTTTATAATGCCATCTAGAGTCAATAATGCGTATCGTAGTTAGTATTTGATGATTGAATATGGATTTAAGATCGACCTCCTAATGATCTGATTTTTTTATGGATAATGTGATACTTGTAAACTTAGAATAGGTTTGGAAATGATTTTTAATAGTTTTGGTCTATAAGAAATAGATTTAAGAACTTCATATGTTCAAACGGTAAAAATGCATGTTTTCGCTTTAATGTTCTAAGTCTTGGGTTTTAAGATTTGATGACTAAACATATGTTGGTTGGTAATCTCTCTTAGATTTGGTTGTATGTTAGGTGAATCAGATGGATGAGCACACTTTGGAGTTTTCTCCTAGAGCTAGATCGAGTATTTGACTTCGGGTAAGGTGATTTCAAGTATGACCTTAGGCCAAGTGCAGTGAATGATTTTAGCTTTCTTCTAGTAACGTATTTTGAGGTTGGAAATGGGTCTAAGATAGATACTAAACGAAGTTGTAAAGTTTAAAAGAATTCGGTATTTGATGGCAATCTTGAAGGTTTAGAACTTAATGTTCAATATTTTAGAGTCGTGGGGGTTAAAATGAAACTCTTGCTTGGCTTTATAAGTTTAGAGTTTTATAAGTTTATGTTTCAATTGAGGATCTCTCTAATGTTAGTACACTTCTATTTCAGCTCATGAAGATTATACTCTTTGTAAGCAATGAAAAGTTTACAAGTAGACCCTCAACCTACCTCGATTAATATTTGTATATGTTTGCGTAAATCCTTTTCTTGTTCTCATTGCTTTGTTTGTTATTTATTGTTTGATTGTTTGATTGCTTGAGTATGATATGTTTCGTTATGAGAAAGAGTTTCCGGAAGTTAAGAAAGAGTCAAGGTGGCTCTAAAGTGGTATTTGGATAAATTATGTATTGTTATATGACTGGAAAAAAAAAACTAACTGGGTTATGTATAATGATACAATGTTATGTTATAAATGTGATGGTGTGAATATTATGATTATATTTTACCATGTGATCACTAGTTTATTCTGTAAAAAATTTTATTTAGACCATTTTCCGCTACAAGTCTCATTGCACACAATAGTAAGAGTAAGTGCATGCATTATAAGATCGATATATATGGGGTAAGTAGCCTAGTGTTACTTACTCTGACTCTTCAATTTACGTTAAAACCCAAACGTAAATTGAGGGCATCACAGAGTGGTAACAGAACAATTACGTCTCTAGGTAAATCCATATTATCCTAAGAAAATATCACATGTTATTAAAATAGGCTTGAATTTTTATAAGAATAAAGTTGAAGTGATATGGGTGAATGATATGGATTATGGAAGTTTTGAGTTACTAGGGTAAAAGTGACTCATGATGGAGTTGGTATGTTTCTGGAAGATACTATCGTGAGGCGTCATCCTCCTTTGAGACAAGTGGATACGACAACTCAAAGTCCTCCTCGGGTTACTTCCTTAAGGAAGAACGAGCAGGGGATGCAAAACCCTCCTTTGGAAAGGGGGCAAACAATGCAAAACCTCCCTTTGGAAGGGGGACAAGCGATAGCTGAAACTATACAACAGATGACGGAAGTGGTGAGAAACCAAATGGAGCAGAGTCGTTGTCCTTAGTACAATGAACATAGAGGAGAAACTCAAGGATGTCCGTATGAAACATTTTTGGTTTATCGATACCCATATTTTCTGGAAACTGAGGGAGCTTTGAAGGTCGATAAGTGGATTGTAGATTTAGTGTGTACTTTTGAAATCAGCGATTGTATTGAAACTCAGAAGGTACAGTATGCGGAACATCTGCTGTAGGGAGAAACTGGCTTATGGTGGAACACGAAGAGGAAGTTTTTAAAGCTAGAATTGGAAGAGAATGTGGGGTGCCTATTTGGGAAAGATTTAAGAAAGAGTTTGATGATCGATTCTTTCCAGAGTCAGTGAAACGACAAAAAGCCCAAGAATTTGCTACGCTGGTGCAAGGTAGCATGATGGTGAGACAGTATGCAACACGATTTATAGAGCTGGTAAGATTTGACCCACACCTAGTAGCTACAGAAAAGATGAGGGTGCAAAAATTTCAAGAAAGATTATAGCCATGTATTCGTGTTTAAGTGGCGTGTTTACGAATAGAAAATTTTTTAGGAATTAGTGAATGTGGCGTCTATCGCCGAAGCGGAGCAAAGGAGTCTTGTGACACCGCCTCAAATTGCTGGGAAAATGAGATTTTCATTTTCCACTGGAAGAGATATTGCAAAGAAAAGAAGTTTTCACCCTACGAATAGAGGAAAAGGAACAACAACCAATGCAAACGAACCAGTGTCATTTCCCTTGTGTGTGAAGTGTAGACGTCGGCACTAGGGAGACTATCGAATAAATACTAGAGTTTGTTACAGGTGTGGTTAGCCGGGGCACATGATGAGGGATTGTCCTCAAAACGTCCCTAAAGGAGTGGGATCATCGGCAGGAAAAGCAAAAGCCCTGGCAAGGGCCAAAGTTTATGCAATCACGCCTGGAGAAGTGGATGTGGGGACTGACAAGGCAATCAATGCCAGTATTATTACTGGTAATTTCCAATTCCCTTTTCTTGATTTATTGATGTATGAATTTTCTTGAATATGAAATAATAGTAGGATATTTTTTTTAGGTAAGGTTAAATTGAAGAAATATATGGCTTATACTTTATTTGATTCTGGAGCGACGAAATCTTTTATTTCATATGAATGTGTCCAGAAGAGCGAATTAGAAGTGGAAACTTTAGTGCAAAAAGTTTTGGTGGCGATACCTGATGGTAAAGTAATTTAATGTCACCAAATGGTAAAAGGTTGTCTTATAGAAGTTGCAGGTTTACAGTTAGCTGTTAATTTGATAGTATTCCATTTGATGGAATTCGATTTAATTTTAGGCATGGATTGGTTAGCCAAATATTATGCTAAGATTGATTATCGAAGAAAATAGATAGTCTTTGACGTGTTAATGAAAGAAAGGCTTTGTTATAAGGGGGAAATAATTAACCTTATTTCCTCTTTAGCCACTACCAAATGGATAGAGAAAAGCATTGGAGAATGAGCAAAGGTATGCTTAGCAATGATGTTGAATTCTTTAGAAGAAGTCAAAAGTGTTAAGGGGATTCCAATTGTGGAAGATTTTCCTCAAGTCTTTTCAAACGATTTACCAGGATTACTCCCTAACCGAAAAACAGAGTTTACTATTGAATTGAAACTAGTTACAGCTCCAGTTCATAAGGCACCATATAGAATGGCACCTGTAGAATTAAAGGAGTTGAAGACGCAAATTGAATAACTCTTAAAGAAAGGATTTATCCGATCGAGTTTGTCTCCGTGGAGAGCACAAGTTCTGTTTGTGAAAAAGAAAGATGAAACGATGCGAATGTGTAAAGATTATTGTGATCTGAATAAGATTATAATTAAGAATAAATATTTGTTGCCTCGGATAGATGATTTATTGGATCAATTGAGAGGAGTTTCAGTATTCTCTAAGATAGATCTTAGATCCGGGTATCATCAACTGAGGATCAGAGAGCAGGATGGATATACCTAAGACATCTTTCCGAACCCGAAATGGGCACTTCGAGTTTTTGGTAATATCGTTTGGGTTAACAAATGCACCAGTAGTATTCATGGACTTAATGAATCGGGTATTTAGACCATACTTAGATAATTTTGTGGTGGTCTTTATTAATGATATTCTAATTTATTCTCAAACTGATGAAGCACATAAGGAGCATTTAAGAATTATTTTGGAGAGCTTGCAGTAGCATCAGCTTTACGCCAAACTTAGTAACTGTGAGTTTTGGCTACGAGAAGTTAAATTTCTAAATCATGTAATTTCAAATGAAGGAGTTCCGGTGGATCCAACTAAAACAAAACCAGTGATGGATTGGCAACAACCCACAAATGCCCATAATGAATGTAGTTTTATGGGGTTAGTTGGATATTACAAAAGGTTTGCAGAAAGATTTTTTAAACTTTCTGCACCTTTGATTGCATTGACAATGAAGAATTTTAAATATATTTGGAGTGAACAGTGTGAAAGAAGTTTTCAATAACTCAAAAGAAGACTAACTACAGCACCAATTTTGGCTATACCAAAACCTCATAAGCCACACGTGATATATAGTGATGTTTCAAAGATGAGTCTATGGTGTGTGCTAATGCAAGAAGGAAAATTAGTTGCATATGCATCCTAACAACTTAAGAATCATGAGGAAAATTATCCTATCCATGATTTAAAATTGGCAGTTGTTGTGTTTGTTTTTGAAAATTTGGAGACACATTTTATATGGGGGAAAATGTAAAATATACATGGACCATAAGAGTCTTAAGTATTTATTCAGTCAGAAAACCTTGAATATGAGGCAAAGAAGATGGATGGAAACTATAAGTGACTTTCAGTGTGGAATTAAGTACCATCCTAGCAAGACAAATGTGGTAGCTGATGCTTTAAGCAAAAAAACTCAAGTAGAAGAACTGTCAGTGCTAATTGTGATGCGGGAAATTTTGGTAAATAGGCTGCCAAAAGAAATTAAGTTGATGGTAATTCAAAAAATCATCCCCCTAACAGATGAAAAAATTAAAGAGGGGCAACAAAAAGATGATAAGTTGGAAAAGGTAAGACAACAGTTAGTAGAAGGAAAATAGGCACCACATTATCGGATCTTGGATAATGGAATATTGTGTTATAAAAGCAAAAAAGTGATTCCCAATAATACAAGATCCTAGGTTCACATCTTGATTTTGGAAAAATCTACAAAAGATGATGGGTACAGGTCTAAATTTTAGTAATGCATATCATTCTCAAACAGATAATCAAACAGAAAGAACTATCTAGACTTTAGAAAATATGTTACGAGCTTGTGTCTTAGATTTCGGTGGTGATTGGAAAAGTCTCTTACCATTAATTGAATTTGCTTATAGTAATAGTTTTCAAGCTACCATTCAGATGTCACCTTATGAAGTATTGTATGAAAGAAAATGCAGATCTCCCATATATTGGAATAAAGTTGGTGAAAACAGTATTTTGGATCTCGAATACCTACAAGAAGTCAAGGAACAAGTGGAAAAAATCAGAGACAAAATGAAGACAACACAGAGCAAACAAAAGAGCTATGCAAATAATCGCAGAAGGGTTTTAGACTTCATGATAGGTGATTGAGTATACTTGAAAGTCTCGCCTATGAAGGGAGTAGTGCGTTTTGGAAAAAGGAGAAAATTAAGATCTCACTACATTGGACCTTATGAGATTCTGGAAAAAGTAGGGTCAATAGCTTATCAAGCTCTACCTGCCGAATTGCAAGGAGTTCATGATGTCTTTCACGTGTCTTTCTTGAAGAAAAGTATAGGTGAAGTACCAACGACAATAATGGATTCAAGTCATATCAATCTATGCCCCAATTTGACATATGAAGAGTGGCCTATATGGATTGAAAATCAAAAGAACCAAACGCTGCAAAATCGTGTTTGTTTCGTTAGTTAAAATACTTTGGAATAATCTCGCTTTCCAAGAATTTACTTGGGAATGTGAGGATATGATGATGGCTAAATACCCTTATTTGTTTGAAAACTGATTATGACTAATTTTATTATGTTTATTATGTATTTATGTGACGCGTTTTTCATAGATTCAGTATTTGTTCGGTAGATGCTAAAATTGTTAAAATGTATTAATTGGTCTCATTCAGGAAATGGTTCATACTAAGAAAACTGCAAGAATGTCATAGCTGAAGGCTAAAAAGGCTTAGTTATTTTATTTACTACCACATTTATCATAACATGATTTCCTACTTCAACCAAGCACATACCTGAAACCATGCATCCAAGAAATTAAGGATTCATGCTCTTATAAACCATCTAATGTCATAAGTCATGATCATGCATCAACCAATGATTAAAGGCTTAAGGTCTCTCCTTGTAACTTCTTATCCTAGTCAAAACCCATAGGCTTTAAATATAAGTTTTTGTTACTTAAACATGTCATCTATTGCATGAAAAATTAACGCATATTCTCAGGGGGAGCTTAAGCATTACTGCAAGTATCAAAATTCTACTAAATATTTGTCATCATAAAAAACGGGGAGATTGTTGAATCCAAAATTTCAAATTTCGTATCTACGTGTAGATTTTGATGATAATAAATAAATTCAAGTCTCAAGTTCAAATTATTTATGCAATGGAGCGAAACGCACATCAAACATAAATGAACAAATCTACAAATGAAGCTCATAGATTATTTTTATACATCTCTTGATAAAATTTATTCCAGCTTGGAAATAGTAAAGAAAATTCTCAACTTTTTGCCAAAACGTTGGGAATCAAAAGTAACGGCGATTCTTGAAATTAGAGATCTTAAAAAATTCGAAGTAAATGAACTCATCGGGTCACTTATTACTCATGAGAACATATTGAAAAGAGGAGAAGAAGAAGGAAAGTAAAAGAAGAGCTTGGCACTTAAAGCCGTTTCTTATGAAAGTGAAAGTGATGAAGATGAAGAAAGCTATGACGAAAAGATTGCAATAATCACAAGAAGATTTAAGATATTCTTGAAAAATAAAGTTTCTCCAAGAAAACCTTTTAAAAAATCTTCTAACAAAGATACAGGTAAAAATGATTTATTAATTTGTCATAAATATAAAAAGGCAGGACATATCAAGGTAGATTGTCCCCTACTAAAGAAAGATTGATACAAAGAAAAGAAAGTAATGAAAGTTACATGGGATCATGATTCAAGTAGCTCAGACAGCGACGCAAGTAACGAAGAATCTGCAAATTTTTGTCTTATGGCTAAAGATGATTTTGAGGTAACAAATCTTGAAAATCCCTCTTATGAAGAATTGCAAAATGCTGGAAGAGGTATATGAGGAATTTGAAAAATTGGGTATTAAATATACCGCTTTGAAAAAGAAATATTCTTGTTTAATAAATGAAATTGATATTTTAAAAAAAGAAAATATAGTTTCAAAAGATGAAAATAATGAATTGAAAAAGAAAGTAGCTGATTTAAAAAAAATTGTTGAAAATTTCACAAATGGAAAAAGAAATTTCGAAAAACTTATTGGTAATCAAAGATGTGTTTTTGATAAAGTAGGCTTGAGATACATGCCAAAAGAAAAACTCAAACCCTTTAAAAATTTCTTTGATAAACCCATTAAATCAAAACCAGATTTTCAAAATTTTTTTCCTAAAAATAGATTTGTCAAAGAAAGACATTATTATAATCATTCAAGTTCTTCAAGTATATTAAATGTTATTTGTAATTTGTGCAATAGAAATGGTCATAACTATTATGCTTATCTTATTAGAAGAAAATATACAATGACTATTAGGGTTATATGGGTACCAAAAAATCTTATTTATTCTAATACTAATAAATAAAGGACCCAAAGAACATGAGTACCAAGAAAAACTATTTTAATTGTTTTTGTAGGTATGCATGAAGTCTTCCGTAAGTAAAACAAAATGGTTTTTAGATAGCAGATACTCAAGACACATGACAGGAGATAAAACTAAGTTTATTGATCTCACTCCTAAAGAAGAATGACACGTGACATTTGAAAACAATTCAAAAGGAAAGATCGTGAGAATAGGTAAAATTGGTAATAAGTCTTCTTTCATAATTGAAGATGTTCTACTTGTTGAAGGTCTAAAACATAATCTTTTAAGTATAAGTCAATTATGTGACAAAGGATTTATAATTACCTTCAAAAAGGATAAGTGCATTATTTTGAATAATCATGATTGTAATATTTGTTTTATTGCTCTTAGAAACAATAATGTTTATACAATTGAATTTGAAAAAATTATCTCACAAGATACTATTTGTTTATCAGCTCAACATGAAAATAGTTGGTTATGGC
The DNA here is from genome assembly GCA_036898215.1 of Platycarya strobilacea. Lineage (NCBI taxonomy): Eukaryota > Viridiplantae > Streptophyta > Magnoliopsida > Fagales > Juglandaceae > Platycarya > Platycarya strobilacea. Next base: position 29,576,721 of record CM072548.1, on the reverse strand, counting down.
ATAGAAGGTTAGGTCATGCAAACATGGAACTTATTTCTAAACTTTTAAAAAATGATCTTGTGAGAGGTTTGTCAAAAACAAATTTTTTTAAAGACAAAATTAGTAATGCATGCCAGTTTGATAAACAAACAAAAACTTCTTTCAAAATCAAGAAACATATTTCTACTACTAGACATTTGCAACTAATACACATGGACCTTTTTGGACCAAACAGAGTTACGAGTCTGGAAGGAAAATGTTATGCATTTCTTATTGTTGATGATTTCTCTATATATACTTAGGTCATCTTTCTCGCTCATAAAGATGAGATACATAATGCATTTACCAAGTTATGCAAGAGAATTTAAAATGAAAAGGGCTATATTATTTTAAACATCCGAAGTGACAGGGAGAAAGAGTTTGTCAATAAAGATATTGAGTTTTTTTGTGATGAAAATGGTTTTCTGCATAATTTCTTTGCTCCTCGAACTCCTCAACAAAATGAGGTAGTAAAAAAGAATAATAGATCTCTTCAAAAAATAGCAAGAACAATACTTAATGAAAATAATTTACCTAGTTATTTTTGGGCTGAAGTAGTAAGTACTGCATGTTATGTTATAAATAGAGTTATGTTAAGGTCTAAATTAGATAAAACCCCTTATGAGCTTTGGAATGAGAAAAAGCCCAACATTGGTTACTTTCATGTATTTGGATGCAAATATTTTATACTCAATGACAGAGATAATTTAGGAAAATTTGATGCAAAATCTGATGAAGATATCTTTTTTGGATATTCAACAAATAGTAAAACTTATAAAGTATTCAATAAAAAGACTTTGACTATACAAGAATCTATGCATGTAGTATTTGATGAATCTAACCCTCTACTCTCTAAGAAATCTATTGATGAAGAATCAGAAGGTACAAATAACACAAATAGTCTCAACCTAGACAAATAAAATACAATAGAAGAAGTCCAACATGGAGACATTAGAAAAGATTATCAAGATTTAATACAAGATGCAACCAAACAGTAGAAACATGTGAAAGATCATCCAGTAGAATAAAATTTAGGAGAACCTTCACGAGGTGTAAGTACTCGATCATCTCTTATAGATATTTGTAATCACTCTCTTTTTTATCTCAAATTGAACCTAAAAATATTGATGAGTCGTTGATTCTAGCTATGCAAGAAGAGCTAAATCAATTTGAAAGAAATAATGTATAGACATTTGTTCCTATACCCAAAAATCATGCTGTTATTAGAACAAAATGGGTTTTTAAAAATAAGAAAGAAGAGTCTAAAATCATCACTAGAAACAAGGCTCGGCTTGTAGCCCAATGTTTCAATCAAGAGGAAGAAATCGATTATGATGAAACGTATGCACCTGCCGCAAGATTAGAAACTATTCGAATATTACTTGTATATACATCTTATAAAAATTTCAAACCTTTTCAAATGGATGTTAAAAGTGCTTTCTTAAATAGTTTTATAAATGAAGAGGTATATGTTGAGCAACCTCTAGATTTTGAAAATCATATTTATCCTAATCATGTTTTTAAGCTCGCAAAAGTATTATATGGACTCAAACAAGCTCTTAGAGCTTGGTATGAGAGGTTTAGTGGTTTCTTGATTGAAAAAAGTTTTTCAAGAGGAAAGATCGATACAACTGTTTTCATCAAATATGAATAGGATGATATTCTTCTAGTTCAAATTTATGTTGATGATATAATATTTAGTACTACTAATGAAAATATGTGCCAAGATTTTACTAAGAGCATGCGGGAAGAATTTGAAATGAGTATAATGGGAGAACTTAATTTCTTTCTTAGATTACAAATCAAGTAAACAAAAAGTGGAACATTCATTAATCAGTCAAAATATATCAAAAAGTTACTTAAAAAGTTTGAGATGAAAAGTGTGAAGGTAATTGGAATACCAATGAGTCTAACTACCAAATTTGATAAAGATGAAAATGGTAAACCAGTTAACTCAAAGGTATATCGAGGTATGATTGGTAGTTTATTATATTTGACAGTTAGTAGACCTGATATTATGTTCACTGTATGTTTATGTGCACGTTTTCAATCATCTCCAAAGTAATATTATTTTATTGCAGTCAAGCGTATTTTTAGATATCTTGCCGGTACCATTGATTTAGGGTTATGGTATCCTAAGTACACTTCTTTCGATCTTATCAGTTATTTAGATGCGGATTATACTGGTTGCAAAGTTGATCGAAAAAGTACTAGTAGAATATGTCATTTTTTAGGTCATGCACTTGTTTCATGGTTTAGTAAAAATCAAAATTCTGTTACATTATCTGTTGAGGCAGAGTATGTTGCTGCAAGTAGTTGTTGTGCTCAAGTTCTTTATATGAAGCAACAACTTGAGGATTTTAAACTTATGTACAATCATATTTCTATTAAATGTGATAATACTAGTGCTATAAATCTTCAAAAAATCCAATACAACATTCTAGGACCAAACATATTGAAATTAGATATCATTTTCTTAGAGATCATGTGCAGAAAGGTGATATTGTACTAGAATTCATAAGCACACACGATCAATTGACAGACATTTTCACAAAACCCCTACTAGAAGATAGACTATGCATGATTAGAAGAAAAATAGAAATGATACATACCATGAATATCTGCTAGATATTTTTATTCCATTATCTCAAATGACTTACAGAAACTTGAAATATTTAATCTCATCATTCAAATGCATTTACTCCTCATAGATCATCATGTCATCCTTATCTAAAGGATTTGGCATCGAAATGAAGAGGCAATAAATGATTTTAAATCCTTATTCTGCTGCTTTAAGTCTACTATTTTTCTGTTAGACTCTTGAACAAGTCGTTAAAGAACATCGATCTTCTCATTAAGATTCTCTATCTCACGGGTTTTGGACTGCAATCGAGTGGAAAAAGCGATAATGGACGATGTGTATCGAGTTTCGAGACTCACAAGCTCGTAAATGGCATCATGATCTAATTTATTAGCCAAATTAGTGTTTTGTTGCTTCATGATGCCTACGATAGATGCAGAAACAGTTTGGGACTGAGATAAATAATACATCATATTTTGATCACGAGGAGTACTGAAAGGATATTGATGAGCCATTGAAAATTTGAAGTACAGGAATGAAGACAAATTATAGAGATGAGAAGAAGACTTGATGTGATTTAAATAAAACTGATAGCCGCTCTTATAGAGATAAAAATAAGTACAAGACAAACTATCATTTCTTCAAATCTTACTTAGTCATGCTTACAAGATATGCTGGATGCATATTTTCGAAAGTTAGCTAGTTAAGCCAGCGAGATTTATTGTTGATTGTCTCTATTTCTCTCGTGAAACACTGCCATTATCTGCTGATGTTGACTCTGTGCTTGAACTCTCACTCGTTCCGATTCTTTTATTCTAAGTTTCAGAACACGAGCTAATTTCGTCAAATCTTCATTTTCTTGCTTTAATCTCTTATTCTTTCTACCTTTATTTGCAAGCTTTTGGTGCAGAACAGATATTTGATTGTTAAGTCGATCAACCTCATTTGCCCTCGCTAGTAATCTTCGAGACATGGTCGTAACAGAGGCAACATATTGAACACTGAGAGTTCTTGATGCTGTAACAACCTCAGAATCAGTCCTACCAGAAAAATACATCACTGCTTCTATCATGGTGTTGACAAGCTCAAGAGATAAAATGACTGGTTGAGATGGTTCTTCATTCAAATCTGGAAGATTATTAGACGAATTTTTTTCCACTATTCTATCGTTTTGGATAAACAGATACTTCACCAATGAGCAATGTGAGATTTGTTTTAGCATTCGGTGGGTGAAAATGGTCATTTAAACAGAAACAAAAAACTTTCAAATTTCTACGTATTTTATTCGTTAACAACATTAAGCGGATTTGAATCTCCTTCCGCACCGAATTGCCAGAGCTAGACCTCTAACCTTTGCAGGTTTTGTCGGACACGCGTGGCTCCGCACCAAATTCTCTACAGTCTCTACTAATGCACCGTTTTATTTGTGTATTTGTTATTATAGGAAAATGTCTTATTGAGTTAATTATGATTCCTTTTTAATGATGCCAAAATGAGAAGAAGTTTTAGATGTAAATATTTAGATTTTTAACTTTGTTATATATGCTGAAATTATGTTTATCTATTACTTGAAAAACTAACGTATATTCTCAAGGGTAGCTTAAGCATTACTGCAAGTATCAAAATTCTACTAAATATTTGTCATCATAAAAAATGGTGAGACTGTTGAATCCAAGATTTCAAATTTCGTATCTACGTGTATATTTTGATGATAACAAAAAATTCAAGTCTCAAATTCAAATTATTTACGCAATGGAGCGAAGCGCACATCAAGCATAAAAGAACACGTCTACAAATGAAACTCATAAATTATTTTTGTACATCTCTTGATAAAATTTGAAATTGGATTAAGGCTCCAAATTACTCTTTTTTCTCATAAAACATCAAATTACTTTTTTCACATATGCAAGACATTTTTAAATGTCTTAGTTTTGAAAATTATGTTTTTCACATGTGCATAACATCATCAAATAATATAATTTCGAAAATTATACTTTTTTTATATAAAAATTTGAATTTGTAAGATGATTGATTATCATATTTGGCATGTGCATATTTTGTTTGAAAGTCTTGAAGGGTGGTTGTGTGTTTTTTTGATAAATGTAAAAAGTAGATGATTTTATTTGAAAATCTTAAAGAGTGTTTATGTGTTTTTTTGACATATGTAAAAAGAAGATGATTTGGTTTGAAAAACAAATTATGCTCATTTTGTCATGTATGAAAAGCAAAAGATTTGATTTGATTTCTTTGAAAAATGAATAGATTTGTCTTTGACAAATGTAAAAAGGAAATGCTTTTATTTGAATTTTTTGAAAAGTGAATAGTGCTCTTATTTGACATGTGAATCTTTTCAAATTTGAAATTGAAAACTCATTTGTCTATAAATAACTCACTTGAGTTTTGCAAAAATCATAACAAGAGCTTACACATCTATTGCTAAGTTTTGCATCATTTTTTCAAAACTCTCGTTTTCTCTTTTCTAAAATTTTGAACCTTAATTCTTATTTTTTTTTAGAGAGATATATGTTGCGCTGTATTATTTCTATCTCACTCATTGAGGAGTGTATTTTGATAGTCTAGCCACTATCAACTCTTGTATTAGTAAGAGGGTATGTATAACCCTTGTGTGTGTAGAAGGTGTTCTACACAGCGAATAGTTGAATTACTAAGTGTGAGGTGATTGAAAGTGTAGAGGGTATTTTATACAGATTCTATAAAGCGGTGCTGCTCAAAAGTGTAATAGGTTTCTATTTTTACCTAAAAGAGATTGAATAGTAGATTTGAGATCCTCAAGGGATAGCTTGAGGCGAAAACGTAGGCAGTGAGGCTGAATCTCGTAAAAATACTGAGTTTGATTTTTTTTACTCTACTCTTTACATTTCTTGCTGCTTTATATTCTGTTTATATTTTATATTGTGTATTTGAATTATAAGTGTTAATTTTTATAATATAACTCAATTCACCCATCTCTTGTGTTAGTCATCTGGACAATACATGTCATATCATTACATTAGATACACTAGCCGAAATCACCATGGTATATTCTTTACATTCTTTCGATAAATAATTACTATATTCCATCAAGTTTCTTAGATTAAATTACTAAGATATCATCTTAACAAGACAGAAAAAAGTATGCTAAAATCATCTAATAAACAAGTCAACAATGAGGTAAAACAACTAACAACAACAAGTTCACACTACATATACAAATAATGCTAATATTAGGTTAAGAATATACTTATAAAATTTCTAAGTAGGAAAATAAAAATCTAAAAAGAAATATACCAAGGAAACAAGAATAAGTCCAAGGAATCATAACTTAACACACCTGAAAATTTGTTTGTTAGAAGGAAACCATTTGATTTTCAAAAGAAAACAAAAATAATTCATTTTTCTCAAAAGCCCTTTAGTTTTTCACGCTTGTTTAAAAAAAAACTATTTTTTTTTTTTACTTTTCATGTAAGTTCAAGAAAGTGCAAAAAAGGCTAAATGCTAAAACTTTAAAAAGAAATACTCCTCAAATCTTTGTATGAAAATATAAAAAGAAATTCAAAAAATTATTTACTTTCCAAATTAGGTGTTTTCATAGAAATCTTTGAAGAACACATTTAAGTTGCTAGAGAAATATTGTTTGAATGATAAAAAAATATAGAGAAAAGGTGGAAGGTGTAGAAAGAATGCCTTGGCCATCTTTGGAGGGAGTCGAGACATACAAGTGAAGGGAGAAAGTACTACAATAGTCGACTATGGGGTGTTTTGGTGCCTAGGACACTCCACCTCACCTAGTAATTAATTAATACAAGAAAAAAATTGATACAAAACATAAATGATATATGAAAGACTTTTATCTCAAATGATGAGATGGTGCCTAGAGAAGCATATCTTAGATCTTAGATGATTTTGAACATCTTCAATAAATGTAAACTCAAAACACTTAAAAAATTTGAAACAGAGAAAAATAAATTATTTATATGAGAATAAATACGGTGAATGTGAATCCTTTATTGATTATTTAGAAAAAAATTCAAAGGTATTCGGAATTCGGCGCGTAATTTGGGTTTTTCAGAACCAGGTGAAATGAAGGGGCAACTTGGTCCTTTAAGAAAAGACTAGAGACCTGGCTCAATGATGGTCAGAATTCAAGCAAGCAGCCTTCCTTCTCTATCCTTCTCTCTCTCCATCCGACGCGTCTCAGAAAAGCAAACAAATTCAAGAGGAAAAAAAGAGAAGAAAAAGCAAAAGAAAAGAGAGTTTGAATTGTTGAATCTTCTATAAATCTATCCGTACTACCATATTTGCTTTCTTCGGGACGGAGTTCATTTCCTAAGCCCCAGAACGATCTTTTTCTTACGGCGAGGATTTCCTTTTAAGTGGAGCAGTTTCCTCCGTCACTGCAAATTAAATTTTCATTTCTCGATATCCTTGTTGTAGCTTCGGACTCGGACTACTCAAGCTTGCTTCAAGGGAAAATGGTCAAGCGTGGTTATAAACTACGTATCCTTTTCCAGTTTTATTTTTCCTCACTATTCTTGCTTTTATTGGCTTGCACGGCTTCAATAAATCCAGGATTTTAGGCTGTTTGTTTCTAATTTTACGGTTTATTTCTGTTAGCATTTGAGCTTCTTCTGGAAATTCTTAGTTGAAAATACATTTCTTTTTTATAAAATGTATCGACTGTACTTTTGTTATTTTTCTTGGGAATAACCAGCATCCATTTTTGGCTTCTTCTCTTTACTTTTGTTTAGTTAAAGGATTTCTTTAGGCTTTGTCTGGCTGCTGAGAGAGTTGAAATATGGTTTTCAATTGAACTGAAACTAGTTAAACATACTTCACGCTTTGCTGTTAATGGGTTTTGAATTCTAGGCCAAGCTTGAATATCCTTTTTTTTGATAAGCAAGAAATTTTATTTATCAAAAGAGACTAGGCACAGCCCAAGCCGAGCTTGAATATCTTTCAGTACTTTTTTTCTTTATTCAATATCTTCAGCAACTAGGAGCGTTAGACTCTAGAATAACCAGTATTTTTAATATATAACTTGTTTTAGTTCTATCAATAAAACACAAAAACAAAAGGCAAAAAGTGATGTGGTTGGTATATTGAGCCGTGTGATTTCTTGACTGAATGAAATAATAGAGGAACTTGTGGCTCATTCGGCGAGTGTGAACTGCGTGAATATTGGGAAGAAGGCGTGCCGTCTTTTTACCACTGGCGGAGATGACCACAAAGTTAATCTTTGGACGATTGGGAAACCCAATTTCGTAATGGTTAGAGTTCAAATCTTATTCTACTGCATTAGTCTTGAACTTGCCTGGGGGTGTAAGAATAACCCGCAAACTGGTCTGGTTCCATGTTGGGGTCGGTTGGTGGTTTGTAGATTCAATGTTTTTCCTAGTTTGGTTCAGTTCCGGTTTGCAGTTTTTGTGGACCAAACCAAAATGAACCGAATTAATATACTGTATGGTTTTTAGAACTTTTTTTTTTTAATATACTATATAGATTATCTTATTGCAAAGATAATGATTATAGCTTGATATTTTTATTTTATTATTTATACTTGATATAAGCTTACTCATGCATGAATATTAATAGTTTTTAACATATTAAGTTACATATATAATATGGTATAACATATATGTATATTGTATGGTGGCTAGTAATTTTTTTTTTTATAAGTAAGAAGTAAGTATTATTAATGTGAATGAAATATGCATAGCCCAGACATACAGGAAGTATACAAAAGACCACCTTAGTGGCTTGTAAATTAGTGCATACTACATAGTATTTATCAAAACTATCACCTACCAATTAGTTGTTGCACTTGCATATCTTAATGTGCGGTAACTAATATATATTACACAGCACTTATTAATTAGATGATTAATTCATGCACATTAATAAATTATTTAATTATAAATTAACTTCCATTTTATATGCTCTTTAACTCATCAAAAACTTAAAATCTTGGAGAGTATCGTGACATCAACGTTATTCCACTTAATGAGATTAAGGAATCTATATAATGTATGGGAAAGAAGTGAGCAAAATATCAAACCAAACCAAAAATCCAGATACATTTGGTTTCCTTGATGAACTGGTCGGTCGGGTTTTGATTATTATGAAACCAAACGTTTCAGTTACTTCCCTCGTTAAATTAGGAATAGCGTATGAGTGTCTCCTTTGATACACACTGGTTCAAAGTAATGAAAAACCATACAAATTAGAATGTGATAATATCTAATCAAACAATTGGATATACATGAGATCTTTGCTTGTACAATGGGAAAATAATTGTATAAAGGGAAATATATGTCAGTTTAATTTAATACTTTTATTTTTACCTATCAAAAAATATATGTCAGTATAATTGAATCCACACAAAACACACATCAATTCTTCGTCCAAATTTGCTCATACACAGGTTTTCAACATATAGTCTTGTACAGAGTGATCAACAAAATAAATGCAGACTAATGTAATTGGGACACAAGCACTTTTAGCATAACTCATGAGATAAAGTTCTATCCCTTAAACGGTTGATTAGAAACTACATGATAGTACATTAATTCCTTTATTTGGATGCATTATAATTTTCTTTGAGTTTTGTATGTGTTTGTGTTTTTTCGTCCTTCATTCCATATTGAACATTATACAGACATTTTTTTTTAAGTAAAGTCATCTAAATAATTGGCAAGCGGGGTGATCAAGGCACATGCCTTGCACGTGCCCCCCTCCCTAATTTTGAAACGTGCATGGATTAATATGTTGAATCACCCCCTTTTAACTGAGTTTTGAACCACCCTTCTTTTATAATTGTTTTTGAACCTAGTTTGATGAGGGCCATACATTTGCTGGAACATCTCAATGAGTGTTGTTTTACATGAGCAGAGCCTGTGTGGCCATACAAGTCCAGTTGAATCGGTTGCTTTTGATTCATCAGAAGTTTTGGTGCTTTCTGGAGCTTCTAATGGTGTGATAAAGCTCTGGGATTTGGAGGAAGTAAAGAGTAAGTCACTTCCTGGATTAGTTTCTTATTGCTTGATTAATCAAATTCTTTGATTGAAAGAACCATTACGTTGTTCTCTATATTACAAATAACAGAGTATTAGTAGGGACTTTTTTCTTGGACACCCGGTTCCAATAAAAAAATAACAGATTATATAAGCTGTTGTTTCTTTAATAATATTTGTTTTGGCAGCAAAAAAGGGAAGTTGACAAATAAAGTTGATACAATTTACTGTTTGGGTTAGAATCTACAGAATTTGCCACTTTGGATTGCTGCATGAATTGTAAGATTAATTTGTGATTTAACTTCTGATCTTTTTGTTATTGTTATTAAAGTGTAGTGGGTCGAACTCTTACTGGACACAGTTCCAACTGCACTGCTGTTGAATTTCATCCATTCGGAGAGTTCTTTGCATCTGGTTCCATGGATGCCAATCTAAAGGTCTGGGATATTAGAAGGAAAGGATGCATCCACACGTACAAGGGTCATACTCAAGGCATTAGTACAATCAAATTCACTCCCGATGGTCGATGGGTAGTTTCTGGTGGATTTGATAATATTGTAAAGGTACTAATTGATCACACCGCTAGTGTGCAGCTTGCAGCAAGTTTTTGTATCAATGTCTATAATTAGCAACTTCCTCTTACTGCTGAACAGGTGTGGGATCTAACGGCTGGAAAGCTCTTGCATGATTTTAAGTTCCATGAAGGACATATTCGATCAATAGATTTTCATCCACTTGAGTTTCTCTTAGCCACAGGTGAGCATCTGACCCAAAAACTTGGTTTCAGACTTATTACTGTCTGCTACAGAAAAATGGCTCTGCATGGTCGAGGAGTACTCAAAGTGGTCCAGAAATCTCTAAGGGGGTGAAAATTGTATTCTGCACTTTTATATTAGCCATTAGGCTTTTTTTTTTTTGGGGGGGGGGGGGGGGGGATGGGTGGGCTATACAACAGGCACCTATGGTGGTTATTTAATTATTTTTTTAATAGGTAAGTTGGTTAATTGTTGTTGCCTATGTTCTATTTAGTTCACCAAAATAGCTATGTACATAAACTGTAGCATACAAAACAAAACGTGCATAAACTGTGGAAAATTTGAACCTTTTAGTTGCCTATTTAACTCTGTTTGTTAAATGTATGCCAGGTTACCAACATTGAAGTTATGTTTAACATATATCTGGCTCATATCCTCTAGAAATCAATAATTCTCACTAACTGTTTGTTTAGTTGATAGTAAGGTGTTGTAACACGAATTGTTTTCCAGGTTCAGCAGACAGAACTGTTAAATTTTGGGATCTAGAAACCTTTGAACTGATTGGATCTGCCAGACCTGAGGTATATAGTGTGGTGTTCTCTGATCTACCAATTAAAAAAGGAGTGTGGTGTTCTCTAATCTGAAAGCTACTTTATAAATTGTATCGTAGAAGTTCAGTCTTTGTCTGGAAACTCAAAGGACGTACCAGGCCTCCAATTTTTTCTGTTCCTTATGTTGACTTTTCTCATTCTTTGGTTTGGGTAGAGAGAACTTTATATTTCCTTAATGATAATAGATGAGGATTTAATCCTTCTTTTCTAAGAAGATAAGTTACTCCTTTCCAGGTTACAGAAGTATGTGCAATTGCTTTTCATCCTGATGGGAGAACTCTATTTTCTGGGGTGGAAGATAGTTTGAAGGTTTGGATTGTGCACACCCTGAAAATTTTATGAGATTGTGCCAGGATGGTACATAAATATCATATATCCATGTTTATGAATTGTAGGTTTACTCATGGGAACCTGTAATATGTCATGATGCTGTTGATATGGGATGGTCAAGGCTTGGTGACCTATGCATTCATGATGGAAAACTTCTGGCTTGCTCATACTATCAAAATTCTGTTGGAGTCTGGGTGGCTGATATATCGGTATTCACCATTATCCTTTATGGTAACTTGTCCCATATTATTTCTTTTTCTGTGGACCTTGAGGTCAATTTAAAAATTATATTCTCTATGACAGCGTATTGAGCCATATGCAGCTAATTCTATACTTGAGCAAAATGACTCTATGGAACAGAAAAATAACCTTAATTTCCCAGGAAGTCATTCTTCTGAGGACGTAGGAAGTGGTATCCGATCAGCTTCAGGTTTGCAGTGCATGTCTCCTGATTATGAAACAAAAGAGATAAAGAACATATATGTGGATTGTAAGTTTTGTTATTTGTGCTTTCTGATTCCTTTTTTAAGAATGCAAATAACAGTTTTTATAATTTTGAAACAGCTATTGATTCTCTAAATCATCAATTTTTTTTAATATATTTTTTGTTCATTTGTATTTTTGCAACTATTGTAAACATAGTCTGGATCCAAGCACGTCGGACCTTTGGACTCGTCCAACATCTTACAAATATGGACTTTAGTTTTCATCACAAGCTGCTTGGCTGGCTTATTAATTTTGGTTTGGTTTCTACATACCCCCAATTAAAATATTTATAAAGAAAAATAAAATAATAAAAAAGAAGAAAACTCATCAAACTAAGGCCTTGTTTGTTTTGGGGATGAGACAAAAACCCAAAACACATCTTAAACTCATCATTACATTTTTTCAAATCTCCATACAAAATATAATAAAAAATTTAACTTTTTAAAAGTCTTATACCATTTGTTCAAATCCCCATACAAAACTAATATTAAAAAAATATTTTACAAAAATATTTTATTCTTTTTTTTTTTTACTTTTATCTCATTCCAGCTCATCTCATATCTAAAAATAAACAAGACCTAAATTCCTATCTCATTATGGCCTCACATGAAACCATTATTTTCAATGTTAGGTATCACTTATATGGCATATATTGGAGATTGGCTTGGCTTGCCTCCTCTCAAAATTAAGCTCCCTTGATATTTCTTATTTGGAGGAAATTTACCATGACTTTTCTCTTACAATTCCACAGATTTCTAGATGCTTAGCACTATATAGTGGCTTAGTGTACTTGTGGAGATGCATTAAGATTGCATGTGGCCTGGTCTAGCCAAGCATAGTTAGCACAGTACGGTGTGAATGCAAGAGTAAGGGCGGTGGTTTTGAAAGAATTTAGTGTCCAGTGCCCACAAAAAGGCTTAAGCATATGTATTTTGGAAGTAATGGAAATTATACCTGTGTAGTAAAAAACCATAAATCTTATTATTGTCACACTTCCATTTTTTGAAGTAATGGTATATATACTTACATAACAAAAACCATTATCCTTCTTGTAGTTGCGCCTCATTTCAATATGGTCTCTAAATGTATAGGTAGGTTGACCAAGGTTCAAATCCAGAAGGTAGCAACAGATTTGCTGCCTTTTGCAGCTTGTTATGTACCCTAGACCTGGATACCAACATAGTCCAGCCCATGTTAAGAGTGGGTTGGGTTTGCCTTGTAGCAAATGCGCATAAAAGCATATTCTTGTACTCAATTTGCTGTAAGTCTGGGGTGGTGTAATTCAGAGATATTCAATTTTCTGATTATGAAGATAGATAGGATTTTGTTCTGCCCAAATTAATCCAATGTGGAGGCCTAGCACATGGGAGTGTGGTGTGTGGCAGACAGACTTTCATTGGAGTCTAATTTGACACAAGCACTAACTCATAAACCCATACATTATGATCATATAGATATTTTCCCTTCATTTTCATCCTACTTTCTCTAATGTGCTGTTTTCTCTTATTTGTAAAGCTGCTGGTGGGAAGCTTGTTACCTCACCAAGAGTTGAGTTCTTCAATTCTCCAAAAGTGTTAATCCCAAAGGAAATTAGTTGTATGCCAACTCAGAAGGAAAGTCCTGTCGCAGGCTTGAATGCAAGATCTAATGAAAAAGTACTTGATAAGACATGCGTCATACCTAACATTGTAGCTAAAAACAGCGCCAACAGAAGAGATGGGGTCAATTCTGGAAAAGAATTGATAGCCTTTTCAAGGACAAAGCGTGGTATGTTGCTCAAGCCAGCTCATGCTCGGAGGCCATCAAATAGCAAAGTTGAGGTTGAGAGGCTGCCAGAAACTGTTGAATCTGGAAATCTGAGCAACGCGTATAGCAATTTAGATAGTGCAATAAATTCAAAATTCCAGTCCAAACTTGCACCAGAAGATGGATGTAGAAAATCATGTGAGGAAGAACATTCTCATATCAAAGGCGTTGCTGAGAACCTTGAAAGAATTTTATCACCACAGAAGCCCTGTAGTCAGGAAAGCTGTAAGTTCGTATTCTATAGTGCTATGTGTTTATGATGGGTAGTGGCTAGTTTTTTTCATTGCTTGTAGAGTTTTGTCTCCTTTTCCTCTCATTCACCTACTTCTTTCTATCCTCTAATTGTCCAATGAGTGTCTCTTGGTTGGCTGTTGATCTCCATTTACACTTTGAAGCAAAGCCTTAACCCTACAATCTCAGGTCACTGAACCAAAGTCTTGACCATTCTGCTTTGTCAGACTGCATTAAGTTAAGCATAGACGAAGTCTTACTACACCTTCAGTACAACTACCTCTCTTATTTCTGATAAAAAAAAAATGGTCATTTATGCATATCCTGAAACCAGCTTGTGACAGTTGCAACAATTACCTTCTGGTAGATGCATTGGTTTCTACTAAATTTGGTCTTCTGTAGTTTTTTCATCACAAACCTAATTCCAGACACTTGGGCCTTGTTTAATATCTGAACTTCCCAAAAATTTTCAAAAAACATTTTGTGTCTTCAATCTCAAAAGCATTTTCTATTTCTGTTGTAATATGGTCAAATGGAACATTTTTGTTTGAACTTTTTTACTTTTCATCCAATCATTTACTTGGATTCCAGTAAAAATCTAAAACAAAAAAACCAAATCAATTAATATCCCAAACAAATTAGTCAACCAGCCTTTCAATGCTATCCAGACACTTTCACAAATCCCAATACAAAACAAACTTTCTTATTACCTTCACAAAACCCAATACAAATCTCAAAATTTTTCAAAAAACTTTCTCAAAATTTTATTAACCGAACAGACTTTTTTTTTGGGTTAATTATTAAATTGCTTCCTGTATTTTGCCTTAAAGTCAAGTTACTTCCTGTGCTTTTCAATTATACCCTGTAGTCCTTGTGATTTTACATCTTGATCAAATTGATCATCTCATCAGAATTCCATTAATAAAAGGTTAAAAAACATTTCACAAACAAAAATAAACAATAATAATTTGTTTTAAAATTTTATTAGAAAAGGGACTGCAACCCCTTGGTCCTGCCGGCAGTGGCTGTACAATTCTAGTTGAAGTGTTTGCAAGTATGAAGTTTTACCTCATAATGGGATAACTGAGTCATGGTTATTTAAGCCTCTATCAGGAGTGGCCTCTAGTAATGATTTGTTTTGATCTGTAAAATAGATTTATAGTCTGTATCTTGGAATAAATAGCTTTCTTATTATGTTTCAGGCGACAAATCCCTCAGCTGCAACAAAGGGCTAAGCCCTGTTAAAATTGTCAATGGAGGTTCATCATTCTCCCAACCCTGTATTTTTATAGAATATACAGGTGGGATAGATCTTGATTCTTTAAAAAATTACATTTGGCAGTTGCAGTTGTACAAGGAAGGACTCGCTCCCTGGTTGAGAGGTTTGAAAGAAGAGAGAGTGTCAATAGCAATGAAGAGCAAGCATCTAGGGTGTCTTGTGTGATACCTGAAATGGATAAGACTCCCACTATGCTGGTAAAAAAATTTCAGATGTAAAAGAACAAGCGTTCTAGATAACAGGCAATATGTATAGTGGCATCTCTACTGCTTTTGCAGATTCGGATTTCATATTTTACATCTTAATTAATATGGCGCTCAAGAAGTCGAACTTTTGTTCCTATGAGTAAAACTTTTGAGGTAGTAATTTCAGAAGTGTGTATTAACAAGTCAATGGACATTGTCAAAGCTAGGACTTTGCTGTTAAACTATAACCATGATTGTTTGCATTGTTGCTCAATAACAATGATTCATTGGCAAACTTCCTAGTTACAAATCCAAGATGGTGTGTGATCATTAGATGATTGCCATTTCCGTAAACCTTCTACATAGCATTGAGAAATAAATTTATTAGTTCCTTTAATAGAATAACTATTATATTTAACCCCAAGGGGTGGCACGTGCTAGGTTTGAAACTCTGCATTCATACTCCTGGGGCCGTCGGACTGGGGGAATTCCTCTTTAAATTATCTGAGGTGCAGTTGCAGGAAAATCCTTGCTGAGGGTTTTTACACTCCTAGGATCAATCGGGACTATGTCCTTGACACCCAGTACCAATAAAAATAAATTTATTAGTTTTATAGAAATCTGTTCCTGTTTGCCCAAAGTTTTTGCTCTGGAAACATAATGTTGTATTTACTGTTAGCCTAAATGAACTCAATAGTGATACACATTGTAACTCCTGGTTAGTTAAAAGTTGCTCAAATATTGTTACATGTTTTTTTTTTTAACTCACAGAAAGGAGTACTTCAAACTTCTGGAAGGGACTGGACTTCCACAAATGATAGGGATGTTACTGATGATCTCATGCATACTCATGAAGTATATCTAAGTACCCTTCGCTCACGCTTAACAAAATTACAGGTAACTGTGGTTGATCAAAGGGAATAATTACCAAGTTTTCCATGAAAGCTTTGTTAGTCATTATTGCTATCTGACATGGACAAATTTATCTTATAAATATAACCTCTGGAAGCCAAATATATTGAATTTCCATGGATGTATTGTGATTTTAATGGTACATTAGTGAATCTAATTTTCAGTATGTAAAATGCATATTACTTAATTACTGAAAAACTTCTTGCTGGTTCAAAGATTTGGGTAAAGATAAAAAGAAAAAAAATACTTTACCAAATGTTGTTCAAGGAACATATTACACGTAGATCCCTTTCTAAAGTTGTTTTACACTGGAAGTCATGTATATAATTCATAATGGGAGCTCACAGGTGGTGCGACATTTTTGGGAGCGGAATGATATCAAAGGTGCCATTGGTGCGCTAAGAAAGCTGCCGGATCATTCTGTGGGTATCTATTAGAAGACTTCTGCTGCTTATAATTGTTAATGTTTTTTCCTAACGGTTCCAACTAGTACTGTGTTTTTTTTAAAACATATTTTGTTGACTAAATATTCGTTTGATGCTGGTGCAGGTGCAAGCAGATGTGGTCAGTGTTCTTATGGAGAAAATGGAGATTCTTACCTTGGATCTGTTTTCTTGCTTGCTTCCTGTACTTTTGGGTTTGCTTGATAGCAAGGTAGAAAGGTAATTTTTTAATGCATGAGATGATAGGAAAATTCATAATGCTTGGGCTGGAAGATTTTTGTGCTGGGATTTTTTGATGACATGGAATCTCACCATGGCAGGGTTCTTTGGACCCACCATAGGGAGTTTACCCCAGATACACAGTCCCACTCACCAGAACTGTGTATCAGGCAATCCAGGGGAATGGCATTGGTAAAAGCATGCTTAAAGCACACTTTTGTGATTAAAAAAAGTTATAAAATCATTTCAATACCTAGAAAATTATGTAAACAAAATATTCATAAGTATGTAGATGATATTGAAGATCATTTATCATATCGTGGCACCAATTCTTGTTGTGCGTGATGTATATGGTGCCATTTAATTGATCATGTTAGCAAAGAAGTGAATACCTACAATTCTTGATCTTTTTTGGTCATGGCCTTCTTGGTATATTTTGATTTAACCATGTACTTCTGTAATGCCCCATACTAGAGGTCTAGGGAGTTAGTTCCTATTACCTGAATCATCTCCCAACAATACAATATCTATAATCCAAGGATCATAACGAAAACATTTCTACAACTTGCCAAAGCTCTTTTATAACAAAATATACATCCACAACTAACATCAAAAAAATTCTAAAATACCAAACTCCACAAGGTCTATAAATGGACAAAGTTCCAACGAAATAAATGAACAATTCCACAAAGTCTTGATAAGATATCAACATCCCAATAAACCAAATCTACAGAATAAGAATCCAATCTACTGAATAAAATTCTCCAATAATCAAAATACCTTTAGGTACTAAATCCACTATCCTCAGCTGATCCTGTCCATGCTTCTTATTCCTGATTCTTGGTTGAACCATCAAAATCATTTGAAAATATTGGATGTAATTGGATGAGTTATCAATAACGTAATAAGTAGTGAACATATACTAGTATGAAAACACGAACCGGTACAGTATGTAGAACAAAATACATAAAATCCTTTGGCATAACCATAACTGAACAACATTATAACAAAACACATTCCATGTTTAATCCTTATGGTAGGGTTGTGCAAATCTTGACGGAAACTGAGTAAAAAAAGATTGTGAAATCTTTCCTTTATTGTTCTCGGAGTCCTGGCTATGCACATAGAAAATACCACACAGAAAATCAATTTGTTTTCAAAATGGGGGTACTAAAAATAGAGATGTTGATACCAACATTATAGCAGAGGCCACAATTATACATCTATGATAAGGTTGGGACGGAAGTAGAAATAAAAAGTCATGCCAGAGGTCTTTAGATACAACATCATATCATAAGAGAGTATTGAATAGGAATAGATAATTTTCATATAATTATGTACAATATTTTATATTTTCATAATCGCTCTTTTTATAAAACTGAGAACTGCCTACTCCAATCATGCCTACTCAAAATTACTCATGCCTACTTTAATCATGATAAAATATTTTTCTCTTTTACGGATATCAGGAGTAATGCAGATAAAAAGACCAAGGTTGTTTTCAAGTTTTTCATAACAAAACAAAATGCATGTTTTCATAAAATCAACCTCAATCCAATCTTTTTATGCAAAGTCTAGTAGGAGCATTGCTTATTTAGACTCTTGTAGTGTACTGTCTAGGTCTTTAGTCCGAACTCTAGTAATATCAACACTTAAACCATAAAATATTCATTGCATATTAACAACCTACCAAACACAAAACCAATCCAACTAATAGTAATTACCCGATTCTAACAATAGATTAATGCCAATAGGTGCGCCAAACCATTTTGTGAACCAGGTAACGTGGGATGCACGCCGGTTGTTGCTGGAGATGCAAGGACAACTCCGGATGGTGTAGAGAGACGTGGCTAAATTGGTTAGGGTGGTTGGCTTGATTCGGGAAGGTGATGTACGAAGTGCAAGGAGTAAAGAAAGTATGGTGCTGTTAGGCAACCAAAGGCTGGGTCTGTGGATAATGGGCCAGGGCCTAGTCAAGGTCTTAAAGAGGTCAGTAGAAGGATGTTTAAGAAAGGAAAAAAAGGCTGGTTTGTGGAGGCCAAAGAACAAAATGAAGAGCCCTGAGGCCCAAGTGATGACGTGGACTCGTGAGGGGCCTGGTCCCTCAGTCCAGATTTGGGCTATTAGGAGATGGTACTGGGGTTAGGTTTGGCCCCAATCAGCCTGGTTCCATCTCAAGCATCTGCTGGTATTGCAAAGCATGCATCCAATGGACCCGAGGTGAGGAGCTCGCCGATGGTGGGGGTGTCACAGAAGATGCTGATGGTGGTGGACACTGTCGAGGGGGATTGCAAATTGCGTTAGTGGAGTCCAGGCCGTGCCATTTGACGCTGGATTTAGTTGGTTTGCCATCGTAGGAGGGCTAGAAAATGTCGTTGGTGTGCAACGGTGCTGGTATCGTGCCGGCGAGCCTGTCTCTCCAACCTTTAGAAGATTTTCTGGTGGAGGAATGTGATGGGGAGAGTTCGAATGATTTAATGCTTTTGGTTGATGATGAAATGTCCATTCCTCAAGTGTTAGGGCTTGATGATATATCTTTTGGGGATGGGTGTCAGGCAGATTAAAGGATGGGAGATTCGACTCCCTTGAATTTTTCTTTCCTGACCAAGCTTCATATTCAATGTTTTAGATGGTGCACTGAATTCAAAAAGTGGTGGGTATTGTTAGTGAAGGTTATGAGGAGTAGTTTATGGCTTTGCTTACATCCATGAAAGTGGGTCACCAACAAAAAATGAAGGGAGAATCGAAGAAGCAAAGGGAGCTTAAAAAACTAATCTGGACAATGAACTCAGAGGGTAGTACTAGTCGAGGTAGGTGAAAGGTAAGGGGCTGGTCATTGCTCAATGAAATAAAAAATTGTTTCATGGAATGTTAGGGGGCTTAACGAGGCAAATAAGCGCCTTCGGATTAGATATATGGTTTGTAGGAGACGAAACTGAAATTGATCCATAGGAGCATTATGAGGAGTCTTTGGGGCAATACTTATGTGGATTGGGTTTCCTTGGCTTTAGACGGGGCTTCAGGTGGGACTGTGGTAATGTGGGATAGGCACGTAGTTGAGAAAGTTGAGGATTTTATTGGGAGGTTTTCGGTTGCGTGTTCATTTAGATGTGTTGTAGATAATTTTGAATGGGCTTTTGCTAGTGTTTATGGGTCCAACGTTGATTTTGATAGACGTTTCTTGTAGGATAAATTAACCGGGGTGCACAGCTGGTGGGATCTCCCTTGGTGCATTGGAGGTGACTTCAATATTGTTCGCTTTCCTAGCGGAAGTTTTGGTGGTAGAAGAGTGAGACTTGCTATGTTGAAATTTTGTGAGTGCATCTCTGAACTAAATCTAGTGGACCTTCCTCTAGCAGGGGGTCCTACTACTTGGTCGAACAATTAGACCTGGTCTACACTGGACCGCTTTTTAATCTCTAAGTTTGAAAGTCATTTCTCGGATACTTGGCAAAAACGGCTGGATCGTTGGATCATTGGCCCATCCTCCTAGACCGCGGTGGCCTTAGTAATGGGAGAAGATACTTCAAATTCGAGAATATGTGGTTGAAAGCAGAAGGTTTTGTGGATAGAGTCAAGCAGTGGTGGATGTCGTATCAGTTTTATGGGAACCCAAACTCTATTTTTGCTAATAAATTGAGAGCCTTGAAAAGGGATCTAAAGCAGTGGAATAGACAGTCTTTTGGAGATATTAGGGAAATGAAGAAAAACAAGATGCGGGATATTCAGGAGATAGAAAGGCTACAAGAGGAGCAACCACTTTCTCAGGAAGAACAACTGCAAAAGGCTCTTTGGCCGCTGATCTTGAGAGGAAAATTTTACTAGAAGTGTCGTGGCATCAAAAATCTCATGCCTAGTGGTTAAAGAAAGGTGACTGTAGTACAAAGTTTTTTCACAAAACTGATAACTCTCATCGGAGGAACAACAATATTGTGGTGTTGAATATTTATGGGGTAGAAAGCAGAGATGATCAGGTTATCCAAAACCATATTGTAAATTTCTTTGAGACTCTCCTAACTGAGTAGGTGGGGTGGTGGCCTTCCCTGGATGGATTGGCTTTTGATCTTATTGGGGCAAGTGATGTGGAGTGGTTGGAGAGAGCCTTTGAGGAGTTAGAGGTTCATGAGGTAGTTAAGAAAATGGTTAAGGACAAAGCCTTTGGCCCTGATGGATTCTTAATGGGGTTCTTTCAAGAGTGCTGGGATGTGATTAAGGAAGATCTCATGTTGGTATTCTAGGAGCTTTTCTCTTGTGGAAAATTTGAGAAAAGTCTCAACACCATTTTTCTTGCATTAATTCTCAAGAAAATGAGGGCTGTGGCAATCAAGGACTTTAGGCCTATTAGCCTTGTGAATGGGGTGTACAAAATTATCTCCAAAGTTTTGGCAAATCGTCCTAGTGAGGTGATAGGAAAGTTCATTACTAAACCCTAAAATGCCTTTGTAAAGGGAAGACAAATCTTGGATGTTGTTCTTATTGCCAATGAATGCCTTGAAAGTAAATTGAAGGCAGATACATCTAGGATTCTATGCAAGTTAGATATGAAGAAGGCATATGATCATTTCAATTGGGAGTTCCTACTTTATTTACTTCAGAGATGTAGTTTTGGGGACAGGTGGAGGGGGTGGATCCGTTGGTGCATCTTGATGGCAAGGTTCTCAGTTTTGATTAACGGCTGCCCTAAAGAATTTTTTTCACATTTCTCATGTTCTGAGACAAGGAGATCCGTTATTGCCTTTATTGTTTGTTATCGTTATGGAAGCTTTGAGTAGGATGATCTCGGCTCTGGTAGAAAACAGGTTTGTTAACGGTTTTTTGATTGGTTCCCCGGACAGGGATTTTACTAACATATCTCACTTGTTTACAGATGATTCACTTTTGCTACGCGACACCGATCTCAACTAGGTGCAAGCTCTGAAGGCGTTGCTGCTGTGTTTCGAACTTGCTTCTAGTCTAAAGGTGAATTTCGACAAGTCAGAGATGGTACCGATCACGAATACTTTGGGGTGCCAGGTGACATCTCTGCCCATGACTTATTTGGGACTACCTTTGGGAAGTTCATCAAGGGTGGCTTTGTGTGGGATACTGTGATAAAAAAGGTAGAGAGGAGATTGGCAAGGCGGAAGAGGATGGATTTGTCGAAAGGAGGTATGATCACTTTTTAAGAGCACTCTGTCCAACCTACCGACTTACGTTCTTTCAAGTTTTCCCATCCTGGCTAGTGTGGTGGCACATATTGAGAAACTTTAGTGGGATTTCCTATGGGGAGGCATGGGGAAGGAGTTTAAGTATCATTTAATTAAGTGGGAGACAATGTGTCGCCCGATATCTAATGGTGGTTTGGGTATAAGAAATCTGAGAATGTTCAATCGGGCATTGCTTAGCAAATGACTGTGGAGATACCACAAAGAATCGGCAACCCTATGGAGGATGGTTATTGAGTATAAGTATGGCAGTACTTAGGGGGTTGGTGCTCTAAGGAAGTCCGAGGGGCTAATGGGGTGGGCCTGTGGAAGCATATTAGAAAAGGGTAGGGGGTTTTCAATTGACACTTGAGGATCCAAGTGGGTACAGGTTACAGGACCTATTTTTGGAGAGATGTGTGGTGTGACTATAGAGCCTTAAAAAATGTCTTCCCGGCACTATTAGATTG
The DNA here is from genome assembly GCA_036898215.1 of Platycarya strobilacea. Lineage (NCBI taxonomy): Eukaryota > Viridiplantae > Streptophyta > Magnoliopsida > Fagales > Juglandaceae > Platycarya > Platycarya strobilacea. The sequence continues at coordinate 29,554,202 of CM072548.1, read as the reverse complement.
CAAGTATAAAAGATGTTATAGTGGTGGATGTACTGGAGCACTTATGAGGTGGCATTCATTGGAACATCAACTTTGTTAGGGCGGCTCAGGATTGGGAACTGAACACTTTCATAGATTTCTTCAGCCTGTTGTACTCTATTCGTATGAACGTTCAATAGGAAGATGCCTTGTTGTGGATACCTGTTAGAAAATGTGCTTTCTTGATTCGATCCTTCTATAGTGTGCTCACCCAAGAGCCTAATATACAATTTCCATGGAGGAGGTTATGGAAACACAAGGCACCTTTAAAAGTTTTCTTCTTTGTATGGACTGTTGCTTTAGGAAACATCCTCACCATTGATAACTTAAGGAAACTGCAGGTTATCATTGCCGACTGGTATTGCATGTGTATAAAGGGGGGCGAGTCGGTAGATCATCTACTTCTACATTGCGAGACAACAAGGGAACTATGAAATGAGGTGTTTAGTCGGTTGGATCTAGCTTGGGTAATGCCAAAGATCGTGGTGGAGGCGATGGTGAGTTGGATAACTATTGGGGGCCCTCAGTCCATCAAAGCGGTATGGAAGATGATCCATTTCTATATCATGTGGTGCCTGTGGCAGGAACGCAACGAGCGGATGTTCGAGGACAAGGAGAGATCAATAAAAGAGCTTAAAGTTGTATTTTTTAGAGCACTATGTACACGGGCCATTGTTGTGGATTTTTACGGCATTGACCTACAAGATTTCCTTTCCTCAAATGCTCCTACTAGATAGGGCATTACGTTTTGTAATTGACATTTTGCCCATTCTTTGATCAATAAAATTTATTATTACTTAAAAAAAAAAAGATAAACGCCAGCCCATAATTAGTAATTAGTTCATCACACACCTGTCAAGCAAAACAACCACATTTTCAAGCCAACCCACTCACTCCCGACCTGTCAAATAACCCAATAGCTGTAATTAATTCATCACACCCCCCCATCAAGCAGATTAACCACATTTTCCAGCAAATCAAAAATCCCAAACAGCCACACATACCAGCCTAAACAGCCACACATAACAGCCCAAACAGCCACACACGTCAACACAAACAGCCATACATGTCAACCTAAACAGTTACATATCAACCCAAACAGCCAACAACTCAACCCACACAGCCGCACACATCAAGTCTCCTCCGCCCACAACACCACAAACTCGAGACTTCCGACATGTCAAACAACAACCCAACAACAGACAACAAAACTTCAGATTCTATCATTCAAACATAATTCCTTAAAATTCCAGCAACAACCAATCATTCATATCACACGTAACAATGCAAAAATGCGCCTAATACGCTGGATATTGTACATAAACTCGTGCGGTGGCCTTTGGAATTAGAGTGAAACGACACTGTCTAGGGTGTTGGAGACGTCCTGTGATATCGAGCAACAACGTGAAAACAATTTCTTGCAGTGGTTAACACAGTGCAGTGGGGACTAAAATCGAGCAACCCTTTAGATGCCAGGGACTCTTGACAATCGTGAGGACAACTGGGACGACTCTTGACAATAGTGATGCATGACGGGGAAAAGGGAGGTAATGATCTGCAAGAGGGAAAATTTATGAGGAAATGGCGCACTAGGAGACAAAGAAAACACAGTGTGTGAGATGGCTAGAGGAAAAGCTTACTGGCATTGAGCTCTGGTGGTGGGACTCGCTGGCAACTAGGGCCTTAGGAGCAGAGGCGGCAGTGAGCAGTCCAAAACCTAACTGAACTATAAAAAATGTTTAGTGAAGGAAAAGCGAATTATAAAAAAAATGTTTTATTTAAATTTTATGTAATTATTTGATTACCTGAAATTCTTTTTTTGCTTAGTACTCTAATAAATTGAGTTAGTAGGCCAATGATATTTTTCTTCTTTCTAAACCCCTTTTTAATGTATTTTATGTTTTTTTTTTGTTATCATGCATCAATTTTAAAATATTAGCTATAATTTAATCAAACGTGTGCGCGCCTTGCGTGTAGGTTTTAGACGGTGTTTGCACTTAGAGAAAGGATTTATACAATCATAAATTGAGTAAAAGCTGCGCAACCACTTTGAAAAAAGTGAAGAAAACATGGACTCACATAAAAAAAAATAACTTTTAAATAGTAGACCCCATTCATTTTCAAAGTGGTTACAAGACGTTTACGCACTTCACGGTTATATGTAGCATTACTCTTGTGCTCAACGCTTAAGTCCTCCTAGCGCTCTCACCAATACAGATCCCAAGCCCATCCTTGTATCACTGGATCTATAAATATTTGATTTTACATCTGAATTTTCTCATTTGGTTTATAATAAGTACAATTAAGCTCTTGTGATTGGCAAGCCTAGATTCTATAGTAGTATACTTGCTAGAGTCTAGATGGTAGCGCCTTGACCTTCTGTTTTTTTTTTTTTTTTGGGTTTTTTTTTTGTTGGGGGGGTGGGATTCAATCTCAGGAAAAAGACGAGTTGATGATACCCAACCATTTTCATTTTTCACAACCATCTTTTAAAATCATGGTACTTTAGTAAATGATGATACTTTTGTAAGTTGTTTTACAAAAATGCCCATCGTTAAAACATGATTGTGAAAAGGGTTGTGTAAAGAGTTGTAGTTGTAGGTTTATCATCTTCCTTTTAGGAATGTGAATATCACTGAAAAGGGTGTTGAATGATATTTGGTGCTGTTTAAATTTACATTATTTGCTACAATGAGGAGGTAATACTTTTACCTGAATTTCATTGTGGTTACAGATAAGTTCTAATAGACATATTGCTGCGACTGTTACAGGCATGCAAATGTGTCATTGGAGATGCTATTGAAGCTTGTAGCAGTGTTCGGCTCGGTGATATACTCAACCATTTCAGCACCTCCCACTGTTGGTGTTAATCTTCAAGCAGAGCAAAGGTTTTGTTTTTTCACAATAATATGCAAATTTTGATTTTACTTTCTAGGGTGGGTATGGTTGAGTGATATTTATTTGGTGCAATGAACTTACTTCATCAGAAATTTATGCACAGGCTATCCTGCTGCAACCAGTGTTTTATCCAGCTGCAAAAGATCCAGAAAATTCTCCCGGTGCTTGTAAGGTAAGCATGTGATCTTGAGTTTCCCACTAGAAGTATTCAACTGGAATAGTGTGTGCGCAGTTTCCATATAGGCTTGGAATGTTTATATATTTATATGTGTGTATTAAGTAATGCACTTTTATTAAAAGCACACAGGGCGCAACTATAGTACACAGAAAGCATACAAAAGGATAACAAAAAGAACATAAGTCGTTGAAATCTAGAAAATTAGGGAGTTGGGAGCCATTATGGGTAGCTATTCAAACATAAAGGGTACTGAATACAGTGACTTTTAACATTATTGTCTTCTCATGGTCTTGAAATATCATATTCTACATAAAGTTAGAATGTTATCTTTTGAATGTATTATACAATAGTTTCTCCCCAAAAATGAAGGAAAGGGAGCGGAAAAATTGGTTGCATTGTTGACAAGAAAAGTAGTAAGGATTGTAGGTATTTGAATTCGAGGGGTTTGAGAAACCTGGCCATTTGAATCATCCAATGGCTGAAACCCAAGTACTAAGCTTCATCTTGGAGGAAGAAAAGTATAGCAATTTCAAGTAAATTAATATTTGGAGACCAAGAACTAGCCTTCATCAATATGACATTCATGAAGACCTCTCTCTAGGTTGTGGATGTTTCCGCACGTGTGGCCAAACCACAAATCCTTTGCTCTGTTGCATTCGTGTCTATTATTATTATTTTTTCTTTTGCCAGATTCATTGTAGCATGCTGAACCTTCGATGGTCATTTGTGACTCTTGTGACGTCACTGCTTAATTTTGATAAGTAGAATGCCCTTTCTTGTGTGCAAGTCTGATTGACTTTTGATGCAAATTTAGTAGTTGATGTATCGAGAATCTTTCTCTTGCTTTTTACTGCAGGAAGGGAGGGTTGCTGGCCAAATCTGCACGGGAATTGAATCTAGTTCTTCAAGAATCATGACCGATGCTGCCAAGCCAACATTTTCTGCAGGCAAGAAAGGGCATCTAAACTGACATCCTCTGGAGGGGACCACTTATCGAACAGTACAGTTCTTACATTGAGTTGTAGGCTATCATTTCGAGCAATTTTGTTCCAATCTCTGGCCTGTCATTGTCCCCGGCTTTTGTCAGTAGGGAGCGCTATATTTTGGAAGCAACATCTTTCAATGCTAAGAGCAAGAAGACTGCAGCAATTCTTCTAAACTTGTTCTGGCTACATAATCCCCAAATTCTGATTCTTTTGTGGAAAATTTCAATTCTTTGGTTCAATTGTATGTAATGATTTGCCAGTTTATAATTCATACATATGCTGCATTTGTAATGAATTCAATGAAAGTATATATAAAGATATGTTTCTTCACTGCTGCAGTAGTTATTAACACTAATTCTGTTCTTTATGACAATGAAGAATCTTGTATTGGTCTGAGTGTAACATCCCAACCTCCCGACCCAGATATTTTAGGGTTGAAATGCGGATAATTTGTTTTTCAAAATTTCATATTATTATATATATATTTTTTAATATTATCAATTTTATCAGATGTTAAGGCATTAATAAGTAGTTTATATGTTAAATGCGGATTTTTATGGATAATATTTTAAATTATATTTGTTAATATTTTGATAGATGAAGTGGGATTTATTATTATTAGTATTATTATTATTATTTCTTCTTTTTTTTTTTCATTGTACTATTATTATTACTTAAAAATAGGTTTTGAGATAGGATTTGTTTTGTGTCTCCTCTCATAGCCGTGTTCCCTCGATTGTTTTCTAGCTAATTTTTTTTTGTTTCAAATTGATATGAGTCCCGAATGCATATTCAAATCGAAGCCACTTTTCTCTAGATTCCATTTAAAATCAAGTCCAAATTTCAATTCAAACATTTCAAATTCAATCCTTCCGAATCATTATCCGAAGCATATCCCAACTCGGGTTTATGCATAGAAATATTTCAGAAATCACTATCTTGCATAGCATTATCTCAATCCGAGATTAAATAGCAGCTAAATCTTTCGGTCATCATCCCCATTTGAAACCTCAAATTTAAACTCTTGATCAAACCTGTTGCTTCATTTTCCTTGATCTATAAATATTCACGAACATCCTCTATTTTGCTCAATACAGAACACACCAAACACTATCTCGACAACCCAGTGAATAAAAGCCCTTGTTTTTGCCCAGCCGAGCCGCCCACCATTTGGAAGTCGGACTACCTCTCGTGGTGCTAGAAACCTCAAATAGGATCCTCCCCGACCACCGCTAGATCTAGCTCTCGGCCTCCCAACGAAACTACCTTAACACCGACAGCCGCCAAACTTCATGCCAATGCTCAAGCTTTCACCACCACCTCCTAGTTTTCATCACCTCCACAAACCTCACAGTTTTACCACAGCCCTCATGCACGTATAGGTCACCTTGAAAGTCTCTAGACTAAACTGCTCAGCCCCCCTCATTGCTCCCTTAACAACCATTGGTCAGCCACCAAAGCATTGTATAAGTCCCCCGTTTGCAGCCCATCAAAACAGAGCATCATCATATCAACAAAATCGTGAGCCACAGCCCAGCTTCTGCACACACGACACCACGTTGAAGTAGTTTGGATAGCCCTAAAACTGCCGCTTATCACTGCCGGGATACACCAGAATACATCGACGCACTAGCAGCCACAGTAAGCGAAATGGCCAGCCACGTCCTCAAATTAGTCGACGAAGTTACTTCTCTTAGCTGGTGAGTCTTGAACCATCTGCTTCGTACTCATCTCCCAAAGATTTTAGTGTTTTGCTTTGCTTGTTAAGTGTTTAAACTCCAATCAAGTTGCTACGCATGGTTTGGATTACCTTTGAAGTGATTTTTTGAATTTGAGTTTTCTCTCATATGTGTTAAAGCACGGAGTTGATAACATTTATGACATTAACTATAAGACGCGAACAGTTGGATTACATTCTTATGTTTCAGCTTATCATTTTATTTCTGGCCGTAGCTTTTGAGCTTGGTTTGATCTTTTAAGTTGGATTGAGTTGAGGTTTTAAGTCAGGTTTCATTTTTTCACTAAATAATTATGTTAATATATAAATGTATGTTTTACAGAAAATATTGGGAGAAATACTTATTTTATTAAATTTTTATAGCTAGATTTCAAATAATAAATAGAGTTTGATTTATTTTTAAGTTGTTAAGTATATTTTATGAAACAAGCTCCCATTTTTTTTATTATAGATTTAAATCAAATATGATTCTTTTACTAAATTATATTATATTAATAGTTCATGAGAAGTTTAATATTCAGTACTTTTAAGTTCATTTTAGGAACTAAATATTCTAACTATTTTTTTTATGGATTTGAATATATTAATATATACTAAAATATTATACTTGAAAGACTATATGATATTATTGTTTAAATAATATAGTCCAAGTATTTTTTACTAAATTCAATTTTAAAGGTACAAATGTGTTATTACTATTTTAAATAAATTATGATATTAGAATTTATTAATTAAGTAGAATATTTTTTTGATTAAATCTACGATATGATTTTAATCAAATGGATTATTAGGACACATATTCAAAATAAATGAGTGGCTGTTTAATATTTTACATAGGTAATGAGTTATGAAGAAATAATTTAGGAAGCAATGCTACGAGATAAGTGAATTTAATCACAAAATTGGATCCTCACATATAGATTATATTATTAGTAAAATCAGTTCTTTGATAGTCCTTTTCATATACCCCTCATATTATGCAAGCATGTCATTCAGCACAGCACAACACAACATACGATTATGTTATTCAACATCATGCTTAGATTCAACGAGTTATAGTAATTTATATTAGTATGTATTATACATCTCATGTCGCATAAGTCTCATAAGTTGAGTTAAGTTCAAGTATAAGATTAGATCAGATCAGAAAGTAATTAATCAATTTTCCAGTTAAATCAGTTTAGTAAATCAGTTAATTTAGATGGTCATTCAAATACATGGTACTAATGCATATCAGATTATGGTGGATGTGCAAGTCACGGACCTAAGCGTGGTCCATCATAGTATGCTAGAGTAATATCAGCGGCTCCCCATGCTGCAACGGGACGTGGGGCCGGTGTACATTTTTGTACACAAGATTAAGTGTGTTGGCCAAACAGTTCAGTTAAATCAGTTCAATTATATTAGATCAGTTAAAATAGTTTAGTTAAATCAGCTAAGTTAAATTAGTTCAGCTAAATCAGTTCAGCTAAATTAGTTTAGTTAGATCAATTAGTAAGTTTAGCCAGTTAAGTCAGTTAGTCAATTAAATCAAATAGTTCAGTCGTGCATAGCATGAGCATTAGCATGTACAGTCATATTTCATAACTCAACATAAAATTTTATAAAAAACTTCCTATAGCATTCATTATCTTACATTGTGATGGATTTATTACTGAATCATCGACTCATTTTAATTTCTTTCCTGTTTTTAAAACCACCCAGGTGAAGAATAAGACCAGTTCGAGCAGGCAGGTCAGGAGTAGACTGAGCAGTTATTTGATTTTTCAGCATTTCTGAAATAAATATTTTTTATGACACAAGTTTAAATTTAGTTATTTCAGTTAATGATTTTTTTTTTCTTCAAAGAAATTTTATTAGAACTCTAGTTTTATGAAATAAATGTTAATTTATTTTTATTAAATCAATAATCTTGTGCTGGAGTAAAATTTTAGAAAAAGTTAAGTGACACTCTTTAGCCTTCAGGAAGAGGGCGTTACAAAGAGGTGAAGACTGGCTTTTTTGGGTCGATGTTTAATGTCTTTCTATAATGTCCTTGTCACTTATTGTGATAAAAATCCATAACTTCGGTCGAGTATTGGTGGAGTAGGGCTTCTTCAAGAGTTCTGAATTTTCATAGATGAGTTACTTAGGAAGTTCTTACCATTGTATATATGGAAGATGTAGATTGTGATGATTGATTGGTATTTTCATTTGCAAGGGCCCATGTGTTGTGGAGTGACTTCTTTATATGGTTTGGTTTGGGATATCCAAAAGAAAAAAGTGAAAATTTTTACTCTTGAGAAAAATTTGGAGGACATACATGAATTGGAACAATGTATATTATGGTTCTTATTTGCCTTGTGTGGGGTATTTGAAGGGAAACAAGCAACATGATTTTTGAGCAATAACTTTTGCCAATAAAGGATCAGGAAGCAAGGATCGATTGATTCTCATAGTTTCTACTGATCTATTCTTATCGCAGACTATGATTCCTATTCAAGTTTAGCAATGAATCTTATCAACACTGTTAGTATTGTGTTTTGTAGCCTGTACTCCTTAGTAATGGACCACACAACCCAGACTTGCAAAATGGATGAATAGAAGAGAATGAAGTTGGGGTCTAGGATCATTCCGATGATAAAATCAATTAGGGGAGATGATGGAAAATAAGGAGACAAAATGATCTTGAGAGTTTAGAAAATGTACCCCGTATCTTGATGAACACAATGCTATTTATAGGATTCCTCAAGTTCAGGTCTCAGACAAGTGATGATGAAAAGATCTGCCTCACCATACGGTGATCACCTAGTAGACGGTATCAGGGAGGATAGGTTTGTCTTGGGTAGTGTTCTCGAGAGGGTCAGAGAAGGGCGTGTCCTATCTGAGCTGTACTGACTCCCTACTTTATGTTACCGTGAGATTAGGGTTCCCAAGTCACATTTAATGCGGCATGGCTCTGGTGTGCTTAACATTTAATGTGGTGGGGGTTTAGCACGTTTCCACCCTACCCGATATTTAATACGACGTGCCTCTGACACGCTTTGCACTTAATGCAGTGAGGGGCTCGCTTCCTTTTTGCTTTGCTCAACATACTCTTGTGTTGCCGTGTTAGACTTTGCTTTTCGTTACCTTTCTTCTTGGTTACTCCTTTACCATTATCTAGTTGGTTCGATCCATGTGATCGGAGTTGGGGTAGGTCTCACTTTGGGACTGGCCCTATCCGCTCGGGTGGGCCTCGCACCCATGTGGATCTATCCTCATAGTACCCTACAAATGCTTAGAGAAGGGACTTCAATAGGAATTTTTCTGTTCTGTTTTCTCATCCGGTCGACTTCGATTATTATTATTTTTTCAAGCCCTAGGTCTGCCGATTTCGTCCTTTGGGCGCTGGATCGTCGAGCCTGTTTGTTCACCTTTTGAGCTCGTTTGTTTGCAGTCACTCTCTCGATTTTCGTAACGGACAACTTGATAGGACATCTGCACTTCCCACATTTCGAGGTTCTGATTGGTCCGTGTCCCCGATGTCTTTGCCATGATTGCCATGCTCGAAGTTTCCGACCCATGCTTCATGACTCCTATTGGGTTGTATAGATCACACACCCAGCACGTCAGTCTTCATTCTTACCGGTCGAATTGTGAGCTGTCACTTCACTTCATTGTCTGCGCACATTCACTTCCCTTCAGCTATAAAAGGCCCCTCCTTCCTTCGTTTCCCCCTCCATCTCTTCATTTGCCTTTGTGTAACACCCCAAATTTTTTTTTTATATGCATGCATTTAAGTTTACTATTAAATGCAATGCAAAGCATGGCGGAATGAGGTAATTCTTCAATAAATGCAAAGAGATTTAACTCTTACATGAATAGATCACATGGCATAATAAAACTATAATCTTCATAATATCTCATTTATCATAACATATCGTATCTAGAACTTACATAACCCAGTTAGTTTTCTTCTAACAAATATCATCTCTTACTGCCATTCGATACTCTTGCTATTCCATTGATCCCATACATAAGATCATTTCCTTAGGAGATGAGTATTCTATAGGACCCTCGGGGCTCCTCAGAATCTCCTGTAATGTCTGAGTCTCATGACAATTTGTTACTCCTGCGACACCATCTATCATTCTATAAGAAATGATAGATAAAATATAAAAGAGTGAGATTTTCAAGAAATCTCAGTAAGTACACAATCAACGAAATATGACATAGATAACATAAGAACTTATCATACATGTCAATGCTCAGAGACATATATCTTATAAAAAATGCTTTATGAGACTCATGCATGACTTAAACTTATATTCTTCATAGAATGATTCTATCATACTTAAACTCTTATTACATTGTGTGTCTTACTTGTTTCGTATTATTAACAAGTGTCCTCATCGAATATTTCTTATTTCCTATCATCAATAGGCTTAGGTCCCTGTTGGCTTTCATATCCTCGACAGGTTTAGGTCCCTGCTGGTTTTCATATAATCGACAGGTTTAGGTCCTTGCCAGTTTTCACATACTCGACAGACTTAGGTCTCTGCCGGTTTTCACATACTCGATGGGCTTAGGTCTCTGTCGGTTTTTCAAATACTCAACAGACTTAGGTCCCTGCCGGTTTTCACATACTCGACAGGCTTAGATCCCTGCAAATTTTCACATACTTGACAGGCTTAGGTCGCTGTCGGTTTTTCAAATACTTGACAGGCTTAGGTCCCTGCCGGTTTTCATATTCTCGACAGGCTTAGGTCCTTGTCGGCACGTCAGTCATACGGGCGTATCACTAGTCCCCATCATAACGTGTCTAACTTATTCATAGATCTTATTCTTAGTTGTTCATTTCTTATTTTTATGAATGTTTCTTAAATACATGCCATGTCATTCTTTCTTCAAACCCATCACATACTAGAACATGCATGTACTTTTAAAGTTTATGCTATATGCACATCCAATACATCATATATCACATAGACTATACTTATTTTTCACAGATAACTTTTCTTATTTGGATCATCCACGTTTATATAAAGAAAAGCATTGAATTTAAACATAAAGTGTATCTCGCTCGAGCCAGATATCGAGCGAGAGTCGAGTGAAGTCTCGGTTTGTACTTTGCTTGAGCCAGACAACGAGCAAGGGTCAAGTTAGAAGCAGTCAGGGTATCTTGTTCGAGCTAGATATCGAGCGAGAGTCGAGTGAAGTCTCGGGTTGCACTTCAGTTGAGCGGAATATCGAGCGAGAGTCTAGTGAAGGTTTATTTTGTTCTTCGATCGACTTCTAGATCGAGCGAGGGTTGAGCGAGATCACTGCTCTTAGGATTTTTCAACTTAAGACATGCCTTTCTTTCACATCTACCTTATTTTTTTCTTATTAAAACATAAATATATATTCTTATAATTTTCTTAACATTTTACCATAACAAAATCCCATCCAAAACACCATGGATTTCAGTTACATCATATAAGCAAGGTTTAAGCTTGAACTAACAACAAACATGATTTCATCATCAATTTACTTATTCTATGCCAAGATTAGGTTAAATTGTATACTTACAAGTTTTTACAAAGCTTGAATGGATGATAGAACCAAGCTCTTGCAAGAATTTTTCAAGATTACACAATTAGCTCATTTAGGTGATGTTTGGATGTTCAATGGTTTAGATAGGCTTTTTCTTTGGTTTTCTCTTCAAGTGGGCATGTGTCCTACTTTCCAAAGAGGGTTACAAGACTTACCAACACATATATGTAGAAGGGTGGTCGACACTTTAGAGGAAAAGGAGAAGAAGAGGCAGCTAAAGGGGTGACTGGTTACCTCTTGCTTGGGTGATGAGGTGTCATGCCTCCTAAAATCAAATGATTAAATCTAAGCATATAAAATCTAGACTTGGTAGAAAATATCCTCATCCAATGGTTGATATTAAGTCATTTTAGTTAACCAAAATTGTTCAATGGTTGAAGAGATATTAGATGACCTAAGGCATGAGGTGACACTCACCTAACCATGCATGAACCAAGCCATTCCAGCCTTTTTTGGTCTCCCACGTCTCCTAGCCTCTTTCTTATCCATTTGGTTACTTGATAAGCCTCCCAAGACTCCATTTGACATGTTCTAGAAGGCCACTTCTTGGTTTAATTGGGATAGACTTTAGTTTGTAACACACTTAGTTAGACTTGGACAAATTCAAACAGTTTTCTTCCTCTCATGTTCCTTCATGTCTTTGGGTCAACTAAACTTCTAGATTACTTCTTATCCTCATGCCACATACTCCTACATATTTCACGACCTCAGAAGAATTGATATCCAATCACAATTTTCGTCATATGCCCCAATTTGATCCATTTCTTCTAACTCTAGTTCTATTTGAGCTCAAACCAGAACTGTCCACTTGTTTCTAGAACAAGTGATCGATCTAGTCTAAATATTCAAAAACTCATAACATGAAAGTTTTAGATCTGTCTCTTAGAATTCTATAAGAATTAGAATCACATCATTTGTATCTCATATGACCAAATTATGATTTTTTTACTAAAATTCGATAGATAAGCCCGGGAATACCAATCCGGGCACACCAAGTATTTGGTAGATATTCCTTCTTGTTTTACACGAAATTCCCTAGATAAAATCTCCTCATTTTCCACATATATACACACTTGTCCAGATCTTAGGCTAATTAAAAAAATAATCTAAATACTTAATCTTATTCCAAGTCGTAAGTCAATTTTAAAATCAATGCCTATCTATCTCCACTTCAAATCTGCCATTTCAATCTTTATTTCGTATTTGATTAATTCCATATCTCCTAGAATTCAAAACATAAAAATTGTACATATTCCTCTTACCTTTCCATATCCTCTTGAATCACTCAAATACGATATAAAATGAGCAAGTTATGACCATTATACTAAAAGACGTCAAATCTCTCCCTGTATCTCGCTCGAGCCAAACATCAAGCGAGACTCGAGTGAGATCTTGAGTTAGGCATTTTTTTCACAAAAAATAAGCCACCATTGTACCCTATCCTACTCCTAACCTTCCAACATATAATTATAAGTCTTTTATTTATTATACTTATTCCTTATTTGATCAACCTTCAATGATCATGTCACATATGAAAACTAAATGGATATTTAAAAATCCGGGTTATGACACTTCGCCGCCCATTTATGCTTATTCCTTCCCGTGCGTGAAAGTTCTTCCTTTTATGTTTTCCTGTGTGCGAAGATTTTTCCTCTTTTGTTTTCACCTTCCATGGCTGTCGAGAATTTCATTCCAGTTGTCCAGATCCCGACCAAAGTGATGCCTGCCTTTACGGGCCACTGTTGGTTAAATACTCTCCCTCCTTCCGAGCTTCAAACAATGCGGGACCGCTACAAGATTTTCTATCATGCCTGCGATGCTCACAGAAAGGCGAAAAATGTGGTACTTTACCCGACGATATTTGCTAGTGGCCTTTGGTTCCCCTTTATTCCCTTGGTTCATGAGGTTGTATACTTCCTTGGTTTGGCCTCGGCACAACTTCTTCCGAATGGCTTGCATTTGCTACTGGCCAACTGCGTTGTCTTTTGACTGGCTCTGTTAGAGTGGGGTGATGTATATCCTGATTTGAGCCCTCGGGAGTTTTTCTCCATCTACTGATTAAGTTTTTGCAATAGAAACATGACTAGTTTTCAAGTCGAGAATGGTAGTTGGAAGCTAACGAAGATAGAGGAAAGGCATTCCAGTGTAAAGGATTATTTTAGGAAGTTTTTCTTCGTGTCAGGAACTGGCTGGTAGTTTCCTGAGAACAAGACTAGGGAGGAGTTTCTAATCCAGATCAATTGGGGATACCTTCCTTCTGTGAAAAGTTTTAATTTCACACTAATTATCGAAGAGACGAGTGTGATGACTCGATATTTTCACTATTTGGATTTCCTATTAGGAATGGCCATATTAAATTCCTTAGAGTTATTTTAGTTATTTCTTGGAAGGAAATATATTTACTATTTACCTTCGGGCCTTCTCTTGTATTAAGTGTTGAATATTTTAGCCCACAGGGATAGGAAGGATTTTATCTTTGAGAACAAATGGGATAAGCACAAGAGGTTATATAAGCAAACTTGGGATTTTTCTTAGTAATAGGCATGTGACCAAACTTATGCTTAATTTAATCATTTTCCTCATATATGATTTCATCTCTGTAGAGTGGAGACACTTGGCAAGTGAAGGAGTGAGGAGTGAGCAAATTTTGGAATTTCCTTAGCAGGTTTTGGCTATGAGGAATTAGGAGACAATCCAATTGGTTAAGGGACTTAAAAAGGGACACTTGGCTCAAGCTAAACCACCCTAGAATTAAGAGTTTGGTGAAAAGAAAATTTGTCATTTTTCAGGAAGTGGCCAATGACTTTGAAGGGGGGATAGCCGAATGCTTTCTTTCTTCATCTACTTATTTCAAGTTGAATTAGGAAGAAGTGACCCTACCACATAGGCATGATTTCTTTAAGCACTAGGATGACATTTTGCAAGATAGGAAAGCTTGGTTTGGAAATACAAAGAGATTATGCATGAGAATTGAAGTTAGGTAAGTTGGCTAAAAAGGAAGTCAAGTGGCACAAGTAAGAAATATTCTCTTGAAGAGTTTTGGGCTATTGGATGAATTTTAGTTGGAAAACCAACTTCTACCTATTACTTCAGATTTTCTATAAGAAGATTACTTTCTTAAGAGATAAGGAAACAAATGACACGTGGTGATAGGGTGTTCATAGAGGTGTTAAGTGCAAACAAAGATAATTGGGTATTTCTCGATAGTTTTAAAATCTTTTGGTAATTTGGACATAACTCTCTTATCCGATCTTCAATTTAAATGATTCAAGATGTTATAGAACACCAAGAGAAATATATACAACATTTATGTTTTGAGTTTTGCGAGATACTAGCTGGATCAAGGAAGAAATTAGGCTTGAAGGTGACGCACCTAAAATTGATCCAAATGGTGGTTTCAGATTTGACATGTACCTAGTCTTTTATCTTCTTCTCTTGCAGGAACACAACTTTGGAGGGATGATGACATGTGGAAGTAAGGAGAAGAGGGTGTAGCCGAAACCTACTTTTGCCCCATCTTGGATATGTGCACAAAAAGAAAAGGAAGAAGAAATGATACATACCTACTTTTGTCTTCTTCTTCCATGTGTCCACTTTGGTATAAGATAAGTTCTAAGTCATTTCAATTTTCAACTAAGCCTAAATGGAAGGAGGATGATTACCCTATGATCTAAGGGACACTCGTATTGACTAATGTGGTTTTATGAATTTTCTAAGATTTTTTTCCACCCATTTTGGGATATAAGTAGTTGACCAACATGTAGATATAGGTTCCCTCCACTTTTCAATCCAAACTCTCGGCCAAACTCTCTTCCTCACATCTCCATCGCTTTTCTTCTTTCCCTCCACCTTCCAAACATCACTCTTTAGCTCATTTGTGTGATTGTTCCTCATGAAGTTAGTGAAGGTATTTTCTTCCACAAGGTTTCTTAAGGGAGCTCTTGGAAAGTGTAAGTACTCCTTTAATTAAACTTAATGTTCTTTGTATAGATATATCATTGGTTATTCTATTTGATTATTTGGCACCCTTAATGAATGGATAAGCTTTGTTTCTCTACGTTTGGTTAAGATTCTATCCTAGGTTTTAACTTAAGATATGTTTGATGGAATTTGATGATTATGTGAAGAATAAACAATACTAGTATGCCTTGGTGATTTTGGCTAGGGTTAGATTTAACTGTGCATGATTTAGGGTGATGGAAATATCATCTTTGAGAGTTGACATAATTTGGCTATAGTGGTTTTGAAAGCAAATAAGTAAATATTTTAGAGGGGCAACTTATGAGTATGGCTATGATGGTAATTTGAGGTTCATGAGTGATTAAGAGTTAAATACTAATATAAGATTTATTATTAGTGTGGGAATTGACAAATGAGTGGTGAGACTAAGGAACTCTTAGGGCGATCAAGCTTCTTGGTGGTTGAATGATTGACTTAATTATTTTCTAAGAAATAGATGAATTGATAATGGAAAAGACAAGAAGAAAAGTTAAGCTTTGAGAACCATGGAGTGTTTCGACTTTAACCTTTTTAGGTTATGTTTATTTTAAGCTATTCTTTTGGTTATTGAATAAATATGGGTTTCTTGAAAATGATTAGGTTAAAAAATGTACAAATTAGGGTTTATAACCCTCACATGTGTTTCGACTATATCCTGGTGGAATAGAGATGTTTTGGTTGTTACCCTTTTTGGGTTGAATAAACCTAATGTTCTCGAAATATGACTAAGTTTGCATGGTGTGATATGATCAAAAATAAGTTTAGGAAATACATGTCTCATACGTTTTATGAATTACATGCTGTGCATAAAAGTCACATGTCACGTGCGTGCTCAATGAAGTGATCAGTTCTGTATCCTTTTGGTCATCATGTTTTTCAAAAGAAAATAAGATAAGAAATGTTTTGTAAGAACACCTAAGACTGGGACGGGATATTGTCCCAGTAGAATTCTTTTGGTCACTTTGGAGTGCTTAAGAATGGAGTGGTAACCTCTGGGTCGACGAAGAACAGTCGACAGACCATGAATGGTTCCTTTTTAAAGGTTCGCGGAGCGTGGTCACACCTAACACTGATGGGTGCCAAGGACGGCAAATGTGTAACGATGTGCCGTAATGATTATGATTAAATTATGACATATCCACCTCAGTTGGATGCGGTAACTAGCAAGGAACACATAGTGCATAGGGGAGCCGTGATGTATTCAATATGACAAGTATGACAAGAAAGGCTAGCCTAAAGAAAGCTATGAACAAGAAAAATGATACGTAAAGTTATGAATAATAAGAAAATACATGAATATATTTCTGAAAAGTTTCAAGTTCATGATAAGTTTTAAATATGTGTCAACGAGAATTAAAGCAACATGAAAGTCTCTTTTTATAAAAAACAAGAAATTCTTTTATGAAGAAGTATGATGCATAAGTCATGCACAAGTCAGGTCTAAGTCATGCATAAATGTCATGCATGAATCATGTTTCACATTTCATGGTCATGGTATATGCCTTTGCGTATCTGTATATGCTAACGATACTTATATTGTAAGTTTTTTGAGTACTTACTAAGATTTTTTGAAATCTCACTTTTTAATTTTATCTATTATTCCTTACAGAATGATATGCATGATTGCAGGAGTAGAAAACTCAGCATGAGACCTCGACATCACAAAAAATTCTGAGATGCCTTAAGGGTCATTCAGAACATTCCTCTTATGATGAGATGAACCATTCTCTATTCTGTGAAATTAAGAAGGAATTCCGCAAATGAAAAAAAGAAAAAGAAAAAGAAAATAGTAGTTATATTTTGTATCTGGGGAAATCCAACAATGATATGTAACTTGTAAAGTTAAGGGTTTATAAATTTGCTTACCATGTGATATTCTCAAAGATTTAGACTCTTTTGTCGATTCTTAAAAATTTACCTTTTTCCGCTGCAGTATTTTCTTTGTACTGTTGGTAAGTTAGGCGCATTCATATATTTCATGCTTAAAGTTTTTGAAGATTCAGATGGGATCAATAACTTATTTGGGAAACAAGTAGACTGTTCTGGACTAAGCTCAAATGGAACTTGAGTTAGAAAAAATAGATCCAAATTGGACTCTATCCTAACTAAACCAAGAAGTGGCCTTTTATAACATGTTAAGTAGAGTCTTAAGGGGGTTAGCAATTAACCAAATGGGTTAGAAGAAGGTTGGGGGTGTTGCACACAGAAGATAGGGCTGGAAGGGGAGGTTCATGCATGGTTAGGTGAGATGCCACCTCATCCCTTATCTAATCAGCTCCCTTCTCAACCATTGATCAAATTGGCTGCAAAAATATCTCAAATGTTAGCCACTAGATGATAATTTTAGCTGCAAAGTCTAAGATCTTGGAGGGGGGGGGGGGTAGGGCTAATCATGAGATTTGGAGGATCAACACCTCATGCTCCCAATAGGTAGCCAGTGCACCCTTTCCCCTTCACCTCTCCTTTTCTTCATGTTGGTCGAATACCACCCCTATAAATAGACATTGGAGAGTCTTCTAACTCTCTTTGGGAAGCATAAAACACGTTCCCTTTGAAGAACCCTAAAGGAAAAATCCTTCTCAAGACCCTAAACCTTCACATATATCCTAAGTGAGCTAAGTAAGTGTTTTAAGGAGAAAGCTTGCAAGGAGTGGTTTGATCATTTCCAATAAGTTTTTGATAACTTGTAAGTCCACATTCTAGCTTAACTTTAGTATGGAAAATGTTTATTTGAGTGGTTGAACTTTGCATGCTAGTATTGAACTTTTAAAGCCATCATTAAGTGATGAAATAGAATCTAAGAATATTTGGATTGGTTTTGTTGAGGAAATGTGTTATATATAGTTAGAAAAAACCTAAATTTATGTTTTAATAAGTAAAAATAAGGTTTATGTGAAAATATTGCATGTTTTAGTTTGAAAAACTATCAAACCTGAGATTTCGCTTGATTTTTGCTTGACGTTTGGCTCGAGCGAGATTCAGGCCGAGATGTCGCTCGATTCTCATTTGATGTCTGGCTCGAGCGAAATACAGGGGGAGATTTGATGTATTTGGGTAAAACGGTCATAACTTGCTCATTTGATATTGGATTTGGGTGATTCAAAAGGCTATGGAAATATAAGAGAAATATCTACAACTTTTATGTGTAAGGTTTTGAGAGATAAGTACTATATAATGGATGAAATTGAGATTTAAGTGGAAGACCCGAGATTTAGGCAGAGACTTCGCTCGACCCTTGCTCGACGTCTGGCTTGAGCGAGATTCTCCTGTTTCCTAAATTCGAGATTTTCTTATATCCAATGCATGTGAGTACATACCTATTTAAGTAAAATATAAGTTATCATAAGAGTACATACCTGTTTAAGTTAAGTAAAATATAAGTTATGTATAAGTCACAGGGAATATATCTTGAGTTATGCCCTTTCCTCTAGGAATATAAATATTTGCCTATGTCTATGCTCTTTTAAGCTAATTGTGTACTTACTGAGATTTCTAAGGAAATCTCACTCTTTTGTGGTTTTATATGTATAAGAAAGAAATTATATTTCTTTCTTGTACATATAAAACTATACACAGGATGTGATGGCCGACAAGGGGAAAGTCCCAATGCTGCAGGAGACTCAGGGGAGTCCTGAGGGACTCTTAGTATTAGTCCCTATGTAGATTTCACTTTTACATCTTTTGGTACCACAGTGCACCCGTTTTTGCTGAGGAGGAGCAACGTACAAGATGCTGCTTAACTTTGGGGTTAGATGATTTCCTGTCTATATATGGGGTCTACACGACACCACATGGAGAATATCTCCAGCGAGATCGTTGTCTTAGCTTAGATATGTTTTGCTATGGGAGGGAATTTTTTGAAGTTAAGAAGGAACCCAAGTGGCTATAAGGATGGTCTTTTGAAATGTTTTAGTATTTTGTTAACTTTGATCACTGTTTTGGACATGTATATATAACAGTACAATGTTATGTAAATGAATGAATGATGTGGAAGTTGAAAGATAAATTTGCTACATGTGATCTTTAGAAATTTTTATTTTTGAGACCTCATTCGTTGCAAATAATATATTTTAGGTAACATATTCATTAAGTCATTGATACGTACGAGAGTGAGTAGCCTAGTGTTACTTATCCTGACACCTTGATTTATGTTAAATCTTAGACGTAAATTGGGGGCGTCACATATGAGAAATTAATGGCACACCTAAAGGATGATAAAACTTGCCAATTATTTCCTCTTCAAAATTTTTTCGTAATAATCTCGACAAGACTTCCTACATCAAAATTAATAAATAAGACAATAATGGATCACCTTGATGAAGACCTTGCTTAGGTTGAGAAAATCTTTGTATGCACCATTCATCATGAGTGAGTACTAGGGAGAAACGATGCATTCCTTCACCAAATCACAAAAACTACATGAAAAGCCAAAAGCCTCAATAACCTGAAATAAAAAATTTCAGTGGACCCTATCATACATTTTAGCCATGTCCAACTTGACCTTAACATTTCCACCTTGAGTTCTTCTATTCATCACGTGAACCATATCTTGGGAGATTGAGATGTTTTCAAATATGCTTCTTCCCGAAATAAAGCCCCACGTTTAGTTGAAATTAATCTAGGTAAAACCCTACCCAACCTTGACCCAATTATTTCAAAGAATATCTGTTAAGCTACTGAGTAAAAAGGCTTAATAGGCCTAAACTTGGCAAAACTATGTGGATCTGGAGCTTTAGGAATGAGCACAATAGAAGATGATGCATAGAACTTAGTCAACTTAGACCCGGCAAAGAAATCCCTAGTCACTTCTATGAAATCTTCCTTCATAATATGCCAACAAGAGATATAAAAAATTTTACAAAATCATTCGGGCCCGGGCTACTTTGTTGGGGAATAGAAAATATTGCTAATTTTACTTCCTCTTCTGAAGCCAAGCAGCATAGGTCCATATTTTTCTCTAAAGAAATTTCCAAACTAATTAAATGAGACAAATCAGCCACCTCAGTGTGCGGCAAGTCAGTGAGAAAGTTCTCAAAAAATTGGGCAGCCCCCAAGTGAATCTATTCAGGTGAATCCAAGACTGTGCCATCGTCTAGGTGCATACTAGAGATAATTGATCCATGTCTATGAAGAGAATCCACATCATGAAAATATTTGGAATTTTGGTCCCCCTTCTTCAACCACTTCTTCTTGGCTATTTGAGCAAGACGTGTTTCTTCTTGTTTCTCCCAAATATCCAGCTCTAATTTTGTGCCAAATAATCAGCTTTTGTTTCTTCCAAAAATTCATATTGCAATCGAAACTCCAGCCCCGCCAATCTTTCTTCCATATCTTGAATATGTTTGTCCACTCTACCAAAACCCTTTCTATTCCAGGCCTTCAACACTATTTTTAAAGAAGAAATCTATTCATCATTGTAATAACCCAAATTTTTTTAAGATCAAGCATTTACTTGAGAATATTTTAAAGGGATTTATTGGAAGGATATTTTTTTCATGAAAATCGGATTTGAGACTTAGATGCATTCAAAGAAAAATTTTGGATTTACCTTTGGGATATGTGACAAGGTATCAATTAGGGAAATTCAATTTGGACCTAGAAAGATATAAATTCTCAAAATTTCAGGAAGAAATTCAAAGGGAACTAATAGAAAAAAAATCAAACACTTGGTGTGCCAAATTGAGTTTTCTGGCTAATCCGTTGGGTTTTGGTATAATAAGCATAACTCCTTCATATAAGGTCAGAACGACATGATTCCAATTCTAATAGAACCTTAATAGGATAATCTTAAACTTTTATGTTTTTAGTTTTTGAAAAACCAAATTTATCAAGGACGTATTTGGTCTGGAACATGGCTGGCCTTTGGAGAAACCAAGTGGCCGATGCATGCATAGGTGGAGAATTTTCCAGATTTTGCTTCATCCTCTTTCCATATGTTGGAATCATTTTAGCCATTGATTAAAATGATTTTTAGGCATCCCAAAAATTAACCATTGGATCAAAACATGACTTACCAAGTCTAAGATTTAGGGGTGATCATGAAACTGCAAACCTATAGGACACATCACCTAATCAGTCAAGCAGGGTGGTTGAAGTGCTCAAGCCCTCTTCTCTTGCTCCCCATGCCTCTTATGCCTATAAATAAATGTATGGACTTATCTTATTTTCCCATGAGAGATACCAGTCGGCCATAGTGAGAAATAGCCAAGAAAAATACACAAAAATCCACTTACATTACCTAACTGCCAAAAGAGAGCTAATTGAGGGCATTGGAGAAGACGTGGTGCAAGACCAACCATAGACGTCCAATTTAGCTTTGGGAACATTTGTAAGTGCGTATATTAACTTAATCTTGGTATAGAATAAATGGTTTGGTGATTGGATTATATTTGATATTTATTTGAGGTTAATCTTTGTTTATGTGTTAAATTGAAATATATTGAATTTTGGAGTAGTTTTTGCTATGGAAAAGTGGTAGGAAAATTATGAGATTTTAGAAATATATTCTATGATATTATATGAAGATAATTATGTGAAAACATGAGGTTTTTCTATGGAAAAGAATGAAGAAACAACTCTAGTGAATTTTGGCCTTAAAAAGATTATTATTGGCAGATTTAACACATTTTGGTAAATCGGACATAACTTGTTCATTTGATATTGGATTTAATTGATTCAAGAGGGTATGGAAAGCTAAGAGAAATATACAACTTTATGTTTTAACTTTTAAGAGATAAGGTGTGACGCCCCCAATTTACGTCTGGAATTTAACGTAAATTAAGGTGTCAAGATAAGTAACACTTGGCTACTTACCCCCTTATTTAACAAAAATAAAATAAAATGCATATATCA
Organism: Platycarya strobilacea; assembly: GCA_036898215.1. Lineage (NCBI taxonomy): Eukaryota > Viridiplantae > Streptophyta > Magnoliopsida > Fagales > Juglandaceae > Platycarya > Platycarya strobilacea. Next base: position 29,531,977 of record CM072548.1, on the reverse strand, counting down.
CTTAATCAGCAGCGGATCAGGTTTTAGATATAAATCTTTCTAAAGATCACATGGAAAATATACTTACAACATTCTCATCATTCATTTATAACTTAACATTGTACTTTCTACATATACAAGGCCCACATTGTAGCAAGTTAGCAACGAAATATATTACATTCATCCAAAAGACTTTCCTTCACCTCACTCCTTTTCTTTCTTAACCTCAGAGAAATATCTCCCATAGCGAAACCTATCCATACTAATACTAAAGTCTCACTGGAGCAGTTGTCCCTGTGGAGTCACACAAACTCCACACATGGACAACGAGCCATCTAGTTCTAACGTCAAACAGCATCCTGTGCGTCGCCTCTCCTCAGCAAAAGTGGATGTGTCAAGGCTCCTAACTCTTGTAGGTTGATTACTGAGAGGAGGTCCGAAGGAAACAAAAGAAATGTCAATATAAGGACTATAGTCGGAGAGTCCTTCAGGACTCCCCGAAGTCTCCTGCCTCATCGGGGCTATCCCCTTGTTGGTCATCGAATCCTGTATGTAGTTGATATGCACAAAAATATAGAGCCATAAAAGAGTGAGATTTCTTTTGAAATCTCAGTAAGTACATAAGCAGCTTAAAAGAAATAGGGAAAAAGCAACCATAATATTATCACTACTGAATGACTAGGGAAATTTACCGAAGATACACATCATAAGACCACTATCTAACTGTTACTTTTCTTAATTCAACCGAATACATAATTTTATACTGAATTACACAATTTTCTTAAAAGTTATATTCTTTCTTATCACTGATGGGCGTTACGTCCCGCCGTCTCCATCACATACACTCATCAATCATCTGGGCATTACGTTTCGCCGTCCCCGTCTTGACACAGAACATATACATATATCACTGCGGGCGTTACGTCTCGCCGTCTCTGTTATTCTGATCAATCTCACGGGCGTTACATATCGCCGTCCCCGTGAAGACCATACACTCTTATAACACGACAGGTGTTACGTATTGCCGTCCCTGTCGGCACGTCCGTCATTCGGGCGTTACGTCTCGCCGTCCCAGTCACGACGTGACTAACTTATTTTTGTACTTCATTTTCTTTTTAGTTGTTCCTTTCTTATTCATACAAGTTTTTCACTCATAACCTTTTCCATTTGGAACATCGATTTTATCTCAGGAAAAATCCTAAGTCTAGGCAAAACAGGGCATCTCGCTCGAGCGGGTGTCGAGCAATCATCAAGTGAAGTCTCGAGTTGGAACTTGCTCAAGCGGAGTATCAAACGAAACTCTAGCGAGGGGTTATATTTTGCCTTCGCTTGACTCACATGTCGAGCGAGGGTCGAGCGAGATCACGACTCTAAGAGTTTTTCTACTCTAAACATGCCAATCTTTTTACTATACTTTATTTAGCTTCTTAAAAACTTAAATCTAAGTTTTTACAATTTTATTGAACATTTTTACAAGACAATTTAAACCAACCTTACTCATATGTCACTTGTCACTTAATCATGTTCTCAAGAGTTCAATACTAGTAAACATAGTTCAATCACTTCAATAAACCATTCCATGCTTAAGTTAAACTAGAATATGGACTTACAAAATTTTCAAAGTTTAAGAGAATGGATCCAACCAACTTCTTGCAAGTTTTCCTCCAAACTCAACCACTTAGCTCACAAAGGAAATCTTTAAGAGTTTTGGGAGGGTTTTTCTAAAGTCTCTTCTAAAGGGAATGTGTTCTCTCCTTCTAAAAGAGCTTAGAAAGCTCTCAAGGCTCTATTTATAGGGTGGTGGTCGACCAACATGAGGGAGAGAAAAGGAAAAACACTCTAAGATGCACTAGTTGCCAGATTTGCATGGATGATGAGGTGTCCATCTAAGCAAATCTCATGATGAGGATTAAGCCTCCCAAATCCTAGGCTTTGCAGCTGGATTAGTCATCCAAGGGCTCACATTAGAGATATTTTTGTTGCCCATTTTGATCCATGGCTGAGAAGTGAGCTAAAGGTATAAGAGGTGAGGTGACATTTCACCTAACCATGCATGCACCTCGCATCTCCAGCCCTCTCCTTGTGTCACACGCCCCTCTCTAGATTTTTCCACCCATTTGGTTACTTCCTAACTCCCTTAATTCTCCATTTGACAAGTTCTAGAAGGTCACTTCTTAGTTTAGTTAGGGTAGAGCCAAATCTGATCCACTTAGTCACCTATCAACTAGATTTTGGCTCCCCTTGTATTTTCATCACACTAACTAATCAATTGGCTTCCAAATCAACTTTCCATCCATTTCGAACTATCCCTACACATGTCCTAATCTCAGAAAATCTCAAAACCAATTGCCTAATTAGTTACATGCCCCAAATTAGTTCAATTCATCCAACTCGGGTTCCATTTAAGCCCATTCCAGAGCTGCCTACTTGCTTTCCAAATAAGTTATTGATCCCTTCCGAATCTTGGAAAACTTAAAACATAAAAGTTTTAGATATATCTCTCAAGGTTATATACCAATTGGAATCATCTATTTGGACCTTTTATGAATAACTTATGCCTATTTCACTAAAACTCGACAGATTAATCCGAGAAGGTATAATTTTCAATACCAAGTGTTATCTCATATTCCTCAATTAAATCCCCCACTATATTTTCCTAGAAAATAAATACATCAAATAAATTTCCTTGAAGTAATTTCCATAACATAATTTACCTTAGAAGATTTTGGGCTATTACATAAGGACTTAATCAAGGATGAAATTGGAATTGAAGTTAGAACCGGGTTTATCATAATAGGCATTGACTTTATGAATTGATGTAACGCAAATGTATGTGCATGTGATGTATGCTATTATTAAATGTTCTCACATGTTATAAGTCTCATATGGACATAAAATATGCATGTCATAAGTCTAAGTTTATATGTGTGTTGCATTACATTACATATATGTGTCGTCATAAGTTATGAAGTCTGTTTTAAGAAAATACGTTAAGAAAACTTTAGAAGTGGAAAGATTAATAAGTCAGCGATGCCATGACGAGGACCAGCGATACGCCCGTATGACTGATGTGCCGATAGGGACCTAAGTCTGTCGATGATACGAAATCTGGCCAGGACCTAATCCTGTCGATGATATAAAATTCGGCAGGGACCTAAGCCTGTCGATGATACGAAATCCGGCACGGATCTAAGCCGGTCCATGATACGAAATCCGGCGAGAACCTAAGCATGTCGATGATACAAAATCTGATAGGGAGCTAAGCTTGTTGATGATATGAAATAATTAAGATCCCACAAGGACCTAAGCCTGTCGATGATACGAACTAAGTAATATTCAATGGGAAGGCCTGTCAATGATACGAAATAAGTAAGACTCACAAAGTTATGAAAGAAAAGAAATAAGAGTTTAAGTATGATAGAGTGGGTCCATGAAAAATATAAGTTTAAGTCATCATGAGTCACATGAAGCATGTCATAAATGCATACTCTGACTGTCTGGCTTGTATGTGATTATTTCACTATATCTATGCTTTTATTAAGTTACATGTGGACTTATTGAGACTTTTAAGGAAATCCCACTCTTGTATATTTTCACTTTTGGAAATATAAAATTGTGTTGCAAGATTGATGACTGAGAAAAGGGAAGGCCTAATGACTTAAGAAAACTCAGAGGAGCCTGGATGGTCATGAAGTTAGTCTAGGTTTTAAGAATAAGTTATGTATATGACAGACAAAACTAACTGGGATATGCATGTAAGGATACAATGTTATTATAAGAATGGATGATGTGGATATTGTGGCTTTATTTTACCATGTGATCATTAGAACATTTTTGTTCAGAACTCTTCCGCTGCGATTTGCATTTAAAGTTCGATAAGTATGGGAGTGAGTAGTCTAGCATTACTTACCTTGACACTTCAATTTGCGTTGAATTATAAACGTAAATTGGGGGCGTCACAGAATGGTATTAGAGTAATACGACTTTGGATAAATCCATATTGTCCTAGGGAAAAGATCACATGGTAATAAAATAGGCTTGAATCTTTGTGAAGTAAGGTGGATTTGGTGAATGATTTGGATGCCAGAAGTTTAGAGTTATTAAGAAGAAAGATAACTTATGATGAAGTTTGATATGTTTCAAGAGGAAAAGATGGAAAAAGGACATCGATCTTCAAGGCAAGTATCGGGGAAAAGAGATCTCCTGATTCCTCTGAAAGAAAATTTTTCCCTACCAATAACGGAAATAAAAAAAAAATGGTTGGTCAAGGAATATATAGTATGTTACAACCATGTAAAAGATGCAGAAGAAAACATATTGGTGAATGTCGATTCGCTACAGGAGCTTGTTTTAAGTGTGGAAAATGGGGCCATATGAGTCGGAACTGTCCATGGAATACCTTTGGAGGAGTTACAACACCGGAAGGAAAAACAAAAGCGCCCACAAAGGCTAAAGTGTATGCAATCATACTAGAAGAAGTGGACGTGGAGGCAGATGAGGCAACTGATGCCGATGTAGTTACTAATACATCGTAATTCCCCTCTTTTGGGTTGATATATGGAATCTTTTGAATATATATATATATAGAAAAACTTTTAGAAAAAGTATTAAGTTAAAATAATATTTGGTTGATACCTTTCTATTTGATGAAATTAGTTTATTTGCGGTATTAAATGATTGGACTGTAGTAATGATGAATGTATGGGTTTTGGAGAATGCATGCCCTTGTGAGTTGATTCGGGAGAAATGTTAGGTGTGGAATGTTTATTGGAGGAGATGCTATGATCAGAAATACTAGTATAGGTATAAATGCTTAGTATGGTAGGTTTGAAACTTTTATGGACACAGATTACTTTTACAATATTAAAGTTCAACCTTTCAAATTTCGAGTACAAAATGTATTTTAAGAGGGGGAAGATGTAATAACCCAAATTTTTTTAAGATAAAATATTTACTTGAGAATATTTTAAAGGAATTTATTGGAAGGATATTTTTCCATGAAAATGGGATTTTAGGCTTAGATGCATTCGAAGAAAAATTTTGGATTTACCTTTGGAATTTGTGACAAGGTATCAATTAGGGAAATTCAATTTGGACTTAGAAAGAGATAATTTTTTGAAAATTGAGGAATAAATACAAAGTGATAGAATAAAACATCAAACACTTGCTATGCTAAAACGAGTTCTCGGGCTGGTCCGTCGGATTTTGGTGTAATAAGCTTATAACTCCTTCATATGAGGTCAAAACGAGGTGATTCTAATTTTTATAGAACTTTAAGAGGATGCTCTTAAAATTTCATGTTTTAAGTTTTTGAAAAACCAAATTTTATCAAGGACGTATTTGGGTTGGAACGTGGCTGGCTTTTGGATAAATCAAGTGGCCGATGCATGCATAGGTGGAGAATTTTCCAGATTTTGCTTCATCCTCTTTTCATGTGTTGGAGTCATTTTAGCCATTGATCAAAAGGATTTTTAGGCATCCCAAATCTTAAACATTGGATCAAAACATGATTCACCAAGCCTAAAATTTAGGGGTGATCATGAAACCACAAACCTATAGGACACATCTCCTAATCAGTCAAGCAGGGTGGCTGAAGTGCTCAAGCTCTCTTCCCTTGGTCCTCACGCCTTTTATGCCTATAAATAGATGCATGAGCTTCTCTTATTTCCCCATGAGAGATACCAATCGGCTATAGTGAGGAATAGCTAAAAAAAATACACAAAAACTCACTCACATCACCTAAGTGCCAAAAGAGAGCTAATTGAGGGCAATTGAGAAGAAGTGGTGCAAGACCAATCATAGACATCCAATCTAACTTTAGAAATTTTTTTAAGTGCATATATTAACTTAATATTAGCATATAATAAGTGGTTTAGTGATTGAAATATGTTTGATATTTATTTGAGTTTAATCTTTATTTATTTGTTAAATTGAAATATATTGAATTTTGGTATAGTTTTTGCTATGGAAAAGTGCTAGAAAAATTATGAGACTTTAGAAATATATTCTATGATATTATATGAAGAGAATTATGTGAAAATATGAGGTTTTTCTATGGAAACGAATGAAGAAACAACTCTAGTGAATTTCAGTCTTAAAAGAATTATTATTGACAGATTTGACACATTTTGGTAAATTAGACATAATTTGTTCATTTGATGTTGGATTTAACTGATTCAAGAGACTATGGAATAAGAGAAATATATACAACTTTTAGGCTTTAGCTTTTAGGAGATAAGGACTTAATCAAGGATGAAATTGGAATTGAAGTCAGAACCGAGTTTATCATAGTAGGCATTGACTTTATGTATTGATGTGACGTAAATGTATGTGCATGTGATGTATGCTATTGTTAAATATTCTCATATGTTATAAGGTTCATATGGACATAAAATATGCATGTTATAAGTTTAAGTTTATGCAAATGCGTGTAATAAGTCTAAGTTTATACGTATGTTGCATAACGTCACATATATGTGTCGTCATAAGTTATGAAGTCCGTTTTAAGAAAATATGTTAAGAAAGCTTTACAAGTGGAAAGATTAATAAGTTAGTCATGTCATGACGGGGACCAACGGTACGCACGTATGACTGAAGTGCCGGTAGGGACCTAAGCCTATCGATGATACGAAATTTGGCAAGGACCTAAGCCTGTCAATGATACGAAATATGGCAGGGACTTAAGCCTGTCGATGATACGAAATCCGATAGGGACCTAAGCATGTCGATGATACGAAATAAGTAAGATCTGTCAGAGACCTAAGCCTATCGATGATACGAAACAAGTAAGACTCACAATGTTATGAAAAAAAATAAATAAGAGTTTAAGTATGATAGAGTGGGTTCATGAAGAACATAAGTCTAAGTCATGCATGAGTCACATGAAGCATGTCATAAATGCATACTCTAACTGTCTGGATTGTATGTGATTATTTCACGATGTCTATACTTTTATTAAGTTATATGTGTACTTACTGAGATTTCCAAAGAAATCTCACTCTTGTATATTTTCCTTTTTGAAAATATAAAATTATGTTGCAGGATTGATGACTGAGAAAAGGGAAGGCCTATTGACTTAAGAAAACTCAGAGGGGCCTGAATGGTCATGAAGTTAGTTTAAGTTTTAAGAATAAGTTATGTATATGACAGACAAAACTAATTGGGTTATGCATGTAAGGATACAATGTTATTATAAGAATGGATGATGTGGATATTGTAGCTTTATTTTACCATGTGATCATTAGAACATTTTTGTTCAGAACTTTTTCCCTGCAATTTGCATTTAAAACCTTGACACTTCAATTTATGTTAAATTATGAACGTAAGTTGGGGGAGTTACAATCATCCTCTTTCTCATGATCCCAAGATGTGGTATTAGATGAGAAACTAACAAGTAAAACATAATAAATAATCTACAATCATTTAATGTCACATTATAAGATGATGAGAGGATGATAAAAAATGGGATGATGAGTAGCATTGATCATTTTTAAATGGAGAAGGGCCATATCTGGTGTCAACTCGGGAAATTCCAATTGTAACCACCATAGGTCTGTGATCAGAGGATTTTCGAGCCATATACTCCAATTCTGCTTGTTGGAATTTATTTGAGAAATCCAAGTTCATAAAAACCCGATCCAATGTCGTCCATTTCCTTGTGAGTCCTTGTTGGCCATTACATCAAGAAAGATGATTCCCTTGATAATTCATATCTACCAATTTACATGTATCACCATTACACTCATTCAAATCATCAATGGCTTGAGAAAGTCAAGGGGAATCTCCTACTCATTCAAGATCCTCCCTAATAATGTTAAAATCCCCAAGTAGCAACTGAAGTGCATCAGGTCGGCAATCCACCAAGCACTACCATAAACTTTTGCAATCCATCAAATTACATTTCGCATATATAAAGGAGACAAGGGTTTGAGTGTTCTCTAAAATAACCCAGCCTGAGATCATTTGGCTTGACACACTAACAACCTCAAAATTATAAGGACTCTGCCATAGCACCCATATTTTTCCTCCCGAATTTTCATTAAAAAAATAGCCATCAAAATTCAACAAATTTGCTAACAATTGTAACTTCGCTTCATTAGCAAAAGGTTCAAAAAGAGCAACAATACTTACATTATTCTTCCAGATTAAACTACATAGGACAAAATAGGAACTATCTAGTCTCCTTATGTTCCATGCAAGGGTGGAATTCATCATAAGTTCCTTGTTGTGGAGTGAGTAGCCACCTGTTGAGAATGCCTCACTGCCTTGTTTTTCCCTTTATTAATCACCTCAGTGCCATTGTGATTTTCAGATTCATAGCCTTAATGTTTCGTGATCTCAATAATGTTTTCCTTCTCTTTCCCCTCTGTTTCATACCATACTAGATCCAATTTTCCATCTAGAGTAAGATTTCCAAAAGGCACCCCTTCATAAACACGATCCCCATCCGTTATCCTCTTGGGTACATCCGTGTTGTCTATATCAGGAAGCAAACTATCCTCTGCAATCGGGATGCGCTCCAAGTCACTAGTCTTCTTAAGAACACTAATTTGGATTGAAGAGAGCTATTCTTATTATTGATCATGCAAATCTACTTCCACCATATGTTTTCTTGAACTCTTTGGAACATCTTTTTCCACCTGATTGTCAATCATGTTACACAACACTTCATTTTTCTCAGATTCATTTCCAGCAGACACCTTGTGACATCCTCAATCTATGCTTAGGGATTTAACGTAAATTGAAAAGTTAGAATAAGTATCACTAGGCTACTTACCCTCATACGTATCGGAAGTTTAATGTATGCACCTAAACTTACTATTATATGCAATGTAATTCGCAGTGAAAAGTGGTCTAAATTAAAAATTTTATAGAGAAATCTAATGATCACATGGTAGAAACATAACTTTAATACAACATAATATTTACATCACAATATTGTCTCATATCATAACCAAGTTAGTTTTCTCTGTCATATAAATATACATAATTTATCAAAATAACAACATCAGAGCCACCTAGGCTCCTTCTTCACTGCCGAAAACTCTCTCCCGTATCAAAACTTATCCATACTAATATCAGCATCTAGCTGGAGGTGCTGCTCATGCGGGGTCATATAAACTTTGCATAAGGATAACGAGCCATCCAAAACCTAACATTAAACAACATCTGACAGGCTGCCGCTCTACTGATGTAGCGGGTGCATAAGGGCTCCAAACCTTTGTCAGGTAGTCATATGTGGGAGAGGCAAAATGGTCAAAAAAATGGTAATCAGTGGGCCCCTTAGGGCTCCATTGAGTCCCCTAAGTTACTGGGACCTTGTCTTTCTCTATCCTGTAGTCCTGCAATGTAGTTTGAATTTTCCAAAAAGAGATAGAAATATACAAGAGTGAGATTTTCTCGAAAATCTTAGTAAGTACACTGTTAAAAAATGTGGCATAGACAAAGCGAGATATTAACATTCATGGAAAATATCAAAGGCATATAACTTATAAAATGCTTCATGAGACTCATGCATGATTTATATTTTCCTTTCCTAAACAGACTTATACCTTATATGGACCCATTATCTTTTCCTTATAATTCTTTTTTCTTTTGTATTTCTTTCTTAATTTTGTAGGTCTTACTTATTTCTTAACCTCGACGAGCGTTACGTATCATTGTTCCCATCAGGTTTCCTTAACATGACACGTTAGCTTGGCTATACATATACTCGTCAGTCGTCCGGACGTTACATATCGTTGTCCCATTGTAACAAGTCTCGTGTCAATCATACGGGTGTAATGTATTGCTGTCCCCATCATGACATGAAAATATTTATCATAGCAGGTATTACGTATTGTTATCCCCGCTAGTCATGTTAGTCGTCCGGGCGTTAGGTATTACCGTCCCCGTCATAACACAACTCTTATCTTATTAAATCATATTAATTGTCTGGGTGTTACATATCGTCGTTCTCGTTGGCACGTTAGTCATATGGGCGTTATGTATTGCTGTCTCTATCATGACGTGACTTTAGGCTTATCTTAATCTTATCATATTCTTATAAAAATCTTTTCATCTTATTTTCTTAAAACAAATGTCATGACTTATGACGACACTTATGTGATGAAATGTGACATGAACATATCCTTAGACTATTGAGTGCATATTTTATGTCCTTATGCGTCTTATAACATATAGAAACATATCACTAGAACATATGTCATGTGCATATACATTTACATCAAATAGCCTCGTAACGTTAAAACATAACAATTATACTTATAAGATTAGATAAAATAATAAAATATTAAATTCACAAGGGTTGGCCGAACACTCTATAAGGTTAAAGATTTATTTTCTTTTATGTTAACCTTACCAAACTCTTCATTTATATAATACTAAATTTCTCCATAATTTCAATAATAAGTTTAAGCCAAAATTCTTATGTTCATGCAATTTTTCTTAGTATTTTTCCATAACAAAAACTAAGTTAATTCTTACTTGATTTCATTCTAACACTTAAACAAAGTTAAGTTCAAAAGAGTAACAAACATAGTCTAATATTCAAATCAAGTATTCTATGCCAAGATTAAGTTAAATTGTGTACTTACAAATTTCTCCAAAGTTTGAATTGGTGATTGAACAAGGCCCTTGCAAGTTTTCCCTTCAAAAACACTCAATTGCTTTCTTTTGAGATTTAGGTAATGTAAAGGTTGTCTTGGAAGAGTGTTTGGCTTTCTTTTTCTACTATGAACATGTGTTTTCCACCAAAGGAAACTATGAGAGATTTCTACACATATTTATATAAAGAGGGGCGACTCAAATGGGGCCATAGAAGTGAAAAGGCTTAAGACCCATCGGTTACTCTCCATTTTGCCGTGTATGAAGCATGAGGTATCCAATCTCTTGTTAGCTCTCATGATCACTCTAGATTTAGGCTTAGTTGTTATAATCTTCATCTAAGGCTCTGATTTGTGCCATCTAGAAGTTTAAGATGATTAATGGTTCAACTAGATTCCAACACATGGAAGAATAATGCAAGAAAATATTGGATAATTCTCAAGTGAAGTGTTTCGGCCATATGGGTTCTCCAAGGGTCAGCCGACTCTTCCAAGACCACTTTCCCCATTTTTCCACTTCTTCTACTCCCTATTGGTACACTTGGATAGTTTACAAGATTTTTCTATAACTTGGTTAAGGCATAGGTTGATAACTAAGTGATAATTAGTTTTTCAAGGTTAGTTCCCAACTAATTTATCATCCCATACGGTTTCCTCAAGGTATTTGGTTAACCAACCTTTTAGATAGATTTTCTCCACCTGACACATGCCCCCTACACATGTCAAGAAGTTAAGAAACTTGAGAGACCAATCAGATTTTGCCTTTATGCCTAAGACGGTGCTAGCGATCAAATTTGGTTTCCATTTCCGCTTATTTCAGGCAATTTCAATTCTAGCCCAAATAAGCCATTGATCCAGTCCGTTTCTATGAGGACTCGTAATTTTACTCTTTATGTAATTTAATATTTTAATATTAAATATTTTTTATTTGTTAATATAAATATTGAGTGTTATGAGTTGGTCAATATTAATATTATTTTATTGTGCTTGTGATTATATATTTGGAATATTTCATTTTATTTCCGTGATTTAATTGTAAGCTAATTTATTCTCTTATTAAATTATTGTGATGCATTTAATTTAAGGCTTGAATTTAATTTCTTTATTTTATTATGTTGGTATTTAAATTAAAGTATTGTAGATTATTTTATCTTAATTTAATGTGTTTTAATTAATTTATTTTAAGTATTTTTGATTTGGGCTTATAACTATATATATATGTGTGTGTGTGTGTGTTTGGGGGGGGGGGGGGGGTGTGTTTAGTTTAAGTTTGTTTTGGGTTTTAAGCCCAAGCCTAGCCCATTAGCTCTTAAAACTAGCCCTTTCTTTTAATTCAACCATTGCCTTTTATTTTCATTTGAGTTAGTTAAGTCCGGGCCACTCCTTTTTCACATGCATTGGCTCCTTCCATTGGAGCAAACGATGACGTTTTTAGATGGGTTTAATGAAACCCCAAACATTATTCTTCTCCTGCACACCGACTTCATTTCTTCTTCTTTTCTTCTTTTCTTCTTCTTCCTCTGTTTCGTCCTGTTTACCCGTGATGCTCCAGCTCAAGTTTTGTAGCCTTTCTCTTCTCCATTTCCTCCATGTGGTGTTCCATTGATTACCATGTACTCTGAGGAATATTTCCCCTCTGATTTTGGTTCTGATTGATGTTGTATGCGCCCAGAAACAACTTGAAACCATGAGTGTCTAGCTTATTTTTGTCCCTAATTTTCATCTGAAAAAGCTAAAGATTCTCCTTCTTTACAACTTGCGTTGTATTGGCTCAGGTTTGGAAGTGATTCCCGTGTTTAGTTTAAGTTTGTTTTGGGTTTTAAGCCCAAGCCTAGCCCATTAGCTCTTAAAACTAGCCCTTTCTTTTAATTCAACCATTGCCTTTTATTTTCATTTGAGTTAGTTAAGTCCGGGCCACTCTTTTTTCACATGCATTGGCTCCTTCCATTGGAGCAAATGATGACGTTTTTAGATGGGTTTAATGAAACCCCAAACGTTATTCTTCTCCTGCACACCGACTTCGTTTCTTTTTCTTTTCTTCTTTTCTTCTTCTTCCTCTGTTTCGTCCTGTTTACCCGTGATGCTCCAGCTCAAGTTTTGTAGCCTTTCTCTTCTCCATTTCATCCACGTGGTGTTCCATTGATTACCATGTACTCTGAGGAATATTTCCCCTCTGATTTTGGTTCCGATTGATGTTGTACGCGCCCAGAAACAACTTGAAACCATGAGTGTCTAGCTTATTTTTGTCCCTAATTTTCATCTGAAAAAGCTAAAGATTCTCCTTCTTTACAACTTGCATTGTATTGGCTCAGGTTTGGAAGTGATTCCCGTGATTGTTTTTCCCACCAAAAACACGAGATTTACAGCCTATAAAATGGCCATCGACCCTTGCGTAAAATGTATACCGAAAACCCTTCTCAATCCCGTGTTCCAGCCTCCATTTGGGTTAATTTTGAGCTTTCATTTCCCCACTACTCAAATTTGAGTCTTTTCTCCTCTTGAAACCCTTGTCTTCCGAAAATTTCATGTGAGATTTTAATAGTGTTTTAATCATCGTTTTAATCGTTGTATTTCATCACTTTGGGATACTTTCGGTAAGTTTTATTACTCGTTTTATGTGTTTAATCAATTTACAAGTTGTTTGTCATTTATTTATGTTGTTTTATTTTACGTTCAAGTGTTAATGTGATTAAATAATAATTGCTTTTAAATTATTTATGAATGTTTAAGAGTTTAAATATTGTTCACAATATTTGCCATTAATTGTGTTGTTTTAAATATGCGATGTCATATACATTTGTTTTAGTTGTTTTAGTTATATTCGGAAATAATACTTATTTATTTATGGTGTTTTATTTTTGATGGTGTGTTGGGTGCTACAATGGCAGCGTGTTTGCTAGTGGAGGCTCAGGATTGCTTTCTGGTAGTTTTGCTATCTGCAAAAATTATTATCGAGTGTATGGTAAGTATTTTCCAAATGAACTTTATGATTATAGATATTTTTTGCATTAACATCTATGTGTTGGTTGGTGTTGAAATTTAGTGGTTGTTGGTTATTTTGTATAATGTTGTATACATTGCATAATGCATGCATGTTCATGTGTTTGAAATGGAAACTGGGTTTTCAAATGTGTTAATGATTTTCGAGTGTGTGTGTGTATCACGATCCTTAGCCGGAATGGGGCATTATCTCGGTGGAGCTCCTATAGTCACTTGGAAGCGGAATATACTGAGTAATGTCCCCTGGATTGTCGCAGAGCGACAACGGGATCGGACAGGATGGTAATGCTCTCGTGTTGACTTCGTGACCTCTTTGTTGGCGGGAGCTAGGAGATGATAGGTCATGGTGTGTGATGGGCGCGGTTAGCTAGACATTGCCCATTCCGAAGTTATATACGTGGTCGTTACTTTCGTTGTGATGATGAGAGCCAGGGTGTGCAGATGGTCCCTAGGGAAGACCATGGTGCATATGGTTAATAAAATAGATGTTTAGGCTATTTTTTGGGAAAATGACGGGTTTTGATTATTAGTTTTACGTGGACCATTTTTTGGAAAAGTGGTTGTAGTTTTAAAGAATTTACGTGTATCATTTTCTAGAAAAATGATGGATGTTTTTATTGGACTTTTAATTTGGGCTAAAATGGGATTTTGACGTGTGTGGAAATTATGCATTTTGAGAAAGATGGTTTTGAGATTCATGCATACAGTGTCATGTTTACGTGTTGTGGTGGTGCATGAATATATTTTATCTCTTGTGGTTTGTTTGGGTTGTACTTATTTGTAATGTCATTTTTGCAATCGTAGATTTTTGATGCAGATGTCGAGGAGGCTAGCCTGAGAAGGCGGCTCTGATGTTGAAGTTTGGTATATAATTTATTATCTTGGAAAATGTATTTTCCCCTTTTTATAAATGTATTTTTATAATTTGTGTTTGGGATGATTGTATTAAATCTCCTGTTGGAGAATTTGTGCCAAACTGGTTTGTAAAATAATTCTAAAAATTCTAGTACTTAGATATTGACTTTATATATCCGCTACTTTTATTTATGCATGTCACGTATTCATATACTTAGCACTTGACGTTGAGAGTGCGTGACTTGTGTTGTCAGTATTTTGACGTCTCGATTCTCGTGTTTCTATACGTGGGAGTTGGGGGCGTCACATGTGGTATCAGAGCAGTTCGACTCTGGGTAAATCCACAGATTACCTAGGGATAGTACCGGAAAAGTTTGTTATTTTAAAATTTGTTTGTTTTATTGCTTGGTTATTTTACTCTATTTTATTATTTTAGTTGTTCTCTTAGTTTTTTTCGGCTAACTTATATTGTAAGATTTTCGATATTTATTTTGTTGTATTGTGCTATTTATTTTAATGTGTCTTTTGTTTACCATTTTAGAATTTATCTTAGTTCTGGTTGGTTGGTTTGCTTTGCTTTATTTCATTATAATAATTGTTTATTAATGTAATTTCTAGGTAGTAGTTAAGATTTTAATTATTTTATTTTATTTAGTTAAGTTGTTGAGCATTTATTGTTTTATATATGCCTTTGTTTTATTTAATTTGAAATTTGGGTCTTTGGATTAGATTATTATTTTATAGGATTCATTTAATTGAACCCTTTATTTTAAATAACTGGATTATGAAATCCCTTATTTTAAAGTTATTATTCTTGCTACGGGTTGTTTTATTTTATTCAGCTTTTGTACGTTCATTTCATGGGTTGTTTTATTATATTATATTTTATTTTATTTTTCTGCTTAATTTAATTTCATAACTTTCCTACGAGATGACTTTGGTTTCACTTAGTTGTTTATTTTTTTTTTAATGGTGCTTGTCATGTCGATGTTTCTAAACCTCTAAAATTCTTTGAGGTGAGGCTATGATTTTATTTGTCTTTTGCTTTTCCACTTATTTCTTTTGATGCAATCCCTTTGCCTTTTTTTTAGATAAGCTTTTGATGGCATGGTCTTTGTCAGCAGTAGGTTTATTTTAGTGAATTGTAAGAATTTGTTTATCTATTTATTTATTTTATTTTTTACCATGCCTTTTTTTGTTCCTTTTAAAAGTTTATAACAACTAGAGATTTCAACAGTCAACCGTTTAGTTTTGACTTTGAGGAAAATTTTGAAATTCTAACTGTCTTTTCATGTTCTATCTTATCTTTTATTTTAACCTCCTTGTTCTTTTGATGAAAGCTTTTTGGAGTCTTTGTCTTGAGCAAGTGAGGTGGCTTCATTTTGTTAAATTGCTAAGATATATTTATTTGTTTATTAGGTTTTTCCCCTATTAGGTTTTTATAAGATATTTAAGGGAATTATTTAGATTTTGCTTAGTGTTTGGATATATTCTAATATAGTTTTGAGGTGAATTTGTTTTGGTAAATTGCTGGTATTTACTTAATTATTTAAATTTCTTCATTGGTGTTTTTATATGCTAGGTATGTACATTTCTTGGGTCTCGCTTAATGTTTGAGTTTCAAGTTCTATTGTCATTTTGAGGAGGTTGTTGGAATTACGCTTAGATAGAATTTTGTAAGTGTTGAGTCCTTATCATTTGGAACAGCAATTTAGTTCTTCCTTTGTAATGTTGAAGGTAGTAGTTGATCAATTGTGCGTTTGGTAGAGTTTTGAATTTGTTTGTTGATACTTGAAGATTGGCGTATACGACATGTGAGTATAAATTTTGGAGATTACTTGTCTTTGTTTTGTGTTTGACTTGGGAGAAGTTGTTTTGTTAAGTGATGGTTGTTGAATTGATGCGATGGTAATAATTCAAGGGATTTTAGCCTTAGGCTATTTGTAAAAGTTAATTGAAGTGTGAAGTCGAAGCGGAATACTTGGGTGAATTATTGATTGGCAATGTTTGTTGTAATTATCTTCGAGAATTAGTTGTGACTTAAGATCACATAAAAACTTAAATATTTGAGGTTATTCTTTTATTTGGAATTGGTTGATTAATCTATGAAGAGAGTGACGAGTCAGGATGATGTGGAAGTGTATTAGAGGTTTGGGAGTTGGGTTTTTTTTTTAGGCTCATCAATGGGTGACATGCTAGATTTATAAGGCGATGAAGCATTAGGAATTGAAAGTGTAGTACTATAGGTTAGGTGGAGTAGATATTTGAAATTGCAAGACTTACCTTGAGGTTTGAGATGTGATAATATTAGAAAAAGTTTTGTAGTAAGGAGTTCAAACCTTAGTCTGGTTTTAAGGATTGTGTGGGGTGACTTGATATTTGGAGGCCTTATTTTCTTTGGGGATTGATCTTAATTTTGCAAAATTCTATTTTTTATGGTTGAATTGGGAAGTGATTGACGAGTCTCTAAAGTGAAGAGTAAGTTGAAAGTTGAGAATTAAATTTTGAAGTTATTTGAAGATGGCACGATTTGTTTTATGGAGCTAATGAGATTATGTTTTTTGAGAGATTGTATTAGGGTCCTTGTAGATGTGTGAGACCCCAGATTTTTGTACATCTTTATATATTGCTTTATATTATCAATGGTTGTTTTAATTTACCTTAGTAATTTTATTAATAGTTTATCTTATTTATTTATTTATTTTATTTCAAGTTACGTTGTTTTATTTATTACCGATATTGGTTATTTGTAAGATCTCTAACTTTATTATTTTTAATTATTTTATTCATTATCAATTCTATCATATGAATGGCTATCATTATTATTATTTTAGTTTTACAATAGCTTCAGTTGTTGTGTTCTTTTGTTTAATGGGCATTTAATTTTATTAATTGGGTTTTTGTGATTGGGTGGCTTTATTTTAGCTCATTAAGGTTTTTGGGGTCTTATTATTTTACTCTATTGGGTATTGTGTTATATTTTATTTTATTTTATTTTATGTATTTCAGATTAGGCTTTAATATGCTTTGTATGCTTAACTTTCTGCTAGGCTTGTATTTTCAAGTGGATTTTGTTTTGAGGGATGGATACCTGTATTTGTTTGAAGACTAGTAGATATTTCTTTTAATGGATCGCTTGTATGAATTTCGGGGACGAAATTCCTTTTAAGGGAGGAGGGTGTGAGGACTCGTAATTTTACTTTTTATGTAATTTAATAATTTAATATTAAATATATTTTATTTGTTAATATAAATATTGTGTGTAATGAATTGGTTAATATTAATATTATTTTATTGTGCTTGTGATTATATATTTGGCATATTTCATTTTCATATAAAAATTATTTCCGTGATTTAATTGTAAGCTAATTTATTCTCTTATTAAATTATTGTGATGTATTTAATTTAAGGCTTGAATTTAATTTCTTTATTTTATTATGTTGGTATTTAAATTAAAGTATTGTAGATTATTTTATCTTAATTTAATGTGTTTTAATTAATTTATTTTAAGTGTTTTTGATTAGGGCTTATAACTACATATATAACTATATATATATAATATATATGTGGGTGTGTTTAGTTTAAGCTTGTTTTGGGTTTTAAACCCAAGTCCAGCCCATTAACTCTTAAAACTAGCCATTTCTTTTAATTCAACCATTGCCTTTTATTTTCATTTGAGTTAGTTAAGTCCAGGCCACTCCTTTTTCACATGCATTGGCTCCTTCCATTGGAGCAAACAGCGACGTTTTTAGATAGGTTTAATGAAACCCCAGACGTTATTCTTCTCCCGCACACCGACTTCTTCATTTCTTCTTCTTCATCTGTTTCGTCCTGTTTACCCGTGATCCTCCAGCTCGAGTTTTGCAGTCTTTCTCTTCTCCATTTCATCCACGTGGTGTTCCATTGATTACCCCGTACTCTAAGGAATATTTCTCCTCTGATTTTAGTTCCAATTGATGTTGTACGCGCCTAGAAACGGCTTGAAACCATGAGTTTCCAGCTTATTTTTGTTACTAATTTTCATTTGAAAAAGCTAAAGATTCTTCTTAACGACTTGCATTGTATTGGCTCAGGTTTGGAAGTGATTCTCGTGATTTTTCCCCCGCCCCCAAAAACACGAGCTTTACAGCCTATAAAATGGCCATTGACCCTTGCGTAAAATGTATACCGAAAACCCTTCTCAATCCTGTGTTCTAGCCTCCATTTGGGTTAATTTTGAGCTCTCATTTCCCCACTACTCAGACTTGAATTTTTTCTCCTTTTAAAACCCTTGTCTTCTGAAAATTTCTTGTGAGATTTTATTAGTGTTTTAATCATCGTTTTAATCGCCGTATTTCATCACTTTGGGATACTTTCGGTAAGTTTTATTACTCATTTTATGTGTTTAATCAATTTTCAAGTTGTTTGTCATTTATTTATGTTGTTTTATTTTACGTTCAAGTGTTAGTGTGATTAAATAATAATTGATTTTAAATTATTTATGAACATTTATGCGTTTAAATATTGTTCACAATATTTGTCATTAATTGTGTTGTTTTAAATATGTGATGTCATATACGTTTGTTTTAGTTGTTTTAGTTATCTTCGGAAATAATACTTATTTATTTATGGTGTTTTATTTTTGATGGTGTGTTGGGCGCTATGATGGCAGCGTGTTTGCTAGTGGAGGCTCAAGATCGCTTTCTGATAGTTTTGCTACCTTCGAAAATTATCATCAAGCGTATGGTAAGTATTTTCCAAATGAATTTTAAGATTTAAATATATTTTTTGCATGAACATCTATGTGTTGGTTGGTGTTGAAATTTAGTGGTTGTTGGTTATTTTGTATAATGTCGTATACATTGCATAATGCATGCATGTTCATGTGTTGGAAATGGAAACTGGGTTTTCAAATGTGTTAATGATTTTCGAGTGTGTGTGTTTCACGACCTCAAGCCGAGATGAGGCATTATCCCGATAGAGCCCCTCTGGTCACTTGGGAGCGGAATATATTGAGTGATGTCCCCTGGGTTGTCGCTGGGCGACAACGGGATCGAACGAGATGATAACGCTCTCGTGCCGACTCCGTAGTCCCTCTGCTGGCCCCCGCTAGGGGATGCCTGGTCATGGAATGTACTGGGTGCGGTTAGCTAAGTATCACCCGTTTCGAAGTCACATGTGTGGTCGTTACATTCGTTGTGATGATGAAAGTTAGGGTGTGAGGATAGTCCCTAGAGGAGACCATGGTGCATACGGTTAATAAAATGAATGTTTAGGCCATTTTCTGGAAAAATGGCGGGTTTTGATTATTGATTTTACGTAGACCATTTTCTGGGAAAATGGATGTGGTTTTAAAGAATTTACGTGTATCATTTTCTGGGAAAATGATGGATGTTTTTATTAAACTTTTAATTTGGGCCAAAATGAGATTTTGGCGTGTGTGAAAATTATGCATTTTGAGAAAGATGGTTTTGAGATTCATGCATACAGTGTCATGTTTACGTGTTGTGTTGGTGCATGAATAACTTTTATATCTTGTAGTTTGTTTGGGTTTTACTTACCTGCGATGCTATTTTTGGTATTGTAAATTTTGGATGTAGATGTCGAGGAGGCTAGCCTGGGGAGGCGGCTCCGCTGTTGAAGTTTAGTATATATTTTATTATCTTTGAAAATGTATTTTTCCTTTTTATAAATGTATTTTTATGATTTGTCTTTGGGATGACTGTATTAAATCTCCTGTTGGAGAATTTGTATTAAACTGGTTTGTAAAATAATTCTAAAAATTCAGGTACTTAGCACTTGACTTTTGGAGTGTGTGATCCGTGTTGTCAGTATTTCGACTCCTCGATTCCCGTGTTTCTATATGTGAGAGTTGGGGGCGTCATAGTTTCTATAAAAGTTCTAGATATTGCTCTTAATGATCAACATAATTTTGAATCACCTCATTCGAAGATCAAATGGGAAAGATATGCTTAATTTACCGAAATATGTCAAAACTACTCGAGAACACCCAATCCGAGCTCACCATATGTTCTCTTCTTCCACCTCAAATTTTCTTCTTAATCTCATAATAATAATATTTCCCTAAGTTCAAATTAAAATAATCCTAGCTAATATTTTGTGCAAATCTTCAAGAATTTGTCTACAAATCACCATATATCATCCAATAACTTAAGTATTTCTAGTTTAATATTAAAGCCTAGATACCATATGGTTCCAAAGGGTCTATAAAATATAAAAACACTGACCTCAAAATAAATATATAACCTAAGGAAACCTCTTAAAAAGAAGTTTTATTACACACCCCCTCCAACAATTTCATCCTTGAACTCCCTCGGCCCTCATTTATAACAATAACATCATTAGCATTTTTTTCTTCATCGAACTGCAAATTGGCATCCCGATTTGTTTCATTTTCCTCTACAACCTTTGATTTCTTCTTTTCTTGCCAAAATTTTCGAGCACCTCCTTCCACCTCCTCCCATCCCTTATGTGCTTCCCCCTCACCAACTAGACACACCACAAAAGTATGTCCTTTTTGATGACATTTTCCACAATAAAATCCTAGTCTTTCATTTCAAGCCTCTTGCCAAAACTTTCTATTTGCCACCACTATGGGAAAACCTTGCATTGGTTCATCAGTAAGATCAATTTCCATACACATTCTTGTCTCTGTAGCCCTAGTTTTGTGCAATGTAGTATTGTCCACACCTAAGAATCTTCCAAACCTTCTAGCCAAAATTTGAAAAGCAATCTATTTAATACATATGCATTGGGAGACCTAGTAAGAAAATCTACTACAGTGCTAGTGATGATTCCTTCTAAAGATTGACATCTTTAGTCCGTCGGAAAAGCCTGAAAATTGACCCCACAAATCAACCTTCCTTCTCATGCCCAGGTGTGAACAAAATCTCTTTCAGATTGAAATTTCACCAAAACATGGTGTTTATCCATCATGCTCGCTGTAGGAATTTCAAAAAGCCCCCAAGGTTTTATGATAGCCAATTGAATATCATCAACCATAGGAAGAATCCTCATAAACTTCATTACCAAGCGCGGAGAAGCTACAAAACGCCAAAGATGATTAACGTGAATTTTGAAGCTTCTTTCTCTATTGTAATAATCACAAGAATAATTAAGAAATTCAAAAAGTTTTTGAAGAAAGTTACATGTGAAAATGACTCTTTAACTTGTTACAAATGCAATAAAGTAATATTGAAACATGGTCAATAAAGCAATATTGGGTAAAGACAACCTTAATGTAAGCAATGAAAAATCTGTAATTTTTTGTCTTATGGCTAAAAACGGCCTTAATATAACACAGAGCTTAACAATACTGAAAATCTTTCTTATGAAGAATTGCAAAATATTTTGGAAGATGTATATGAGGAACTTAATTCGTCTTGAAAAAGATGTTTTATGAAAAGGAAACATCGTTCTGAAAGTGACTGGTTTATAAAATATTATTGAAAACTTTACAACCAAAAATAAGAAAGTTTGAAAAATTTCTTGATAGTCAAAGATGTATTTTTGATAAGATAGACATGAAATATACGCTAAAACAAAATTACAAGCCTTATAAAAACTTCTTTTATAATCCTTCTAAATTATAATCCAATATTTAAAATTTGTTTCATAAAAATAAAATTTGCAAAGAAAGATACTATTACAATCACTCAATTTCTTCATATGTCACATATTTTTGTAATTTTTGCATTGAAATTATCATAATTGTGCTATTTGAAAAAAAAAAGCATACAATGACTATTGGGTCGATATTGGTATCTAGTTTTTTTCTATTACTACTAAATGAAGGACCTAAAGAACTTGAGTACTAAGAAAAATTATCTTAATTATTTTTGTAGGTATGCATGAAATCCTCCATAAATAAAAATAAATAGTTTTTAGATAATGGATATTCAATACACGTGACGAGAGACAAGACTAAATTCATTGATCTTACATCTAAAGAAGAAAGACATGTAACATTTAGAGACAACTCAAAGGAAAGATTGTGGGAATATGTCAGATTGGTAATGAATTTTATATCATAACTGAAAATGTTCTAGTTGTTGATGGTCTAAAAGTTAATCTTTTGAGTATAAGTCAATTATATGATAAAAAATATACAGTTTCTTTCAAAAAGTATAAGTGCATTATTTTGAATGATTAGGGTTGCAATAGGTGTTTTATTACTTTTGAAAGCAACAATATTTATATAATCGAAATTGAAGAAATTGTCTCACAAAGTGCTATTTATTTTTCATCTCAAAAGGAAACTAAATGGCTATATGGCATAGAAGACTAGGTCATGCCAATATGAAACTTATATCTAAACTTTCATAAAATAATCTTGTGAGAGATTTACCAAACAACGCCTTTTTGTTAAATCAAGAAATACATTTTCACTACTAGACTATTGCAATTGATACATATGGATCTTTTTTGACCAAATAGGGTTGCAAGTCTAGGAAAAATATTATGTATTTATTATTGTTGATAGTTTCTCTAATTATACTTGGATCATCCTTCTTGATTATAAAGACGAGACATATAATACTTTTACCAAACTATGCAAAAAAATTCAAAATGAAAATTATTATACTATTTCTAGCATCCGAAATAATAGGAGAAAAGAGTTTTTAGTAAAGATATTGAAAGTTTTTGTGATAAAATTGATTTCATGCATAATTTTTCTACTCCTGAGGTAGTAGAGAGAAAGATTAATATTTTCAAAAGATGATAAGAATAATACTTAATGAGAATAACTTGCCTAATTTTTGTGGCTAAAGCGGTAAGTACTACATGTTATGTTATAAATAGAGTTATAATAAGATCTAATTTAGATAAAAACCTCTATGAGTTTTGGAATGAGAAAAAGTCCAATATTGATTATTTTCATGTATTATGATGCAACTATTTCATTTTGAATGACAATGATAATTGAGACAAATTTGATATAAAATATGATGAAGAAGTCTTTCTCAAATATTCTACTAATAGTAAAACTTATAGAGTATTCAATAAAAATATTTTGAGTATACAAGAATTTATAAATATAGTATTTAATGAATCTAATCTTCTACTCTTCAAAAAATTTATTGATGAACAAATAGAATGTATAAATAACACGAAAGTTCAAACAAAGAGAACAAAATAAAGAAAGTTTAACATAGAGACATTAGAAATTATCATCAAAACTTAATGCAAGATGCAACCAAGCAGTAGAAACTCGTAAAAGATCATTTAGTAGAACAAATTTTAAGAGAACCTTTATGAGGTATAAGTACTCGATTATCTCTTATAAATATTTGGAATCATAATGTTTTCATATCTCAGATTGAATCCAAAAGTATTGATGAAGCAATTCTTGATAAATTTTAGAACCTTTATAAAATTTCTATTATGTACCCAGCAAAACTTTTCAATGGACTGGAGAATCTCCATAATCTCCCGGTCTATGTTCTCTAAGCGCTCCAAAATAGAAGGCTCGGGCCTATTCATAAAAACCTTAGGCACAATCCTCTTCGAAGGATGTGCATTCCTCTTCCTCTTGGCCATTCGAGTTATTCTCTAAATTTGTCACAATTTCCACAAGGAATGGTAGTGGAAACTACCAGGGTGAGATTTCGAGAAATCTCAATAAGTAATCATACAACATACCAAAGTTAACACAAGCATACAAAAGACATATCGTGCAATGCATGCGTGCACGTGAACTTGACACTTGACTAGGACTGAACTTGACTTATGCACTGATACTTTTAGAAACTTGTAACAAAGACTTATCATTTTTTAGAAAACAATCTTTCTTCATACTGCTTATACTTCTTTAACAGAATTTGTTCCTTGAGTGTTTTTAAGTTCAGTAAATTTTATGTGTTTTCAGATTTGTGTTTTGTGCGCATTGTTTGTCAGTTTAAAGATCCAACGCATAGGGCCTATAAATAGCTGAAGAGGTAGTTCAAGCTGGTCATTTTCCTTTCTCTCTTTTATCTTTCTCTCTCTCTTTTCTCTCTCCTCCCTGGCGTAAGACACCATGGTCGTTTGGCCTTGGCGCTGCCTAGCCTCCACTGCCGGCAGCTAGGCCTCACCGCTGCCACCAGTGGCACCTTCTTACACCGAAGAGTTCATTGGTACTGGCGGTGTCACTTCCGTCCACCTCACCTTCCCTACACGGCACCCACTCAAAGATGTCTTTCATGGCTTTTCCCTCTTTTTCCAGTGCCACCACCGGCCGCCTTGGTTTTCGACCACCTCCACCAGGTTCTTCACTCACCGCTGAACCTCCAGCTAGCTCCGGCGACCTCCAGCCCCACCATTTCACCTCCACCACCAAAAGTTCCCCCTACCTTAGGTGATCTCACCCCTAGCTCAGTTTCCCCCATCCATAGCCCCACCTTCTGTGTACGAGCATAAATTCAAAAATGGGTTTCTAACCCCTTTTGAGCTAGATCCGCCACCTTCCAGTGGTTGCACTGCCTCAACACTACCTTCATGAGATTCCCCATCCTCCAATGATTATTTTCCTAGTTTTTTGTGTCAAACCGAACATCCTAGCCTAATGTACGAAGTGACCCGTTATGAACACTGTGAATTGGCGCTTGTTCGAGGATCTAGATTTTAACCCGTTGTAAGTATTTTCCAAGTAATCTTTGAGATTTAAATATATTTTGCATTAACAAATACATGTTTTGGTTGGTTAATTTTACCGAACTGAGTTCAAGGAGTTCAGGGTTCGATTGGATTTGAGATCGGAGTTGTTTGTGATTGCTTGATGTTTGGACTTGTTGATTGTTGGTTACTTTTGTGCCTGGTCGTATGCATTATCTAAGTACATTTATAACTCATTCTTAGTGTTTAATTGTGTATATAGAATTAACATGTTTACGAATTTTTCAATTGAATGCTTAATATATTTGTATGACTTACTATGTTGTGTTAGGTTAATGGTAATGGAAAGTATTGAGATAAGTGGGGGAAAATGTTATAAAGAGCTAAGATATGTTTTGGTAAATTATGATTTGAGGATTTGATGAGAGTATGTGGGATTTGAATGATAAAGGAATGATGTTAAGGATTTAAGAGGTTCTCGGTCTTGGAAATGATCCTTTAGAGAAGTATTTTGTTTCTATATTTTAATAAAGAATATGATGACTAATTAAGTTGATAAGTGTTTGAGGTAGATTTTATGGATCAATTCTCTTAGGGAGTGGTGAAATGATTAAGATTATTTGATAATAAAATGATTGAATTTATGTATGCTGTAATAAGTTGTTCTATGGAAAAGTAAGAAAGTATACAGAGGTAATCTTTTGAAAAGTAAGAGTATATCTTAAAAAATTATGAATGGAAATTTAGAGGGTTGATATGAGAAGTTTGGTTAACAAAAAAATTAAATTGGACGTATAAAGTTTTGGTTTTGTGCTTTTGAATTAAGGTAAGAATACTTTAATTGTAGTCAAATGAAGTTATTTATGTTTTAAGAATTGTGATCCAAGATAAAGAGATAGTGGAATATAATGGGACTTTGATAAAGGACCCTAAGAGTTTATAAATGTATGTTAGTAAGAATAGGGCTTGTGTAGTGACGTGGCTTGTTTTATGTTAAAAAAACACCTAATTCCGAGACTTCGCTCAATTCTCGCTCGATTTCTGACTTAAGCGAGACACAAACAGAAACTTCGCTTGATACTTACTCGATACTTTGCTTGAGCGAGATATCCTATCAGTTAAATTCCGAAGCTTTCTTTTAGTGTAAATGTTTATGATTTAAGTAAAGAAGAATTGTATTACAAGAATTATATGTGAAGTGTAAGTGCATAGTTTGCATGGCTACCCCCATGAAACATATAGCATATATGAGAAGGTTTAAGAATACATGCATGTCCAAGTATTTCATAAGATTTTCATGTTATAAATCACAATGTTTTTTCAAAGAAGTATGGATATGAACTTTTATAAGATCAGGAAAATAAGAAAGGAATAAAAAAATTTAAAAGTCACGTCACAATGGGGAAGACGATATGTAACTCCCGTATGAATGACATGCCGATAGGGACGGCGATACGTAACGTCTCTCGAATGATAAGAATTCATGTCAAGGCAGGGATAGCGATACGTAACACCCATTATAATAAAAATACTTACGTCATGATGGGGATGATGATACATAACGCCCACATGACTGAGATGCTTTGGTGGTGAAGGTGACATGTAACTCTTGCCATCGTAAGTATTTTCGTGTCGCGACGGGGAAGGCGATACGTAACTTTCGTTTGACTAACAAGATTGGAGATGAAGATGATCCTATCTGCTGTCATAATGTGATAAGACTTATCATCACGGTGTAGGCGATACATAATTGTTGAGTCTCATGTTTATGGTGTCATGTTATGCATTTTGTTGTTATATAAATGTATTTTCATCTGTGGTTTGTTTGGATTTTACTTACCTGCAATACCATTTTTGGTATCGTAGATTTTGATGCAGATGACGAGGAGGCTGAGCTTAAGGAGGCGGTTTCGTTGATGGAGTATCTTGGTTTAATTTTTTCTTGGGAAAATGTTTTCCCACTTTCAGATAATTATGTATTTTAATGTTTAAATATGGGATGGCTTTATTAAATCTCCTATTGGAGAATTTATGTTAAATTGGTTTGTATTTTTTTTTGAAATTCTGGTACTTAGTGATTGACTTAACTTATCCATTGTGCATTTTAATTTTACACTTGTCGTATTGTACACACACTTAGCACTTATCGTTGGGTGTGTGACCCGAATTGTCAACAACCTGATGTCTCGATTCCCGTATTTTCGTAGGGCAGAGTTGGGGGCGTCACAATGATAATACAATACACATGATGTGACTCTCCCAACTCCCACTTACAAAAATACGAGAATCGAAATGTCAAGATACTGACAACTTGGGTCACACACCCAACGATAAGTGCTAAGAGTATGTACAATGCACTAAGGATAAAATTAAAAGACACAATGGATAAGTTGAGTCAATCACTAAGTATCAGAATTTTAAAAATAATACAAACCAGTCTGACATAAATTCTCCAATAGGAAATTTAATATAGTCATCCCATATTTAAAACTTTAGAATACAAAGTTATCCAAATGTGGGAAAAACATTTTTTTTTTCCAAAATAAAACTAAACCAAGTTACTCCATCAGCAGAGCCGCCTCCTCAGCCTCAGCCTCTTCATCCTCTACATCAAAATCTATGATACCAAAAATTGTACCACAGGTAAGTAAAATCTAAATAAATCACAAGATAAAAATATATTCATGCAACAATAGAATGCATGAATTTAATACCATAGGCATGAGACTCTAAATTATCTTTTTTTTTTTTAAATAAATAGTTTTCACTCACGTCAAATTTCCCATTTAAATAAATTTCCCATTTAAATAAACTGCTACTTCCCTAGAAAATGGTACACATAAAATTATTTATCAAAATGACCAAATATTCAATTAACATTGTAGGCAGGAATAACAGGCGGGACTTTACTACCGTCCTTACTTATCACCGTTCCTACCTCGTCACTCATCCCAAACCATTCAAACCAATCATTTCAACTTACCAAACATCAGGTCACACATGAAAACTTAGTTTTCTAATATACACATGATCATGAGACTATGGCATGACTTATGCTTATTTACACTTAATTGTACACTCATTTTAAAACTTACATATCTTCATAAAGAATCCTCATGAAAAACAGTGCACAACTTTTCTTAACATATAAGGTATTTTTCTTGAAATTCTTATTCTTATATATCTTATTCGTAATCACGACGGTAGATCGAATCGTCTTCACCGTTAGCTTTCATATTCTCGTCAATCATACGTCAGTTACGTATCGCATTCACCATTCTAACGAGCCTTATCATATTATGGCGGCAGATCAAATCGCCTTCACCGCCTATCATGTCAGTTGAACAGAAGTTACGTATCGTCTTCCTCGTCGCAACACGAAAATACTTATCATGGTGGCAGTTACATGTCGCCTTCACTGCCAACTCATTTTAGTCATGCAGGCGTTACGTATCGTCATCCCCATCATGATGTAAACATTCTTACTATAGCGGATGTTACGTATCGCCATTCCCACTAATCATGTCAGTCCTATGGGCGTTACATATCGCCGTCACCGCCTTGACATGACTTTTTATCATTCAACAGGCGTTACGTTGCCCGTTTCTATCGGCACGTCAGTCATACGGGATTACGTATCGTCTTTCCTGTTGTGACGTGACTTTTAAATTTCCTTATTCCTTTCTTATTTTTTTGTTCTTATAAAAGTTCATGTCTATGTTTCTTTGAAAAAATATTTTGGTTTATAACAAAAAAAATACAAAAAAAACTTAGGACATAATTGACATGCATGTGCTTTTAAACCTTTTCATACATACTAAGTGCTTCATGGGCACATGCTATGCAAATTATGCATTGGCATTTCACATATAATTCTTACAGTAAAATTCTTTTTTGCTTCAAATATAAACCATTCCACCAAAGGAAAGCTTTGAAATTAAATTGGTAGGATATCTCGCTTGAGCCAGACATCGAACGAGAATCAAGCGAAATATTGGGTTATGTGTCTTTCCAACATAAAACAAGTCACCTTTCTACCCAAGTCCCTTCCATACTAACATACACTTATAAACTCTTGGGATCCTTCATGACAGTTCCACTATATTCCACCATATCCTTATCTTGGATCCCAATTCTTAAAGCATAAATAACTTCATTTAAATACAAACTAGAGAAATCTTACCTTAATTTAAAAGCATAAAACTAAACCTTATGAGTCTAACTTAATTCTTTGTTAACCAAACTTCTCATATCAATTCTTTAAATTTTCAATCATGATTTACTAAGATAAACTCATGTTTTTCAAAAAATTTCCTCAAAGTACTTTCTTACCTTTTTCATAAATAACTTACCACTAAATACATAAAATCAATCATTCCAGCATTAACTAATCTTAATCCTCTCACCATTCATTATAAGAATTTATCCATAAAATCTTCCTCAAACAATATTAACTTAAACTTAGTCATCATATCCTTTATCAAAATATAAAAACACATACCCCTAAGGCTCTTTTCCAAGTCCAATAACCTTTTAAATCCTTCACACCATTCTTCTATTATTCTAATCCCACATACCCTTATCAATTCCTCAAACTATAATTTATCAAAGCATCTCCTTGCTTCTTATAAAATCTTCCCCACTTATCTTATAACTATCATTTTTCATCAATTTAATACAACATAGCATGGCTTATAAATATATTATGCATTCAATTGAAACATCCTTAAACATGTTAATTCTATATACACAATTCAACACTAAAATTAAGTTATAAAAACACTTATCCAAAGCATACAACCAGGCACACAAATAACCAACCATCAACAAGTTTAAATATCAAGCCATCATAAACAACTTCGTTCTTAAATCCAACCAACCCTCGAACTCCTCGGACTCAGTTCGGTAAAACCAACCAACCAAAACTATATATTGATGCACAATATATTAAAATCTCAAGGGTCGTTTGGAAAATACTTACTACTCGCTCGATCTAAATTTCTGAATTAGCAAAATGCTCAAAAAGTGATCCCGTGCCTCCACCAGCGAGTATGCTGCGATTGTAGTGCTCAACTAACGCTAATTAAATTCCATATATAAAATAACTCCAAGATTAATCATAAATATTATAAACAACATAATTTAAATACTTAAAATGTATATAAATAAATGCCATAATTATTTAACTAAACTAAACACTTGAATGTAAATGAAAAGAAACAACGTAAATAAATTAAAAGCAACTCATAAGATAATTAACCAAATAAAACGGGTAATAAAAACTTACCAAATATATTTCACAGTGGTGAAATACGACGATTAAAACGGCAAGACAACACTAACAAAACCCATTTTGAATTTTCTGATTTCAAGGGAATTTGAAGAAGAAAACTTAAACTTGAGTTGAGAAGGAAAATAGCTCTAAAAAGATGACTAAATAAACGAATTTTGAAGGAGAAAAGAAATATTTTTGGAGTGGTTTTACAAGGGTTGATGAACCCATTTTATAGACTGAAAAGGAGCACGTAACATAGGTGTTTGGGAGCAAAACTCACGCTTGAAACACCAAAACACTGAGCCAAGACAAGGCAAGCTGCAAAGAAAAGGATTCTTCCAACTTTTTCATAAGAAAAACAATGGTAAAACAGGGACCTAAGCTCTCGGTTTGAGATTGATTTCGGGTACGTGATGCACGGATCGACTCTGAAAATGGAGGGGAATATTCCTCAATGTACTGATCATTTTATGGAGTAACACATAATTGATAAACTGATGAACTTAAGCTGCGATTTTGGGGTTGAAATCATGGGCATATAGTGGCTGAAAGAGGCAAGAAAATAATAGAAAGAAGAAGAAGCCGGCGTCCCCAAGTGAAGGAAAAAGAACTGGGTTCATTAAACCCATGGATTAAACGACAACGTTTTTTAAAAACAAAAGAGGTTGGGTTTTAAACCCATTCATGGGCCGGGCTTCACTAAAAGAACAACGACAAAGACCAAAAACAAAGCAATAAAACCCAACCCACAACAAAGTAATTTAAAAATAATCCCAATTCGAAAATGCATTAAATAAAATAAAACAAAACACATTAAATTAAATACCAACACACTAAAATAGTGATATTAAATACAAGCATTAATTAAATTCATCACAATAATTTAATAAGAGAAAATAAATTAGCGAACAATTAATCATGGAAATAAATTTCTTAAATGAAAATGAAATATTCCCAATATATAATCACAAATATAACAAAATAATATTAATAAAAACCAACTCACAACATCCAATATTTATATAAACAAATAAAACATATTTAATATTAAAATATTAAATTATAAAGGAAGTGAAGATTACGGATTCTCACACGTGAGATGCCAAAACATGTACATGGATCTATAAGAAATAACCTTGGCCGAAACATGTATAGGCATAAACATGGGATTTCTTTACTTGACATGCTTCAATCTTCACACATATTTCATAATGATCAAAGCAAATAAAACCAAGTATGAAATCATACCTTTTAAGCAAGATCCGAAACCTACATTACATGATAAAACCGAATACATGTTTTCATTAAATAAGTCAAACTATTTTCCAATCAAAGTATTCATTTCATATGTCGATATCCAAGATCATAGAACAAATACATATACAAACAACAATCAAGTAATATCATTCAAAGCAAATAAAACAACAAAAGAATATACACAAATATATAAATGTATTAACCAATGCTAAGTTGAGTACATACTTACAAAAATCTATGAATCAAATAGAAAAGCTAGATGTAAGTTAAACACAAAACTTATTAGAACTTGAATCTAAAAACCTAATATGCGTTTTTGAGTGTGTGAGGGCTTCCTATGATTAAACTCTTGGCCTCTAAGGTTTTTCTCCAAGAAAATCCTTCGTTATACTTCTAAACTTGTATCAACTTAAACGAAATCACTTAAATAAAAATGAGGGATTAAAATAACTAGTGATCCCTCTACCAAACTCTCAGGCTTAGGGGTTTTCAAGAAAAACCTAATTTACTTCAACGAGAAAAAGTGTAAAAGTGTGTCGTTTATGTTTCTAGAACTCCCATGAGAATCTCGGGTTTAAGTGAAATGACAAGTGCAAATCTGAAATCCAAACAAGAATATGAGCTTTACCTCGATCTCCAACTTTAGAGGTTCAAAACTTCAATCTCTGCATGTTTGGTTGGCAAGAAAATGCGAGAAAACGCAAGAATCTTCAAGCAAACTAGAGAAAAGTGTGTGTAGAATAAGAGGTCTCATGCAATTTCAAAAATGGGCAATAGAGGACCCTTGGGTGTCTTCCTCATGCCTTTTTATATAAATTCCCTTCACCTTCTCCACTTCTCTTCATCTTTCATGCTTGACACTTGACACAAGCCATTTCGCCTCCTTTCTCTATGGCCGAATGTCTCTTAGAATTCTCACATTTGATTGTCTTGGGAAGGAGCAAATGGGCATGGCGTGGGTTAGAGTTCCCATGGCCGAATCCCACATGAAATTCCCTATTTATCCTTTCTTCTTCCAAACAAGCAATTTCCTTTCAAAGGCATAAGAGTAATTTGACTTCTTTCCTTATTAAGACACCATGCATGAGTGACAAGTGACATTTTTTTAGCCATGCCACCTGATGAGTGCACAAAAATGCACTCTAAATACTCTATTTAAATACTAAAAGAAATGAGAAAATAATGGATATAACTCATGTTATTAAAATTAATGGTCATTTATCTTGAGATAGATATAAGCATGATTTAATATATTGATGAGAATATAAAATGACATATTTTACTCTCTTAATGTTTAATACTTTATTCTTATTTGATACCTAAATATACTCATTATTCTTATATTTTGATTTAGGTCACAAATAAAGGCATTAGGAGCAAATGAAGATAATTGCGGAATTTTAGACAGTTCTGACATATTTTCGTAATATGGACATAACTCTCTCATCCAATCTCCGATTGAGCTGATTCAAGATGATATAGAACCGCAAGAGAAATATCTATAACTTTTATGTTTTATGTTTGAAGAGATATCTACTCAATCTAAGACAAAATCGACCTTCAAGTGGGCGCACCTGCACTTGACGTTCCTGGATATTTTTCAGCCACTTGCATCAAATCCAAATGTTATCATAATATTTTCCAGCAAGCACTCCTACACCAACTTGGAAATTCAATGATCAATTCATATGCAAGATGAAGTGCACTCAAGTTTCTTCAAGACAAATTATTTGACCATAAGATATTAAGTCATACAAGACAATTAATGGATAGAGAAGCAAAATTGAAACACTCAACCTACAAGCAAAATCCAGCTCATGCATAGTGGGAAAACAAATGATCAAAACGACAACTCACAAATCACTTGGATTCAAGAATGGCACATGGCAAAATAAGTTGAAATTGTGATGATTTTGTCATGACAACTTGCATGAAGGATGCTTATAAATAGAAGGGAGGGGTGTGTGTTCTAAGACCATGCTTAGTGTGGGAGGATGCTTTGGAAGAGCCATTATTTTGAGAGCTTGAGAAAAGAAAAGAAAAACCAAAGAAGAGAGAAGAAAATAATGGTTGGCTCTTCCATATTATGCCTTGGAGAATTTTTGTTGCATATTTTCAATATGTGTAACTAAATTCTCAAGGAGGGCTAGGGATGAATTTGTGTGTGTGATGGTATTTGTAATTTATTTTTGATTCATGTATTTGGTGTTTAAATATTAAAACTCTTTTATTCTATTATTCTCAATTTATTTGTGATGTTTTTTCGTCTTCAAATAATTATAGAATCTATTTCGTTTATGGATTCAGTCATGCTTTTTCTATTGAGTGAATTAGTTCTATAATTATGTTTGGAGCAATTGATTATCTATATTGATTTAATTCTCTGCTGCAATATCGCCTCTTGGGTATATTGTCGTCGTTGGATTTTCTCAATATCGATAACAATTTATGAGAGTTAAGCGCGAAGAATGATTTTTCAAAGAGTTACATGTGATTTAAATTTTGGTTATTAATGTTATATCTTCCGATTAAGAATTTGGATATAGAATTCTTAATTGAGTTATCAATGAATTAAGAATAAATTTGAATACCACAAATACACAAGGAATTCCCTACGCTCTATTTTTCGTCTCATTTTTATACTGTTCAAATTACTCATTTAGTTTTAATTTACGTCACACTCTAAAATTTACTTATCACACTCATTTAATCTTTTTGTTAATTTCGTTACTGTTCTTCAATTTCTCAATCCATCTCCCTGTGGAATCGACACCCCAAAGCTATACTGCAAACGACCGCGTTATTCTTTGGGCGTAACCAAATTTTGGCGCCGTTGCCGGGGAGATGGTAGAAGAATTTGTAGTTTTTTTTAGTAGTTTGTTAAAAAAAAAAAAAAGAGAGCGGTAGTTTCGTTCATTTTCTTTTTAGCTTAAGGCATCTTTCTTTTATTTTACTTTTCTTTTCGTAATTATTTTTTTTTTAGTATTACGCTTTTCTTTACTTTGCATGCGCAGGTACAGAGACGCTTTTGGACGGTTTGCTAGTAGACCCGTGCTAGAATCAGATTCAGAATCTAATTTTTCTAATCGCTTGTTTGATAATTCTTCCAATTCTGACGCGATGAGTGAACACGTGGACCAACCTGTTAGAACCCTCCAAGATTATCTTCATCCCGCACGAACAGCCACACCATCCTGTATTATGTTCTCACCTAATGTTCGTCATGTAGATTTCAAAACAGGAATGATACAATTACTTCCGACTTTCCATGGTCTAGAAAATGAAAACCCCTATGTTCATATTAGGGAATTTGAGGAAGTAGTTGCAACATTCCAGAGTCAAAATACCACTGATGACACGGTAAGGCTAAAGTTCTTTCCTTTTTCTTTGAAAGATAAAGTTAAGAGTTGGTTGTACTCACTAAGACCACGGTCTATTGGAACATGGAGTGAGATAACTCAAGTGTTTTTCAATAAATACTTTCCCCAACATAAGACCAATGATTTAAAAAGACAAATCTCTACCTTTGCACAAAAGGATAGTGAGACTTTGTACCAGTCTTGGGAAAGATTTAAAGAATTACTGAGTATGTATCCCCACCATGGATATGAGAATTGGCGCTTAGTGAGTTATTTCTATGAAGGGCTTACACCCAGGGAATGTCAATTCGTGGAAATGATGTGCAATGGAGAATTTTTACAGAAAAATCCCGATGAGGCCATAGAGTATCTCAATGAACTTGCTGAAAAAGCTCATACTTGGACTGGACCTAGTGCTATTGATAGCACAAACAGGTCACGACCTACAGGAAATCCGAGTGGTGGTATTTACCATCTAAGGGAAGAGGATAACCTTAAGGTTAAGGTTGAAATGCTCACCAGAGAATTAGAGTTATTGAAAACGAAAAACTCAAAGCCAACACACATGGCTAATCATGCAGACTCTTTTGAACCATGTGTTGTCTGTGGTGGGGTAGATCATCATGCCCAAGACTGTCCTACACATGCTAACATGAGAGGATGGCATAATCACCCCAACTTCAGCTGGAAGTCTGAAAACCAACAGCCTGCACAACCTTCTAGATCATATCCTGCACCATACCATACACCTCAATCTTTTAGAAATTCTTTAGAAGACACTTTGCATGCATTTATTGAAGTACAAGGTAAGACTAACTAAAAATTTGAGTCTTTAATTATGCAAGTTGTTGAAGAACAAAAGGAGATAAAGAGCCAGGTGTCTAAAATAACGAGTTTCTTGAGTGTAAATGAGCAAGGTAAGCTCCCTTCTCAAGCTCAGTCTGTACCTCATGGTCAACATATGGCACAAGAAACTGTGAAGAATCACGAGTGCCAGCAGATATATAGATTGACTCACTCATAGACAGGAAAGTTTTCACAACGCATGATTCTGATTCTCTTGAGAATTTTATTGTTGATTTTGAGTATAATCCTATCAGTGATTTATCTGATGTAGCTAATATTTGTGCAATTTTTGACAATACTCAAGATTATAGCACACGGGCTTGGCAACCGAAGTTTGAGGAGTTTCTTGAGAAAAATGAAAAACAGATTCCTTCAAGTGGGCAAGTAACCAAAGTTAATCTTAAACTATTCCACCTACCTGTGAAGTTCGAGCACCGAGCTTATTGGAAAAATAAACGTTTCATTTTTTACCCACGAGGAACAGTTCTATGAGTGGAAGATAGTCCGGTTGTAAACTTGGTCTACCAACTTTGACCACAGCATGCAACAATAATTATTATTATTATTATTATTATCATCTTATTTGTTTTGTTTTGTTTTTATTTACTACTGTTTTCTTTATTTTTATTTGCAGGATAGTATCATTTTGTCATTTCAGATCACTACTTTTGACGCTTAGCGAGCTATCTACATCACACATCAGGTGTATCCTACCCTTTTTAGTTACTCCCCATCTAATTTTGATTATTAAACATTGAGGACAATGTTTCATTTAAGTTGGGGGGTGGGAATACAAATCTGTTATTTAAACTCTGTGGCATATTTCAATCAAAATATAAAAAATTGTCAAATTTTTTTAAACTCTGTGGCATATTTCAATCAAAATATAAAAAATTGTCAAATTTTTTTCACACAGGCATCTTTTCACACATGATACTCATGCTCATTCATAACCATCTTGGCGAATTCAACAAACTCATTTTAAATCATTTTGCTAAAATATCCACAGAGCCATTTATGCACTTCTCCAAATTTTGTGGTAATATGGTGATTTGACACATGTAACTAAAGAATTATTTTGCTCAAGTATTCATGTGAATTTTGTGAGAATTGAGAGCTTACAAATACAGAAATTGTGATAAGTATCCATTGATCTGTTGATTTTGACACTTCTTTTGAGAATATCATTACATGGTTTGTGGTAAGATGGTGGATATACTTGGGATATGACGAAAGTCAACTTAGGATTAATGTTTGAGCCTTTCAAGCTGAGCCTTTTCATCATAGATCCCTAGCAGCCAATTTTGAGCCAATATACACATATGGCCTTTTCTTTTCATATCTACATTATCCATACCTCTCCACATTGGAGTATAGCTTATACACTATATTTTCCTACTATTTTACTTCCAAGTGTGTACTAGGTGTGAAATTATCATAAAAAAAAAACCATGACAAAAATGGCATGGTGCTAGATGTGTCCATCAAATTATTCATGAAAGAGTTCATCAAATTGCGAAGACACCAGTGGCAAAAGAAGATGGAAAAGTGTACTTAGTCAAAAATCTAAAAAATTGAAAAGTACATCAAAAGGAAAGTATAGTCTACTGAAAAATTTAACAAATTCCCTTTTGTGTATACTTGGAAGTTTTTGAAACCTCTTCACCTTTTCTTCTTATGAACCCCAACCCTAAGCCACATTACAACCCTTTGTGTTGATTTTCCGATCCTAAGTATGCTTGTGGAAAGAACGGTGGAAATCTCATTTGTTAGTATTCATATCATAAAATCAATGTTTACTTGTTACTTATATATAATTGGCTAAATTTCCATGAGAGTAAATGTACACCTTTGTCAACTCCATAGAGAGAACCCATACATGAAACACTTCTATACCCGTGAGTTATAGAGTTGAACCTTTTTGCTTAAGATATTCTAATGTTGCATGTGTCGAAACCTCTGATTTGATAAAAATAGTTTGGAACACATACACACTCTGTGGATTGCTATATTTGAATTAATTGTGAAAGGGTTATTGAATTCCTAAGATTGTTTTGATATGTAAATTTGAAAAATGTGTCTTGATGGCCCCTATGTGTGATTTTCTTTGGTCTTTCTCATCATTTTGCATGAAAATTGCTAGGAACTACCAATGAGTAAGTTGGGGGGTGTGATGAGTGCACAAAAATGCACTCTAAATACTCTATTTAAATACTAAAAGAAATGAGAAAATAATGGATATAACTCATGTTATTAAAATTAATGGTCATTTATCTTGAGATAGATATAAGCATGATTTAATATATTGATGAGAATATAAAATGACATATTTTCCTCTCTTAATGTTTAATACTTTATTCTTATTTGATACCTAAATATACTCATTATTCTTATATTTTGATTTAGGTCACAAATAGAGGCAGTAGGAGCAAATGAAGATAATTACGGAATTTTAGACAGTTCTGACATCTTTTCGTAATATGGGCATAACTCTCTCATCCAATCTCCGATTGAGCTTATTCAAGATGATCTAGAACCGAAAGAGAAATATCTATAACTTTTATGTTTTATGTTTGAAGAGATATCCACTCAATCTAAGACAAAATCGATCATCAAGTGGATGCACCTGCACTTGACGTTCCTGGATATTTTTCAGCCACTCGCATCAAATCCAAATGTTATCATAATATTTTCCAGAAAGCACTCCTACACCAACTTGGAAATTCAATGATCAATTCATATATAAGATGAAGTGCACTCAAGTTTCTTCAAGACAAATTATTTGATCACAAGATATTAAGTCATACAAGACAACTAATGGATAGAGAAGCAAAATTGAAACACTTAACCTACAAGTAAAATCCAGCTCATGCATAGTGGGAAAACAAATGATCAAAATGATAACTCACAAATCACTTGGATTCAAGAATGGCACATGGCAAAATAAGTTGAAATTGTGATGATTTTGTCATGACAACTTGCATGAAGGATGCTTATAAATAGAAGGGATGGGTGTGTGTTCTAAGACCATGCTTTGTGTGGGAGGATGCTTTGGAAGAGCCATTATTTTGAGAGCTTGAGAAAAGAAAAGAAAAACCAAAGAAGAGAGAAGAAAATAATGGTTGGCTCTTCCATATTATCCCTTGGAGAATTTTTGTTGCATATTTTCAATATGTGTAACTAAATTCTCAAGGAGGGCTAGGGATGAATTTGTGTGTGTGATGGTATTTGTAATTTATTTTTGATTCATGTATTTGGTGTTTAAATATTAAAACTCTTTTATTCTATTATTCTCAATTTATTTGTGATGTTTTTTCGTCTTCAAATAATTATAGAATCTATTTCGTTTATGGATTCAGTCATGCTTTTTCTATTGAGTGAATTAGTTCTATAATTATGTTTGGAGCAATTGATTATCTATATTGATTTAATTCTCTGCTGCAATATCGCCTCTTGGGTATATTGTCGTCGTTGGATTTTCTCAATATCGATAACAATTTATGAGAGTTAAGCGCGAAAAATGATTTTTCAAAGAGTTACATGTGATTTAAATTTTGGTTATTAATGTTATATCTTCCGATTAAGAATTTGGATATAGAATTCTTAATTGAGTTATCAATGAATTAAGAATAAATTTGAATACCACAAATACACAAGGAATTCCCTACGCTCTACTTTTCGTCTCATTTTTATACTGTTCAAATTACTCATTTAGTTTTAATTTACGTCACACTCTAAAATTTACTTATCACACTCATTTAATCTTTTTGTTAATTTCGTTACTGTTTTTCAATTTCTCAATCCATCTCCTTGTGGAATCGACACCTCAAAGCTATACTGCAAACGACCGCGTTATTCTTTGAGCGTAATCACCACCCCATCACAAGCCTTTCTTTCTTGTGACGCCCCCAATTTAAGTCTGCGATTTAACGTAAACTAAAGTGTCAGGGTAAGTAACACTTGGCTACTCACCCCCGTACTTATCAAAATTTAATGCAAATCGCAGCGAAAAAAGTTTGACAAAAAAAATTAATTTTTAGTGATTACATAGTAGCATAAAAATCACAATTATTCATATCATAACATTATCTCCTTACATGCATAACCCAGTTATTTTTATTATATAAAAAATTACAAGATTTATCAAATAGTTTTTTTAAGGCCACCGCGGCTCCTTCCTTTACTGAAATTTCTTCCTGTATCCATATCGATCCTTACTAATATTAATTGGTCAAAATTTCTAAGGAGAGTACTCCAAGAGCCCTTCAAGGTTCCTCCGAGTCTCTCGAGTAACTAAGGCCTTGTCCTCCATGTCCATAATCAATCGTACAGCGAAAATCAATTTATAAAAGAAAAGAAACATACAAGAATGAGATTTCCAGGGAAATCTCAGTAAGTACACACGTAACTTAATAAAAGTATAAATATCATAAAATAATCATATACAAGCCCGACAACCAGAGTATGCATTTATGACATATTTTAT
Source organism: Platycarya strobilacea (assembly GCA_036898215.1). Taxonomy (NCBI): domain Eukaryota; kingdom Viridiplantae; phylum Streptophyta; class Magnoliopsida; order Fagales; family Juglandaceae; genus Platycarya; species Platycarya strobilacea. Next base: position 29,491,723 of record CM072548.1, on the reverse strand, counting down.
GTAACTCAAGCATGACTTGGACTTATAAACTTATATCATGTATGTACTTTTCATTCTTATCTTAAAATTCTTGTTTTATAAGTCTTTACTAATATTCACTATTATTACCCGTGGTTGGGCCATGCCACTATTGTTACCTGTGGTTGGGCCATGCCACTATTATTACTCGTGCTTGGGCCATGCCATGCCATATCCTTTCTTATTTCTTAAATGCATGAAATGACTTGTGACGATACTTACACGACATGTAATATAGACTTTTCTTAAAACAGACATAATGACTTATGATGACACATATGAGACAAAATGTAACATACACAACAACTTGGACTTATGACATGAATATTGTATGTCCATATGAACCTTATAAATTGTGAAAACATTACACATCACATACACATGCATTTACATCATATTAGTTTATAGAATCAATGCATACTATGATCAATTTGGTTCTTATTTTATTCCTAATTTCATCCTTGATTAATTCCTTATCTCTTAAAAGTTAAAACATAAACATTTTAGATATTTCTCTTAATTTTCCATAGCCTTTTGAATCACTCAAATCCGATATCAAATAAGCAATTTATGGCCATGTTACCAAAAGACGTCAAATCTCTCCCTGTATCTCGCTCAAGCCAGAAGTCAAGCGATGGTAGAGCGAAGTCTTTGCCTAAATCTCGATCCTGTCTCTTTAAGTCCAATTTATACCTTTATAGAATTCGTATCTCTCAAAACGTAAAACACAAATGTTGTAGAGCTCTATCTTAGCTTTTCATAGACTCTTGAATCATTCAATTTTAACATAATACTAACAAGTTATAACCAATTTACTATAAGATGTTAAATCTATCAACATAACCCCTTTTAAATCCGAAAGTTACTAGGGTTGATCTATTATTTTTTTCCAAATCAAGACCTCATATTTTCACATAATAATTTTTATATAACATCATATAATATATTCTTAAGGTCTCATAATTTTTCTAGCATTTTATCATAGCAAAAACCACTTCAAAACTCAATAGGCTTCAATTTAACACAGTTCAAATAAATATCAAACATGATCTAATCATCAAACCACTTATTCTATATCAAAATTAAGTTAATATATGCACTTACTATTTCTTCAAGGCTTGTTAGAAGTGATCAAACCAATCCTTGCAAGATTTCTCCTCAAGATCACTCATTTAGCTCACTTAGGATGTATATGGAGGTTAAGAAACTTGAGGAAGGTTTTCTTTGGTTTCCTTCAAAGGGATTATGTGATATGCTTCCCAAAGAGAGTTAGAAAACTCTCAAATGTCTATTTATATGGGTGCTGGTTGACCCATATGAAGGAAAGAAGATGGGCAACTTGGTAAAGACCATATGCTTCTAGTTTGCATGGGATGAGGTGTACCTCCTAAACCTTTTTCATGATTAAACTAAATCTCCAAAAACTATTAGGATTTGTAGCTGAAATGATCATCCAATGGTAAATATTAGGCTTTGAGATAATTTTGTAGCCCATTCGATCAATGGTTGAGGTAGAAGCTTATGGGATAAGGGATGAGGTGACATCTCACCTAACCATGCATGCATCACCCTTTCCAGCCTTCATTTGGTTAGCCACACCCCTTAGCCTTCCCCTAACCCATTTAGTTACTTTCTAACCTCTTTAAAACTCTACTTAACATGTAATAGCTCTAAAAATCTTCATCCTAATTTAATTATTTAATTAAATGCTAATATACAAGATTAGTGGTAATTTGTAAAAAAATAAAATAAGCTTTAAAGAGATGAGCTTGGGAATGAGACTTTTGAGGAATGGATCAAGTAAATGAGCCAAGAGAGCAATGGTGAGCCCAAAAGCCCATGGAATGAGCCTATGGCCCGTCAAGCCCATAGTAGAGACACATGTCACTTGGATACAAATTCTAAAAAATTATCCAAATACTTGTAGGAAAATCCTAATTGGTGGAGATTGACTAGTAGGTAGATACATGCCACGTAGGATTGAGTGTAGGATCTAATGGAATGATTTTCCTACCATGGAATCTTGGAGGTACAAGACACCATTCCTTGACTTGCCAATTGAGATCATGGTGTGTAGGGAAGTGACAAATGGCATGAAGAGAAGCATGGAAGAAAGGAGCAAGGTGGTTTCGGTGGGAGCAACCAGTGGGGTATATTTGGAGAATCTCATGGGGTATGGCCACCAACAAGTTGATAGGACAAAGGAAAAGAGTGTGTAAGTGAATAAGGTACATGTGTAAGAGAGTATGGTGATGTGAAGAGAGGTATGGTGTGGGTGTAGGTGATGGAAATGACAAAAACTAGGAAAATGGACAAAGTGGGTTTTCGGTGGAGGCTTGGCTTGGCCGGATCATGCTTTGCTCAAATTCTAAAAAGCATGGCTTTGAGATCACTTGGATGGACACATGAGAGGATGAGGGAATGATGATGGAGTGAAAAGCAAGAAAATGGGTGCTAAACACTCCAAGAAGTCGCCGGCCATAGCAAGTGAGAAGGAGAAAGGAGAATTCACCAAGGCATGGCCAAGATTTGATCTTGGAATGGCCTAGAGTTGTCAATCACTCAATCTATCATTGTCCATACCTAAGTATGGTAAAAAGTGTACCAAAGACCCTAGGAAAGAGAGTTGGCCGTGTGACCTATATGCAATTCCCTTAGCTCATTTCACTTGGACACATGCAAACACTCTCCTATCTCATTCTCTTTTCACCTCTCGGCCAAAATCACTCAAGCCACTTATACTTTTGTTTCTTCTCCTTTCACCACATAATTTGAAGAACCCTAAAGTAGTGAGGCCAAAAATCAAGAGTGTTGAGGTGATCAATACATTGGAGAAGGTTAGTGACTAAATTCATGCAAGCTTAGGAAGAACACACACACATGTAACACTTTGTTTTGGTTAGAAGGAAATAGGGTTTCCTTTAGAATTTTGTGTTTATAGCTAATCTAATAAGAGATTTCATATGTGTATTTTCAGATTTTAATCAAAAATCTAATAGGAATATTGTAAGTATACCTTCACCTTTCCTAAACATTTCTTGTATATGGTGAGGTGATCATGCTTGTTGGATTAATGATTGTTTTGCCATGTTTGGATTGAATTGATTTTTACTTGTCTTTGATATGAATATTCTTGTGTAAATCTCTATGATGAAGTAAGCTTAGAATGTGAGTAGAGATGATGGATCAAGTATTAGTTGCAAAAAGAAGTGAAAAGCATGATTATTATATAAAATGATGAAGTTGATGCATGATGGATTTTAGTGTTAAATAATAAATTTGGTGTTGCTAAGATAAATTTTATTTGAGGAAATTAGTAATGAAGTTAAATTATTCAAGGAAAATATTATCTTGAGGAAATGAAAATGGACATGGGAATAAAATACATGATTGGTATGAATTGAATTGGTGTATACTTGTATATGGAAAGGAGTAACCACTTGTGCATGATGACTAGTAACGTTTACTTAGAATTTTATGACGTTAAATGTTGAGATTAGAAGATTTAATTATATTGCTTTGTGGTAGAATTATTTAGTTGAACTTATAAAAGAAACTTATAGAAAAGGAAAGTTTGAATAGAATAATGGAAGAAAATTCCCAAATTGGAAAGGTGAAGAAAGGAAGTTGGAAATAATTAAGTTGGAAATGAAAAAATGTTTACTTGGGAAATAGTTAAGGTTTCGGCTACCCCTTGTTAAGGAGGGTACATGTTTTAATTTAACGCTTTTAAATTGTTGGAGGATAATTGGAGTCAAATGATGAAGGAAAGCCCTAGGAATTCTCTAGAAAAGTTCGGCCATGATGGGTTGGAGATGGCCAAGTACCCCACTTCAAGCTTAGGCCCAATTTTGGGTATAGAACATGATGACTAAGTAGGAAGTTGTGAAGTTATCCTATTGAGGGAGAAAGGAAAATGAAATGTGAATGCACTCGAGCTTGTCTCTGGTTTTGCATGAAAGTCAGTAAGCAATGCATGTCCCATGCATACGTCATGAAAAGTATGTTTTTTTAAAGTCCAAGATGTTTTTAAGAAAAAGAAAAGAGAAGATTGAATTTTTGAAAGAAAAGAAAAGAAGTAAAAATTTTATAAGAACCCCAAAGGCTAGGACGGGAAAGTGCCCTAGTGGAACTCCCTGTCCACTCAGGAGTGTTTAAAGTCGAGTGGAAGCCCCCGTGTCGACGAAGAACAGTCGGCGGACCGTGTATGGCTCCAAAAGGTGTCCGGAGCGCAGTAGCACCTAACGCTGGTAGGTGCCAAGGATGGATAAGGTGTAAGGACCTGCCGTTTTAACATTTTAAGACGCACTCACATTAAAGTGATGCGGTAACCAGTAGGGAACACGCGGTGCTTAGGGGAACCGTGTTGTGTCTCATATATGCAAAGTGATAAGTCATGACAAGAAGGGCTTTCGAGCCATAAGAAAAGATCTGTTCAAGATAAGTGGCGCCTAAGAAAGAATAAAAGATACGAAATGTTTTAAAGGAATGATTTGAAAGCAATGATATGAAAAGAAGTTTGAAAGAAGAAAATCCGTATGAAAGTTTTATAAAAAGAAGTCTGAAAGAAGCAAGTCTGTTTAAAAGTTTTCATGAGCATGTGCATGAGTCAGTCATTCATTGCATATGCATTGGCTACTATTGTTTTGTTCACTTATCTATATATTCGAAATGTTTTGGTTTAAGTGCTCGTATACTTGCTGAGATTTCTCCCGAAATCTCACCCCCTTTCTATTATCACTATTATCGTTTCCTTGGAAACGATAGAAGTTATTGCAGGACATGATGGATCCCCAGATTACGACTCTCGAGAAGATGGGTTGGACCCTCATGGGCCCGACTAAGACTGATACCGCTGGGCCAGTGACCCTAGACCTGTTGGGTCAGTGGGCGGCAGAGTCGCTTCCTATGGCGACGTACTTTTTTGACGACCTCTGCCCTACGGGGTGCTGTTTGGTGCTAGGAGTTGATGGGCTCCTACACATGGGACGCCTGTTTACGTCATCCTCTGGGATGATGTGTGACGTAGGTCCAGGATTAAATCTGGACAGTCTTCGTTATGGCCCAGACTTTAAGAAGATAAAAGAAGAACCCGCCTATTAGTGTGGTTGGCGGAAAGGAGTGGATGGTCATTATCTTTATTTTGTATTCGCCGATGTATTTTGAGGAAAAATCTTCCCGTTGTTTTGGGAAGTACTTTTGTATAAAACTGTTTACATTGGTGACCTTAGCTTTGATATATGTATATGTACGTGATGTTTAATTTGGGTTTTATTTTCGTTTACCATGTGATGTGCGACAAGCGTAACGTTTTGTCGATTATTTATGGCTTGACCTTTTTCCACTGCAAGAAGAAAGAAAAAAAAATAATAAAAAAAAACGCTCTCACACGTAAAGATGAGCGATGACTTTCTTACGACGTTCGTCCCCGGCGTCGCAATTTGCGTACGAACCCAAGCGCAAGCTGGGGCGCCGACATAACAAGTTCTAAAAAGCCCCTTCTTGATTTAGTTAGGATAGAATCCCATTTGGATCCATATTCTCCAACTCGAGCTCTGTTTAAACTTAATCCAGAGTTGTCCACTTGCTTTTGAAATAAGTCAATGATAATGTCCAAATATTCAAAAACTCATAACGTGAAAGTTTTATATATATATCTCTTAGGATTCTATAATAATTGAAATCACCTAATTTGGACCTCATATGAGTAACTTAGGCTTATTACACTAAAACTCGACTGTTTAATTCGAGAATGCCTATCCGAGCACCAAGTATTTGATCTTTGGTTTCATCACTTCCTCTTGCATTTATACCCTAAATTTTGATAATTACACTTCTTTTAAGTTCAACTTGAATTTCTCTAATTGATACCTTGTTTCAAATCTCAAAGGTCCTTCCATAATAGTTTCTAGAATGCACAATGTCACCTATCCTTAGCTCAAAATTCTCATTTATATCTCCAACTCTATTTTTCTAGAATATATCTATCCAATAAATTCCTCTAAAAATAAATTCAACTTAAAAAATTTCGAGCTATTACACTTCTTCCATCTTGCCTTTTTATTTTCCCAAGACATCTCCCCAAGTCTCATTGGTCAAATAAGGAAACATTTTATACATGGCAAGTGATAAGTGTGTGTGTGTGTATGTGTGTCTTGGCCGAAATTAGGGAGTAAATATGTCCCAATCTTTGCTTCCCTTTCCAAGATAAGGCATGCTTGACATGTGGCATAATTTAGAAAATTCTTGAGTGCAAATCTAGAAAATCCCGAAATAAGAAAGTATCCTTTGAATTTCTCTATGCAAATCTTCGAGAATGCCTGATTTTTGTCCTTTCTAGGCTCCACTTTCCATACCTATGCATGAAAACTCGAAATTTATCCACCAATATAGCCTTAAGCGTGATTCAAAGGCCTCCATATGCATGACATGTGCCTATCTTACCATGCCTTTCTCACACTCCCTTAATCCAATATCCAGACTAGATTCATTATGCCTTGTATGCATGACATATGGCACTTCAAATTAGGGCTTAGCTATGGGTTTAGGCATTTGGGCTTGGCTTAACAAGCAAGACCGAATTACACTAAGTAATCTTGCGCTAATCCATCACTTGGACCAAATCTTAGTCTAATTCTAGGGCCTCTTCTTAAAATAAAATACTAAAGCCTCTCAAAACTAAGGTCTCCAAACAAGCTACAAGTCATGCTAAGTCCGGGTCATCACAACTTGTGTGAATATGTCTACGTCACTAGAAGAGGACTCCCCGGAAGCTGACTACATCTCCAACATTTTATCTTGTAATTAAAAATAAGCAATGCATTAAAAGAAATACAAATAAAATATAAGTTATTCACATGTTGCATAATTTTATATAATAAAATTAGCTCCACTTACATAATTATCTACAGCCGCAAGATCCGTGCACTCACTACACATTACGAACAACCTTTTATTCCATTCCTACAAAACCACTTTTATACTTTCCTTAACTTTATCACCAATCTCATAAGAGGCAAACCACTCACCTAATCTAACCAAGCATTATGAACACATTCCATAACTTGAGGATGATCAATCCACGTTTGCTGAAATCAGAAACCAGAAAGGTGAAGGTATAATATTATAAGGAGCCGTCTTGAACTCAATGAGCTTAGGCAAGTGGCCAGATGTAAATCTTGGTAAAATAGGAACATAATGCATTCGAAAATAGCGAAAGAAAATTGGCATCTATAAGAGCTCTATCGAGCTTATCCCAAGAAAGACTAAACCCTGCATGCCCATTACACCAAGAAAAAACACTTCCTTTCGTGGTCATTTCAAGCAAACCACCTTGATTAATCCATTTATTAAAATTATCCATGGAAATTCTTGAACATGGTCTTCCCCAATGCCTCTCTGAGTCACAGCGAATTACATTAAAGTTGCCAACAAAATACTTGGTTCAAGTCCCATATTATTGATGCTAATCTCATCCCAAAGAATACACCTCTCCACCATATTGCATTTGGCATAGATAGTCATCAACTGCAAGCCCATATATACCATCTGCACAACAATCAACTTTTCCCACAAAATCCAAATTTTGCCACATTCAATTTCATTAGAAATAGCATAATCAAACTTTAACGATCTTACTAACCTTTGTGCCACATCAAAATTTTGAAAAGGTTCTAAAAGAGTAACAACCTTTGGTTTAAACTTCCCAATCAACTGCTTTAACTAGTTTTTAGAGGTCCCAATCCCTATAATATTCCATACCTAGATGGGATCAATCATTGAGAGGGATTAGAGGATCGAACCAAAACCCGAGTGGAACTTCTTACTTTCACAAAGTGTTTTTTCTTGTATTTCTTTTTACCTTTAGATTTCTCCGTCTCTGTATGGTAATCCTTTTCCTGTAGAATGACCTCAGGATGGAATTTTGGATCTAGCTTCGAGACTACTTCATCATCTAGAACATGTTCATCTTCCATAATAACTTCATCGACCATTGCTTGAACTGTATCAGGTGACTCAAAGGGAAGAATCACATCAGGTTGAACAATCGGGTTCGAGTCTTCTATCCATAGAGCTTCATTTGTTGATAAACTTGGCTTGTTTTGATTTGTGGAAACTTGGAATGCAACATCTTGAGGGACATAAACAACACCCTCGTTGGCCACAAACACAGTCGGTGAATCAATACATATAGTTTTGCTTGCACCTGCCTTAATTGATTCACCATTAAATAGTTCTGCAACCTTGGTCGGGACATCCAAAACTGCCAATTTTTTAGTTTCTAAGTTCTTCTATATATTATCAGCCTCACCTGTAACATCCCGAATTTTTTACATATTTGTATTTGCTCATATTTTATCATTGGATATTTTAATTTATTTTAATAAATTAAATTGTTATCTCACAAATTTTATTTCGGGTACAATTTATTCATAATTATAGTTAGTTATTTGTGAGATCTACGATTTTAATATTTATGTTTATTTAAAGATTTTAATTGGTTTTATCATTTGGATTGTTATTGATATTATTTTGATTTAGTGGTTTTGATTTATTATGGTTATAAGTTTTCGTGAGATTCTTGAATAATAGTGCTTTTAATTATTTTAATTAATTGTTGCTACTAGTCTTTCCATCTGAAATGATATATTCAGTGTTTTTGGTTTTAATTATTATAATATATGGTTTGATTTGCCGTATTTTTATTAAGGAGCATTAAGTCTATTTTATTTGACATTATCTGATTTATTGATCTTAAATTTATTAAATCATTAAATCTTATTATATTTATTCTATTTTGGTTTGGTAGCTTTTGAATAGCTCCAAAAATATTATATTATGCAAGATTATTTTGTTATCTCGATTTTAGTTATTTGAAATATTGTGAGATTTTAAACATGTTTTAAATATCTGATTTAAATATATGGATATATTTCTTTTAAATAATTAAATAAATTTCATTATTTTAAGTATTTATGAAAAATATTATGTTGAGAAATAAAATAAGTTGAAATAATATTTTATTTAATAAATTTGAGAATTTGAGAATTTGAGAATTTGAGAATTTTAAGTTAAATTGATGTTATACACTTTCAAATCAGTGTTTTAAATTCATCTGTTGTCCGTTTAAAGACCAAAAAGCGTCAGGCCTATAAATAGTGCGGAATTGGGTCAAATCCTTATTTTTGCTCTTCTCCCTTTTCCTCTTCTCTCTCTCCTCTCCCTGTTCTCTCCCACGTGCTACAGTAACTGTGGGAGGGCAGTTCGGTTTTCAGCCTGTGGCGGCGCCACCCCTGCCCGCCAATCCTCACCTTTGACCCCACCTGAACCGCCACCCTCCGGTGAGTCCAACCCCACCGGTGGTGTCGACCACTGCAGCTCCACATCCCGCTGGCAGCCCAAAATCCGAGAGATGTTTAATCCTCTACGCCGCACCTTTCGCTGCCCATAGCTCTGCCATCGGCCACCGTACCGTGACACCACCCTTGCCATTTGATCCGCCACCCATAGGCGACTCACCACCAGAAATTTCAGCCCCAACGAAGCCTTCACCTTCTCTCTTCTCCCATAAAACCAAAATAGGTCTCCAAATGAACTTTCCGTCGCCGCGCCGCCTTCCGGCCACTGTGGCTCTCACCTCCACCGCCAAAAGCTTCCCCTATATCATATTGTTACACCCCTAAAACAGTTTTCCCATCCATGGCCGTACCTCCCTTGTACGAGGGAAAATCCAAAAATGGGTTTCCACTGTTTCGAGCCAGATCCACCGCCTTCCGGTGGTTGCACTGCCTCCCTACCACCACCATGAGATTCCCCATCCTCCAAGGAGTATTTTTCTAAATTTTGGAATCAAACAGAGTACCCGAACCCAATCCGTCACTTTGCCGTGCATAGAGATGAATAGTGCACGACTTACCGCTAGGGATCGGGGATCGCCACGATGTTCGATTGGCGTTCGTTTATGACTGTAAGTAACATATATTTGTTTGATTGTTTTATTGACTGTTTGATTGTGTGCTAATCTCTGTTTTGTTTGCTTGAAGTGTTATCTAGTAATGATGAGTAATTTGAGAGTAGATTGGTTGGGCCTGAGGCCATTTAATAGAAATTGAGATTACCCCGAATTAATCTTACTATGGTTGAATATTGTGTGGATGGTAATTGTTGATGATATAATGTTTTAGTTAGATGGCTGTCATTCTAATAATTATTGGGCATAAAATGATCTGGTTGGATAATTCGATTATTTTAGTGATTATTGGCGATAAAATGATCTAGTTGGACGACTCAATTATTTTAGTGATTTTTAGTGATAAAATGATCTGGTTGGATGACTCGGTTATTTTAATGATTATTGGCGATAAAATGTTTTGGTTGGATGACTCTGGTATTTTAATGATTATTGGCAATAAAATGATTTGGTTGGACGACTCAATTATTTTAGTGATTATTAGCGATAAAATGATCTGGTTGGATAATTCGATTATTTTAGTGATTATGAGTGATAAAATGATCTGGTTGGATAATTCGATTATTTTAATGATTATTAGTGATAAAATGATCTGGTTGGATAATTTGGCTATTTTGGTGATTATTGGTGATAAAATGATTTGGTGGGATGACTCTAGTATTTTATTATTTTTTGGTGATAGAATGATTTGGTTGGATGACTACGTTACTTTTTAGTAATTGTCGGTGATGATGGTTTGGTTGGATGATTCTATTGCTTTTTCACTATGTTTTAATAAGGTGATACACTAAGATTTTAAACGAAGAGATATTTGGAAGAATATGGTAAAAAATCTGAGGAGGGAACTTAATAAATATAGTTAAGTAAAATTCAGTTAAGAGTTGAAACAATGACATGATATGTTGGACGATGAGAAATTTATTTATGGGAGTTCGTAAGTTTCAATCCTGGTATACTTCTTTGGAAAAATATTAGGTTTTAATTCATGATATGATGTATGGTTATGACTTGAATTTTAGGATGAAATAGTGATGTGTATACTTAGATTTCCTTGATGTATAAATTGAGAGATGTTTGGGTTTAGAGAAAATATTATATGATAATTTGTTGAAGAGAATAACTATACAAGCAATGTAAATGTGGTGAGTAATGATTGGTTATGATATAGCTATTAAGTTTTGAGAAGATCTTAAGGAAATATGAGTGTTTTGGTAAAGAGAAAAGAGAAGGAAAGTTAGGTTTGACTCTATCATAAGTTGCGTCTTTAACCCCTATAAGATAATGTTGGTTTGATGCAATGTGACTTAAGGTTTTGACTATATCTTCATTGGAATATTCATGACGTGTTGGATAGAAGATAAATTAAAAATGGATGTCTGTTCATATGTTAATTTGTATGAGATATGATTTGTGAATGCATGATTCATATGTTTTATGATCTACGTGTTTTGCATAAGAAGTCACATGTCGCATGCATGTCCCATGCATGAGTACGAAAAGCATGTTTTGAGTCAAACATGTTTTAAAAGAAAGAAAAGAATTAAAGTTTTATAAGAACCCTAAAGGCTGGGACGGGGTAGTGCCCCAGTGAAACTCCCTATTCACTCAGGAATGATTAAAGTCGAGTGAAAGCCCTTAGGTCGACAAAGAATCGTCGATAGACCATGCATGGCTTCAAAAGGTGTTCGGAGCATGGTTGCACCTAAAGGTAGTGGGTGCCTACAGGACGGTATTGGCTTCGGCCTTACCGATATAGAAAAGTTTGTAATCGCTCGATGAGTGATCAATCGCCAAGTGACGAAGAGCGCAAAAGGATGCGAAACATAGCACTTAGGTTTGATACGGTCGCTGAGTGCTACGGTAACTAGTAGGAATACACGGTGCGTAGGGGAACCGTGATGTGTCCAAAATAAGAGGTCATGACGAAAAAAAAAGGGCTTTCGAGCCATATATGAAATGATATAATATGACATGACATGATATGATATGATAAGTGGTGCCTAAGATAAAAAAAAAAGACGAAAAAACATTTTGAAAAGAGGACTTTTGAAAAGAAGTTCAAACAGTCCATATGAAGGAAGTGAAAGTTATATGAAAGCATTTTTATGAAAAGCACATATATGAAGCAAAGTTTCGAAAACTGTCAAGGACTATGGAAGTTTTTTGTTATATGAAAGTGCATGTGTATAAGTCATGTTACAAGTCACATATTCGTGGTACATGTACCCATTAAGTTTACTTGTATATGTTGATGATGTTCTACTGTGTGAATTTGTTGTATGTTGTCTGTGTCTATTGCTTATCGGGATTCACATCTCATGACGGTAGATCACGCCCATCCTACGGTCCCCATTTTACGGGATCGTAGTTTGTGATTGCAGAAAATGAAATTGGCCCGAGATACAGACTCCACAGGAAAAGAGGTTTGTCGAGAGGATGAAGATTGAGATTATGATCTCGAAAGTAATGTTGCTTATCTTTTTCTTTTGAAAGACTATACAATCTCTTGTTGGAGAAATTGTTTGAAATTGATTTGTAATTTTTAAGAATCTCTGGTACTAGAACGACTGACTTTTATTTATTTTTTCGCTGTGAATATTTATTGTACACTTGGTGCATGCTTCACACACTCTTCAAACACTATTCGATGGGATGATTGATCCATGAGATGATCGTCTTGATGTCGCGAGTCCTTCTAAATCCCAGGGGGGTTTCGTGGGCGTCACATTACCCGATTTAACAAACATTAGAAGGGGCTGCTTCATTGACATTTGGCTTACTATGATCAAAAGTTTTTCAGACCCATGACTTGGTACCTTTCTCTCCTTTACCTGCTTTGCATGTTTTTGAATTATGGCCTTGCATTTGCAGTAGGAGGCCATCATATACCACCTCTTGCTTACAGCTAGAAGGGATACCCAGTACATCAATCCAAAAGTGTGAAAGTGGTTCTTTGGCGGCATTAATCTCCACACATAGACACGCCCCATCCATTTTAATAACGCAACGAGTAGAGTTATCCCAACCAATGAAAGTTCCAATGGGAGATATTAAAATAATGAAAAAAGCTTCTCCATAGTAATAATTAGGAGGGAGACCTAGGAGATAAATCCACACAGGAACCCAAGAGGGTTCTTCGTCTTCATTAGAATTCAGGGTCCAATGCAAAGCTCTATAGAAAACACCACTGATCTCGCATGAGTCCCGTGAAAGGATTTTCACAAAGTCGGCTTCATTCGACATGCAGACAAACACATTTTTAGGACATCTCATGGAGGAAATCACCAGGGTAGTAGAGAGGCCCCATCAACCTTGAATGTAGCATGGACAGCATCCAATGACAGCCTTTGCTTCAAGAATTTCAGGACAATTGAGTATTGAAAGAGCTCAGCAGATCGTGATATTTCCTCTTTACAGAACTAAAAGTAGACTTCTTCATCCAATATTTTTGGGGCTCGGGGTACAACATCCATCTCAAGGATGAGTTGCGGCACAGCGACAACGAGATCGACAAAGAAAGGCCAACCACCATTGCCGTCTATGGCTGCCAAGTAGCTCTCCATAAAACTTCAACCAAAACCAAAATGCAATCGACGTTCTAATGGTGCAACATGCAAAAGCAGTGGAAAGCACTATCAGTTCCTCATGTAGACGGCGTGAGGCCTCTCCACAGTGCTAGGTCTCCACCCAACTTGTCATTATTTGCATATACACATCAACGTCCTCATATTTCAATATTGAGAAAGTGTGCGAAAATTTCCTCTCTTTTTCTCCTTGTTTGAACGTTACTTTTTGACATTCAGACCTTTTTAACTTCTCAATTTCTATATAGTTAGATACTATATTATGTTATATATTAACCAATATAATATATATATATAGTTAATATATTATAAGTAAATATATTATATTATATATAAAATATAAATTGTTACGTTATACAACTATAGTATATATATATATATATTAAATAATAGTTAACACTATAATATATATATATGTTAGGGATATCCGCTCAATCCAAGACAAAATCGACCATTAAATGGACGCACCAGCACTGGACGTTCCTGAATATTCTTCAGTCACTTGCATCAAATCCAAATCTTATCACAATATTTTCCAGTAAGCACTCCTACACCAACTTGAAAATTCAATGATCAGCTTACATGCAAGATGAAGTACACTCAAGTTTCTTCAAGACAAATTATTTGACCACAAGATATAAAGTTATACAAGGCAACTAATGGATACAGAAGGAAAATTGAACACTCAACCTACAAGCAAAATTCAGCTAATGCATAGTGAGAAAACAAATGATCCAAATGACAACTCACAAATCACCTAAATTCAAGAATGGCACATGGCAAAACAAGTTGAAATTGTGATGATTTTGTCATGACAACTTGCATGAAGGATGCTTATAAATAGAAGGGAGAGGTGTGTGTTCTAAGACCATGCTTGGTGCTTGGATGCCTTGGAAGAGCTATATTGAGAGCTTGGCAAAAGAAAAGAAAAACCAAAGAAGAGAGAAAACAATGGCCCGTTTTTCCATATTTTTCCTTAGAGAATTTTCGTTGCATATTTTCAATATTTGTAACTAAATTTTCTAATAGAGTTAGGGATGAATTTATATATATATAATGGTATTTATAATTTTTTTTTATTCATATATGTGTTCTTCAATTATTAAAACTCTTTTTTTTAGTCATTCGAAATTTATTATAAATATTTTCGTTACCAAATAATCTTAGAAATTATTTCATTTATAGATTCAGTCATACTTTTTCTATTGAATGGAATAATCCTTTGATTATATTTAGTTCAATTAGTTATCTATATTAATTTAATTCTCTGCTGCAATATTACTCTACAAGTATATTGTTGACGTTGAATTTCCTTAATATCGATAACAATTCCCGTTCTTATATTGTGATGAATGATCTTTCAACAAATTACATTTGATTTAAATCTGGTTATTAATGTTTTATCTTCTGATTAAAAATTTGGACATAGAATTTTCAATTGATTTATCAATGAATCGAAAAAAATTAAAATACCGATTACATACAAAGGATTCCCAATGCTCTACTTTTCGTCTCATTTTTATACTTTTCAAATTACTCATTTAGTTTTAATTTACGTCATACTTCAAAAATCACTTTTTCACACTACTAAATCTTTTTGTTAATTTCGTTGCTATTTTTCAATTTCTCAATCCATCTCCCTGTGGAATCGACACCCCAAAGCTATCTGCAAACGACCGCGTTATTCTTTGGGCGTAAACAAATTTTGGCGCCATTGTTGAGGAGATGGTAGAAGAATTTGTAGTTTTTTTTAGCAGTTTGTAAAAAAAAAAATGAGGTCATTTCGTTCATTTTCTTTTTAGCTTTTTGCATCTTTATTTTATTTTATTTTTTTCTTTTCGTAATATATGTTTTTTTTCAGTATTACACTTTTTCTTTACTATGCATGTGCAAGTACAGAGACGCTTTTGGACGGTTTGCTAGTAGACACATGATAGAATCAGATTCAGAATCTAATTTTTCTAATCGCTTGTTTGATAATTCTTCCAATTCTGACACGATGAGTGAACACGCAGACTAACCTATTAGAACCTCCAAGATTATCTTCATCCAGCACGAACAGCCACACCATCCTATATTATGTTCTCACCTAACGCTCGTCATGTAGATTTCAAAAACAAGAATGATACAATTACTTCTGACTTTCCATGGTTTAGAAAATGAAAACCCCTATGTTCATGTTAGGGAATTTGAGAAAGTAGTTGCAACATTCCACAGTCAAAATATCACTGACGACACAGTAAGGCTAAAGTTCTTTCCTTTTTCTTTGAAAAATAAAACTAAAAGTTAGTTGTACTCACTAAGACCACAGTCTATTGGAACATGGACTGAGATGACTCAAGTGTTTTTCAATAAATACTTTCTCTAACATAAGACCAATGCTTTAAAAAGGCAAATCTCTACCTTTACACAAAAGGATAGTGAGACTTTATATCAGTCTTGGGAAAGATTTAAAGAATTGTTGAGTATATGTCCTCACCATGGATATGAAAATTGGCGCTCAGTGAGTTATTTCTATGAAGAGTTTACGCCCAGGGAACGCCAATTCGTAAAAATGATGTGCAATGGAGAAGTTTTATAGAAATATCCTGATGACGCCATAAAGTACCTCAATAAGCTTGCTGAAAGAGCTCATATTTGAACTGGACCTAGTGCTACTGATAGCACAAACAGGTCACAGCCTACACAAAACCCGAGTAGTGGTATTTACCATATGAGGGAAGAGGATAACCTTAAGACTAAGGTTGAAATGCTCACCAGAGAATTAGAGCTATTAAAAATCAAAAACTCAAAACCAACACACATAGCTAATCATGTAGAATCTTTTGAGCTATGTGTTGTCTGTGGTGGGATAGCCATCATGCCCAAGAGTGTCCTACACATACTAACATGAATGGTATGTATGAGGAATAAATTAATGCACTGTATATGTACAAAAAGCCTTTCACACCTTACTCTGAAACCTATAACCCAGGATGGCATAATCATCCCAACTTCAGTTGGAAGTCTGAAAACCAGCAGCCTGCACAACCCTCTAGATCATATCCTGCACCATACCATGCACCTCAATCGTCTAGAAATTCTTTAGAAGATACTTTGCATACTTCTATAGAAATACAGGGTAAAACTAATCAGAAATTTGAATATATGATTATGTAGGTTGTCGAAAAAAATAAGGAAATAAAGAGCCAGGTGTCTAAAATAATGAGTTCTTTGACTGTGAATGAGAAATGTAAGTTTTTTTCTCAAACTCAATTTGTACCTCATGGTCAACATATGGCACAAGGAGATCTGAAGGACGTAAACACCATTGTGACACGAAGTGGTAATTCTCTACGTGATCCAATAATAGACAAAGCAAAGGATGTAGAGAAAGATCAAGATAGCAGCAGTCCTGAGCTTCCCAAAGAACTTGAGGTAACAAAGTCTGAGGAACCTAAGATAACAAAAAATCTTGTTAAGGTACCTTTTCCTCAAGCATTAAAGTCAAGCAAACAAACTCTAGATCATAACAATGATATTTTGGAAAATTTTAGAAAAATTAATCTTCCTTTTTTGCATGTAATTAAACCTGTGAGTATGGAGTTAAACCTTTTGCTTAAGATATTCTAATGTTGCATGTGTCGAAATACCTGATTTGATAAAAATAGTTTGGAACACATACACACTTTGTGGATTGCTATATTTGAATTACTTGTGAAAGGGTTATTGAATTCCTAAGAATGTTTTGATATGTAAATTTGAAAAATGTGTCTTGATGGCCCCTATATATGATTTTCTTTTGGTCTTTCTCATCATTTTACATGAAAATTGCTAGGGACTAGTAATGAGTAAGTTAAGGGGTGTGATGAGTGCACAAAAATGCACTCTAAATACTCTATTTAAGTGCTAAAAGAAATGAGAAAATAATGAATGTAACTCATATTATTAAAATTAATGGTCATTTATCTTGAGATAAATATAAGCATGGTTTAATATATTGATGAGAATATAAAAAGTCATATTTTTCTCTCTTAATATTTAAGATTTTATTCTTATTTGATGCTAAATATACTCATTATTCTTATATTTTGATTTATGACACAAATAGAGGCATTAGGAGCAAACCAAGATAATTGCATAATTTTAAACAGTTGTCGTTTCGTAATATGGGCATAACTCTCTCATCCAATCTCCGATTGATCTGATTAAAGATGATATAGAACCCCAAGAGAAATATCTATAACTTTTATGTTTTATATTTCAAGAGATATCCGCTCAATCTGAGACAAAATCGACCATCAAGTGGATGCACCTGCACTTGACGTTCCTAAATATTCTTCAACCACTTGCATCAAATCCAAATGTTATCACAATATTTTCCAGCAAGCGCTACTACACCAACTTGGAAATTCAATGATCAACTCACATGCAAGATGAAGTGCACTCAAATTTCTTCAAGACAAATTATTTGACCACAAGATATAAAGTCATACAAGGCAACTAATGGATAAAGAAGGAAAATTGAACACCCAACCTACAAGCAAAATTCAGCTCATGCATAGTGGGAAAACAAATGATCAAAATGACAACTCACAAATCACTTGGATTCAAGAATGGCACATTGCAAAACAAGTTGAAATTGTGATGATTTTATCATGACAACTTGCATGAAGGATGCTTATAAATAGAAGGAAGGGGTGTGTGTTCTAAGACCATGCTTGGTGCTTGGATGCCTTGGAAGAGCTATTTTGAGAGCTTGAGAAAAGAAAAGAAAAACCAAAAAAGAGAGAAAACAATGGCCGGCTCTTCCATATTTTTCCTTAGAGAATTTTCATTGCATATTTTCAATATTTGTAACTAAATTCTCTAATAGAGTTAGGGATGAATTTTGTTGAACCCAAGGTTTCAAGTTTCATGTAAATCTACAAATGGATTTTGATGATAACAAATGAATCCAAAGAATAAAGGAGTCTCAAGCTCAAGTTGTCCACACAATATAATCAAGCACATCAAGGAAGCAAGCATGAGCAAGAAGGGAACAAATTCATATTAAAATCATAGAGTAATTTTGTAAATCTCTTAAAAATTTGAAATTAGGATTAAGGCTCAAAATTAATATTTTATCATAAAGCATTAAAATACATTTTCCACATATGCATGAATATTTTGAAAATTAAATTTGAAAAATTTGAAAGATGATTGATTGTCATCTTTCACATGTGCATGACATGATTAAAGGTTTGAACTTTGAAAATATTAAGATGATTGATTGTCATCTTTCACATGTGCATGTTTTATTTGAATATTTTCAAAAGTGGTGGATGATTTTCTTGACTTATGCAAAAGGTAGATGTCTTTATTTGAAAATTTTGAAAAGTAAAGTGTGCTCCTTTTGTCATATGCAAAAAGTAAAAGATTATGTTTGAAATTTTTGAAAAGTAAAGTGTGCTCCTTTTGTCACATGCAAAAAGTAAAAATATTAGAGTTGAAATTTTTGAAAAGTAAATGATGATGTTTTTGACATGGGAATCTTTTCAAATTTGAAATTGAAAAATCATTTGCCTATAAATAGCTCACTTGAGTTTTACAAAATTTACAACAAGAGCTTACACATCTATTGCTAAGTTTTGCATCATTTCTTCAAAGCTCTCATTCTCTCTTTTCTAAAGTTTTGAGCCTTAATTCTTGTTCTTGTTGAGAGAGATATAGGTTGCGCTGTATTGTTTCTATCTCACTCATTGAGGAGTGTACTTTGATAGTCTACCTACTATCAATTCTTGTATCAGTAAAAGGGTGTGTATAACCCTTGTGTGTGTAGAAGGTGTTCTACACGGGGAATATTTAAATCACCAAGTGTAAGGTGATTGGAAGTGTAGAAGGTGTTCTACACGTGGAATAGTTAAATCACCAAGTGTGAGGTGATTGGAAGTGTAGAGGGTGTTCTACACGGATTCTTTGGAGCGGTGCTGCTCAAAGGTGTAATAGGTTTCTATCTCCACCTAAAGGAGATTGAATAGTGGATTTGGGGATCCTCAAGAGGTAGCTTGAGGCGAGGACGTAGGCAGTGGGGCCGAACCTCGTTAACATACTGAGTTTGCTTCTCTCTTACCCTTCCTCTTTATATTTATTATTGTTTCATATTTTATTTATATTTTATATTATATATTTGATTTATAATTGTTATTTTTTAAATACAACTCAATTCACCCCCCCTCTTGTGTTAGTCATCTGGGCAACAAGTGGTATCAGAGCTAGAGCTCTATTATAAGATTAACTATCTTTTGAGTTAAGATCTTATGGCTAACATTGCAGCTTCATTTGGTGAAGGTCAATCTAGCAGTCGGCCTCCACTCTTTTGTGGAGACAATTACTCATTCTGGAAAGTTAGAATGAGAATATTCCTTCAGGCTCAAGGTCGAGAAATCTGGAAATGTATTGTAAATGGACCTTATATTCCAACAAAAGTAGTTGATGGAGTAAAGGTCAAAAAGGAAGAAGAAGAGTTTAATCGTGAAGACGATAGACTTTATATTTTGAATTTAACTGCTATGAATTTATTATATAATGCTCTCAATGGTAATGAATTTAATAGAGTAATGACTTGTGCTACAGCAAAGGAAATTTGGGATAACTTGGAAGTTACTTATGAAGGAACTTCTCAAGTCAAGGAATCAAAAATTTATATTCTTACTCATGAATATGAAATGTTTAAGATGAATGATGATGAATCTATTTCTAGTATGTACACTCGTTTTACTAACATCATAAATAGCTTGACAGCTCTTGGCAAAATTTATTCCAAAGTGGAGATAGTAAGAAAAATTCTCAACTCTCTACCAAAACGTTGGGAATCAAAAGTGACAGCGATTCTTGAAGTTAGAGACCTCAAGAAGCTCGACGTGAATGAACTCATCGGGTCACTTATCACCCATGAGTACACATTGAAAAGAGGAGAAGAAGAAGGAAAGTCAAAGAAGAGCTTGGCACTTAAAGCTGTTCCACATGAAAGTGAAAGTGATGAAGATGAGGAAAATGACGACAAAGATGAAGAAGTTGCGATGATAACAAGAAGAATTCAGAGGTTCTTAAAGAAAAATAAAACTCCTCCAAGAAAATCCTTCAATAAGTTTTCCAAGAAAGATTCAGGTAAAAATGACACTTTAATTTGTTATAAATGCAATAAACCCGGTCATATCAAGCCAGATTGTCCTCTGCTAAAGAAAGATCGAAACAAAGGCAAAAAAGCAATGAAAGCTACGTGGAATGATGATTCAAGTAGCTCAGATAGTGAAGCAAGCAATGGAGAATCAGGAAATCTTTGTCTTATGGCTAAAGATGACATTGAGGTGTGCATGATGTCTTCCACGAACAAAAATAAATGGTTTTTAGATAGTGGATGTTCAAGACACATGACGGGAGACAAGACTAAGTTCTTTGATCTTAGATCTAAAGAAGAAGGACACGTGACATTTGGAGACAACTCGAAAGGGAAGATCGTGGGAATAGGTAAAATTGGTAATGAGTCTTCTCTTATAATTGAAGATGTTCTACTTGTTGAAGGTTTAAAACATAATCTTTTAAGCATAAGTCAATTATGTGATAAAGGATTTACAGTTACTTTCAAAATGGATAAGTGCATTATATTGAATGATTATGATTGTAATATTTGTTTTATTGCTTTTAGAAGTAACAATGTTTATACAATTGATTTTGAAGAAATTACCTCACAAGATGCGATTTGTTTTTCAGCTCAAAATGAAACTAATTGGTTATGGCATAGAAGACTAGGTCATGCCAATATGGAACTTATTTCCAAACTTTCAAAAAATGATCTTGTGAGAGGTTTACCAAAGGTAAATTTTCTTAAAGACAAAATTTGTGATGCATGCCAATTTGGTAAACAAACAAAAACTTCTTTTAAAATCAAGAAACATATTTCCACTACTAGACCACTGCAACTGATACACATGGATCTTTTTGGACCAAATAGAGTTGCAAGTTTAGGAGGAAAATATTATGCATTTGTTGTTGTTGATGACTTCTCTAGATATACTTGGGTCATCTTTCTTACTCATAAAGATGAGGCACATAATGCTTTTACCAAGTTATGCAAGAGAATTCAAAATGAAAAGGGTTATACTATTTCAAGTATCCGAAGTGATAGGGGAAAAGAGTTTGTTAATAAAAATATTGAAACATTTTGTGATGAAAATGGTTTTGTGCATAATTTTTCTGCTCCTCGAACTCCTCAACAAAATGGGGTAGTAGAAAGGAAAAATAGATCTCTTCAAGAGATGGCAAGAACAATGCTCAATGAGAACAACTTGCCTAGTTATTTTTGGGCTGAAGCGGTAAGTACTGCATGTTATGTTATAAATAGAGTTATGCTAAGGTCTAAATTAGATAAAACCCCCTATGAGCTTTGGAATGAGAAAAAGCCCAACATTTGTTACTTTCATGTATTTGGATGCAAATGTTTTATTTTAAATGACAGAGATAATTTAGGCAAGTTTGATGCAAAATCTGATGAAGGTATCTTTCTCGGGTATTCTACTAATAGTAAAGCTTATAGAGTATTCAATAAAAAGACTTTGACTGTACAAGAATCTATGCATGTAGTATTTGATGAATCTAATTCTCTACTCTCCAAGAAATCTATTGATGAAGAAACAGGAGGTATAAATAATACGGAAAGTCTCAATCTCAACAAAGAGAACACAATAGAGGAAGTCCAACATGGAGATATCAGGAAAGATCATCAAAATTTAATACAAGATGCAACCAAACAGTGGAAATTTGTGAAAGATCATCCAGTGGAACAAATTCTGGGGGAACCTTCACGAGGTGTAAGCACTCGATCATCTCTTAGAAATATTTGCAATCATACTGCTTTTCTATCTCAGATTGAACCTAAAAATATTGATGAAGCACTTCTTGATGAATTTTGGATTCTAGCTATGCAAGAAGAGCTTAATCAATTTGAAAGAAATGATGTTTGGACACTTGTTCCTAGACCAAAAAATCATACTATTATTGGAACAAAATGGGTTTTTAGAAACAAGAAAGATGAGTCCGGAGTCATTACTAGAAATAAGGCTCGACTTGTAGCCCAAGGTTTCAATCAAGAAGAAGGAATCGATTATGATGAGACATATGCACCAGTCGCAAGATTAGAAGCTATTCGAATGCTACTTGCATATGCTTGTTATAAAGATTTCAAACTTTTTCAAATGGATGTTAAAAGTGCTTTCTTAAACGGTTTTATAAAAGAAGAGGTATATGTTGAGCAACCTCCAGGTTTTGAAAATCATATTTCTCCAAATCATGTTTTCAAACTCACAAAAGCACTATATGGACTCAAACAAGCTCCTAGAGCGTGGTACGAGAGACTTAGTGGTTTCTTGATTAAAAAAGGCTTTTTAAGAGGAAAAATTGATACAGCTCTTTTCATTAAATACGAAAATGATGATATTCTTTTGATTCAGATTTATGTTGATGATATAATATTCGGTGCTACTAATGAAAATATGTGTCAAGTTTTTGCTAAGACTATGCAGGAAGAATTTGAAATGAGCATGATGGGAGAGCTTACATTCTTTCTCGGATTGCAAATTAAGCAAGCAAAAAGTGGGACATTCATCAATCAATCGAAATATATTAAGGAATTGCTGAAGAAATTTGGGATGGAAGGTGCTAAGGAAACTGGAACACCAATGAGTCCATCCACTAAACTTGATAAAGATGAAACCGGTAAACTAGTTGACTCGAAGGTATATCGAGGTATGATTGGTAGCTTATTATATTTGACAGCCAGTAGACCAGATATTATGTTTAGTGTGTGCTTATGTGCACGCTTTCAATCATCTCCAAAAGAATCACATTTAATTGCAGTTAAGCGCATTCTTAGATATCTTAGTGGTACAATTAACTTAGGGTTATGGTACCCTAAGCACACATCTTTCGATCTAATCAGCTACACAGATGCAGATTATGCTGGCTGTAAAATAGATCGAAAAAGCACTAGTGGAGCATGTCACTTCTTAGGTCGTGCACTAGTTTCTTGGTTTAGTAAAAAACAAAATTCTGTTGCACTATCTACTGCTGAGGCAGAATATGTTGCTGCGAGTAGTTGTTGTGCTCAAGTTCTTTACATGAAGCAACAACTTGAGGATTTTAAACTTATGTACAATCACATTCCAATCAAATGTGATAATACAAGTGCTATAAATCTTTCAAAAAATCCAATACAACATTTTCGGACCAAACATATTGAAATTAGATATCATTTTCTTAGAGATCATGTGCAAAAGGGCGATATTGTATTAGAATTCACTAGTACACATGATCAATTGGCAGACATTTTCACAAAACCCCTACCAGAAGATAGACTATGCATGATTAGAAGAGAAATAGGAATGATGCATGCCATGGATATCTGCTAGATACTTTTATTTCATTATCTTAAATGACCTACAGAAACTTGAGACGTTTAGCCTCATCATTCAAATGCATTTGCTCCTCATAAATCATCATGCCATCCTTATCTAAAGGATTAGGCAATCGAAATGAAGAGGTAAGCAAGGATTTCAAATCCTTATTCTGTTGCTTTAATTCTACTATTTTTTTGTTTGACTCATAAACAAGTCGTTGAAGTACAGATACAGTCTCGTTAAGCTTCTCAATTTCGCGAGTTTTGGACTGCAACCTAGCAGAAAACGCAACGATAGATGATGAGTATCGAGTTTCGAGACTCACAAGCTCGTAAATGGCGTCATGATCTGATTTATTAGCTAAATCAGTCTCTTGTTGCTTCATGGCACCCACGACAGATGCAGAAATAGATTGAAACTGAGGTGAAGGATACCTCAAATCTTGATCAAGAGAAGCACTGAAGGGAATTCTACGAGCCATTGAAAAAATTGTAGAATGAGAATGCAAGCAAATTGCAAAGATGAGAAGAAAGCTTGATGCGAAATAGATAAAGCTAAGGATTGCTCTTATAGAAACGGAAATAAGAACAAGACAAACTTACAAATCATGATCATATCTCATTTTTCAGCAACATCAAGCGGATCAAATCTTTGCACCGAATTGCCAGAGCTACGCCTCCAACTTTTGCAGGTTTTGTCGGGTACGAGTGGTTTCAATTATTCAGCTCTTTACAAAATCTCCTTCCGCACCGAATTACCGAAACTAGGCCTCCAGCCTTTGCAAGTTTTGTCGAACACGTGTGGCTACGCACCGAATTCTCTACAGTCTCTACTAACGCAGCGTTTTATTTATCTATTGGTTATTGCAGGAATATATCTTATTGATCTAATCATGATTCATTTTTAATGATGCCAAAAGGGGGAGAAGTTTTAGACTAGAACATTAACATTGTTTAAATTACTAAACTTGTTATATATGCTTGGAATTATGTTTATATTTTTGCTTGAAAAACTAACGCACATTCTCAGGGGGAGCTTAAGTATTAATACAGGATTCAAGTTCTATCAAGCATTTGTCATCATCAAAAAGGGGGAGATTGTTGAACCCAAGGTTTCAAGTTTCATGTAAATCTACAAATGGATTTTGATGATAACAAATGAATCCAAAGAATAAAGGAGTCTCAAGCTCAAGTTGTCCACACAATATAATCAAGCACATCAAGGAAGCAAGCATGAGCAAGAAGGGAACAAATTCATATTAAAATCATAGAGTAATTTTGTAAATCTCTTAAAAATTTGAAATTAGGATTAAGGCTCAAAATTAATATTTTATCATAAAGCATTAAAATACATTTTCCACATATGCATGAATATTTTGAAAATTAAATTTGAAAAATTTGAAAGATGATTGATTGTCATCTTTCACATGTGCATGACATGATTAAAGGTTTGAACTTTGAAAATATTAAGATGATTGATTGTCATCTTTCACATGTGCATGTTTTATTTGAATATTTTCAAAAGTGGTGGATGATTTTCTTGACTTATGCAAAAGGTAGATGTCTTTATTTGAAAATTTTGAAAAGTAAAGTGTGCTCCTTTTGTCATATGCAAAAAGTAAAAGATTATGTTTGAAATTTTTGAAAAGTAAAGTGTGCTCCTTTTGTCACATGCAAAAAGTAAAAATATTAGAGTTGAAATTTTTGAAAAGTAAATGATGATGTTTTTGACATGGGAATCTTTTCAAATTTGAAATTGAAAAATCATTTGCCTATAAATAGCTCACTTGAGTTTTACAAAATTTACAACAAGAGCTTAAACATCTATTGCTAAGTTTTGCATCATTTCTTCAAAGCTCTCATTCTCTCTTTTCTAAAGTTTTGAGCCTTAATTCTTGTTCTTGTTGAGAGAGATATAGGTTGCGCTGTATTGTTTCTATCTCACTCATTGAGGAGTATACTTTGATAGTCTACCTACTATCAATTCTTGTATCAGTAAAAGGGTGTGTATAACCCTTGTGTGTGTAGAAGGTGTTCTACACGGGGAATAGTTAAATCACCAAGTGTAAGGTGATTGGAAGTGTAGAAGGTGTTCTACACGTGGAATAGTTAAATCACCAAGTGTGAGGTGATTGGAAGTGTAGAGGGTGTTCTACACGGATTCTTTGGAGCGGTGCTGCTCAAAGGTGTAATAGGTTTCTATCTCCACCTAAAGGAGATTGAATAGTGGATTTGGGGATCCTCAAGAGGTAGCTTGAGGCGAGGACGTAGGCAGTGGGGCCGAACCTCGTTAACATACTGAGTTTGCTTCTCTCTTACCCTTCCTCTTTATATTTATTATTGTTTCATATTTTATTTATATTTTATATTATATATTTGATTTATAATTGTTATTTTTTAAATACAACTCAATTCACCCCCCCTCTTGTGTTAGTCATCTGGGCAACAAATTTATATATATGATGGTATTTATAATTGTTTTTTTATTCATATATGTGTTCTTAAATTATTAAAACTCTTTCGTTTAGTCGTTCGAAATTTATTATAAATATTTTCGTCACCAAATAATCTTAGAAATTATTTCATTTATAGATTCAGTCATGCTTTTTATATAATGGAATAATCCTTTGATTATGTTTGGTTCAATTGGTTCTCTATATTAATTTAATTATCTGCTGCAATATTACTCTACGAGTATATTGTCGACGTTGAATTTCCTTAATATCGATAACAATTTTCGTTCTTATATTGCGACGAATGATCTTTCAAAAGATAACATTTGATTTAAATCTGATTATTAATGTTTTATTTTCCGATTGAAAATGTGGATATAAAATTTTCAATTGAGTTATTAATTAATCGAAAATAATTAAAATACTGATTATATACAAAGGATTCCCAATACTCTACTTTTTGTCTCATTTTTATACTTTTCAAATTACTCATTTAGTTTTAATTTACGTCATACTTCAAAAATCACTTTTTCACACTCTACTAATTCTTTTTGTTAATTTTGTTACTATTTTTCAATTTCTCAATCCATCTCCCTGTGGAATCGACACCCCAAAGCTATACTGCAAACGACCGGGGGTCATGAGCGGGATAAGGATTTATACGTCCTCGCTGACAAGGACCACACGCCGCTCAATACGATGAACACCTTCCAGCTGAGTCACTTGCTGGCTTTCTTTTGGATGTTGCACCTTATTGTTGCAACAAAGACGACATTCTGTCAGGCTTACAAGTAATATTGATCAGCTTGGCAAGTGGAGAGCCGATCGGCTTGCTGTTGCTGATATTTGAGAGGATCCATTACGAGGTGTGCACCGTCTCAATGGACAACCTCTCCTACAGAGTCATCATCACTCGACTACTACTGGACTAGGGAGTGGCAGACTAGGCATGGGAGATAGTGCAACACTAGATTAGCCCCATCGACATGACCACTCATCGTCGGAGCCTTGGATACTACTTGGATACTACTTGGACTAGGGAGGGGGCATCATCCTGCTCCTGTACCAGATCTTGTTCCCTCGACTCAGTCTCAAGTTGGTCTTGATCCCCCCTATTGGAAGCAGCAGTCAGCAGGAGGTGAGTGGCGCAGCTGGAGGGGATGTGCGACCTGCTTGGATAGCCTCAATGATGAGAGAGCTACAAATGCATATCAACCGATAGACCGATAAACAGATTGCACATATGGATGAGATTGTGCATCAACTTTCTAGTAATGTAGATGTCTTGATCGTTAAGGTCGAGACATTGACTAAAGAGTTTTGGGCATTGAAAGACAGCCTATAGTGATAGATTTTATTTTTAATTTATGTCTGTATGCATTTTATTTCTAATTTATGCAATGGAAAATTTTATGTAATGTATATATTGTTTTTGAATTTCTATTATCAATTTCCTTTAATATTAGCTTATTTAAACTTGATTTTAAATCACTGCGCTTCAAATTTTCTTAAATTAAAAATAAAATGCGTACAAACACAAATTAAAAATAAGGTGTTTTAATTTTTTTTAAAACACTAGAGTAAAATATTTTTAAAAAATATAAAATATTTTTTTCTTTTTTAATATTTTTAAAAGTTGTTTTAATTTTTTTTAATAATGCGCACAGACTACTAGAGTAAAAGTTGTTTTAATTTTTTTTCTTTTTTAATATTTTTTATCGTTTTAATAATATTTTTAAAAAAATATAAAAATATCAAGACACTAATAATTAATTAATTCACCATTAAGTAAAGAAAAAAATTAAAAATATATTAAAATACAAAAGATATCAAAATAAGGTGTCAAAGTAGCATTATAATAATTTTTTAATTTAATTACAACATTCAAACTTTAGTTACTAACGTTTGAATGTTGGTGCCAGAAAATTTCAAGTTCACATGTCATATTGAATCATCGCTAAAAATGTCATATTAACGTTTGAACATAAAATCATCCATGTCTAAACATAAAAAAAATCTCGCATAGGGGTGCACAAAATATCCGATTCCGACTCGTCTGTTGTGACAACTTAGATTTTTCTCCTATTGGATTTTTCTTATAATAAAAATGGATACCTTTATTTAGTTATTTTTGGAACTTTTTGAAAATATATTTACTATTTATTTTGGACCTTCTCTTATATGGAATATTGATAAGTTAGGCTTAAAAGGGTGAAAAGATGCAAATAGCAGAGTTTAGTGCAAAGATGTACATTTTTATGTTTTGAGTTTTAAGAGATATCAGCTTAATCAAGAATGAAATGGGCTTGAAGTTGACATAACCGAATTGGGCGAGTGAGCATCGACTTTAACCTTTGAAAACCGACTTAGTGTCTTGCCTCTTGAAAATATCTATCCACCACCTATGAAATCTTGGCATGTGTAGGAAAAAGTGAGCTCCTTATATTAAGATTAGCCCTTGATCTCTTGCTTGCTACCCAAGTCTATAAGGAGGTAGAATGATGACACTAAGGCCTAAAAGGGGTATGTGACATGGCAAGGTGATATCCAAGTATTTTGGATTTTCTTCTACTCTTTTTCTTAGAAGTTACCACCTAATAACTTGACATGTGTATAGACACATGGCGCCTTAGGGACTTATGCATGGAGAGATTTAGGATGGTTTCAAGGGGTGATTGGAAGAGAATGAAGGATTAAAACCACTAGGCAATCCTTTGGATGAAATTCGGCTATGATGAGATTCAAAAGACAATCTAGTTGGTTTCAAACTAAAAGTAGACACTTGGAATGGAGAACTAAGCCTAGAACTAAGTAAGTAAGTGAACAAGTTAAATGGACATCAAACCAATGGAGAAGCCAAAAATAGAAGTGAAAGGAATTAAGGAACCGGTTTTGACATAGTCCACCGACTTTAGCATAAAAATCTAATTTTGGATTTTTCTTCCAACCATTCTATAATCTTGAAATGTAAGTGGACAAGTGGCAAGTGAGGATTTTCCATCTAGAAGCCTTCATATGATACAAGGAGAAGCTAAGTGGTTGGATGACAAGAGAAGCTACAGGAGTTGAGAGATGCATGGGAGATTACTTTGGATTTTCCTACTCAAGTGAGAAGATTTTTGTCAATCTAATGATTTGGCATATCTCTTAGGTGGCACTAGATGACCAATGGGTGAGTTTTCTTGCTAATCAAGCTTAAGCTAAGTGACAAAAGCAACCTAAAACTAAGAGGAACGAAATTAGGAAACAAGGGAATCGGATTGCACCCTTTGCAATTGACTTAGAAAAAAACGTTGGAGCTTAAATCATCAAGTGACAAGTGTATGGGCAAGTGATCCAATTATCTTCAGACAAGCATAAGCCAACTAATCCTAATATGAAGGCAATTGAGCAATCTAAGAGCTAGGGAGAAGTGATGTCACGACAAGGAGAGGTTAAGGGGTTTTTAAGAATTTCTTACATCCCCTTTGGGCTTGAGGAGTCAAGTATTATATATAGAAGACGGAGAATTTCAGTTTACCCCTTGGAAACACACGGCCAACCCAAGCAAAAAGAGTCTAAGCCTTTTCTCAATCCATCAATTTCCCAAAACCATCAAAATTGGCATTTTAGATGCATTGAGAAGGAGGTTGACAAAGCTAAGTTCATTTACAAGTAAAAAGTTTTGGAGAAACTTGTAAGTGCACCTATAACATTACTATGTTATTGGTTGCTCTCCATGAGTAAATACTATGTTGATTTAATGATGGAATTCATGTATGTTATGATAAGGTTTTCTATGGAAAAGTAAGGAAATATTTAGAATAAATTTTCTGAGAAGTAAGAAGTTATTTTGGTAAGCTATGATTAGAAGTTTGAAAGATTGATATGTGATGGATAGTTAACAAAAGAATTAGGTTTGGAATTGTTGGGGGTTTCAGCCCTAGTGAGAATACCATAGTGTAATTTGAGATTTAATTTTTAGGTGATTGATATGAAGATTAATTTGAATGTTGAAGTGATTGAGGGAAATTATGTTACTAAATTTCTTGAAGAATAGTGGAAAGTTTAGTGATGGTGGAATGATAAATTGATAAAGAGAATGGTTGAAAAAATCATGCTATTAAGTATGAGGACTTTCGGCTATGGATTAGTTAGTCTAAGTAATGGAGTTTTCAAGATAATTGAAGTGGAGAATAAATTGATTTTAAGGAAAGGAGAAGAGAATATTGAGTTAAATTCACTTTAAGGTTAGGCCTTATAGTTATTATGGTTAAGATTAAAATACTTTTATATTTCTCCAAGTGATTTATGTATGTTTTAGCTGATGAATCATATTTGGTGTAAGTAAAGATGTATATGCCATGTAATGATAATATTTGTCTTATATGTCATATGTCATATAGCCCATGAAAATAAGTAGCATGCATGAAAAAGTCTAAAAATACATGCATGTCTAATTACGTCACAAGATCATATGTTTTAAGTCATGAACCATACACAAGTAAGGTCAAGTGGGCATGTATGATCTTTCATGGTATAAAGCACATGTTTTAAGACCTCATGGTTTCCAAAAGAAAATAAGAATAAGACAAGAATAATAAAGGAATAACTAAGAATAAGAAAATTTAAAAAGTCACGTCATGATGGGGAAAACGATACGTAACTCCCGTATGACTGAAGTACCGATGGGGAAGGTGATATGTAACTCTCGTTGAATGATAAGAAGTCGTGTTATAACAGGGAAGGCGATACGTAATGCCATCATAATAAGTATTTTCGTATCATGACAGGGAAGACGAAACGTAACTCCCGTATGACTGACATGACTAGCAGTGAAGGTGATATGTAACTACCACCATAATAAATATTTTCGTGTCATGACGAGGAAGGCGACACGTAACTCTCATATGACTGATATGACTGATGGTAAAGGCGATACGTAATTGTCACCATAATAAATATTTTCGTGTCATGATGAGGAAGGCGATACGTAACTCTCGTATGACTGACATGATTGGCGGTGAAGGCGATACGTAATTGCCGCTATAATAAGTATGTTTGTATCAAGACAGGTAAGGCGATACATAACTCCCATATGACTGACACAAACAAGAACCTGATGGGGAAAGCGATACATAACTCCCATTGAGGTTCACAAATAGTGTGATAGTGAAGGCGATACGTAACTGTTATCATACTATGAATAAGAATAAGACTTAAGAAAAAGATATGAATAAAATAAGAAATTTAAGAATAGTCATTACATATTACGAAACATTTTGCACCCGTTTTCATGAAAGGTTTTTATGAAAGTATGCAAGTTTGTAAAATAGTGCATAAGTCATGACATAAGTTTCAAGCATAAGTCAAGTCAAAAGTCATGTGCTCATGCAAGCACATATTATTTGTAAAGTCTGGCTATATTATTATTATGTTATATGTGTACTTACTGAAATTTATTGGAAATCTCACTCTTTCGATTTTATTTATCATTCCTTACAGAATGATAGATGTTATTGTAGGAATACTCCTCTATTGATGAAGTGATTAATTATTAATGACAAGATTATAGAAAAGGCGTAAAAAGAATCTCCTAAAGGTAACATAGGGTGGTTGAATTTCTATCCTCAGAATATCAGAAATTGATACGTATTAAGGAAGAAATTTAGTACAGTATGCTTGATATTTTGTAAGGATATGGGTTTTTACTGTAGCATACTATGTTGATTTTTGGAATTAACCTTATTCTATTGCAATATATTTTACATATTGTTAGTAAGTTAGACGTATGTATATAATTTCTGGCATGAACAACGAGATTTGTAGCCTAACATTACAAGTCATGACGTTTCAATTTATGTTAATTTCCATACTTAAATTGGGGGCGTTACATTCGTTATGCCAATCCATTATCAACACGAAAACTCGACCTGATAAGCATGATAATGGAACTAACCATTCCGATACCCGTTACCAACTCGTTTGCTTTTCTAAGGGGTAATACCCGATAAAGGATTTAGGCAAAACACTGAAACACTTTCTCATTTCAAATTGATTGCTCCTCTCTTGAATTTTTTATTGCTTCCCGATTGCACCTCTCTCGAATCTTCATTGCTACTCTCTCTCGAATATTTGATTGCTCCTCTTTCGAATCTACACCCATCAAGGAAAGGGGGAAAGCAAGACAAAAATCGCAGAGGTGATCTACAAGACCCACAGTTTGCATACTAAGACCCATTTTATAGAGATTTCTTCGGGCAAAAATCAAAGTGTGTGCGCATGAGTGCGAAACAGAGGGTGAAGAGGAGGAAATCTTACCTTCATTTGACAGCACCGACGACACCAAGATGAGAACCCACCAAGGAGATTCACCACCTCTTAGACTTCAGAGAACGAAAGAGAAAAATTTTTGCTGAGATGAGATTGAGCAAGAAACCATATGAAAGATCATTGGAACTCTAGAACGGGATGATGGGATCAGGGAAAATTCACAGGTGGGCAAGAGAGGATGAAGAGGAATGGGACAATGGTATATAGGATTATTCAAAATATGGGTCATTCAAAATTCACATGCGGTGCTCATCAATCTCAAAAGTGTTTTGGACTTTGGTCTTTTTGGAATCTCAATAAAGTGGTCCAAGTCAACCAAGTGGTGCCAGGCAAATTAACAATGTACGGAATTGCAATCTAACGGTTGTGGACTGGTATTAAAAAAAAAATTAAAAACAACAACAACAATAACAATAATTGAATACTGTTATAAAACTAAAGAAAGAAACTACTATTGCAAAAGAGAAATAAGAAATTCTCTCTGAAACTCTTAAAAACTGAAACTTTCTTTCTCTCTCTATATTTCCTTATGAATTTCATTACAACTGAAGCCCCTATTTATAGGTTTTGAAATTACTATGCAAGTTACTATGCAAGTCACTATGCAGAATTTTATATAATAGTGGTGGGGTCATTCACATAATTTTAGTGGTGGGACAGAGGGGCGGCTACCGACATTCGTTCATTACACTCCCCCTTGAATGACCGCCAATAAGGAATCTGCCTCGTTAAAACCTTGCCAAGTAAAAACCCAGTAGGAAGAAAAACCAATGGCAAAGGAAAAAGAGTACAATCTTCTTATGTATCCACAAGTGCTTTAAGATTGCCTTATTAAAACCTTGCAGAGAAAAACCTAGTGGGACAAAACCTCAGGGAAGGAAAAAGAGTACAATCAGCACATTTACTCCCCCTGAAAAGTGCATGACAAAAGATCTTTGAGTTTTCGCATTCCAATGTTATGCACAATCTTCTTGAATGTGGAAGTTGGTAACACCTTTGTGAATAAATCTGCCAGATTATCACTAGATCGTATCTGCTTGACATTAATTTTACCTTTCTCTTGAAGTTCATGAGTATAAAAGAATTTAAGTGAAATATGTTTGGTTCTGTCACCTTTGATATATCCTCCTCTGATTTGAGTGATACAAGTAGTATTATCTTCATATAAGATTGTTGGGCTATTATTGATCATGGGAAGTCCACACTTTTCCTAGATATGTTGAATAACTGATCTCAACCAAATACACTCTCGACTTGCTTCATGAATAGCAATGATCTCTGAGTGATTTGAAGAAGTAGCAGATAGTGTCTGCTTAACAGATCTCCATGATATGGCAGTATCTCCACAAGTAAATAAATATCCAGTTTGAGATCTACCTCTGTGTGGGTCTGAAAGATAACCTGCATCTGCATACCCAATCAATTCTGGACTTGAACCACGTTGATAAAATAATCCCATATCAACCTTACCATGAAGGTAACGAAGAACATGTTTAATGCCATTCCAATGCCTTCGAGTTGGTGCAGAACTATATCTTGCAAGCAAATTAACTGAGAATGTAATATCTGGTCGAATGCAATTTGCAAGATACATCAAAACTCCAATTGCACTGAGATATGGTACTTCAAGACCAAGAATTTCTTCATCGTCATTACAAGGACGGAATGGATCTTTCTTCACATCAAGTGTTCGAACAATCATTGGAGTACTCAGGGGATGAGATTTGTCCATATAAAAATGCTTTAGGACTTTCTCAGTATACATGGACTGATGAATAAAAATTCCATTTGGCAAGTGCTCAAGCTGCAGGCTGAGACAAAGTTTTGTTTTGCCAAGATCTTTCATTTCAAATTCATTCTTTAAATATATAGCGGTTTTTGAGATCTCTTCAGGAGTTCCCACAATATTTAAATCATCAACATAAACCGCAATAATGACAAATCCGAATTCTGATTTCTTAATAAAAACACATGGGCATATAGGATTATTCTCAAATCCTTCTTTCAATAGATATTCGCTTAAGCGATTATACCACATACGTCCGGATTGCTTCAACCCATATAAAGATCTTTGTAGTCTGATTGAGTACATATTTCTAGATGTACTTGTAGATGCTTCAGGCATCTTATATCCTTCAGGGATTTTCATATATATGTCATGGTCTAAGGATCCATATAAATATGCAGTGACCACATTCATCAACCGCATTTCTAATCCTTTTGTAACAATTAGATTAATCAAAAATCTGAATGTGATTGCATCCATAACGGGATGCAACAAGCTGTGCAACAATCCCGGGTTTCTACAGGAAACCTTGTGCAACAAGCTGTGCTTTGTATCGCACAATTTCATTTTTCTCATTACGTTTTCGTATAAATACCCACTTATATCCAACAGGCATCACACCCTTTGGTGTTTGGACAACAGGTCCAAATACTTCTCGTTTTGCTAGCGAATTTAATTCAGCTTCAATAGCTGTTTTCCATTTTGGCCAATCATTTCTACGTCGACATTCTTCGATGCTTTTTGGCTCACTTTCTTCATTACTTCTGGTAATGTCAAGAGCCATTTTATATGAAAATATGTTGTCGACAACAGTTTTATTTCTATCCAGAATTTCTCCAGTTTTCATGAAATGTATTGAGATCTCATTATTTTCAGGTACCTGTTCCTCTTCAGGGGAAAACATTTCATGACACACCTCTTCAGGAGGTCCCTTTTTAGGAGATTTATACTCTTCAAGAGTTTCCTCTTCAGGAGGTTCTAGAATAGAAGATTTAAGCTCTTTAGGAGCATTAATTATAATTGTAGCCTGTATTGTGGGTACGTGTTCTTTAAGGACACCAAATTCATTTTGTATTCTTTTCCTTCTAGGAATTTTGTTTTTTGCACCAATAGGTCTTCCACGCTTCAGGCGTACTTTAGATTCACCTATTGCTGTTTTGACAATTTGTCCTTCAGGGACTTCAATCCTTGCTGGAGTATTAACAGCAGGAATATAAGATTTTACTACACCTTTAGTTTCAGTAAATACATCCGGTAACTGATTTGCAACATTTTGCAAATGAATAATCCTTTGAACTTCCCGTTTACATTCATTTGTAGGAGGATCAAAATGAGACAGGGTCTTATTATCCCAAGTAATATCTTGTCGTGTTTCAGGCACCGACTTTTCTTTACCCATTAACGGAAAATTTGATTCGTCAAAATGACAATTCTCAAAACGTGCTTTAAACATATCCCCTGTAAGGGGTTCAAGATATCTAATAATGGATGGAGAATCAAAACCAACATATATCCCAAGTCTACATTGATGGCCCATTTTTGTATGTTGTGGAGGTGCAATTGGAACATATATAGCACATCCAAAAGTACGAAGATGAGAAATATTTAGTTGTTGACCAAATGCAAGCTGTAATGGAGAATATATATGATATGCAGATGGTCTAATACGAATTAGAGATGCTGCATGAAGTATAGCATGTCCCCAAGCAGAAACAGGTAGTCTTGATTTTATAAGTAAAGGTCTAGCGATTAGTTGAAACCTTTTGATCAAAGACTCAACTAAATCGTTTTATGTGTGTGTATGGGCAACAGGATGTTCAACATCGGATACTCAGGAAATTGTGCTCGTAGTTTAATTATCTGAGCAAGAAGTCTAGCAAATGCAACATTTCTAGTGGAAAGAAGACAAACATGTGACTATTGACTAGATGCATCAATTAGAACCATAAAATATCTAAATGGTCCACTTGATGGATGAATAGGCCCACATATATCTCCGTGAATCCTTTGTAAAAATGATGGAGATTCAACAATGACTTTTGAGGGAGATAGTCTAATAATTAACTTACCTTGAGAACGTGCAGCGCACGGAGATTCATTAGGTAGAAATATCTTTTGATTCTTTAAGGGATGCCCATGCGAATTTTCAATAATTCGTCTCATCATTATAGAACCCGGATGTCCAAGGCGATCATGCCAAGTCATAAATACTTTAGGGTTAATGCACTTCTGGTGCATTACCACATATGATTCAATTGTTCTCATTTTTGTATAATACAATCCAGAACATAGAGCAGACAGTTTTTCTAATACGAGCTTCTGGCCCGATATTGTTTTAGTAATAAGAAGATGCTCTTTACTGCCTTCATTGGTCGTTTCAATATGGTAATCATTACGACGTATATCTTTGAAACTCAATAAATTTCTTCTGGATTCTGAAGAGAATAGAGCATCATCAATACAAAATTTGGTGCCATTAGGCAACACAATATAAGCTCTTCCGGAGCCCTCAATTAAATCCGATGAACCTGATATGGTATGGACATAAGCTTTACTTAGTGTTAGATTTTGAAAATATTTTTTTTCTTTGAGAATTGTGTGAGTTGTAGCACTGTCAGCCAGACATATATCTTTATCATTCAACTCAAAGATAAAAAGCTCATCAATGTGATCCATGATTCTACAAAATATACAAAACTTTTATTACTGATAGAAAGAAAATACATTAATTGAGTGGAACACTTCCATCTCCAATTAAGTGTTCAACACTACCATTAGGATGATTAAAGAAATCAGATACATCAAGATGAGTAACATCTACATCTACTGAATCTAATAAATCATCTGATGGTTCTACTAAATTTGTTTCATGCACTTTATTCTTTCCTTTAATAGAAGCTTGATATAAATCAGCTAAGTGCCTGGCCGTACAACAGGTACGTAACTACTGTTTAGTCATATTACATCTATGACAAACATCTTCATCTTTTTATTAAGAATTATTCTGAGGGCCTTTACCCTTCTCTGAGTTGGATCACTTCTGGTGATACGATATATTTTATCATCTTTAGTGTTGTCGCTTTTGGGACCAACACTTCTATAATTTTTCTAACACGTCTACGACCTTAATTCCTTTGAAAGGATGCACCGTTCACTTCTAGGAATTGTGTAAATTCGATATTATTAATAAGACGTAACTGGTGTAACAAAAACTCATTATTTAGCTCAATCACTGGAAGACAAAACAAAAGTTCAGAATATTTGTTGAACTTTCACTCTCGATATTGCTACTGCAGGAGCACATTCGATGTATGAAAAATAATGTCTTCTTTTATATATCATCATCAGTGACATTTTCACTATATAATTTTAATATTGAGCTGATTTTAAAGGGTGCTAAATATTCAATACCACTCTTAAAATCTTGCAACTTCAGGTGCAATAAATCATAATGATCTTTTGAGAGGATTACATCTTCTGGTGCTTATATCACTCTCTTAATTCATTTCACACAGTAAGATAATTTTTCATCATGAGATACATAGTACGGTCCTTCAGGGACACATGGTTTTCTTCTATGATTGTATCTTTCAAGTTCATCATCATATCCAAATAGATCTCATCACGGATTTTGGATAAATAACATTTTTCAGAAATGTCAATAGTAATAAATCTTAATATTTGACATTATATTACAAAAATAAATCTGTGAATTTAATAAATATATTCACATTATCATGAGAATAAAAATAAAATTTTATCAAGTAATATTTAGCAATATTACCTTTAATATTTATTTCAAGGACTGTAAATAATATATTGAAAAACTTATTTGAAGTAAAAGACCACTAGCTTCAGTATCGGTAGAACTTCGTGCTGATAACGTGTTATAAAACTAAAGAAAAAAACTACTATTGCAAAAGAGAAATAAGAAATTCTCTCTAAAACTCTTAAGAACTAAAACTTTCTTTCTCTCTCTATATTTTCTTATGAATTTCATTACAACTGAAACTCCTATTGATAGGCTTTGAAATTACTATGCAAGTTACTATGCAAGTCACTATGCAGAATTTAATATAATAGTGGTGGGGTCATTCACATAATTTTAGTGGTGGGACAGGGGGCGGCTGCCGACGTTCGTTCATTACAAATACCCGATTATCAAATAAGGCTATCGGGTCGAGTAATCGGTTGGACCCAGGGGTGGACCCACGCCTTGGGTTGGAGGGGCTACGGCCCCCCCAAAATTTTTCCAAAATTTATTAATAATAGAAATATATATAATTCAAATTCTCTCTTAGATTATAAAAATAAAAATAAAATTGACCCCCCCAATTTTTTTTTATGAAAATTATTCTTTTACATCTCAATATACATTCATGTATATTTTAATTTTTAACTTTATGTAAACCCAAATTTTAACTTACATAATCTTACAGTTATTATAATAGTCTAACTCTAGCAAAAAAATTAATTATAAATTTATATGATTGTAAA
Source organism: Platycarya strobilacea (assembly GCA_036898215.1). Lineage (NCBI taxonomy): Eukaryota > Viridiplantae > Streptophyta > Magnoliopsida > Fagales > Juglandaceae > Platycarya > Platycarya strobilacea. The sequence continues at coordinate 29,452,692 of CM072548.1, read as the reverse complement.
ATTCATTAATCATACTCACTTATTTAGTTTCACTCTAACTTGTATGATTGTGAGATATAGTTTGTTAAAAATCTAATAGTATTACATCATTACTTAATAGAACGTTTTTAAATTTATTTTTAATTTATAAATTTTTCTTAAATCATAAAAAAAATATGTGCAAATACTTAAAAACAATTAATTTTTTTTTTAAAAAAACAAGAAAGAAATGGAGTACAATTCGAAAAATAATATACGTTTAGAGAGTTCGGTAAAAACGGAATATGATATTTCTATTACTGATGATCATCCTTCTAAAATTTACACACAGAATACATTTTATCGATCACCCCCAAACATAAAATTCTGGTTCCGCACCTGGTTGGACCGCTTATCAGCTTAAGGGAATGACATTTTATCGGGCCGAGTTGGATAAACACCCCTAATCTCGCATATGTTTTAGGGACGGTTTGGAAACTTTCACAGATCCTAAACCGTCACTAAAATCCAGCTGTGTTGTAGTGCTGTCATATTTACCTCTCGGAAGTCACGGCACTCCCCTCAATCCGCCAGCCACAATAAGAGATCAAACCTAGCTGCTCCCTGTGCCGCAAACTACCACGAAAACTTGACCCACACACCCACTTCGTACTTATCGACACTGCCCAGTACCACGTGAAGCTGGCAACACCTTGGCAGCCACACGAAGCTGCAGACACCCCTCCTTCACTATCGCGGCCGCAGCAACAAGCTGCTGCGTTGAGAACGTCCACCACTCTCCATGCGCGAACGTAACACCAGCACGACGGAAGCAACCAACCTGCCCAGCCTCACGTAAAAACTGATAAGCACCTTGGCACTTCCATAAACCGCAACCACCCACACGCACGGCAACACCATCACTAGTCGCTGCCCTTGGAAGCTGCAGATCCTCTTCATCAAGCAGCCCCTGTTTTGACCACCCAAAAACAGAGCAACAACAAAGCCCAACGTCCTCTTTCACCACGCCTACAACCTCCCCACACTCAGACCATCTTGCCGAGACTACACCTCTTGAGCCTCCGTCGCTGCCAGTCTCTCAATAAGGCTCTCTGTCTCTCTCTCCTCTCTCCTCTCTCCTAACGTCAATCTCTGATCACCTAAAGTAAACTGGCTAGTTTGTATGTTCATTTATGGGCAGGCAATTTGAAACTGTTAATGGGCTTGCAAATAGGTTATGGGCTTAAGGGTTTATATGGAATATATGAGGGGTTATGGGCTTATTGGATTATATGGAAGTATGATGGTTTAGGATCCCAAAAGAATTTGACTAATTTGGAATTTAGGATTTGTAACAATATAGGTTAATTTAAAAATCCAAGTTTTAATTATGAAGTATGTGTTAAGTTAGGAATTTATGTAAGTTCTATGTATTTTAGACGTAGTCATATTCTGAAAATATTGGATTAGCATTGCGAGCTAAGTAGCATTATCATATTTTTATACATTTGTACGGTAAACTGCATGTTTTCTTTTATAAAAATGTTATGCATGTTCACCTTTTATTGGAAGTCCCTTTTTACGTACCTAAATTATGATTTTATGTGAAGATTTATGCATTAAAGTATTTATGAAAGTCATGATTTTATATAAAGGTTTATGTATTAAAATACTTATATAAACTTATGATTTTATGTGATAATTTATGTATTAGAATAGTTATAGAAAGTCATGCATGATTTTACGTGAGAGTTATGTGCAAAAATTATTTATAAAAGTCATGATTTTATGTGAGTATTATGCATTAAAATATATATATATATATATATATATGAAAAGTCATGAATTTGTGTAAGAAATCATGTACCAACATTTTATAAATGAAAGTGATTTCACTTGAAATCTATGATATAATAAGTATGCAAGTATGATAATAATAAATTATGAATGATACAATTTGTAACTGCCTATGATATGATATGAATACGGTACCATATGTTATGGACATATTGTATTGTCAAGTCGTTCATGCTGGTAGTACACTCAGTATATTTTCCTTATGTATAGATTCTACAACCCACGACCACGAACAAAATTAAAATTTACTTAGAGTCGCTAACCGTAACTCATGGGAATCAATGGTGAATATCTGCTTATGATAAGTGAAGATAAGTTTATGTTCATGTTTATATTATTTACATCGGTATTATGAGTATGCATGTTTTTAAGAAAATTCAATATTTATTATATTTATTGTATGATATTGAGTATTCAACTCATTTTTGTATATTTTTATGTTTCTAAATCATCATAGGTGATGATCTCGGGTGCCATTGTCGAGGTGGTCTTGCAAGACCCCACTATGTATATTATTTTTGCGAGAAAGTTGTTTCACTTAACTAGGCAACATTTGCACTTTGCTCCCGACCTTGATTTAAATTTTAGTTTAAATATTTGTGTCATTGGTTGAAATTGTGGAAGTGACATGTATGGTTGATATATATCATTAATTTATTCTCTACAATAATCTTAACAACACAAAGAACATGCTATAACACAAATGACCAAATCCAAACATATTCTAGAAGATCATGAAAACAAACAAAAAGAGAATTGAGATGAGTTAAAACCAAGAACCTAAAGCAACCAAATTTATGAAAAGTCATGCTACACAATCTCCCACATACCACATTAATTTTTTTAATTTAATTTTAATTTTAAATTTTTTTAGTTTATTCTTCTTAAACTAATTAAAATTCTCCATTCATTATTCATGTATCAAATACTTGATAAAATAAAATAAAAATTAATAAATGTGTGGTGTGTGGGAGGTTAGGAGCTTGTATAGATTTTCTGATTTATGAATTCATATGAGAACACCAAAAAAGAATAAAAGAAAATAGTAATTATTATCAAATAGTAATTATTATCATTTTGGATAAATACACTTTTCATTTGAAAGTGTAGCTATTTCGTTGCATTTGTTTAAGTCTCGTGCAGAATATCATTTCTTACATTATTTTGTGTTTTTCGATATTACTTTATGCTCAACAACAGAATACCAAATAATTTTCTTCAACATACACAGCTAACAAAACTAAAACATGAACTAAGAAAATCCCACAAAATGGAGTAGAGAAAAGGTAGATTCTGCTTGGGAAGCTAGAGAGCACAGGAAATCTATGGCTGAAAATAAAATTCGAAGCATTAATAAAATCCTTACTTGATTAAACCATAACTGAATTCGAAATAAACTAATAGAGAATGGACTAAGGTGTTTTTACCTTGATGTTTCTCTTTTGAGAATGTGAAATACCAATATTTTGACCTTAGGATTCAAAGAAAAACAAATCAAAGATGAGTCCAGCAATAATGGTCATGATCAGAAATCTAGAATTTGATTAGCTAAAAAAATAAAAACCTAGGTTTGGCGCGGGATTGGGGGGGGGGGGGGGGGAGGGAGGGGATAATGCGAGAGAGAAAAGAGAAGGGAATTGGATTTTGTTTTTCGATTTAATAATATAATTCTTTAAAAAATATTTTATAATTTTAAAATTAATACATTATTTATTTATTTTTGGAAATAATAACTATAATATATATAATTAATTACAATTATATAAAATTAGTAATATTAATATGATGGTTAACATTTTTGTATATCTGAGTAAAATAATTAAGACCAAAATGTTCTATATAATATATATAATAATTAATTTATTCACATGTCAAAATAGTCAATAAATGTAATTAATATACTATATATGTTTTATATTTAATTTAACATATATGATCAAATAAATTTATACATTTAAGATTAAAATTTTATATTAAAAATTATAATATAACATTATTTTAAATAAATTATAATGCTGGACCATCATCATAGAATTATAATATATATATATATATATTGAATTAACCTTTTTGTTAAACTTTTATGAAACTTATCTCAAACAAGTTTATTAAAATTATGGATTATGTCTATCTATAGAACTATCTTATTATTTTAACAATACTTTTGTTTTATAATTTATAAAAGCATGTAATTATTATCCTCTACTTAATTATATTATTATTCTCTGTTTAATTATATCTATTTATGGACTATCTTATTGTGTTGTTACCATCTACTTAATTATAATTAACCATCAAATTTTCGTTAGAAATTACATTCTTTTTTCCAAAAGCATTACATTATTAATCAAGATTTATTTCATAATAAAAACAATATCAATTCTCTTAAAAATATTCGCATAATTAAGTTGGGCAAAGGCTTCCGCCTAATAGACGTATGTATCATTGACGCCCCATTTAATAAAAGAAATAGTTCCTAAACGCTAAAGTTGAACTTTCTAATCTATCAGTTTCAATTAAAGACAAATCAATGCTTTTGTCACAATCCTTTTAGTAAATCCTCAGAACTAGTATGCTTAACTTCGTAATTTCACTTCACATGCACTACTTTCAAAAAAATTAAAAGAAAATTTAAAATTGTATAGGTAGTAAAAATATTATTTAAGAATCCAAAAGATGTTATGTGACATCCCAATTTACATTCGTAATTCAATACAAATTGAAATATCAGGATAAGTAATACTTGACTACTCACTCACCTCCGTACTTATATCAGTTTAATGTAAATTACAGCAGAAAAGTTCTGACTAAAATTTGTTTTCTAATGATCACATGGTGAAATAAAATCATAATATCATATCACAACCCATTTAGATTTTCTCAGCCAATATACAAACTTATCAAAATTTCGACTTAAGACCACCTAAGCCCCTTTTACACTTCAGGAAACTCTTTCTTCATACCAATGTCGATCCCTACTGCTACTAATTGAGTCAAAACTTCCACAAAGAGAAAGCACTTCGGGGACCTCTCGAGCAACTGGGACCTAACCCATGATTGTCATCCAACCCTATAGCGAAAATTAATTTCCAAAAGAAAAGAAACATACAATAATGAGATTTTCTTAGAAATTTTAGTAAGTATACAAGTAACTTAATAAAAGTATAGACACCATAAATTAATCATATACAAGCCAAAGTATGCATTTATGGCATGCTTCATATGACTCATGCATGACTTAAACTTATGTAGACTTATACTATTCTGGTCTAAACAAACTTATATCATGCATCAACTTTTCATTCTTATCTTAAAGTTCTTGTTCTTATAAGTCTTTACTTATATCCATGATTATTACAAGTGGTTGGACCATGCCACTATTATTACCCATGGTCGGGCCATGCCACTATTGTTACCTGTGGTTGGGCCATGCTACTATTATTACCCGTGGTTGGGCCATGCTATTATTATTACTCGTGGTCAGGCCATGTCCATTTTTGAATCTCAACAGGCGTTATGTATCGCCATCCCTGCCGGCATGTCAATCATGCAGGCGTTACTTATCGCTGTCCCCATCATAACGTGACTAACTTTTTAATGTTTTCACTTATAAAGTTTTTTTAACGTATTTTCTTATAACAGATGTCATGACTCATGATGACACTTATATGTGATGAAATGCAACGTAACTGATGAGTGCACAAAAATGCACTCTAAATACTCCATTTAAATGCTAAAAGAAATGAGAAAATAATGAATATAACTCATGTTATTAAAATTAATGGCCATTTATCTTGAGATAGATATAAGCATGATTTAATATATTGATGAGAATATAAAATGTTATATTTTTCTCTCTTAATGTTTAATATTTTATTCTTATTTGATGCCTAAATATACTCATTATTCTTACATTTTAATTTAGAACACAAATAGAGGCATTAGGAGCAAATGAAGATAATTGCAGAATTTTAGATAATTCTGATGTCTTTTCGTAATATGGGCATAACTCTCTCATCCAATTTCCGATTGAGGTGATTCAAGATGCTATAGAACCGCAAGAGAAATATATATAACTTTTATGTTTTATGTTTTAAGATATATCCACTCAATCCAAGACCAAATCGACCATCAAGTGGACGCACCTGCACTTGCGTTCCTGGATATTTTTCAGCCACTTGCATGAAATCCAAATGTTATCATAATATTTTCCAGCAAGTACTTCTATACCAATTTGGAAATTCAATGATCAATTCATAAGTAAGATGAAGTGCACTCAAGTTTCTTCAATACAAATTATTTGACCACAAGATATTAAGTCATACAAGACAACTAATGGATAGAGAAGCAAAATTGAAACACTTAACCTACAAGCAAAATCCAGCTCATGCATAGTGGGAAAACAAATGATCAAAATGACAACTCACAAATCACTTGGATTCAAGAATGGCACATGGCAAAACAAGTTGAAATTGTGATGATTTTGTCATGACAATTTGCATGAATGATGCATATAAATAGAAGGGAGGGGTGTGTGTTCTAAGACCATGCTTAGTATGCTTCAATGCCTTGGAAGAGACATTATTTTTGAGAGTTTGAGAAAAAAAAAAGAAAAACCAAAGAAGAGAGAAGAAAATAATGATCGGCTCTTCCATATTATCCCTTGATGAATTTTTGTTGCATATTTTTAATATGTGTAACTAATTTTCTAGTAGAGTTAGGGATGAATTTGTATATAGGATGGTATTTGTAATTATTTTTTATTCATATATGTGTTCTTCAAATATTAAACTCTTTTGTTTAGTCATTCGAAATTTATTATAAATGTTTTCGTCACCAAATAATCTTAGAATTTATTTCATTTATAGATTCAGTCATGCTTTTTCTATTGAATGTAATAATTCTTTGATTATGTTTGGTTCAATTGGTTATCTATTTTAATTTAATTCTTTGCTGCAATATTGCTCTACGAGTATATTGTCGACGTTGAACTTCCTTAATATCGATAACAATTCCTGTTCTTATATTGTGATGAATGATTTTTCGAAAGATTACATTTAATTTAAATCTGGTTATTAATGTTTTATTTTCCGATTGAAAATTTGGACATAGAATTTTCAATTGAGTTATTAATGAATCGAAAATAATTAAAATACCAATTATTTACAAAGGATTCCCGATACTCTACTTTTTGTCTCATTTTTATACTATTCAAATTACTTATTTAGTTTTAATTTACGTCTCACTCTAAAATTTACTTTTCACACTCTTCTAAATCTTTTTGTTAATTTCGTTATTATTCTTCAATTTCTCAATCCATCTCCCTGTGGAATCGACACCCCAAAGCTATACTGCAAACGACAGCGTTATTCTTTGGGCGTAATCAAATTTTGGCGCCGTTGCCGGGGAGACGATAGAAGAATTTGTGGTTTTTTTTAGTAGTTTGTAAAAAAAAAAAAAAAAAGAGCGGTAACTTCGTTCATTTTGTTTTTAACTTTCTGCATCTTTATTTTATTTTACTTTTCTTTTCGTAATTTGTTTTTTAGTATTACGCTTTTCTTTACTTTGCATGCGCAGGTACAAAGACGCTTTTGGACGGTTTGCTAGTAAACCCGTGCTAGAATCAGATTCAGAATCTAATTTTTCTAATCACTTATTTGATAATTCTTCCAATTCTGACACGATGAGTGAACACGTGGACCAACCTGTTAGAACCCTCCAAGATTATCTTCATCCCGCACGAACAGTCACACCATCCTGTATTATGTTCTCACCTAATGTTCGTCATGTAGATTTCAAAACAGGAATGATACAATTACTTCCGACTTTCCATGGTCTAGAAAATGAAAACCGCTATGTTCATATTAGGGAATTTGAGGAAGTAGTTGCAATATTCCACAGTCAAAATACAACTGACGACAAGGTAAAACTAAAGTTCTTTCCTTTTTCTTTGAAAGATAAAGCTAAGAGTTGGTTGTACTCACTAAGACCACGATCTATTGGAACATGGAGTGAGATGACCCAAGTGTTTTTCAATAAATACTTTCCCCAATATAAGACCAATACTTTAAAAAGACAAATCTCTACCTTTGCACAAAAGGATAGTGAGACTTTGTACCAGTCTTGGGAAAGATTTAAAAAATTACTAAGTATGTGTCCCCACGATGGATATGAGAATTGGCGCTTAGTGAGTTATTTCTATGAAAGATTTACGCCCAGGGAACGTCAATTCATGAAAATGATGTGCAATGGAGATTTTTTACAGAAAAATCCCGAAGAGGCCATAGAGTACCTCAATGAGCTTGCTGAAAAAGCTCATACTTGGACTGGACCTAGTGCTACTGATAGCACAAACAGGTCACGACCTACAAGAAACTTGAGTGGTGGTATTTACCATCTAAGGGAGGAGGATAACCTTAAGGCTAAGGTTGAAATGCTCACCAGAGAATTAGAGTTATTGAAAACCAAAAACTCAAAACCAACACACATGGCTAATCATGCAGAATCTTTTGGGCCATGTGTTGTCTGTGGTGGGATAGATCATCATGCCTGTGGGATAGATCATCATGCCCAAGAGTGTCCTACACATACTAACATGAATGATATGTATGAGAAATAAAGTAATGCTCTGGGTATGTACAAAAAGCCCTTCACACCTTACTCTGAAAACTACAACCTAGGATGGCGTAATCAACCCAACTTCAGCTGGAAGTCTAAAAACCAGCAGCCTGCACAACCCTCTAAATCATATCCTGCACCATACCATACACCTCAATCTTCCAGAAATTCTTTAGAAGATACTTTGCAGACTTTTATTGAAATACAGGGTAAGACTAATCAGAAATTTGAATCTTTGATTATGCAGGTTGTCGAAGAAAATAAAGAAATCAAGAGCCAAGTGTCTAAAATAATGAGTTCATTGACTATGAATGAGAAAGGTAAGTTTCCTTCCCAAACTCAATCTGTACCTCATGGTCAACATATGGCACAAGGAGATCTGAAGGATGTAAACGCCATTGTGACACGAAGTGGTAAGTCTCTACGTGATCCAATAATAGACATAAAGGATGTAGAGAAAGATCAAGATAGCAGCAGTCCTGAGCTTCCCAAAGAACTTGAGGTAACAAAACCCGAAGAATCTGAGGTAACAAAAAATCCTGGTAAGGTACCTTTTCCTCAAGCATTAAATTCAAGCAAACAAACTCTGGATCATAATAATGATATTTTGGAAAATCTTAGACAAGTAAAAATTAATCTTCCTCTTTTGCATGTAATTAAACAAGTTACTACTTATGCAAAAATTCTCAAAGATTTGTGTACAGTTAAGAGGAAGCATTATGTGAAGAAGACAGCATTCTTGACAGAACAAGTTAGTGCTCTAATTGAATAGAGGATTCCCCCTAAGTATAAGGATCTTGGATGTCCAACCATCACATGCAACATTGGCAATCATGAGCTTGGACAGGCCTTGCTAGATTTAGGGGCTAGTGTAAATTTGATGCCATATTCTATTTATTTGCAATTAGGATTGGGAGAAATCAAACCAACTTTTGTGATATTGCAATTGGCTGATCGTTCAGTTAGAGCACCACGGGGTGTGGTAGAGGATGTTTTAATTCAAGTTGACAAATTTTACTATCCTGTTGATTTCTTAATTCTAGACACTAGTTCTGCTGTAGAAACCAGCTCTAAAATTCCATTAATTTTAGGTAGACCTTTTCTTGCTACTTCTAATGTTCTTATCAATTGCAGAAATGGATTGATGAAACTCTCTTTTGGCAATATGACTCTTGAGGTTAATATTTTTCATATTGCAAAACAGCCAAAAGAGGATGTCAAGTGTCATCAGACATACATGATTGACTCACTTATAAAAAGGGACGTTCTTACAACTCATGACTTAGATCCCCTTGAATACTTTATTGTTAATGTCGGCGCCCCAGTTTGCGCTTGGGTTCGTACGCAAAATGCGACGCCGGGGACGAACGTCACAAGGAAGTCATCCCTCATCTTTACTTATGGGAGCCTTATAGATATTTTTTTTTATCGCAGCGGAAAAAGGTCAAGCCATAAATAAACGACAAAATGTTACACTTGTCGCACATCACATGGTTAACAAAATAAAACCCAAATTAAACATCACAAGCACATATATATACATCAGAACAAAGTCACCAATGTAAACAGTTCTATACAAAAGTACTTCCCAAAACAACGGGAAGATTTTTCCAAAAGTACATCGGTGTATACAAAATAAAGGTGCTGCTGATCCACTCCTCCCTCCACCAACCATACTAATAGGCGGGTTCTTCTTTTATCTTCTTATAGTTGGGGCCATAACGAAGGCTGTCCAGACTAAGCCCTGGACCTACGTCACACATTATCCCAGAGGATGACGTAAACAGGCGTCCCATGTGGAGGAGCCCGTCAACTCCCAGCACCATACAGCACCCCGTAGGGCGTAGGTCGTCAAAAAAGTAAGTCGCCATAGGAAGCGACTCTGCCGCCCACTGACCCAACAGGTCTAGGGTCACTGGCCCGGCAGTCTCAGCCTTAGTCGGGCCCATAAGGGTCTGACCCATCTTCTCGAGAGTCGTAATCCGTGGATCCATCCTGTCCTGCAATGACTTCTATTGTTCCCAAGGGAGCAATAGTAAAGATAATAAAAGGGGGTGAGATTTCGGGAGAAATCTCAGCAAGTACACTACACTTAAACCAGAACATATCAGATATACAGATAAGTGAACAAAACATTCTTAACTAATGCACATGCAATGAATGACTGACTCATGCACATGCTCATGAAAACTTTTAAACAGACATACTTCTTTCAGACTTCTTTTCATAAAACTTTCATGCAGACTTCTTCTTTCATATCATCGTTACTTTTCAAAACATTTCTTTAAAACATTTCGTATCTTTCTTTCTTTCTTAGGCGCCACTTATCTTGAACAGATCTCTCTTTTGGCTCGAAAGCCCTTCTTGTCATGACTTTTCTTTAACATGTATGAGACACAACACGGTTCCCCTAGCACCGCGTGTTCCCTGCTGGTTACCGCATCACCCTAAAGTGAGCGTCATATAACTTTAAAATGGTAGGTCCTTACACCTTATCCGTTTTGGGCACCCACCAGCGTTAGGTGCTACCGCGCTCCGGCCACCTTTTGGTGCCATACACGGTCCGCCGACTGTTTTTCGTCGACCCAGGGGCTACCACTCGACTTTAGACACTCCTGAGTGGACAGGGAGTTCCACTGGGGCACTTCCCCGTCCCAGCCTTTGGGGTTCTTATAAAACTTTACTTCTTTCTTTTCTTTCAAAAATTCCATCTTTTCTTTTCCTTTCTTTTTCTTAAAAACATGCTTGACTTTAAAAACTTTCTTTTCATGACTTATGCATGGGACATGCATGCTCACTTATTTTCATGCAAGAACCCGAGACAGGCTCGAGTGCATTCACATTTCATTTTCTTTCTCCCTCTCTTGGGATAATTTCATAATTTTCCTACTTAGTCATCATATTCTATACCCAAAATGGGCCTAGGATTGAAGTGGGGTATTGGGCCCATCTCCAACCCATCATGGCCGAATTCTCCTAGAGAGTTTCTAGGGTTTTTCTTCGTCATTTGACTTCAAATTTCCTCCAATAAACTTTAAAGTATCAAATTGAATCTAGTACCCTCCTTAGCAAGGGGTAACCGAAACCCTAATGTTTCCCAAGTAACCATTTCACATCAAACTTAGTCATTTCTATCCCCTCCATTCACCTTTCTAACTTAGGGAACTCCTCCCCTTAGTCTATTGAAACTTCCTCTTTTTAATAGTCTCTTCTATGAGTTCAACTAAACAAAATCACCACCAAGCAATATAATTTTAATCTTCCAATCTCAACCTTAAATATTATCAAATTCCCAATAAACATTTCTATACATCATACACAAGTGATCATTCCTTCCATATGCAAATATATATATATCATTTCCATCCATATCAATCAAATAATTTATTCTCATATCCATTTTCATTTTCTTACAACAATATGCTCCTTGAATAAATCCATTCCATCACTAGTTCCTCAAATAAAATCTTTACCTTAGCAACACCAAATTTAATATTTAACACTAAAATCCTTCATGCATCATTTTCATCATTTCATCAAATAATCATGCTTTTTCCTTTCTTTTGCAACTAACACTTGATTCATCATTTCTACTCATATTCTAAGCTTGCTCCATCATATAAATTTTATCCAAGAATACTCATATCTCAAGCAAGAAAAATCATTCCAATCCAAACATGGCAATGGCAACCATTAATCCAACAAACATGATCACTTCACTATATATAAGACTTGTTAAGGAAAAAGTGGGAGTATACTTACCACACTCCTATTAGGCTTTAGCTTAAATCTGAAATTACATATATAAAATCTCCCATTAGTCTAATCATGAACATAAAACTCAAAGAAAACCCTATTTCCTTCCAACCCTAACAAAGTGTTACATGTGTTGTGTGTGTTCTTCCTAATCTTGCATAGATTTAATCACTAACCTTCTTCAATGAATTGATCACCTTCACACTCTTGCTTTTTGGCTTTCCTACTATAGGATTCTTCAAAATATGTGGTGAAAAGAGAAGAAACAAAAGTAGGAATGGCTAGGATGAGTTTGGCCGAGAGGTGGAGAGAAAGTGAGAGTGTTTGCATGTGGCTAAGTGATTTGAGCTCAAGGGGTTTTGCTTAAGGGTCTCACGGCCAGCTCCCTTCCCTAGGGTCCTTGGTACTCTTCTCATCATGTTTAGGTATGGCTAAAGATAGATGGGTTGATTGACAACTCTAGGCCACTCCAAGATCAAATCTTGGCCATACCTAGATGATTCTCCTTTCTCCTTTCTTTCCTATGGCCGGCGGCTTCTTGGTGCCTCTAGCCTCCATTTTCTTGTTTTTTACTCAATCATCATTCCCCTATCCCCTCATGTGTCCATCCAAGTGATTCCAAAGCCATGCTTTTTGGAATTTGAGCAAGGCATGACCGGCCAAGCTAGCTCCACCGAAACTCCCTTTTGCTTCTCTTCCTAGTTTTTGTCATTTCAATCACCTACACACACACCATACCTCTCTTCACATCACCATACTTTCTTACACATGTACTTCATCCACTTACACACTCTTCCTCTTTGTCCTATCACTTGTAGGTGGCCATACCCCATGAGATTCCCCAATGAACCCCACGGATTGGCTTCCACCGAAACTCCAAGCTCCCTTCATCCAAGCTTCTCCTCATGCCACTTGTAGCTTCCCTACACATCATGACCTCACTTGGCAAGTCAAGGGATGGTGTTTTGTACCTCCGAGATACCATAGTAGGAAAAATTATTCCATTAGATCCTACACTCAATCCTACATGGCATGCATCCAACTACTAGTCAACTTTCACCAAATAAGATTTTCCTTCAAGGGCTTGGATAATTTTTCTAGGATTTTTCTCCCATTGACAAGTGTCTCAACTATGGGCTTGATGGGCCATGGGCTCATTCTATGGGCTTTTGGACTCACCATTGCTCTCTTGGCCCATTCACTTGATCCATTCTCCAAAGGTCTCATTTCTAAGCCCATTTCTTCAAAGCCTATTTTGTTCTTTCACCAATTACCACTAATCTTGTGTATTGATCCTTAATTAGTTAATTAAATCAAGATGGAGATTTTTAGGGCTATTACATCCTCCCCCACTACTAAAAGATTTCGTCCTCGAAATCAATGCATGTGATGATATGAAGGATAATAATAAATTTTATCATACCTCGAGGAGTATTAGCAGTGGACTCTTCTGATGATGAATAAGTGGGTACTCCTTCTTCCTCAGTCACCGAATCTAGAGAAAAGTAAAATATAGCATCTAAATCCGAGTCGTAATACAAGTTCGTCTTTAATTCATTCAATCTGTGCACTATTTCTTCTTCCGTTTCCACTCGGGGTATCCCTTCTATTCTTTGTCTTATGCGATCATTAGAGGTATCGGAATTTTCCAAAGGTTCTATGTTTGGTTCACTTGCTTTTCCCCGTACTATTCTACGCAATTGCTCTCTCTCTCCCTTCATCCAAGGGTTAGGGGGTTGTCGCTCTTCGCTCGGCGTAGCTCTACAAAATACGAGGTTCCCTCTAGGTCCTATATCCATCCGATGAGTACGATGCCTCTCACATCGCTCCAGGTGCCTAAGCCTCTGTATCCTCTCTCTTTCACGCCTTCTACTCAAGATTCTTTGTCTGACTTCTCTCCTCTCTCTTAATTGGGCTATGGTAGCTACTGACATGCGTGAGGTTCTTCTAGTTCTGGCCATAACCTGGGTAAATTTTATTAAAAGTTACTTATAGTGCGGTGAAGTAACTCAATGAATATAACACTCAAAACACCAATCAAAAATTCATACATTCAAGCAAAGCAATCATTCATTTACAATCAAAACTTAGCTAAACGGAAATCAAATACACTAGAAATTTTCAAACAAATGAGGGTAGTTAGCTCTCATAGCGTCTTCGCGTTCCCAAGTTGCTTCTTGAAATGCCGGGTTATTCCACAACACTTTTACTAAGGAGATTTTTTGATTCCTTAATTCTTGTTCCTTGTGATCGGTAATCTAAGTTGGCCACTCTTCATAAGTTAAATTCGGGCGTAGCTCGATGGCACTCGGATCCATTACCGTCGCTGGTTTGTCGCCGAAGCTCCTCTTTAAAGACGACACATGAAATACGTTATGGACTCCTTGTAGGTTTACTGGTAGATTCAAACGATAAGCCACTGGTCCGACTCTTTCTAAAATTTCATATGGTCCGATGTAACGGGGACTTAATTTTCCTTTCTTGCCAAATCGGGCCACTCCTTTCATTGGCGAAATCTTAATATATACCCAGTCTCCAATTACAAATTCTAAGGGTCTCCTCCTTCGATTTGCGTAACTCTTCTGCCTGCTTTGGGCAGTTTTCATCCTTTCCCGTATCAGCTCTACTTGAGTCTTAACTTCTTGCAAATACTCAGTCCCTAACACTTTGCTTTCACCAACTTCGTCCCAATATAATGGAGATCTGCACTTTCTTCCATACAAAGCTTCGTACGGTGCCATCTGGATAGTAGCTTGGAAGCTGTTGTTGTAGGCGAATTCAATCAAGGGCAAAAGACTCTCCCAGTCGCCACTAGCGTCTAGCACATACGCCCGTAGCATGTCTTCTAAAGTCTGAATAGTCCGTTCTGTCTGACCATCAGTCTGCGGATGATAGGCGCTGCTAAACTTCAAGTTGGATCCCATTCTCTTCTGTAAACTTTGCCAGAAGTGGGAGGTAAACCTTGGGTCCCTATCTGAGACAATTGTTTTTGGCACTCCGTGCAGACGAACTATTTCTTTCACATAAATTCGAGACAATTTCTCCATCGAATCCGTATTTGCAATCCGTAGGAAGTGGGCACTCTTTGTCAATCTGTCCACTATCACCCATATTGTGTTCCTTCCCGCCGAGGTTCTTGGGAATCCTATTACGAAATCCATTGAAATATCTTCCCATTTCCATTCCGGAATTGGAAGAGGTTGCAGCATTCCTGCGGGACGTTGATGTTCCGCTTTAACCATTTGACACACAGAACATTTTGCCACAAAAGTAGCTACATCTTTCTTTATACCTTCCCACCAAAATCTTTCCTTCAGATCCCGGTACATTTTGGTACTTCCAGGATGGGCTGTATAAGGGGTGCAGTGTGCTTCCCTCATAAGCTTTTCCTTAAGTTCTGGATTATCTGGTATCACTGTTCTCTTTCCGAAGTATAACGTTCCATCATCAGACATGGTAAAATGAGGTGATCCTTTTCCTTCGAGTAAATTTGTTCGGATCTTTTCCAGTTTGGTATCTTGCCGTTGTCCTTCCCGGATTTCATCTTCGGTCAGAGATATAATTTCTTGAACTGTTGCTAACATCGCTTTTCCAGGTTGACTCCTTACCAGCATATCTTGCATACTGGCTAGTACCGATGGTTCCTCTACTTGTGATTTTCGGCTTAAAGCATCTGCCACCACGTTAGCTTTTCCTGGGTGGTACTTGATCTCACACCGGAAGTCATTTATAGTCTCGATCCACCTTTTCTGTCTCATATTTAGATTCTTTTGACTAAACAGATACTTTAAACTCTTATGGTCGGTGTATATCTCACATTCTTCTCCATACAAGTAGTGCCTCCAAATCTTCAGCGCAAACACTACCGCTGCTAATTACAGGTCGTGGGTGGGATAATTTCGCTCATGATCTTTAAGCTGTCGGGACGCGTAGGCGACTACTCATCCTTCTTGCATTAGTACACATCCCAAACCCAACTTTGAGGCATCACTATATACTACATATGGTTTGTGAGGCTCTGGTAATGCCAACACTGGCGCAGAAGTCAATCTTCTCTTAAGCTCTTGAAAACTCTGCTCACACTGGTCATTCCAGACATATTTGGCATTCTTCTTTGTCAAAGCCGTTAGAGGACCAGATAATTTGGAAAATCCTTCAACAAATCTTCTATAGTATCCTGCTAAGCCAAGAAAACTACGTATTTCATGAACAGACGTCGGTTGAGGCCATTCAGTTACCGCCTCTATTTTTGCAGGGTCCACAGAAACTCCGTTGCTTGAAATTACATGGCCCAAAAATTTAACTTCGTGGAGCCAAAATTCACATTTACTAAGTTTGGCGTACAGCTGATGTTCTTGTAAAATTTTCAGCACTGTCTCCAAATGCTCCTTATGTTCTTCATCATTTCGTGAATACACCAGAATATCGTCGATGAATACCACGACGAAACTGTCTAAGTAACATCGAAAAATTCTATTCATCAGATCCATGAAGGCTGCAGGGGAATTTGTCAGTCCGAAAGGCATGACTAAGAACTCGAAATGTCCATAGCGAGTTCGGAAAGCAGTCTTGGGTACATCTCGTTCCTTAATCCTAAGTTGATGGTACCCTGATCTGAGGTCTATCTTGGAGAATACTGTAGCTCCTTGCAGTTGGTCCAGCAAATCGTCTATCCGGGGTAGCGGATACTTATTCTTAATGGTAACCTTATTAAGTCCTCGGTAATCGATGCACATCCGCATTGTCCCGTCTTTCTTCTTTACAAACAAAACTGGGGCTCCCCACGGCGATGAACTAGGCCGTATAAATCCCTTGTCCAACAATTCTTCAATTTGAGTCTTCAATTCTTTCAATTCCGTTGGAGCCATTCGATACGGTGCCTTGTGAACTGGAGTTGTTGCGGGTTCAAGTTCAATGGTAAACTCAGTTTCCCGTTCTGGGGGTAATCCTGGCAAATCATCTGAGAATACTTGGGGGAAGTCCTTTACTACCAGAATTTCTTCAATATTCTTGGTATCTCCGCCTGCTTTCAAGGACAGTATCAAAAACCCTTCAGCTCCTCCTCTTAAACTTTTCGTCATTCTTTTCGCTGTCACTATAGAAGAAACATAGTGAACTGTTTCCCCTTCGTAGTGCAACTTCTCTTCTTCGGGCAATTCAAATGTAATCTCCTTTTTGCGACAGTCAATCTTGGCGTAATACTTAGATAGCCAATCCATACCTAATATCACGTCAAATCCTAACAAATGGAAAACTATCAAATCAGCGTTGAACCTTACGCCAGCTATTTCTAACGGGCAGTTCCTCACTATTCGCTGACATCCAAACGTTTTCCCATCAGGGAGTGTCACCAACACTTTTCGAGTCAAGGGCTCTACTTCTAACTTACACCTCCACACGCAATCATAAGAAATCAAAGACCTTGTCGCGCCGGAATCAAACAAAGCATACACCACATTACGCATCAATATAATTTCACCTATATATATAAAACTTCCTCATGGTTACTTTAAGAAAGTTATCATGCTTTAATTCTAGATAAAAATTTTAAGATCGTTACCAGTAATAATGCCGGCATTAATAGCCTCCTCGTCGTCCACATCTACTTCTCCCGGGGTAATTGCGTATACCTTGGACTTCACAGGGGCCTTCACCTTTCCTCCAGGTACTGTCGTTCCGCCAGGGGTTGTCTGTGGGCAATCACGGATCAGGTGACCCACTTGGCCACACCTAAAACAAGCTCCTGTTGCAGCGCGGCATTCTCCCTTATGTGGGCGTCCGCATGTCCTACATGGTGGAAATGGAGCCGTCCCTTTTGATCCACCTGCTTTGCCCTTCCCTTTATCCATGGGACGAGTACTTCTCCTCTTATCCATATCTTTCCCCGAAGAATATGGAAAATGTCTTTTCTTGTAAGTCTGGGCTTGATTGATCAGACTTCTCTGCTCTGCTTCAGCGATGGCCGTCACATTCACCAATTCTTGAAAATTTTCAATTCGCAAACAAGCCACTTGATTGCGAATCCTTGGCTGCAATCCATCCTGAAATTTCTTTGCTCGCATCTTTTCTGTTATCACCAAATGCGGGGCGAATCATGTCAGTTCCATAAATTTAGCGGCATACTGGTCCACCGTCATGCTTCCTTGCACTAATGTGGCGAACTCTATTGCCTTCTGCTGTTTAATCGACTCCGGAAAGAATCGATTATCAAACTCGGTCTTGAACCTATCCCAAGTAAGGACCACATTCTCTCCCAGTTCTTGTCTCAGTAACCTTCTCTTCGTGTCCCACCATAACCCGGCCTCCCCTTGTAATAGGTGACCAGCATATTGCACTTTTTGCGCCTCCGTGCACCCACTGATTTCGAAGGTGCGTTCTAAGTCCATAATCCATCGGTCGGCCTTCATAGCTCCTTTAGTCCCCATAAAATTCGGGTACCGATACACCAAAAAATTTTCGTATGGGCATCCTGCCGTCCCTCCACTGACGCTCGGGTGACATCGGCTCTGCTCCATTTGGTGCTTTACTAATTCCGTCATCTGGCGAATAGCTTCGCTATCGCTTGTCCACCATCTAACGGGGTATTCGGGATCTCTCTTCCTCCGGTCTGAGGTGGCGAAATTAGTGGCGTATTTCCTATGGTCGGCATCGGACTCGAAACATTTACTCTCGGTAAGGCTTCGGGCCTTGGAGTAGGGGCACGTCGTCGTCCTCCTGCCATTCTTCCCTGAAAAGTGCATAATCTTCATATGAGTTGCTTTAACTCCTGTGCTCCAACCCTGGTAACTCACCACATCATACTGGTATATCACCACTATCTCCAATCCATTATCTAAAGATTCAAGCCTAAGTCTAAAGAATCATAGCCTACACCATGTGATTCTTTCTCCTAGGACTTGTGGTTTCTTACCCAGAGACTTAACTGCTCTGATACCACCGCTGTCGGCGCCCCAGCTTGCGCTTGGGTTCATACGCAAAATGCGACGCCGGGGACGAACGTCACAAGGAAGTCATCCCTCATCTTTACTTATGGGAGCCTTACAGATATTTTTTTTTTATCGTAGCGGAAAAAGGTCAAGCCATAAATAAACGACAAAACGTTACGCTTGTCGCACATCACATGGTTAACAAAATAAAACCCAAATTAAACATCACAAGCACATATATATACATCAGAACAAAGTCACCAATGTAAACAGTTCTATACAAAAGTACTTCCCAAAACAGTGGGAAGATTTTTCCAAAAGTACATCGGTGTATACAAAATAAAGGTGCTGCTGATCCACTCCTCCCTCCGCCAACCATACTAATAGGCGGGTTCTTCTTTTATCTTCTTATAGTTGGGGCCATAACGAAGGCTGTCCAGACTAAGCCCTGGACCTACGTCACACATTATCCCAGAGGATGACGTAAACAGGCGTCCCATGTGGAGGAGCCCGTCAACTCCCAGCACTATACAGCACCCCGTAGGGCGTAGGTCGTCAAAAAAGTAAGTCGCCATAGGAAGCGACTCTGCCGCCCACTGACCCAACAGGTCTAGGGTCACTGGCCCGGCAGTCTCAGCCTTAGTCGGGCCCATAAGGGTCTGACCCATCTTCTCGAGAGTCGTAATCCGTGGATCCATTCTGTCCTGCAATGACTTCTATTGTTCCCAAGGGAGCAATAGTAAAGATAATAAAAGGGGGTGAGATTTCGGGAGAAATCTCAGCAAGTACACTACACTTAAACCAGAACATATCAGATATACAGATAAGTGAACAAAACATTCTTAACTAATGCACATGCAATGAATGACTGACTCATGCACATGCTCATGAAAACTTTTAAACAGACATACTTCTTTCAGACTTCTTTTCATAAAACTTTCATCCAGACTTCTTCTTTCATATCATCGTTACTTTTCAAAACATTTCTTTAAAACATTTCGTATCTTTCTTTCTTTCTTAGGCGCCACTTATCTTGAACAGATCTTTCTTTTGGCTCGAAAGCCCTTCTTATCATGACTTTTCTTTAACATGTATGAGACACAACACGGTTCCCCTAGCACCGCGTGTTCCCTGCTGGTTACCGCATCACCCTAAAGTGAGCGTCATATAACTTTAAAACGGTAGGTCCTTACACCTTATCCGTTTTGGGCACCCACCAGCGTTAGGTGCTACCGCGCTCCGGCCACCTTTTGGTGCCATACACGGTCCGCCGACTGTTCTTCGTCGACCCAGGGGCTACCACTCGACTTTAGTCACTCCTGAGTGGACAGGGAGTTCCACTGGGGCACTTCCCCGTCCCAGCCTTTGGGGTTCTTATAAAACTTTACTTCTTTCTTTTCTTTCAAAAATTCCATCTTTTCTTTTCCTTTCTTTTTCTTAAAAACATGCTTGACTTTAAAAACTTTCTTTTCATGACTTATGCATGGGACATGCATGCTCACTTATTTTCATGCAAGAACCCGAGACAGGCTCAAGTGCATTCACATTTCATTTTCTTTCTCCCTCTCTTGGGATAATTTCATAATTTTCCTACTTAGTCATCATATTCTATACCCAAAATGGGCCTAGGATTGAAGTGGGGTATTGGGCCCATCTCCAACCCATCATGGCCGAATTCTCCTAGAGAGTTTCTAGGGTTTTTCTTCGTCATTTGACTTCAAATTTCCTCTAATAAACTTTAAAGTATCAAATTGAATCTAGTACCCTCCTTAGCAAGGGGTAACCGAAACCCTAATGTTTCCCAAGTAACCATTTCACATCAAACTTAGTCATTTCTATCCCCTCCATTCACCTTTCTAACTTAGGGAACTCCTCCCCTTAGTCTATTGAAACTTTCTCTTTTTAATAGTCTCTTCTATGAGTTCAACTAAACAAAATCACCACCAAGCAATATAATTTTAATCTTCCAATCTCAACCTTAAATATTATCAAATTCCCAATAAACATTTCTATACATCATACACAAGTGATCATTCCTTCCATATGCAAATATATATATATATATCATTTCCATCCATATCAATCAAATAATTTATTCTCATGTCCATTTTCATTTTCTTACAACAATATGCTCCTTGAATAAATCCATTCCATCACTAGTTCCTCAAATAAAATCTTTACCTTAGTAACACCAAAATTTAATATTTAACACTAAAATCCTTCATGCATCATTTTCATCATTTCATCAAATAATCATGCTTTTTCCTTTCTTTTGCAACTAACACTTGATTCATCATTTCTACTCATATTCTAAGCTTGCTCCATCATATAAATTTTATCCAAGAATACTCATATCTCAAGCAAGAAAAATCATTTCAATCCAAACATGGCAATGGCAACCATTAATCCAACAAACATGATCACTTCACTATATATAAGACTTGTTAAGGAAAAAGTGGGAGTATACTTACCACACTCCTATTAGGCTTTAGCTTAAATCTGAAATTACACATATAAAATCTCCCATTAGTCTAATCATGAACATAAAACTCAAAGAAAACCCTATTTCCTTCCAACCCTAACAAAGTGTTACATGTGTTGTGTGTGTTCTTCCTAATCTTGCATAGATTTAATCACTAACCTTCTCCAATGAATTGATCACCTTCACACTCTTGCTTTTTGGCTTTCCTACTATAGGATTCTTCAAAATATGTGGTGAAAAGAGAAGAAACAAAAGTAGGAATGGCTAGGATGAGTTTGGCCGAGAGGTGGAGAGAAAGTGAGAGTGTTTGCATGTGGCTAAGTGATTTGAGCTCAAGGGGTTTTGCTTAAGGGTCTCACGGCCAGCTCCCTTCCCTAGGGTCCTTGGTACTCTTCTCATCATGTTTAGGCATGGCTAAAGATAGATGGGTTGATTGACAACTCTAGGCCACTCCAAGATCAAATCTTGGCCATACCTAGATGATTCTCCTTTCTCCTTTCTTTCCTATGGCCGGCGGCTTCTTGGTGCCTCTAGCCTCCATTTTCTTGTTTTTTACTCAATCATCATTCCCCTATCCCCTCATGTGTCCATCCAAGTGATTCCAAAGCCATGCTTTTTGGAATTTGAGCAAGGCATGACCGGCCAAGCTAGCTCCACCGAAACTCCCTTTTGCTTCTCTTCCTAGTTTTTGTCATTTCAATCACCTACACACACACCATACCTCTCTTCACATCACCATACTTTCTTACACATGTACTTCATCCACTTACACACTCTTCCTCTTTGTCCTATCACTTGTAGGTGGCCATACCCCATGAGATTCCCCAATGAACCCCACGGATTGGCTTCCACCGAAACTCCAAGCTCCCTTCATCCAAGCTTCTCCTCATGCCACTTGTAACTTCCCTACACATCATGACCTCACTTGGCAAGTCAAGGGATGGTGTTTTGTACCTCCAAGATACCATAGTAGGAAAAATCATTCCATTAGATCCTACACTCAATCCTACATGGCATGCATCCAACTACTAGTCAACCTTCACCAAATAAGATTTTCCTTCAAGGGCTTGGATAATTTTTCTAGGATTTTTCTCCCATTGACAAGTGTCTCAACTATGGGCTTGATGGGCCATGGGCTCATTCTATGGGCTTTTGGACTCACCATTGCTCTCTTGGCCCATTCACTTGATCCATTCTCCAAAGGTCTCATTTCTAAGCCCATTTCTTCAAAGCCTATTTTGTTCTTTCACCAATTACCACTAATCTTGTGTATTGATCCTTAATTAGTTAATTAAATCAAGATGGAGATTTTTAGGGCTATTACAGTTAATTTTGAATTTAATCCTATAAGTGATTCATCTGATATAGTTGACATTTGTACTATTTTTTACAGAACTTATGATTATAGCACACAGACATGGCAACCAAAGTTTGAGAAGTTGCCTGAAAAAAGAGAAAGACAGATTCCTTCAAGAAGGGAAGCCCCTAAAGTTGAATTAAAATCCCTATCTAAGGATTTAAAGCATGTTTTCCTTGATCCAGGTGATACTTTTCCTGTTATTATTTTATCTGAATTATCTGAGTCCCAAGGTGAGAAATTAATTCAGATATTATGTAAGTATAAATCAACCCTAGGATGGAGTATTGCTGATATAAAAGGCATTAGTCCCCTGATCTGTACTCATAAAATAAATTTAGAGGAAGGAACTAATCCTCGAAGAGACCCCTAGCGTAGACTTAATCCCACAATGAAAGAAGATGTGAAAAATGAAGTATTGAAACTATTAGATGCAGGAATGATATATCCTATTGCTGATAGTAAATGGGTAAGTCATACGCAGGTTGTTCCTAAAAAGTCAGGGGTAACTGTAATAAAAAATGACCTCGGAGAGTTAGTCCCTACAAAACTGGTGACTGGTTGGCAGATGTGCATTAATTACAGAAAATTAAATGCCGCCACATGAAAAGACCATTTTCCGCTTCCTTTTATTGATCAAATTCTCGAGCAGGTGGCTGGTCATCCATTTTATTGCTTTCTGGATGGTTATTCTGGTTATTATCAAATTGAAATTGCATTAGAAGACCAGGATAAAACCACTTTTACTTGTCCTTTTGGTACTTATGCTTTCCGCAGAATGCCATTTGGACTATGTAATGCTCTAGCTACTTTTTAACGTTGCATGATGAGTATTTTTACTGATATGGTTGAAAAGTACATGGAAGTTTTTATGGATGACTTGACTATTTTTGGATCTTCTTTTGATGCATGTTTAATGAGTTTAGAAAGAGTACTGATTCGTTGTGAAGAAAAAGAATTGATTTTAAATTGGGAAAAATGTCACTTTATGGTACCTTCAGGTATTGTTTTAGGACATATTATTTCTTCCAAAGAAATGGAGGTTGATCAATCAAAAGTTGAATTAATTTCTAAATTGCCTACACCTAGAACAGTTAAGGATATAAGATGATTTCTTGGTCATGCAGGTTTTTACAGGAGATTCATACAGAATTTTTCTGCCATATCTAGACCACTATGTAACCTCTTAACTAAGGATGCCCCATTTGAATGGACACAAGCCTGTCAAGAGGCTTTCAAAACATTAATTGGCAAGCTTACTTCAGCACCCATAATGCAACCACCTGATTGGAATTTACCTTTTGAAATTATGTGTGATGCTGGTGATTTTGCTATAGGTGATGTTCTTGGACAACGAAGAGAAGGAAAACCTTTTGTCATTTACTATGCTAGTCGAACTCTAAATAGTACACAAATGAATTACTCTACCACTGAAAAAGAGTTGTTAGCTGTAGTATTTGCTTTGGATAAATTTCGCGCTTATTTGATTGGTTCTCCTATTATTATCTTTACAGATCATGCAGCCCTTAAGTACCTTTTTACAAAGAAGGATGCTAAGGCATGATTAATACGATGGATTTTACTTTTGCAGGAATTTGACATCACCATCAAAGACAAGAAAGGAGTGGAGAACGTAGTGGCAGACCATCTTTCTAGACTCACGTTCGAGGACACTTCTAACCACATACCAATCAAAGATGATTTTCCCGATGAGCATTTACTTTCTATTACTTCTCTACCATGGTTTGCTCATATTGTGAACTATTTAGTTGCAGGTGAAATACTAAAGGATTTTAACACCCAAGACAAAAGGAAATTC
The DNA here is from genome assembly GCA_036898215.1 of Platycarya strobilacea. Lineage (NCBI taxonomy): Eukaryota > Viridiplantae > Streptophyta > Magnoliopsida > Fagales > Juglandaceae > Platycarya > Platycarya strobilacea. Next base: position 29,427,919 of record CM072548.1, on the reverse strand, counting down.
ATGATTGAGGTACGAAAATTCTACTGGGATGACCCTGACCTTTTCAAATACTGCCCTGATCAAATTTTAAGGCGTTGCATCCCTGATGAAGAGATTGCAAGCATTTTGAAATTTTGTCATTCCCAAGGTTGTGGTGGCCACGTTTCAATGAAGAAAACCGCTGCAAAAATCCTACAGTGTAGATTTTATTGGCCCACCTTGTTTAAAAATACAAATATATATTGTCGCTCATGCGAAAGATGTCAAATGTTAGAAGTTATGACCCGTCGTAATATGATGCCCTTAAACCCAATTTTGGTAATTGAAATTTTTGACTGTTAGGGCATTGATTTTATGGGACTATTTCCTCCTTCTTCTGGATATTTATATATTATTGTGGCAGTAAATTATGTGTCAAAATGGGTAGAGGCTGCACCTTGCAGGACCAATGATAACAGGATGGTAATTAAGTTTCTCAAAGAAAATGTATTATCTCGATTTGGTACCCCACGTGCTATCATTAGTGACCGAGGTACGCATTTTTGCAACCGTTCTTTTGAAGCTTTAATGAAAATATATGGGGTGATACATAAGCTTTCTACTACATATCACCCTCAGACAAGTGGACAGGTTGAACTTGCAAATAGGGAAATTAAACAAATTTTAGAAAAAAGGGTCAACCCAGATCGAAAAGATTGGTCTTTGAGACTAATCGATGCACTTTGGACTTACCGTACATCTTTCAAAACTCCCTTAGGCATGTCACCTTATAGACTTGTTTTTGGAAAACCTTGTCACTTGCCCGTGGAGCTCAAGCATCGAGCATATTGGGCCATTAAACATTTTAATTTTGACTTGGAAAAAGCAGGAAAACTTAGAAAATTCCAATTGATAGAATTAGAAGAATTGAGAAATGATGCTTATGAAAACTCCAAGATCTATAAGGCTAAAATGAATGTATTTCATGATAAAAATATTTTGAGAAAAACATTTAAGCCTAATGATCGAGTATTTTTATATGATTCAAGACTCCATAAGCATCTAGGAAAATTTCGATCTAGATGGACCGGCCCTTTTATAGTAAAAAACGTTTTCACAAATGGGGCGGTAGAAATAGAAAATCCAAAAGATGGATGTATCTTCAAAGTAAATGATCAGCGCCTCAAAATCCTAATTGATAGACAAATTCCGAAAGTGGAAGACACTCCACTTATGGACCTAGTATATCAATCTTGATCATCTCCAGGTATGTTTTTCTTTTATTTTCATTTCGTTCATTTTCTTTTTGTTTATTGTTTACTTTATTTTGTTATAGGTTAATTTTATTTTGACAAATACCATCTTTGATGCCAAGCAAGCCACCCACATCCCACATCAGGTGTATTCTACCCTGTTTAGTTATTCAATTCTGATTTTTAAACATTGAGGACAATCTTTCATTTAAGTTGGGGGGTGGGAATACAAATCTGTTATTTAAACTCTGTGGCATATTTCAATCAATATATAAAAAAATTGCCAAATTTTTTTCACACAGGCATCTTTTCACACATGATACTCATGCTCATTCATAACCATCTTGGTGAATTCAACAAACCCATCTTAAATCATTTTGCTAAAGCATCCACAGAACCATTTATGCACTTATCCAAACTTTGTGGTAATATGGTTATTTGACATATGTAACTGAAGAATTATTTTGCTCAAGTATTCATGTGAATTTTGTGAGAATTGAGAGCTTACAAATACAGAAATTGTGATAAGTATCCATTGATCTATTGAATTTGACACTTCTTTTGAGAATATCATTACATGGTTTGTGGTAAGATGGTGGATATACTTGGGATATGACGAAAGTCAACTTAGGATTAACATTTGAGCCTTTCAAGCTAAGCCTTTTCATCATAGATCCCTAGCAGCCAATTTTGAGCCAATATACACATATAGCCTTTTCTTTTCATATCTACATCATCTATACCTCTCCACATTAGAGTATAGCTTATACACTATATTTTCCTACCATTTTACTTCCAAGTGTGTACTAGGTGTGAAATTATCATTTAAAAAAAAAAGAAAGAAAACCATGACAAAAATGACATGGTGCTAGATGTGTCCATCAAATTATTCATGATAGAGTTCATCAAATTGCAAAGACACCAGTGGCAAAAGAAGATGGAAAAGTATACTTGGTCAAAAATCTAAAAAAATTGAAAAGTACATCAAAAGGAGAATATGGTCTACTGAAAAATTTAATAGATTCCCTGTTGTGTATACTTGGAAGTTTTTGAAACCTCTTCACCTTTTCTTCTTATGAACCCCAAACCTAAACCACATTACAACCCTTTGTGTTGATTTTTCCAATCCTAAGTATGCTTGTGGAAAGAATGGTGGAAATCTCATTTGTTAGTATTCCTATCATAAAATCAATGTTTACTTGTTACTTATATATAATTGGCTAAATTTCTATGAGAGTAAATGTACACCTTTGTCAACTCTATAGAGAGAGCCCTTACATGAAACACTTATATATCCGTGAGTTATGAAGTTAAACCTTTTTGCTTAAGATATTCTAATGTTGCATGTGTCGAAACCTCTGATTTGATAAAAATAGTTTGGAACATATACACACTCTGTGGATTGCTATATTTGAATTACTTGTGAAAGGGTTATTGAATTTCTAAGATTGTTTTGATATGTAAATTTGAAAAATGTGTCTTGATGGCCCCTATATATGATTTTCTTTGGTCTTTTTCATCATTTTGCATGAAAATTGCTAGGAACTAGCAATGAGTAAGTTGGAGGGTGTGATGAGTGCACAAAAATGCACTCTAAATACTCTATTTAAATGTTAAAAGAATAATGAATATAACTCATGTTATTAAAATTAATGGTCATTTATCTTGAGATAGATATAAGTATGATTTAATATATTGATGAGAATATAAAACACCATATTTTTCTTTCTTAATGTTTAATATTTTATTCTTATTTGATGCCTAAATATACTTATTATTCTTACATTTTGATTTAGGACACAAGTAGAGGCATTAGGAGCAAATGAAGATAATTGTGGAATTTTAGACAATTCCAATGTCTTTTTGTAATATGGGCATAACTCTCTCATCCAATTTTCGATTGAGCTGATTCAAGATGCTATAGAACCGCAAAAGAAATATCTATAACTTTTATGTTTTATGTTTTAAGAGATATCCACTCAATCCAAGACAACATTGACCATCAAGTGGACGCACCTGCACTTAACGTTCCTAGATATTTTTCAGTAACTTGCATCAAATCCAAATGTCATCATAATATTTTCCAGCAAGCACTCCTACACCAACTTGGAAATTCAATGATCAATTCATATGCAAGATGAAGTGCACTCAAGTTTCTTCAAGACAAATTATTTGACCACAAGATATTAAGTCATACAAGACAACTAATGGATAGAGAAGCAAAATTGAAACACTCAACCTACAAGCAAAACCCAGCTCATGCATAGTGGAAAAACAAATGATCAAAATGGCAACTCACAAATCACTTGGATTCAAGAATGGCACATGGCAAAACAAGTTGAAATTGTGGTAATTTTGTCATGACAACTTGCATGAAGGATGCTTATAAATAGAAGGGAGAGGTGTGTGTTCTAAGACCATGCTTAGTGTGCTTGGATGCCTTGGAAGAGACATTGTTTTTGAGAGTTTGAGAAAAGAAAAGAAAAACCTAAGAAGAGAGAAGAAAATAATGGTTGGCTCTTCCATATTATCCCTTGAAGAATTTTTGTTGCATATTTTCAATATGTGTAACTAATTTTCTAGTAGAGCTAGGGATAAATTTGTATATATGATGGTATTTGTAATTGTTTTTGATTCATATATGTGTTTTTAAAAATATAAACTATTTTTTTTAGTCATTCGAAATTTATTATAAATGTTTTCGTCACCAAATAATCTTAGAATTTATTTCATTTATAGATTCAGTCATGCTTTTTTGATTGAATGCAATAATCCTTTGATTATGTTTGGTTCAATTGGTTATCTATTTTAATTTAATTCTCTGCTGCAATATTGCTCTACAAGTATATTGTCCACGTTGAATTTCCTTAATATCGATAATAATTCCTGTTCTTATATTGCGATGAATGATTTTCGAAAGATTACATTTGATTTAAATCTAGTTACTAATGTTTTATTTTCCGATTGAAAATTTGGACATAGAATTTTCAATAGAGTTATTAATGAATCGAAAATAATTAAAATACCAATTATATACAAAGGATTTCCGATGCTCTACTTTTCATCTCATTTTTATATTGTTCAAATTACTCATTTAGTTTTAATTTACGTCACACTCTAAAATTTACTTTTCGCACTCATCTAAATCTTTTTTTTAATTTCGTTATTGTTTTTTAATTTCTCAATCCATCTCTCTATGGAATCGACACCCCAAAGCTATACTGCAAACGACCGCGTTATTCTTTAGGCGTAATCAGTAACATAATTTTAAACTTATGACATGCATATTTCATGTCCTTATAAATCTTATAACATATGAGAATATTTTATAATAGCATACATCACGTGTACATGTATTTACGTCACATCAATTCATAATGTCGAAATAAAACGAATAATACTTAACAATTAATAAATTATTAAAATATTCACACATCAAGGCTAAACGAACCCTATAGGTAATCAAACCTCATTTTCTTCTTATTCAAATCAAGCTAAAATCCACATATACAATTTGTCAAATTTTCCATAGCTTTCATAAATAAACTCAAGCTTGAACTATATTGTTTTCTTGGTTAATTCTCCAATAATTTCTGGTATGATGATTATTCAAATTTTCCAAATAAACTAAAGTTTCTAAACTTTCCATAATTATTAAAATATCATTCAAATAATTAAAAATCAAGTCACTAAGAATTTTAGAAGAAATTTACCAATAAGATCAATGCCTAATATGATAAACTTAGATCTGCCACTTCAATCACAGTTTCATCCTTGATTTAATCCTTATCTCTTAAAACTCATAACATAAACGTTGTAGATATTTCTCTTAGATTTCCATAACCTCTTGAATTATTAAAATCCGACATCAAATGAACAAGTTATGCTTGAATTACCAAAATATATCAAATTTGTCAATAATAATTCTATTAAGGCCGAAATTCACTATAGTTGTTTTTTAAATATTTTTCTAAATTAAGATCTCATGTTTTCACATAATTATCTTCATATGATATCATAGAATATATGTCTAAGATCTCATAATTTTTCTAGTATTTTTCCATAATAAAAACCACTCTAAAATTTCATATGTTTCAATTTAACCCATAAACAAAGATTAAGCTCAAATAAATATCAAACATAATCCAATCACCAAACCACTTATTCCATGCCAATATTAAGTTAAAATATGCATTGAAAAATTTTCACCAAGCTTGAATTGATGCTTAGGATAGGTTTTGCACCACTTATCCTCCAATGCCCTCAATTAACTCTCTTTTGGTACTTAGGTGATATAAGGGGGTTTTTGTATATTTTTCTTGACTTTTTCTCACCATAGTCGTGTGATATCACTAAAAGGGAAAGAAGATAAGCTCACACACATATACATGCATAGGAGACGTTTCAATGCATGGCTTTAGGGGTGAAACACTTGAGACCATCAGTTTTTCTTCCAATATCAGAAAGTGTGAGGTGTCCCTCATTATCTAGGTGTTATCATCACCCTTAATCTAGACTTAGCTGGTGTAATCTTCATCTAAGAGTTAGGATTAAGTCACTTGACTGCTCAAGTGATCAAGGGTTGAGAAATAACCACATGGGGGGTATGAGTTGGTATAGGCTGGCTGTCTGCCTAACCACGCGTAATCTAATCTCTTAGGCTTTTTCCATTCCAAATAAGTTCTTTATCCAATTAGATACTTCAAAAACTCGAAACATAAAATTTTTAGATAATAATCTTAATATTATATAAGATTTTTAATCACTTTATTCTGAGATCATATGAGAGAGACACGTCGAAACTTATCCGCAGTTCACCATTTGTTTCCTTTTGTTTTCTTTCCCACCAAGGCTTCTAGAAAAATTATCTACATTTGCCACATGCCTCCCTACATGTTTTTAGATCAAATATATGGAAGGAACCAATCAAATTTAAGCACCTAGAGTGAGGTGGTGACACACTTTGTTTTCGGGGTTCTAGTTTTCGTCCAATCCATATTATTTCACTTGCAGTCCAAATAAGTTATTGATCTAGTCATAATCTTCAAAAACTCAAAACATAAAAGTTTTAGATCTACCTCTTAATATTCTATAAGAATTAGAATAACATCATTTTAACCTTATATGAGAAAGTTATGTTTTAACCTTATATGAGAAAGTTATGTTCCTTACATCAAAACTTGATGGACCAATTTGAGAACTCGTTTTGGCACACCAAGTGTTTGATGTTTTGTTCTATCACTTCTCTTTGAATTTTTCGCTCAAAATTTAGAAATTTGCCTCTTCCTAATCCCAAATATAATTTCTCTAGTTGATACCTTATTAAAATTCTCAAAGATTTAACCATAATTTATCCTAAAATGCATAATTAAATCCCTTTCTTGGCTCAGAATTATCCTCTAAGTCTTAACTTCTATTTCCATGAAAAATATACTTCCATTAAATTCTGTTAAAAATATTTTCAAGTAAATTCTTTATCATAAAAAAAATTGGGCTATTACATATTAAAAGCGAAATCAAAACACAAATGAAAAACGAAAATCCCATAATTTAAAAAATATGAAAATATTTTCAAAAGGGAAGATCAACTTTAAAAGAGAGAAAACAAATTTAAAACAGAAGAAGTTAAAAAATTACAAAGAAAGAAGATAAATCCTTTTTTAGAAAAAAAGAACAAACTTTAAAAGCATGAAAAACGAAAATAAAATACAACAAAAGCCACTCATAACTTGAGTCACATGGTGAGCCGAGAAGTGTGGAGCAGAGATATCATCCTACCCCACCCTCTTAGAAGAGGATGGTGGAACCTCTCTGCACATAGGCTTGAGGGGGTACCCACTTGGCGTCTGCTTCACTTGCTCACCCAACAACAAAGGGAGTGTGTTGGGAGGAGGGGGGGGGGGGGGGGGAATGTCAAGCTAAGCTTTGTCGTTGCCTGGGTTTCACCTCCCTGCCCGACTATTTACACACACATCATATATATTAAAAAAAATTATAACTCTCTAAAACGATGCCGTTTCTAGGGTTAATAATCCTTACATTGTATCTTTGTCTCTCTCTCATGCCTCTCTCTGTCTCTCTCTCTCAATTCTCCTTGCCACTATGGAGTTCATTTTCTTTAGGTCTCACCTTGTAAATACCTTGAAGCCCTAAGTTTGAAATTCTAAAATCTGAATTGTTTTATATTTTCGATGAAGGATGGAATTGTCTTCAATGGAGGATGAAGTTGTGTTTTAGTTTCCATGGAATTGAATTGTGTCGTATATCTTGGATTGTGTGAATAGGTTAGATTTCAAGTTGATTGTGGGGGCTGATATAGGATTTCAATATGAAACCCTAGTGTAACACCCTGCCTAATACCATTGGATTAACTCTTATAATAAGCTTTTAATACCATATTTCTTTAGCACTAGTAATTTAGTAAGCAAGCCCATTAGTGCTACTCTTAAGTTCCTTAAACTTTAGAATGTTATGGACCAAAACTTAGAAGCCTTGAACCAACCCCTATAAGAGTGTAAGCCTTGGAAAGAAAGCTTTAGAAAGAGTAGCCTAAGTACGAGGAAGACATAAGGCCTTTTGGGCCTAACTTAGTATTAGCAAACCCATGACCTAGTTTTGTAAAGGCCTGCCTTTCTAAGCCCTCTTAGTGTGGATTTTTATGCCTCTCATGACCTCTCAAAAACTGGACCCAAGGCCTCCCATCAACCAACATCCAAGTCTATAAATAATGCAACTCTCATTCATAGTTTTTTTTTCAACTCAATAAGTCCCAAAGTCTTGTATTGCATTTTTACCCTTTGTTTTGAACCCCCATACACCATACCATGTGTCTTCCTCCAGCCCATATTAAGCCTCACGCCCCTAAGAATTTCTTTAGACCAAAAAAATTTAAGGCTTAGTTTGTTTTCACAAATCATCTTATTTCATTTCAAACTCATCATTATACTTTTTCAAATTTCTATACAAAATAAAATAAACAATTCAACTTTTTCAAATCTCAAAATAGCTTTTTTCAAATCTCAAAATAAAACTAATATTAAAAAGAATATATTACAACAATATTTTATCATTTTTTTTTAACTTTTATCTCATCCTATTTCATCTCTAAAAATAAACCAAGCCTAAGTTTGAACTTGGGTTAAGAATATTGATCAAAATTATACATGATTAGTGATCTTTAAATCATGTTTTAAGCTTGATCTCATTTTTAATTATTTCTTACCTTTTTAATTGAATTTATTATTTTATTATGATTTTTAACCCTAGACTAAATTAGAAGTATAGTCTTCATCCCACATGTAACACCCTACCCATTTACCCTCATACATTAACTCTTAGATTAGCACTAGACGTTGAAGACTAGCCTATTAAAGTAGTAGTCCATAACCCCACCACCTACCACCTATGAAGGTCACTCAAGAGCGCCTTAAAGTTAGGCATAACAACCATAGAAAGGAGTCCAAACGAATAAGACAAAAAATAGTTGGTCTTGGGAAAGCATTATATGTGGCAATAAGGTGGCTTGGCTTCATGCCAAGAATTTATTTTTCCTCCCTTATCTACTGCCCCACGACAACTCTTTCCCTTCCCCTATCTATTTCAGCCCTACATAGATGCAATGATGATCAATTTTCAGCCAACCACACACAACAAAGTGTGCCTTAGGCAACATTATCACTCACAGCCCAAATCAACCAATCCCAAGCCACCTTGGCCGTGCCTCACTGCCCCCTTGAGTCCTACAAAAGCCCTTCTTCACTTCACTTCACTTCTTCCTTGCTCCATTTTTCAAGTTCTCTTTGAGTGCTCTTGAAAGCCTCTCTTCTCTTGTTCATAGTTGTTCCTAAGTGATGTTGAGTTTGTGAGTTCTTGAGTAGGAAGCTTCAACGGCCACAAAAATTTTGTAATTTTTCCTCTCTAGATCTTAGTTTAAATGCTAAGTTATGCTTTTTAGTGTGAGAATAAATCTTAAGTGAATTTAGAAAGAGGTACTGTGTTTAGTGGAAACTGAGAGCTTGATGGATAGATTTAATGTTTGAATTATTTTTTATGGAAATATTAGTTATAGCATGTCTTTATAATGTTTTTTTTTAGGATTTAAAGTGAGGTTAGAAATATGTCATAATAGGTTTTAATTCCTATCTTGTGTTTATCATCAAAGCATGCATGGTTTGATTTTTAAATAATGCTTAATTTGTGAAAATTGATTTATTTTACCTAGGTTTGAAATGTGAGCATTTAGAAAAACCTTTTGATTGAGATAAGAAGAATGCATGATTTAATTCTAGCTTGTCATTAAGAAAATGATCAAAAAATTACATCATGCATTACTCAAGGTTTAGTTAGTAAGATCTAAGGATTTTTGTTAGGCATAATTAAGTGTTGGGATGAACTTGTTCACCCAAGATTAAGCTTTTAATATGTCATTAAGTATTATAGTGATTATTTTTGATTGAAGGAAATTTATCATGCATGCATTCATAAGGGTCAATAGACAAAATTTTGCTTAGGCATCAACTACAGTGCATGCCAAAATTTGAGTGTGATTAGGTTAAGTCCACTTTGATTTAAGGGATAGATGGTCTTAGAATCTGTAAAATAAGAGATTTATGAATTTTTGTTGAGTCTAGAATTCAATTTTAAATAGTGCAACATTTAGGGCCTTAATAGCAATATTTGGAAGTTATAATTTTGTAATTACCCATCATTTTGAAAATTTTATCTCTCTTAAATTAGTATAAATCCTAACTTAGCTATCATACATCCAACTTCAAGGATTCTATTAGTTGGCCTCTAACTTATATTGTAATTATTATTTATGATTTATTGATAAATATCGCATTCATTTTATAATTGTCACTTTTGAGTATAAAATGTCATATTTGATGTCCCACTTTTGCCATTTTTCATGCAACTATTATTTTCGAAACTTGCCACATACATGCATATTATGAAAAATGTTTTTTAAAAGCATAACATGAATATATATATATTTTTTTATCACAATCCTAAAGGTTAGAATAGGGAAGTATCCCAGTGAAACTCTCGTGTCCACTTTGGAGTTATTAAATATAGAGTGGTAAACCTAAGTTGACGAATAATTGTCAACAAGCTTCAAATAGATTCTTTTTAAAAAAATGCTGGAACAAAGTCGTATTTTACAACACCTAATGCTAGTGGGTGTGTATGTTATAATGTTATGTTATTACCAATGCATTAAGAACAAGTCTACTAACAACGTAATTTGTACTATAGTCATCAACAGATACTCACAGTGCGTATGAAGAACTGTGATGAAACCGTATGGTGTGATATTAATTATTGAAAAAATCTATACAACCTTCTATTATTCACACAACCTCCACACACCACATTTTATTTTATTTTTATTAAATATTTAATATATGAATAATAAATTAAAAAAATAAAATTAATTTAAAATGAACAAATTAAAAATAAAAATTAAACAAATTAAAAGAAATTAAATAATGATAATGTGTAGAGGTTGGGGAGGTTGTATAGAACAACCCTTAATTATTTCATGTGATTTATAATGATAGAAATCTAGGTTTTTGACGTTGAAAGAGAAAATATGGAAAATGTGCATAAAAAGTTTTCTAAGATTATTGAGGAATCTGAATGGGACACAAATATATATTGTATGCATTGCATGTAATTCATATTTAACATTCAGCATACATCATTTGTCTTTGTGTATGTTGATTATTTAACTTACTGGGATTTCAAGTAAATCTCACTCTTCATGGATCCACTGTCATTCCATTCAGAACGATAGAAGTTATATTAGGAGTAGATGAAGATGGACCCAATGGAGCAGTAGATCTTGATTGTAATAGCCCAAAATTTCTTAAGATGATTTTTTTACTTGAATTTCTTTTTAGAGGAATTTATTGGATATATATATTCTAGAAAAATAGAGTTGGAGATTTAAATGAGAATTCTAAACTAAGAATAGGTGAAATTATGCATTCTAGAAACTATTATGGAAGGACCTTTGAGATTTGGAACAATGTATCAACTAGAGAAATTCAAGTTGAACTTAGAAGAAGTGAAATTCTCAAAATTTAGGGTATAAATGCAAGAGGAAGTGATAGAACCAAAGATTAAACAGTTGGTGCTCGGAATAGGCATTCTCGAATTAAACCGTCGAGGTTTAGTGTAAAGAGCATAAGTTACTCATATGAGGTCCAAATGAGGTGATTCTAATTCTTATAGAATTCTAAGAGATAGATATAAAACTTTAATGTTTTAAGTTTTAAAATATTCGGATGGAGCAATAACTTATTTTGGGAACAAGTAGACTGTTCTCGACTAAGCTCAAATGGAACTCGAGTTAGAGAAAATGGATTCAAACTAGACTCAATCCTAACTAAACCAAGAAGTGGCCTTCTAGAACATATTAAGAAGAGTCTTAAGGGGGTTATAAATTAACCAAATAGGTTAGAAAAAGGTTGGGGGCATTGCACACAGAAGATAGGACTGGAAAGGGAGGTTCATGCATGGTTAGGTGAGATGCCACCATCCCTTATCTAATCAGCTCTCTTCTTAACCATTGCTCAAATTGGCTGCAAAAAATCTCAAATATTAGCCATTGGAAGATTTTTAGCTGCAAAGCCTAAAATCGTTTTTTTTTTGGGGGGGGGGGGCTAACCCTTATCATGAGATTTGGAGGGTGGACACCTCATGCTCCCAATAGGTAGCCGCTTGCACCCTTTCCCCTTCACCTCTCATTTTCTTCATGTTGGTTGACCACCACCCCTATAAATAGGCCTTGGAAAGTCTTCTAACTCTCTTTGGAAGCATAACACATGTTCCCTTTGAAGAACCCCAAAGGAAAAACCCTTCTCAAGACCCCAAACCTTCACATACATCCTAAGTGAGCTAAGTGAGTGTTTTAAGGAGAAAGCTTGCAAGGAGTGGTTTGATCATTTCCAACAAGTTTTTGATAACTTGTAAGCCCACATTCTAGCTTAACTTTAGTATAGAAAAGGTTTATTTGAGTGGTTGAACTTTGCATGCTAGTATTGAACTATTAAAGCCATGATTAAGTGATGAAATAGAATCTAAGAATATTTGGATTGGTTTTGTTGAGGAAATGTGTTATATATAGTTAGAAAAACCTAAATTTATGTTTTAATAAGTAAAAATAAGGTTTATGTGAAAAGATTGCATGTTTTAGGTTGAAAAATCATCAAACCTGAGATTTCGCTCAATTCTCGCTTGATGTTTGGCTCGAGCGATATTCAGGCCGATATTTCGCTCAATTCTCACTTGATGTTTGGCTTGAGCGAGATTCAGGCCGAGATTTCGCTCGATTCTCACTTGATGTCTAGCTCGAGCGAGATATAGGGGGAGATTTGACATCTTTTAATAAAACGTTCATAAATTCCTCATTTAATATTGGATTTGGGTGATTCAAACGGCTATGGAAAGCTAACAGAAAGATACACAAATTTTATGTTTAAGGTTTTGAGAGATAAAGACTAAATAATGGATGAAATTGGGATTTAAGAGACAGACCCGAGATTTAGGCAAAGACTTCACTCGACCCTTACTTGACATCTGGATCGAGCGAGATTCTCCTATTTCCTAAATCCAAAATTTTCTTGTATCCAATACGTATGTTTTAATATATAAAGATTATGTGGTAGGTTTTTAAGAAAAATGGGCATAACATGTTTCTAAGAGAATAAGAAATATTCATAAGAATAAGAAAGAAACAACTATGAATAAGTTAGTCATGTCGTGACGGGAATGGCGAGACGTAACTCCCGGATGACTAACGTGCCGACAAGGATGGCGATACGTAACGTTTGTCGTATGATAAGGGTGTTTATTGTCATCATGGAGATGGCGATACGTAACGCCCGCTATACTAAGTATGTTCCGTGTCAAGATAGGGACGACGGTACGTAACGCCCGGAAGATTGACACGAGACTCATCATAATGGGGACGACGAGACGTAATGCCCAGATGACTAATGAGTTACATGTGATGGGGACGGCGATACGTAACGCCTATCAGAGATAAGAAGTAAATAAGATTTTTTTTTTTCTTTTATGAAATGGTGATAAGTTATCGTAAGAGTACATACCTATTTAAGTTAAGTAAAATATAAGTTATGCATAAGTCACAAGGAATATATCTTTAGTTATGTCCTTTTCTTTGAGAATATAAATATTTGCCTATGTCTATGCTCTTTTAAGCTAATTGTGTACTTACTGTGATTTCTAAGGAAATCTCACTCTTTTGTGATTTTATATTTCTTTCTTACACATATAAACTATATACATGATGTAATGGCCGACAAGGGGAAAACTCCAATGCTGCAGGAGACTCAGGGGAGTCTTGAGGGACTCTCTAGTATTAGTCGCTATGTAGATTTCACTTTTGCATCTTTGGGACTTTCTATATATGACCAGTAGGTAGAGTTTTGGTACTACAGTGCACCCGCTTTTGCTAAGGAGGAGCAACGTACAGGATACTGCTTGACATTGGGTTAGATGGTTCCCTATCTATATGTGGGGTCTACACAATACCACAGGGACAATATCTCCAGTGAGACTGTTGTCTTAGGTTAGATATGTTTCACTATGAGAGGAAATTTTCTGAAGTTAAGAAGGAACCCAAGTGGCTATAAGGATGGTCTTTTAAAATGTTTTAATATTTTGTTAACTTTGATGATGATTTTGGACATGTATATATAACAGTACAATGTTATGTGAATGAATGAATGATGTGGAAGTTGAAAGATAAATTTGCTACATGTGATCTTTAGAAATTTTTATTTTTGAGACCTCATCCACTACAAATAATATATTTTAGGTAATATATTCATTAAGTGCTTGATGCATATGAGGGTGAGTAGTCTAATGTTACGTATCCTGACACCTTGATTTACATTAAATTTCAAACGTAAATTGGGGTGTCACATTGATAATTGAAGGGGAACCAAATGTCGATAGGAGACTTGATCTAATTTTGTTATTTTTTGGCCTAACCCTTTGTTCCATAGAGCATATGAAGCAACTAGTTTAAACTTGGAGATTTGATGTTTTGTGATGAGATTAAGTTACCAAATGATCTAAACTTGTGTTTTTATCAATGATTGGGATTATTTTAGTTATTCTGGCATAAGTTTGTTTTTACCCTTATTTCCGTTGCGATTATTGTATGCTATCAATTTCTGGCATTAAATATCATGTACATGGACATATAACCTTGTGTTGAATATAATATTGCTCAAGTCACCGTTACATCTCAAGCGATGGTTGGGGGCATCACACACATGTCATTAAGAATAAATATATATCGTTTCACAAAGCCCCCAAATCGGCTCATTTATACACATTCATGTGCATTTGCACTAATGCAGCCCCTTAGCCATGCCAATACCATCTCATTTTTTTAGTTTCAATATCATCAATCACACCTCACTTCATACCCCTAGAACCAGACCAAACCTTAGACGAAATTGGTTCTAGGAACCAAACCAAAAAGTCTCAAACCGATTTGCACCTAAGGTTAGTTGGATGGCAACCAAGTGGCTTTGCCCTTTAGTAGAATGTTTGCTCATGGCTGAGTCACCACCACATGCCACCTACTTCCTCCTCCAATCCCCATAAGTCCCTTAAATCATCATTAACCAATTTGACCCAGATCATGCCCCATGAAGAGCTAAAACTCAAATGGCATTTTGTGCACAACCCACTCGGCAACCACCCTCCATTGCATCCTTTTCCTTGAGCAGAATCTTCATTATCACATGGCAGCCAAACCTCCAACCTTCTACCATCTAAAGAAGGCTTTAAGATTTTACTTGATACCTACACAAAACAACCATGGAGATCAACCGGATGCAAAAGAAAAAGATGAAAAATATAGACATCATTGGAAATTCCTCACTTGGCGCATCATGGCATGGCATCATGGTTGTCCTAGATCTTAGTTTAAATGTCATATTGTGATTTTGAGTGTTAAGAGTATATTTTTTATGAAATTAGAAGTGGTTACCATATTGAACTCCAAACTGGGTCATTAAAGGCTAATTAAGTATTTAGCTATGACATGTCTTAGATTTTTTTATATGGTTTATTAATGTCTTGGAATTATTTTTTAAATGTTTAAATTTGAGGTTGAAAGCATGCCATGATAGGTTTTAATTTCTATCTTGTGTTGATCATCAAAGTATACACAGTTTGGTTAAATCATGCTTAATTTGTGAAGTTTTGATTTTTCTTCACCTAGGCTTGAAATATGAGCATTTATAAAATCCTTATGATCAGAATAAGAAGAGAAATGCATGATTTAATTCTAGCTTTTAACATTTTGATTGGTGAAAAGATTAAGAAAAGTCATACATAGTTAAGGATTAGTTTAATAGAGATTAAGGTTTTTAGTCATGATTAAGTGCTGGTATGAACTTTTTCACCCAATATTTAAGCCGTTAACATGTCTTAACGTAGTGATCTTTTTTCTTTAAATAAAGTCAAATATGCATGCATTCATAGGGACCAATAGTTGGAAATACACTTAAGCATCAATTAGAGTGCATGCCACGGATTGAGTGTGTTTTAGTTCCACTTTTATATTTGGAATTCTAAGGGCGTATATAATTTTAGAATATGAAAAATATGAGGTCTATAAAATTTAATTAAATTTGGAGTTCATTTGCATTTAGTGACAAAAATTAAGGCCTTAGAGGTAATTTCTAAAAGTGTGTGGAAATTTTTGTAATTACTCATTTTTGAAACTTTTTGATTATGAGCATCTTTTGTAAATAGCATAGATCCTAACTAGTACGACTTTTATTATAGCCGATATGATGTTTTCAAACTGAAGCAATTTGTAAGTTGGCTTCTAGTTTACACTTTAATAAGTTATTTATGATTTGTTCAGAAATGTCACAGTCATGTTATAATTGACTTTTTAGCATGAAACATCATATTATATGATATAGTGAGTACATGACCACTTGCCTACATGACATGTAAAATTCTCACTATTTTAGTATATCACATATACATGTCATTTTCACATAAAAACTACTCTCAACATATGCATATGTCATGAACTACAAATTTTCTAGCATAGCATGAACATGATTTTTATCATGACTCCAAAGACTAGGGTGGAAAAATATCATAGTGAAACTCATCTATCCACTCTAGAGTGAATAAATATCGAGTGGTAACCCCTGAGTTGATGAAATACAGTCAACGAGTTTCGAATTGATTCTTTTTAAAAAAAGGTCGAAACGAAATCATATGTTATGACACCTAAGGTTGTAGATGTACAAGTTATGATATTATGATATTATATTATATTACCAACACATTGCGAACGAGTTTGCAAAAAACATAATTTTAATGCAAATTGTACTACGGTCACCAACAAATACTTACAATGCACATGGAGAATATGACGATACCAAACTTTATGATGTTAATATTATAATTAAATATGACATAATGAAACAATTTGATGAAATATATGTTTTTGACATTTGAAGTAAAAAAATATTATCTGTAAGAAAATGTGCATTAAAGTTTTTTGAAAATGTAAAGGAATCTGGATAGGAGACATACACTAATTGTTTTGCATTCCATGCATTTCATACTTATCATTTATCATGCATAATTTATCTTTATGAATGTTGGTTGTCTAATGTACTAAATTTTCTAGTAATTCTCACCCCTCATGGATCCATTATCATTCCACTCGGAGTGAAATGATAGGATGTGACACCCCCAACTCCTACGTACGGAAACACGAGAATCGAGACATCAAAATGATGACAACACAGTCATGCACTCCAACAACAAGTGCTAAGTGTGTGAACATATAACATGTATAAAATAAAAGACGCAACGGATAATTAAGTCAATCACTAGTAACAGAATATGCTTAAAATATTACAAACCAATTTAAAACAAATTCTCAAACAGGAAATTTAATACAGTCATCTCATAGTCAAAGTATAAACATACATAATTATCAATAGCGAGAAAACAGTTTCCAAGATAGATAAACAGCACCAAATCACTCCACTGGCAGAGCCGCCTCCTCAGGCCCAACCTCCTCGTCATATGCATCAACATCTACGGTATCAAGAACAAGACCGCAAGTAATAATCCAAATAAACCACAAGATAAAATTACATTCATGCCACAACCAAATGCATGAACATAACACCATATGCATGAGGCTAAAAAATCATCATTTTTCAAAAACGAATAGTTTTCCATGCATGCCAAAATCCCATTTTGGCTCAAAATAAAACCAATGAAAATAACTACCATTTTTCCTAGAAAAGGGTACACAATCCATTCATTTCAAACATACCAAAAATTATTTGTCACATGAAAATCCAATTTTCAAATGTACACATGATCTTGACACTGACATGACTTACACATGACTTGTGCCTAACTTACGTTTAAGTAGCGCACCCCTTTCAAAACTTACATATTTCCATAAAGATCTTTCATGAAAACAGTCCACAACTTTTCATAATATGTACAGTCTTTTCTTGAAATTCTTATTTTTCCATGTCTTATCCATTCAAAAATTGTGCTAAACAATCAAATGAAATAACTAATGATATATCTATATAAAGAACATCAAGTTTAGTTAAATGAGCACTTATAATACAAGCTTCGTTAGCATATACGAATACACAAATGCATATACTATAACCATGAAATATAAGACATGATTTATGCATGATTTATGCCTGACTTGTGCATGACTTATGCACCATGCTTTTTCATAAAAGACTTTCTTGCTTTTCATAAAAGGAGACTTTCATGTTACTTTGATTTTTTCATTGAAATGTATTCAAAACTTAGCATGAATTTGAAACTTTTTAGAAGCTATTCATGTCTTTTCTTATTATTCATAACTTCACATATCATTCCTCTTATTCATAACTTTCTTTAGGCTATCATTTCTTGTCATACTTGTCATATTGGATACATCACGACTCCCCTATGCACCATGTGCTCCCTGCTGGTTACCGTATCACACTGAGGTAAACATGTCATAATCATAATCATAATCATAATCATTACAGCAAGTCATTACACATTTGCCGTCCTTGGCACCCACCAACGTTAGCTGTGACCACGCTCTGCGAACATTTAAAAAGAAACTATTCGTGGTCGTTCGACTGTTCTTCATTGACTCAGGGGTTACCACTCTATTCTTAAGCACTCAAAAGTGGCTAGAGAAGTTCCACTAGGACAATACTCCAAATCTTATCTTGATCTTGTCACACCATGCAAACATAGTCATATTTTGAGACTATCAAGTTTATTCAACCAAAGAAAAAAAGAAACAACCAAAAGATCTATATTCCATCGAAATATAGTCAAAAACATGTGTGGGGGTTCTAAACCCTAATTTGTACATTTCTTAACCTAATCAGTTTCAAGAAAACCATATTTATTCATTAACGAAGAGAATAACTTAAAAAAAATAAACATAACCTAAAAAGGTTAAGACCGAAACATTCCATGGTTCTCAAAGCTTAACTTTTCTTCTTGTCTTTTCCCTTATCAATTCATCTATCTCTTAGAAAAGTAATTAAGTCCATCATCAAACCACTAAGAAACTTTACCAAACCCTAATGGATCCTTAGTCTCACCACTCATTTGCCAACTCCTATACTAGGATTAAATCTTACTTTAGTATTTAATTCTTAATCATTCATGAACTCAAATTATTATCATACTCATACTCATAAGTTGATGCTCTAAAATATTTATTTATTTATTTGCTTCTGAAATCACTATCCTTCAATGTTTTGTTTTTCAAATATTTCTTGTATTCAATACTTTTCTTTCATCATTCTATACATAGTTAAACCTATATATTTTCATAGAAGTTGTACAATATTTTAATATCATAAAATAATCAACATATCAATAATTTAGATGACAAAACCTGAAAAACTCCCTAAAATAAACACCAAGGCCGAAACCCTTTAACTTCAATTTCCACTTTCTTGTCATCTAAACCTTATATGATTTTATCTATTCTTCCAACCATATCCATCTAAAATGAATTCTTGTTTTCTAATAAGTTTCCTTTCAATGTTTTGCAAGATAACATGGTCCAAAACTTACTTAAATCAAATCAACAATTTCTAGCATTTTGTGTTCAAGAGAACAAATATAGCTATAAAACTAACATGCAAATAACTCAATGCCAAGATTAGGTTATTTTGTACACTTACACAATGCATGCAACCATGCACAAAAATATCCAACAATCAACAAATCCCAACATCAACAAATCAAACAACAAAAACTCCGTTCTCCAATCCAACCGACCCCCAAACTCCTCGGACTCAGTCCGATACAACCAACCAAAACCAAATATTTGTTAATGCAAAATATGTTTAAATCTCAAATTTTATTTAGAAATACTTACAATACGCTCGATAAAATTTCGAAAGCTAGCAAAAATGCCGAGAAGCAATCCTGTGCCTTTAGCAACAAACTTGCTGTGACGTAACGTCCATCGCACCACCGTAAATAAAACACCATCAATAAATAAGTAATATATCCAAAGATAACTAAAACAATTAACATGAATGTAAATAAAAGCGCATATTTAAAACAACACAATTAATAACAAATATTTAAACTCTTAAATGTAAATAATTTAAAAGCAATTATTATTTAACTAAATTGATCACCTGATCATAAATAAATTAATACCATGAAAATAAATTAAAATGAGCACATAAAAAAATTAATCACTTAAACTAGAGAAAATGCTTACCAAAAGTTCCTTAAGATGGTGAACTACAGCAAATGAGACGGTAATCAAAATACTATTAAAATCTCACTTGAAAATTTCGGAATACTAGGATTTGAAGAGAAGAAAAACTCAAGTCTAAGTTGTGGGAAATTGAGAACTTGAAATTAACCCAAATGGAGGCTAGAACACAGCATTGAGAGGGATTTTCAGCATGGGTTTGCAACAAGGTTTGACATCCATTTATAGGCTAGAAAAAGAAGGTTTTTGAGTTGGAAAATTCACGTGAAAGCTTGCCAACATCAAGCCAAGACAACCAAGCTGAAAAGAAGAAGAATATTTCAGTTTTTCAGATGAAAAAAATGGTGGCAAACGTGGCTAGAAGGTCACTATTTTCAATTGATTTTTGGGCACGTGAAGCATCAATCAGCATCAAAATTTTAAGGAAAATATTCATCTATGTACAAGGTATGTAATGGAGTAACACGTGTGAAATGAGCTGAAGGAAAGCTGCAAAATTAGAGCTTTAATGTCACTGGTATAGAAGGAACGAACCAATGAAAAAGAGAATGAAAAAAGAAGAAGAAAAAAGGAAGAAGACCGGTTGTATCGCATAAGTGAAGGGGCCTAAATTTAACTTGAGTTAAGTGCTCAAACGATGACCTTTTTGCAAGGGGAGGGGGCTGGTTTCAAGGGGTAACAGGCTGGCTCTAACGAGCTGGGCTTGGGCTACATGGTCCAATATGAAACTCAAGTTTTAAACACCTAAAACCCAGACACTGCACATATATATGTAAATTTAAAAGCCCAATTCGGAAAACAGCTAAAATAGAATTAATAAAACCCATCAAATTAAAATAAAATAAATTACATTACTTTAATTTAAATATCATCATCATAATAAAGTAAGGAGATTAAATTCAAGCATTAAATTAAATGCATCACAATAAATTAATAATATGAAGAAATAAAATTAGCTTACAATTACACATGGAAACTACATTTAAATAATAATGAAATATTCAAATACTTAAGCACAAACACAATAAAATAATATTAATATCAACCAACTCATAACATCCAATATTTATATTAACAAACAATACATATTTAATATTAAAAAAATTAAATTACGAAGGGAGTAAGAAAAAAAATTACGAGTCCTCACATCCTTCCCCCCTTTAAAAATGATTCGTCCCCGAAATTCGTACAAGTGATCTGAAAAGAGAAAACTTTTAACTGGTTTTCGAACAAATATGGGTATTGCTCCCTCATATCCGCCTCTTTCTCCCAAGAGAAATCATGAGCCAGAGGATCTCCCCATGACACTTTAACTAAAGGTATCGTTTTGGACCTCGACTGCTGCTCTTTCCAATCCACGATCTACGTTGATGCGACTTCATAAATCAAATATGGCCGTATTTGAATACTCTTCGGGTTGATGAAGCGCGGTTCCTGCTGACCAAAACTCTTCTTCAATGACGACACGTGGAAGACATCATGAATATCTCTAAAGTAGTCTGGCAAAGCGATCTGATAAGCGACAGGTCTGATCTTCTCAGATAAGGACCAACGTATCTCGAACTAAGCTTCCCTTTCTTACTGAAACACTTGATGCCCTTCATAGGGATACCTTGAGGTAAACTCAATCTCCTTCTTCAAAGGACATGATGATTGCATAAAAATGCACTCTAAATACTCTATTTAAATACTAAAAGAAATGAGAAAATAATGAATATAACTCATGTTATTAAAATTAATGGTCATTTATCTTGAGATAGATATAAGCATGATTTAATATATTGATGAGAATATAAAATGCCATATTTTCCTCTCTTAATGTTTAATACTTTATTCTTATTTGATACCTAAATATACACATTATTCTTATATTTTGATTTAGGTCACAAATAGAGGCATTAGGAGCAAATGAAGATAATTGCGGAATTTTAGACAGTTCTGACATCTTTTCGTAATATGGGCATATTCAAGATGATCTAGAACCACAAGAGAAATATCTATAACTTTTATGTTTTATGTTTTAAGAGATATCCACTTAATCTAAGACAAAATCGACCATCAAGTGGACGCACCTGCACTTGACATTCCTGGATATTTTTCAGCCACTTAGATCAAATCCAAATGTCATCATAATATTTTCCAGCAAGCACTCCTACACCAACTTGGAAATTCAATGATAAATTCATATGCAAGATGAAATGCACTCAAGTTTCTTCAAGACAAATTATTTGACCACAAGATATTAAGTCATACAAGACAACTAATGGATAGAGAAGCAAAATTGAAATACTCAACCTACAAGTAAAATCCAGCTCATGCATAGTGGGAAAACAAATGCTCAAAATGACAACTCACAAATCACTTGGATTCAAGAATGGCACATGGCAAAACAAGTTGAAATTGTGATGATTTTGTCATGACAACTTGCATGAAGGATGCTTATAAATAGAAGGGAGGGGTGTGTGTTCTAAGACGATGCTTAGTGTGCTTGGAAGATACATTGTTTTTTAGAGCTTGAGAAAAGAAAAGAAAAACCAAAGAAGAGAGAAGAAAATAATGGTTGGCTCTTCCATATTATCACTTGAAGAATTTTTGTTGCATATTTTCAATATGTGTAACTAATTTTCTAGTAGAGTTAGGGATGAATTTATATATATGATGATATTTGTAATTGTTTTTGATTCATATATGTGTTCTTCAAATATTAAACTCTTTTGTTTAGTCATTCGAAATTTATTATAAATATTTTCATCACCAAATAATCTTAGAATTTATTTCATTTATAGATTCAGTCATGCTTTTTCTATTGAATGCAATAATCCTTTGATTATGTTTGGTTCAATTGGTTATCTATTTTAATTTAATTCTCTGCTGCAATATTGCTCTACGAGTATATTGTCGACGTTGAATTTCCTTAATATCGATAATAATTCCTGTTCTTATATTGTGACGAATGATTTTTCAAAAGATTACATTTGATTTAAATCTGGTTATTAATGTTTTATTTTCCAATTGAAAATTTGGACATAGAATTTTCAATTGAGTTATTAATGAATCGAAAATAATTAAAATACCAATTATATACAAAGGATTCCCGATGCTCTACTTTTCGTCTCATTTTTATACTGTTCAAATTACTCATTTAGTTTTAATTTACGTCACACTCTAAAATTTACTTTTCGCACTCATCTAAATCTTTTTGTTAATTTCGTTACTATTCTTCAATTTCTCAATCCATCTCCCTGTGGAATCGACACCCCAAAGCTATACTGCAAACGACCGCGTTATTCTTTGGGCGTAATCAAATTTTGGCGCCGTTGCTGGGGAGACGGTAGAAGAATTTGTAGATTTTTTTAGTAGTTTGTAAAAAAAAAAAAAAAAAAAAAGAGCGGTAGCTTCGTTCATTTTCTTTTTAGCTTTCTGCATTTTTTTTTATTTTACTTTTCTTTTCGTAATTTTTTTTTTAGTATTACGCTTTTCTTTACTTTGCATGCGCAGGTACAGAGACGCTTTTGGAAGGTTTACTAGTAGACCCGTGCTAAAATCAGATTCAGAATCTAATTTTTCTAATCGCTTATTTGATAATTCTTCCAATTCTGACGCGATGAGTGAACACGTGGACCAACCTGTTAGAACCCTCCAAGATTATCTTCATCCCGCACGAACAGCCACACCATCCTGTATTATGTTCTCACCTAATGTTCGTCATGTAGATTTTAAAACAGGAATGATACAATTACTTCCGACTTTCCATGGTCTAGAAAATGAACACCCCTATGTTCATATTAGGGAATTTCAGGAAGTAGTTGCAACATTCCACAGTCAAAATACCACTGACGAAACAGTAAGGCTAAAGTTCTTTCCTTTTACTTTGAAAGATAAAGCTAAAAGTTGGTTGTATTCACTAAGACCACGGTCTATTGGAACATGGAGTGAGATGACTCAAGTGTTTTTCAATAAATACTTTCCCCAACATAAGACCAATGCTTTAAAAAGACAAATCTCTACCTTTGTACAAAAGGATAGTGAGAGTATGTGTCCCCACCATGGATATGAAAATTGGTGCTTAGTGAGTTATTTCTATGAAGGGCTTACGCCCAGGGAACGTCAATTCGTGGAAATGATGTGCAATGGAGAATTTTTACAGAAAAATCCCGATGAGGCCATAGAGTACCTCAATGAGCTTGCTGAAAAAGCTCATACTTGGACTGGACCTAGTGCTACTGATAGCACAAACAGGTCACGACCTACAGGAAACTTGAGTGGTGGCATTTACCATCTAAGGGAGGAGGATAACCTTAAGGCTAAGGTTGAAATGCTCACCAGAGAATTAGAGTTATTGAAAACCAAAAGCTCAAAACCAACACACACGGCTAATCATGTAGGATCTTTTGGGCCATGTGTTGTTTGTGGTGGGATAGATCATCATTCCCAAGAGTGTCCTACACATACTAACATGAATGGTATGTATGAGGAACAAAGTAATGCTCTGAGTATGTACAAAAAGCCCTTCACACCTTACTCTGAAACCTACAACCCAGGATGGCGTCATCATCCCAACTTCAGCTGGAAGTCTGAAAACCAGCTGCCTGCACAACCCTCTAGATCATATCCTGCACCATACCATGCACCTCAATCTTCTAGAAATTCTTTAGAAGATACTTTGCATACTTTTATTGAAATACAGGGTAAGACTAATCAGAAATTTGAATATTTGATTATGCAGGTTGTCGAAAAAAATAAGGAAATCAAGAGCCAGGTGTCTAAACTAATGAGTTCATTGACTATGAATGAGAAAGGTAAGTTTCCTTCCCAAACTCAATCTGTACCTCATGGTCAACATATGGCACAAGGAGACCTGAAGGACGTAAACGCTATTGTGACACAAAGTGGTAAGTCTCTACGTGATCCAATAATAGACAAAAACAAAGATGTAGAGAAAGATCAAGATAGCAGCAGTCCTGAGCTTCCCAAAGAACTTGAGGTAACAAAACCCGAGGAACCTGCGGTAACAAAAAATCCTGGTAAGGTACCTTTTCCTCAAGCATTAAAGTCAAGCAAACAAACTCTAAATCATAACAATGATATTTTGGAAAATCTTAGACAGGTAAAAATTAATCTTCCTCTTTTGCATGTAATTAAACAAGTTCCTACTTACGCAAAAATTCTCAAAGATTTGTGTACAGTTAAGAGGAAGCATTATGTGAAGAAGACTGCATTCTTGACAGAGCAAGTTAGTGCTCTAATTGAACAGCGGATTCCCCCTAAGTACAAGGATCCTGACCATCACATGCAATATTGGCAATCATGAGCTTGGACAAGCCTTGCTAGATTTAGGAGTTAGTGTAAATTTGATGCCATATTCTATTTATTTGCAATTAGGATTGGGAGAAATCAAACCAACTTCTGTGGTATTGCAATTGGCTGATCGTTCAGTTAGAGCACCACGAGGTGTGGTAGAGGATGTTTTAATTCAAGTTGACAAATTTTACTATCCTGTTGATTTCTTAATTCTAGACACTAGTTCTGCTGTAGAAACCACCTCTAAAATTCCATTAATTTTAGGTAGACCTTTTCTTGCTACTTATAATGCTCTTAACAATTGCAGAAATGGATTGATGAAACTCTCTTTTGGCAATATGACTCTTGAGGTAAATATTTTTCATATTGCAAAACAGCCAAAAGAGGATGTCGAGTGTCATCAGACATACATGATTGACTCACTTATAGAAAGGGATGTTCTTACAACTCATGACTCAGATTCCCTTGAATACTTTATTGTTAATTCTGAATTTAATCCTATAAGTGATTCATCTGATGTAGTTGACATTTGTGCTATTTTTGACAGAACTCATAATTATAGCACACAGGCATGGTAATCAAAGTTTGAGAAGTTGCCTAAAAAAAGAGAAAGACAGATTCCTTCAAGTGGGGAAGCCCCTAAAGTTGAATTAAAATCCCTACCTAAGGGTTTAAAGCATGTTTTCCTTAGTCCAGGTGATACTTTTCCTGTTATTATTTCATCTGAATTATCTGAGTCCCAAGGTGAGAAATTAATTCAGATTTTATGCAAGTATAAATCAGCCCTAGGATGGAGTATTGCTGATATAAAAGGCATTAGTCCCCTGATTTGTACTCATAAAATAAATTTAGAGGAAGGAACTAATCCTCGAAGAGACCCCCAGCGTAGACTTAATCCCACAATGAAAGAAGTTGTGAAAAATGAAGTATTGAAACTATTAGATGCAGGAATGATATATCCTATTGCTGATAGTAAATGGGTAAGTCCTACGCAGGTTGTTCCTAAAAAGTCAGGGGTAACTGTGATAAAAAATGACCTCGGAGAGTTAGTCCCTACAAAACTGGTGACTGGTTGGCGGATGTGCATTGATTATAGAAAATTAAATGCCGCCACACGAAAAGACCATTTTCCACTTCCTTTTATTGATCAAATTCTCGAGCGGGTGGCTGGTCATCCTTTTTATTGCTTTCTGGATGCTTATTCTGGTTATTATCAAATTGAAATTGCATTAGAAGATCAGGATAAAACCATTTTTACTTGTCCTTTTGGTACTTATGCTTTCCGCAGAATGCCATTTGGACTGTGTAATGCTCCAGCTACTTTTCAACGTTGCATGATGAGTATTTTTAGTGATATGGTTGAAAAGTGCATGGAAGTTTTTATGGATAACTTGACTATTTTTGGATCTTCTTTTGATGCATGTTTAATGAGTTTAGAAAGAGTACTGACTCGTTGTGAAGAAAAATAATTGGTTTTAAATTGGGAAAAATGTCACTTTATAGTACCTTCAGGTATTGTTTTAGGGCATATTATTTCTTCCAAAAGAATGGAGGTTGATCAATCAAAAGTTGAATTAATGTCTAAATTGCCTACACCTAGAACAGTCAAGGATATAAGATCATTTCTTGGTCATGCAGGTTTTTATAGGAGATTCATACAGAATTTTTCTGCCCTATCTAGACCACTATGTAACCTCCTAGCTAAGGATGACCCATTTGAATGGACACAAGCTTGTCAAGAGGCTCTTAAAACATTAATTGGCAAGCTTACTTCAGCACCCATAATGCAACCACCTGATTGGAATTTACCTTTTAAAATTATGTGTGATGCTAGTGATTTTGTTGTAGGTGCTGTTCTTGGACAACGAAGAGAAGGGAAACCTTTTGTCATTTACTATGCTAGTCGAACTCTAAATAGTGCACAAATGAATTACTCCACCACTGAAAAAGAGTTGTTAGCTGTAGTATTTGCTTTGGATAAATTTCGCGCTTATTTGATTGGTTCTCCTATCATTATCTTTATAGGTCATGCAGCCCTTAAGTACCTTTTTACAAAGAAGGATGCTAAGGCACGATTAATACGATGGATTTTGCTTTTGCAGGAATTTGACATCACCATCAGAGACAAGAAAGGAGTGGAGAACGTAGTGGCAGACCATCTCTCTAGACTCACATTTGAGGACACTTCTGACCACATACCAATCAAAGATGATTTTTCCGATGAGCATTTACTTTCTATTACTTCTCTACCATGGTTTGCTCATATTGTGAACTATTTAGCTGCAGGTGAAATACCAAAGGATTTTAGCACCCAAGACAAAAGGAAATTCATGATTGAGGTACGAAAATTCTACTGGGATGACCCTTACCTTTTCAAATACTGCCCTCATCAAATTTTAAGGCGTTGCATCCCTGATGAAGAGATTGCATGCGTTTTGGAATTTTGTCATTCCCAAGTTTGTGGTGGCCACTTTTCAATGAAGAAAACCACTGCAAAAATCCTGCAGTGTGGATTTTATTGGCCCACCTTGTTTAAAGATACAAATATCTATTGTCACTCATGCGAAAGATGTCAAAGTTAGGAGCTATGACCCGTCGTAATATGATGCCCTTAAACCCAATTTTGGTAATTGAAATTTTTGACTGTTGGGGCATTGATTTTATGGGACCATTTCCTCCTTCTTTTGGATATTTATATATTATTGTAGCAGTAGATTATGTGTCAAAATGGGTAGAGGCAGCACCTTGCAGGACCAATAATAACAGGACGGTAATTAAGTTTCTCAAAGAAAATGTATTATCTCGATTTGGTACCCCACGTGCTATCATTAGTGACCGAGGTACGCACAACCGTTCTTTTGAAGTTTTAATGAAAAGATATTGGGTGATACATAAGCTTTCTACTGCATATCACCCTCAGACAAGTGGACAGGTTGAACTTGCGAATAGGGAAATTAAACAAATTTTAGAAAAAACGGTCAACCCGGATCGGAAAGATTGGTCTTTGAGACTAATCGATGCGCTTTGGGCTTACCGTACAGCTTTCAAAACTCCCTTAGGCATGTCACCTTATAAACTTATTTTTGGAAAACCTTGTCACTTGCCCGTGGAGCTCGAGCATCGAGCATATTGGGCCATTAAACATTTCAATTTTGACTTGAAAAAAGCAGGAAAACTTAGAAAATTCCAATTGACGAAATTAGAAGAATTGAGAAATGATGCTTATGAAAACTCCAAGATCTATAAGGCTAAAATGAAAGTATTTCATGATAAAAATATTTTGAGAAAAACATTTAAGCCTAATGATCGAGTATTTTTATATGATTCAAGACTCCATAAGCATCTAGGAAAACTTCGATCTAGATGGACCGGCCCTTTTATAGTAAAAAACGTTTTCACAAATGGGGCAGTAGAAATAGAAATTCCAAAAGATGGATGTATCTTCAAAGTAAATGGTCAGCGCCTCAAAATCTTAATTGATAGAAAAATTTCGGAAGTGGAAGACATTCTACTTATGGACCCAGTATATCAATCTTGACCATCTCTAGGTATGTTTTTCTTTTATTTTATTTTCGTTCATTTTATTTTTGTTTATTGTTTACTTTATTTTGTTATAGGTTAATTTTATTTTGACAAATACCATCTTTGATGCCAAGTAAGCCACCCACATCCCACATCAGGTGTATTCTACCTTGTTTAGTTATTCAATTCTGATTCTTAAACATTGAGGACAATGTTTCATTTAAGTTGGATGGTGGGAATACAAATCTGTTATTTAAACTCTGTGGCATATTTCAATCAATATATAAAAAATTGCCAAATTTTTTTCACACAGGCATCTTTTCACACATGATACTTATGCTCATTCATAACCATCTTGGTAAATTCAACAAACCCATCTTAAATCATTTTACTAAAGCATCCACAGAACCATTTATGCACTTATCCAAACTTTGTGGTAATATGGTGATTTGACACATGTAACTAAAGAATTATTTTGCTCAAATATTCATATGAATTTTGTGAGAATTGAGAGCTTACAAATACAGAAATTGTGATAAGTATTCATTGGTCTGTTGAATTTGACACTTCTTTTGAGAATATCATTACATAGATTGTGGTAAGATGGTGGATATACTTGGGATATGACGAAAGTCAACTTAGGATTAACGTTTGAGCCTTTCAAGCTGAGCATTTTCATCATAGATCCCTAGCAGCCAATTTTGAGCCAATATACACATATGACCTTTTCTTTTCATATCTACATCATCCATACCTCTCCACATTGGAGTATAGCTTATACACTATATTTTCCTACCATTTTATTTCCAAGCGTGTACTAGGTGTGAAATTATCATTTAAAAAAATAAAAAATAAAAAAAATAAAAAAGAAAAAAGAAAAAAGAAAACCATGACAAAAATGGCATGGTGCTAGATGTGTCCATCAAATTATTCATGAAAGAGTTCATCAAATTGCGAAGACACTAGTGGCAAAAGAAGATGGAAAAGTGTACTTAGTTAAAAATCTAAAAAATTGAAAAGTACATCAAAAGGAAAGTATAGTCTACTGAAAAATTTAACAGATTCCCTTTTGTGTATACTTAGAAGTTTTTGAAATCTCTTCACCTTTTCTTCTTATGAACCCCAACCCTAAACCACATTACAATCCTTTGTGTTGATTTTTCCGATCCTAAGTATGCTTGTGGAAAGAATGGTAGAAATCTCATTTGTTAGTATTCCTATCATAAGATCAATGTTTACTTGTTACTTATATATAATTGGCTAAATTTCTATGAGAGTAAATGTACACCTTTGTCAACTCCATAGAGAGAACCCATACATGAAACACTTCTATACCTGTGAGTTATGGAGTTGAACCTTTTTGCTTAAGATATTCTAATGTTGCATGTGTCGAAACCTCTGATTTGATAAAAATAGTTTGGAACACATACACACTCTGTGGATTGCTATATTTGAATTACTTGTGAAAGGGTTATTAAATTTCTAAAATTGTTTTGATATGTAAATTTGAAAAATGTGTCTTGATGGCCCCTATGTGTGATTTTCTTTGGTCTTTCTCATCATTTTGCATGAAAACTGCTAGGGACTAGCAATGAGTAAGTTGGGGAATGTGATGATTGCACAAAATGCACTCTAAATACTCTATTTAAATACTAAAAGAAATGAGAAAATAAAGGATATAACTCATGTTATTAAAATTAATGGTCATTTATCTTGAGATAGATATAAGTATGATTTAATATATTGATGAGAATATAAAATGCCATATTTTCCTCCCTTAATGTTTAATACTTTATTCTTATTTGATACCTAAATATACTCATTATTCTTATATTTTGATTTAGGTCACAAATAGAGGCATTAGGAGCAAATGAAGATAATTGCGGAATTTTAGACAGTTCTGACATCTTTTCATAATACGGGCATAACTCTCTTATCCAATATCCGATTGAGCTGATTCAAGATGATCTAGAATCGCAAGAGAAATATATATAACTTTTATGTTTTATGTTTGAAGAGATATCCACTCAATCTAAGATAAAATCGATCATCAAGTGGACATACCTGCACTTGACGTTCCTGGATATTTTTTAGCCACTTGCATCAAATCCAAATGTCATCATAATATTTTCAAGCAAGCACTCCTACACCAACTTGGAAATTCAATGATCAATTCATATGCAAGATGAAGTACACTCAAGTTTCTTCAAGACAAATTATTTGACCACAAGATATTAAGTCATACAAGACAACTAATGGATAGAGAAGCAAAATTGAAACACTCAACCTACAAGCAAAATCCAGCTCATGCATAGTGGGAAAACAAATGATCAAAAATGACAACTCAGAAATCACTTGGATTCAAGAATGGCACATGGCAAAACAAGTTGAAATTGTGATGATTTTGTCATGACAACTTGCATGAAGGATGCTTATAAATAGAAGGGAGGAGTGTGTATTCTAAGACGATGCTTAGTGTGCTTGGATGCCTTGGAAGATACATTGTTTTTGAGAGCTTGAGAAAAGAAAAGAAAAACCAAAGAAGAGAGAAGAAAATAGTGGTTGGCTCTTCCATATTATCCCTTGAAGAATTTTTGTTGCATATTTTCAATATATGTAACTAATTTTCTAGTAAAGCTAGGGATGAATTTGTATATATGATGGTATTTGTAATTGTTTTTTATTCATATATGTGTTCTTCAAATATTAAACTCTTTTGTTTAGTCATTCGAAATTTATTATAAATGTTTTCATCACCAAATAATCTTAGAATTTATTTCATTTATAGATTCAGTCATGCTTTTTCTATTGAATGCAATAATCCTTTGATTATGTTTGGTTCAATTGGTTATCTATTTTAATTTAATTCTCTGCTGCAATATTGCTCTACGAGTATATTATCGACGTTGAATTTCCTTAATATCGATAACAATTCCTGTTCTTATATTGTGACGAATGATTTTTTCAAAGATTACATTTGATTTAAATCTGGTTATTAATGTTTTATTTTCCAATTGAAAATTTGGACATAGAATTTTCAATTGAGTTATTAATAAATCGAAAATAATTAAAATACCAATTATATACAAATGATTCCCAATGCTCTACTTTTCGTCTCATTTTTATACTGTTCAAATTACTCATTTAGTTTTAATTTACGTCACACTCTAAAATTTACTTTTCGCGCTCATCTAAATCTTTTTGTTAATTTCGTTACTGTTCTTCAATTTCTCAATCCATCTCCCTGTGGAATCGACACCCCAAAGCTATACTGCAAACGACCGCGTTATTCTTTGGGCGTAATCAGGACAAGTCTCTTCTTCTCATGCCAGCATAACTCTTCTGATGACTCTGCGTTGCTATCATCTTATCTTTGATGATTTGACCTTGATCTTTCATCTCTTGCACAATCTCAAGTCCAAGCAACCGACTCTCGCCAACTTCATCCCAAAACTGAGGTGATCTACACTTCCTTCCATACAAAACTTCATACGAGGCCATCTGGATGGAGGCGTGAAAGCTATTATTATAAGCAAACTCTATCAGCGGCAAGTGATGTTCCCAGCTACCCTTAAACTCCAAAATGCAAGCTCATAACATATCTTTAAGAGACTGAATGGTACGCTCTGATTGGCCATCTGTTTAAGGAGGATAAGCACTGCTGAACTTCAACTTGGTGCCCAAAGCTGACTGCAAGCTTTTTCAAAAATGAGATGTAAACTAAGGGTCTCGATCCGACACTATAGTTTTAAATATTTCGTGAAGATGCACAATCTCCTTAACATATAACCGAGTTAACTTTCCCAAGGTGTCGGTATTAGTAATTGGCAGAAAATGAGCACTTTTAGTTAAGCGATCAATAATCACCCAAACTAAATTCTTCCCACTAGGTGTTCTTGGTAGCCTCACTACAAAATCCCTAGCAATGTCGTTCCACTTCCACACAGGAATAGGAAGAGATTGAAGAGTATCGGCGGGTCTCTGATGTTCAACCTTAACTTAACAACAAGTGGTACACTTCGCGACAAACAAGGCAATATCCTTCTTATTTCTTTCCACCAGTGGCTAGGGATGAACTAAATAAAGAGGGATGAACTAAATAATGAACTAAATACCTTCAGATTCAAATCTTGATACATCTTCGTGCTCCTGGGATGAACTAAATAAAGAGCGGCATGGGCTTCCGCTAGAACCTATTCTTTAAATTCTGAATCTGAAGGTATCACCCGACGATTCTAAAATCGAAGGATTCGCACTTTATCCAAATTGGAATATGTGAATCCTCTATCTTTTCGAACTCTTCTCTAGATGTCAAGTATTATTCGTTATGTTTTGATGTTATGAATTGTTGTGACGAAAATGCATGTACATGTGATGTATGTTATTATGAAATATTCTCATATATTATAAGGTTTATAAGGACATAAAATATGCATGTCATAAGTTTAAGGTTATATTACGTTGCATTTCATCACATACAAGTGTCGTCATAAGTCATGACGTCTGTTATAAGAAAATACGTTTAGAAAAACCTTACAAGTAGAAAGATTAATAAGTAAGTCACATCATGACAGGAATGGAAATACGTAATGCCTGTATGACTGACATGCTAGCACGGACGAAAATATATAACGCCTGTCGAGATTCAGAATATGGATACAGCCCAAGTAGGGGTAACAATACTAGATATGGCCCAACCACGGATAATAATAGTGGCATGGGCTGACCACAGGTAGTAATAATGACATAGCCCAACCATGGGTAATAATAGTGGATATAAGTAAAGATTTATAAGAATAATAATTTAATGAAAAATCCATGCATGATACAAGTTTGTAAGCCTAAGTCATGCATGAGTCACATGAAGCATGCCATAAATGCATACTCTGGCTGTCTGGCTTGTATGTGATTATTTTATGATGTCTATACTTTTATTAAGTTACGTGTGTAATAATTAAGATTTCCAAGGAAATATTACTCTTGTATATTTCTATTTTTGAAAATATAAAATTATGTTGCAGGATTGATGATTGAGATAAGAGAAGGCTCAATAACTTAAAGAACTCAAAGGACCCTAGATGGCCATAAAGTTAGTCTATATTTTGAGAATAAATTATATACATGACTGAAAAAACTAACTGGGTTATGTATGTAATGATACCATATTATTATAAGAATGGATGAGGTGGATATTGTGGTTTTAGTTCACCATGTGATCATTAGAAAATTTTTATTCAGAACTCTTCCTCTGCAATATCGATAATACGAAGGTGAGTAGCCTAGTGTTATTTACCCTGACACTTCAATTTGCGTTGAATTACGAACGTAAATTGAGGGCGGCACAAACCCCAAATTTGAAATGGGTTTTCTCCTCCACACCCCACCTTGCTCAGCACCTAGATCCACCATGAGCCACTGCACCACCTCCGCCATTTGATCTACCGTCCACCAGGGACCTACCACCGGCAATCCTAGCTCCAACGGAGCCCTCACCTTCTCTCACCTCGTATAAAACCGAAATGGGTCTCCAAATGGACCTCCACCGTCAAAAACTTCCCCTACCTCAAGTTGTCATACCTCTAAAACAATATCTCCATCCATGTTCCCACCTCTCTTGTACAAGCCAAAATTTGAAGATAGACTTCTACCCTTTTGAGCTAGATCCGCCACCTTCCGGTGGTTGCAACGCCTCACCATCACCTTCATGAGATTCTCCATCCTCCAATGAGTATTTTCCTAAATTTTGGTGTCAAACCGAGTATCTTAGCCCAACATACGGAGTGATCCGCTATGAGCACTATGGGTCAGCACTTATTCAAGGATCTAAATTTTACCGCACTGTAAGTATTTTTCAAATGACCCTGAGATTTTAATATAATGTGCATCAATATATATATATATATAAATATGTATATATGTTTTGGTTGGTTGGTTTTATCGGATTCAGTCCGAGGAGTTCGGGGGTCAGTTGGGTTTGAGAGCAGAATTGTTTGTGATTGCTTGATATTTAAACTTGTTGATGGTTGGTTATTTGTGTGCCTGGTTGTATGCATTGGGTAAGTGTATTTATAACTTAATTTTAGTGTTGATTTGTGTATATAAAATTAACATGTATAAGGATGTTTCAATTGAGTGCATAATATATTTATAACCCATGCTATGTTATGTTAAATTGATGGAAATGGATAATTAAAAGATAAGTGGGCAAACTGTTATAAGAAACAAGGAGATGCTTTGATAAATTATAGTTTGAGAAATTGATGAGGGTATGTGGGATGGGAATAATAGAAGAATGGTGTGAAGGATTTAAGAGGTTATTGGACTTGGAAAAGAGCCCTAGGGGTATGTGTTTTTATATTTTGGTAAAGGATATGATGACTAAGTTAAGTTGATATTGTTTGAGGAATGTAATAGTCCATTTTTTTCTTAGGCTCAAATATTTATTGTTAGAATTTATAATTATATTTTAAATAGTTTTTGGAGTATAATCTCCCATAGGAATAAAACTTGAGAATTGGATAATAATTTTGAGCCAAGAAAAGGATTTAATTATGCATTTTAGGATAAATTATGGTTAAATCTTTGAGAATTTTAATAAAGTATCAACTAGAGAAATTATATTTGGTATTAGGAAGAGGCAAATTTCTAAAATTTGAGGGAAAAATTCAAAGGGAGGTGATAGAACAAAACATCAAACACTTGGTGTGCCAAAATGAGTTCTCGGGCTTGTCTGTCGAGTTTTGATATAAGTAACATAACTTTCTCATATGAGGTTCAAATGAGGTGATTTCAATTCTTATAGAATCTTAAGAGGCATATATAAAACTTTTTATGTTTTGGCTTTTTGAATATTCTGACTATATCAATGACTTATTTGAACTGAAAGTGGCCTAATATGGATTGGAGGAAAACTGAGACCCGAAAACAAAGTGTGCCACCACCTCACTCTAGGTGCTTAAATTTGATTGGTTCCTTCCATTTATCTGATCTGAAAACATGTGGGGAGGCATGTGGCAAATGAAGATAAGTCATATAGAAGCCTTGGTTGGCAAGAAAACAATTGGAAACAAATGGGGAACTCGGATTGGGTGTTCTCGGATAAGTTTCAACATGTTTCGGTAAATTAAGCATATATCTCTCATCTGATCTTGGAATAAGGTGATTCAAAATCCTATATAATCTTAAGAGAATTATATAAAACTTTAATGTTTCAAGTTTTGGAATTATCTAATTGGATAAAGGACTTATTTGAGATTGAAGTGGCCGGATATATATCCCATTGGAAGATACCATCATGCTATCTTGTCTTTATCTTACATGTGTTGGAATTACTTGAGCCATTGATCAAGGAGATTTTTAGGTAGCTCAAAAACTGACTTTTGGATAGAAATATGACTCACCACGCTTAAGGTTTAGGAGTGATCATGAAACCACAAATCTATGGGACACATCACCCAATAGGCTAAGGGAGGTTGCAGTAGACGAGTTCAACAATTTCCCCCCAAATCCCTTGCCTCCAATGCCCCTCATGCCTATAAATAGATGCATGAGCTCCTCTTATTTTCCTTTAGTTATATCACACGGTCATGGTGAGAAAAGTCAAGAAAAATACACAAAAACCCCCTTACATCACCTAAGTACCAAAAGAGAGCTAATTGAGGGCATTGGAGAAGAAGTGGTGCAAAACCTATCCTAAGTATCAATTCAAGTTTAGAGAAAATTTGTAAGTACATATATTAACTTAATCTTGGCATAGAATAAGTGGTTTGGTGATTGAATTATATTTAATCTTTATTTGAGTTTAATCTTTATTTATGTGTTAAGTTGAAACATATTCGATTTTGAAGTAGTTTTTGCTATAAAAAATGCTAGGAAAATCATGAGACCTTAGAAATATATTCTATATGTTATATTAAGAAGAATAGGTAAACTTATAAGATCTTGAATTGGAAAAAAATGATAAACCAACTCTAGAAAATTTCGGGCTTAATAGGAGTATTATTGGTAGATTCGACATGCTTTAGTAAACTGGACATAACTTGTCAGTTTGATGTCGGAGTTGAATGATTCAAGAGACTATGGAAATATAAAATAAATATTTACAACTTTTATGTTATGAGTTTTAAGAGATAAGGACTCAATCAAAGACGAAACTGGGATTGAAATGGCAGATATGATGAGTT
Organism: Platycarya strobilacea; assembly: GCA_036898215.1. NCBI lineage: Eukaryota > Viridiplantae > Streptophyta > Magnoliopsida > Fagales > Juglandaceae > Platycarya > Platycarya strobilacea. The sequence goes on along the minus strand of CM072548.1, from coordinate 29,390,894 downwards.
TATCATAATAGGCATTGACTTAATTGGTGAATTTCTTCTAAAATTCTTAGTGACTTGATTTCTAATTATTTTAATGATATTTTAATCATTATGGTAAGTTTAGAAACTTTAGTTTATTTGGAGAATTTCAAGAATCATCATACAAAACATTATTGGAGAATTAATCAAGAAAACAATATAGTTTAAGCTTGAGTTTATTTATGAAAGTTAAGAAAAATTTGACAAGTTGTATATGTAGATTTTAACTTGATTTGAATAAAAAGAAAATGGGGTTTGATTATCCATAGGGTTCGGTTAGCCTTGATGTGTGAATAATTTAATAATTTATTTAATTGTTAAGAATTATTCGTTATGTTTTGACGTTATGAATTGTTGTGACGTAAATGCATGTACATGTAATGTATGCTATTATGAAATATTCTTATATGTTATAAGGTTTATAAAGACATAAAATATGCATGTCATAAGTTTAAGGTTATATTACGTTGTATTTCGTCACATATAAGTGTCGTCATAAGTCATGACATCTGTTATAAGAAAATACATTAAAAAAAAACTTTACAAGTGGAAAGATTAACAAGTCAGTCACGTCATGATGGGGACGGTGATACGTAATGCCCGTATGACTGACGTGACGGCAGGGACGGTGATACGTAACGCCTGTCGGGATTCAGAATATGGATACGGCTCAATCATGGGTAATAATAGTGGCATGTCCTGACCACAGGTAATAATAGTGGCATGACCTTACCAAGGGTAATAATAGTGGGATGACCCGACCACGGTTAATAATAGTAGAATGGCCCAACCACGAGTAATAATAGTGGATATAAGTAAATACATATAAAAACAAGAATTTTATGATAAGAATAAAAAGTCCATGCATGAAATAAGTTTGTCAGAGTATGTCTACATAAGAGATAAATCTAAATCGTACATAAGTCACATGAAGAATGACATAAATGCACACTCCGATTGTCTGGCTTGTATGTGATTATTTTATGATGTCTATACTTTTATTAAGTTAAGTGTATACTTACTTTCTAAGGAAATCTCATTCTTGTGTGTTTCTTTTCTTTTTAGAATTTAAATTTTGTTGCAGGGTATGATAACGGCCATAGGCTAGGTCCCAGATGCTTGAGAGACCTTGAGAAACCCTAAGGGGATCCCCAGAGTACTCTCTCTCCATAGAAATTTTGACGCAGTTAATAGTAGTAGAGACCGGCGTCGGCATAGCAGTGAGTTTCCCGAAATGAAGAAAGAGCCTAGGCGGGCCCCTAAGGTGATATTTTGATAAGTTTGTATATAATTTGAAAACTGGGAAAACTAATTGAGTTATGCATGTAAGGATACAATGTTATTTTATGAATGGTCAATATGAATATTAAGGTTTTGTGTCACCATGTGATCTCTAGAATTTAATTTTATTCAAAACTTTTTCACTGCGATTTGCATTGCATATGCTAATAAGTCTAGGTGTATGCATTGATTTATGATAAGTATGAGGGTGAGTAACCTAGTGTTACTTGTCCTGACATTGCAAATTGCGTTGATTTATGAATGAAATTTGGGGATATCACAAGGAGGATTTTATGGATCAATTCTTGTAAGAAATGGTGAGAGAATTAAGATTAGTTAATGCTGGAATGATTGATTTTATGTATTTAGTGGTAAGTTATTTTATGAAAAAGGTAAGAAAGTACTTGGAGGAAATCTTTTGAAAAGCAAGACTTTATCTTAGTAAATCATGACTAGAAATTTAGAAGACTGATATGAGAAGTTTGGTTAACAAAGAATTAAGTTGGACTCATAAGGTTTAGTTTGATGCTTTTGAATTAAGGTAATATTTATCTAGTTTGTATTTAAATGAAGTTCTATATGTTTTAAGAATTGAGATCCAAGATAAGGATATGGTGGAATATAGTGGAATTGTGATGAAGGATCCCAAGAGTTTATAAGTGTATATTAGTATGAATGAAGTTTGGGTATAAAGGTAGCTTGTTTTATGTTGGAAAGGCACAGAAATCGAGATTTTGCTTGATTCTCGCTCGATGTCTAGCTCGAGCGAGATATCTTGCCAGTTTAATTTCAAAACGTTTTTTTGGTGGAATGGTTTATAATTGAAGTAAAGAAGATTTTTAATGTAAAAATTATATGTGAAATGCAAATGCCTTAACTCATTAATAGGGCAGGGCATGCTTCACAAAGATAAGAGATAGGAAAGGTTCACGCTAGTTTGCATGGCATGTGCCCATGAAGCATATAGCATGTATGAAAATGTTTAAGAGTACATGCATGTCCAAGTATGTCCTAAGATTTTTATGTTATAAACCACAATATTTTTCAAATAAACATGGACATGAACTTTTATAAGAACAAGAAAATAAGAAAGGAATAAGGAAATTTAAAAGTCATGTCACAACAGAGAAGGCAATACGTAACTCCCATATAGCTGACGTGTCGACAGGAATGGTGATACGTAATGCCTGTCGAATGATAAAAAGTCATGTCAAGGCGGGGACGGCGATACGTAATGCCCGTAGGATTGACATGACTAGTGGGGATGGCGATACGTAACTCCCGCTATAGTAAGAATGTTTACGTCATGACGGAGACAGCGATACGTAACGCCCACATAACTAAGATGAGTTGGCGGTGAAGGCGATACGTAACTGCCGCCATGATAAGTATTTTTGTGTCGCGACGAGAAAGTGATATGTAACGCCCGTTCGACTGACATGATAGACGGTGAAGGCAATTTGATTTGCCGCCATAATATGATAATGTTCGTAATAACGGTGAAGTCGATACGTAACTACCGTATGACTAATGAGAATATGAAAGCTAACGGTGAAGGCATTTCGATTTGCCGTCATGCTAAGACTCCCGACAATGAAGGTGAATCGATCTACCATCGTAGTTACGAATAAGATATATAAGAATAAGAATTTTAAGAAAAAAACCTTATATATTAAAAAAAGTTGTACACCGTTTTCATGAGGATTTTTTATGAAGATATGTAAATTTTAAAATGCGTGAACCAATTAAGTATAAGTAAGCATAAGTCATGTCATAGTCTCATGATTATGTGTATATTAAAAAATTGAGTTTTCATGTGCGACTTGATGTTTGGTGTGTTGAAATGATTGGTTTGAACGATTTGAATGACGAGATAGAAACGGTGGTAAGTAGGGATGGTGATAAAGTTTTGCCTGCTATTCCCTCCTATATTATTAATTTAATATTTGGTCATTTTGATAAATGATTTTATGTGTACCATTTTCAAGGAAAGTGGTAGTTGATTTTAATAGATTTTATTTGGGCCAAATGAGAATTTTGACGTAAGTGGAAACTATTTATTTTAAAGAAAGATAATTTGGACTCTCATACCTATAGTATTAGGTTCATGCATTCTATTGTTGCATAAATTTATTTTTATCTTTTGATTTATTTGGATTTTACTTACTTGCGGTACCATTTTTGGTGTCATAGATTTTGATGCAGAGGACGAGGAAGCTGAACTTGAGGAGGCGGCTCTGTTGATGGAATAACTTGGTTTAGTTTTATTTTGGAAAAAAAATGTTTTCCCACATTTGGATTATTTTGTATTCTAAAATTTTAAATATATGATGATTGTATTGAATCTCCTGTTGGAGAATTATGTTAAACTGGTTTGTATTATTTTTAAAATTTTGGTACTTAATGATTGACTCAACTTATCTGCTATGTCTTTTAATTTTTACCCTTATAGCATCATACACAAACTTAGCACTTATTGTTGGGTGTCTGACTCGAGTTGTCAGCATTCTGATGCCTCGATTCCTGTGTTTTCGGAGGGCATAATTGGGGGTGTCACAATCGGCATCAAAATTTTAGAAAAAATATTCATCTACGTACAAGGTACTTGATGGAGTAACACGCGTGAAATGAGCTTAAGGAAGCTGCAAAATCTAAGCTTTAAGGTCACGGGTATACAAGGAACGAACCAACGAAAACGAAAAAGAAAAAATGAAGAAGAAGACCGGTTGTATCGCATGAGTGAAGGGGCCTAAATTTAACTTAAGTTAGGTGCTCAAACGATGACCTTTTTGCAAGGGATATGGGCTAATTTCAAGGAGTAACAGGCTGGCTCCATGGCTGGGCTTGGGCTACACGGTTCAATATAAAACTCAAGTTTTAAACATCTAAAACCCAAACACTACACACACACACACACACACACACACACACACACACACACACACACACGTAAATTCAAAAGCCCAATCCGGAAAACACCTAAAATAGAATAAATAAAACCCAACAAATTAAAATAAAATAAATTACATCACTTTAATTTTTAACCGTTCGAACTATATGTTGGGACGAATTGCAATCGTGACAAGAAAATTTTCCCGTTTGTACAGTTTCCTTCAATTTCGTCCCAAAAGATATATTTTGGGATGAAATGATAATTTTCGTCCCAAAATATCCTTTGGGACAGTGATATTGGGACAACCTTGGGACAAAATTTTTTGTCCCAAAAAATATTTTGGAATGAAATTCCTATAATTTGGGACTAAATTGTTCGTCCCAAAATACTTGTTCTGTTGTAGTGATCATCTCTTACACTAGGAGCTTTGACACCATACAAGACCCTCCACCATCGACCTCAGCCTAGCACCATCACGCATCTTTCTTCCTCAGTAAGCCTTTGCCGTTGTCCACTTTTCTCCCATTTGCGTTTTTGCTCTTAAGTGGAAGAAGGAAGCTAACCCTATTATTTACTTAAGCGATGGCTTATTTATCTAATTGCCCTTATTCTGTAAGCATGGCAGAATATGTTCGTGGACTTCATTTTATTTTGAACTCTTAAAGTTTTGTTTTTCTAGGTTTGTTTTAATGTTATAGACTACATTGTACCCATTATACTTTTAACTACTATTTTACTACAGTGAACTTTAGTAATAAATAGAGTTTAATTTACTTTTAATCTGTTAATTATATTTTATGAGGCAGGCTTTCAGCGGTATTAATATATTTAAATCAAATATGATTCTTTACAAAATTATATTATATTATTAGTTCATGAGAAGTTTAATATTCATTACGTTTAAGTTCATTTTATGAACTAAATATTCTAACTTATATTATTTTATGGATTTGAATATATTAATATATACTAAAACATTCTACTTGAAAGACTATATGATATTATTGTTTAAATAATAGTCCAAGTATTTTACTAAATTCTATTTTAAAGGTACAAATATGTTATTACTATTTAAATAAATTATGATATTACAACTTATTAATTTTTCTCCCATTAAACAAAATATTTATTTGATTAAGTCTATAGTAGGAATTTAATCAAGTGGATTATTAGGACACGTTTTCGAGTTAGATTAGTGACTATTTAATATTTCGTATAGGTGATGAACTATGAAGTGAAATTTAGGAAGCAGCACAGTGAGCTAAGTGAATTTGATAACAAAATTAGGATCCTCACAATTAGCTTATATTATTAGTAAAGTCAATTCTTTGATAGCCATTTTCATATACTCCTAATGTCATGCAAGCATGTCATTCGGTACAGCATAGTACAAGATCATGTTATTTAGCATCATGCTCAAAGTCAACGAATTATAGTTAATTATATTAGTATGTATTATGCATCTCATGTAGCATAAGTCACATAAGTTGAGTTAAGTTCAAATATAAGACTATGTCAGATAAGAAAATAATTAATTAGTTATTCAGTTAATCAGTTCAGTAAATCAGTTAATTTAGATGACCATTCAGATGTATGATACCAATGCATATCAAATCAAGATAGATGTACAAGCTACGGACCTAAGCATGGTCTACCATAATACGTTAGAGTATTATTAACGGTTCCCCTTACTGCAATGAAATATGGGGCCGGTGCACAACCTTGCACACAGAGTTAAGTGTGTTGGTCAATCAGTTCAGCTAAATTAACTTTAGTCAGATCAGTAAGTTCATTCAAAGCAGTCAGTTTAAATTAGTTAGTCAGTTAAGTCAGTAGTTCAGTCATGCATAACATGAGTATTAGCATGTACAATCATGTTTTCAGATTTCAGCATAAATTTTAATGAAAATTTCCTATAGTATTATCTTACCCTGTGATAGATTATTTACTGAATCATCGACTCGTTTTAACTTGTTCTTATTTTTAAACCACCCAAATAAGGAAGAATACTAGTGCGAGCAGGTAGGCCAGGAGTAAATTGAGCAGTTATTTGACTTTTAAGCTATTCATGAAATAAGTGTCTTTATGATACAAGTTTAGTTTTAGTTATCTCAGTTAATGATTTTTTTTTCTTTTATAGACATTTTATTAGAATTTCATTTCTATGAAATAAATGTTATTTTATTATTAAACTAAAAATCTTATGCCGGATTAAAAGTTTTAGAAAATTACGTGACATTCCTTAGTCTATGGGGAGGGAGTATTACAGTTGTGTAGTCGTTTTGAAAAATAGGATTTAATATTAAAAAAAATTATTATTTTTCAAATAAATCTCATATTTAATCAAAACAATTGTATGATGTTTGTATACTCATGACTGCAACTATTATTTTTCTAATCAATATAATGGATCAAATTAATAATTCCATGTTGAATATGTATTTCCTTTTGAATGGATTGATATTTATGGATGGGTCCATAATAGGCTAGACCATGATATGTTGACAGATTGAGAAAGCCCTTTATATGAAAAACAAAAATGCTAACACATATTTTTTATAGCCTGGGCTGCTCCCATGCCCATCTCCACGTTGGAGTGAGTATCATCTCTCACAAATCTGGACCAGTACCAGTGGGTTTTCCAAACTGTGCCCATCTCTTCAATTGGGATGCCCTTTGTCTCAGGCAAAAAAAAGTTGACAAAAATGATCATCACCAACACAAAAAGGGCGAAGAAGAGGAATAGCCCAAACTTCATATGGCACAACATTGATAAGAAGCTTTGAGCAATAGCAAATGTGAGAATCATGTTGACAGACACATTGACACTTTGAGCAGCAGATCGAATTTCAAGAGAGAAGATTTCACTAGGCACCAAGATGCCAAGAGGACCCCAAAACCATGCAAACCTAGCAACATATATGCAAATGAAAAGCACGACAACAATTGCATACCACTTGGGCAACTCACCAGGATCTCCATCAACTCCAAATTTAGCACCAATCGCAACTGTAACAATAGCCTACAGACAGATAAAACCCATATAATTATAGGTTAGCTAATTAATGTCCTTATGAAAAAGATCTCTTTTTATGTTATTATCTGAACTTTAGGGTCTCAAGTGACAGAGGGATGCATGAAGTGTACCTAGAACATTTATTGTTCATTTAATACTATTCGGAGTACTTATATTGGCATCAATAAATATTGCAGTACCATTTCATATGTTATCTCTCTTTCACTCAAAATCTTTAAGTGTAGACAAGAAGTCTTGATCTTGTGACTATAATTTTTATCATGAATAGTTACCTGGCATATGAGCATTTGGATTCCACCTACGAGGAAAAGAAATCTCCTTCCCCATTTATCAACACCATAAATAGAAACAAAAGTTGCAACAACGTTAACACCTCCTATAATCAGTGCCGACATAAGGGAAGCATCGCTTCCAAACCCAATAGTGTTAAACAAAACAGGTGCATAAAACATGATCACATTAATACCAGTGAGTTGCTGAAAGAAGGAAATTAGGATTGCCATAGAGAGGTGAGGTCTATATTTTCATTGCAACAAGTTTTGCCAAGGGTGCTCCACAAGTTTTGATGCTTCACTAGCAGCAATAAGGTCTCTGAACTCTTCCTCAACATCCTCAACACCCCTAATTCTTTTAAGTTTCTGTTTGGCCTCATCATTTAGGCCCCTCTCAATCGTAGAGTTGGGGGTATCATGAAGGATTAGTGATCCAATGGTGATTATGAGAGCAGGGACCATGGCCCCACCCAAGCTCAAGCGCCATCCCCACCCACCCTTGATCTTTGCAAAAAAGTAATTCAACACATTGGCAATAAGGATACCAATTGTGATTGATAACTGCAAGGCAATGTTTAGAGCTCCTCTATACTTGTGAGGGGCCATCTCAGAGATGTAGAGAGGAATTGACTGCAAGTACAGAAAAAGCGACCAGATTAACTTCCAGATCAATACTTGGCAAAACAGATCTACTTTGTGCTTGTAGGGACCACACCTACCTAATTTAAGAAAGAAAAATACTACTCTCACCGGTCGTTGGGTTCGATTGGGTCTTGATAACACATCTTTGATTATTAAAAAAAGTCACTTTCAAGATCTCGGTGTGTGGATTTAACATTTTTTATTAAGAATATATCCCACATTATTCGAAGTTGAAGACCACAAAAAAAAAGAGAGAGAGTTGGCGCTATAAATTATCATCTATATAAATTTTATAAAATCAATATTGATGTTTAGCTTCAATAATCAATACTCTACACGACGCCTAGTTGTCAAGTTGCCATGCTTCTTGGAAAAAACAAAAATCATTATCCACACGTTGTGGATTATTTAAGTAAATTATTGAGGAGATGTCAAAGAACACAGCAGTCAAGTCATTTATGGTGTATTATCGAGACTTTTCACGATGAATTGTAATGAAAACAGTGTTCTGCAGTTCTAGTTAATCCAAAGTCTTCTTTGGTTTCCGGGGAGGGACGAATCATGTCCATCTTTCTTTCCAAAAGTGTTTACTTCTATTTATTAAGAAAAAGATTCAGAAAATCCGGGAACAGTGACAAGTAGAAGAAGCCCCATATCTCTATAACCATTAAGCAATCCCAGAAATGGAACCTAAAAACCCCATTTCCGCATCGAACTACAAATATATGAAAGCAGAAATACTAAAACTATTTGTTAATTTTTACGCTACTAATCCCCTAAAAATACTTAGAAATTATTTCAAACCAATATGAGAAGATCAGAAATGATAAAAGTACATTTTCGGCCAATCTGAAGAACCAACGGAATAAACTTTGTTTTTTTTTTTGGTCCTTCCCCTCCCCCACAACGTTCACTGAACCAAAATAAAAGAACCAAGAATTTCCAAACACTGGAAAATTCAAGATCCAAAGCAGCAATAAATATATAAAGAAACTACTCTCCAGAAAAATTAAGATATCCCAGATCACAGACCAGAGGAATAAAAAAATACCTGTCCTGCAAATCCAATACCGAAACCGAGTAACATTCGGCCGACGATAAGCATCCAGACTGCTTGGGCAGAGCCGTTGAGGACGGCGCCCACGCAAAAGAGCAGGCCGCCCAAGAGCATGGACAACCTGCGACCGAATTTACGTGTCACAGTGGATGCCACGATGGATGAAAGCAGAGCAGCCAAATACAGGGACGAAGTGAAAATTGTTAGCATCTCACTGTCATATTGACAGTACTGGTTGGTGGATGATTCCTCATGCTTCTTCCGGTACACCGACGGGAAGAATTTCTTCAAAAACAAGTCCATTGACGTCACTCCACCTGTCAACACATAATCATGATTTAGATTAAAAACGAAAACGATTTCGATGTTTGATTAGGATTCCATTCGAGGTGCGTATTCTTTACCAGAAATTCCGATATCATAACCGATAATCAAGCCCCCCGTGGCTGCGACGATACACGTTACGGTCACAAAAGGAGTAAGTTTACCCGTGTACACCTTGCCTGGCACTCCATCCACAGGAACACCTCCGACAGCAGGCATTTTGGCTGGTCAAAGCTGCAAGGAGAATGCTCAAGTGTACCGAGAAAGAAGCTCAAAACAAAGAAGGAACCAAAAACTCTTTATCAATAATAATGACGGATGGAGGCACATAGGCCAAGCGGAAGCAGATTTTAGAGCACTGCTGCAGGCTAGTATATATGAGACAGGAACATGGCTTTTTCTCATTGAGAAACAAAAATAATAGTTGAAGTCGTGAATACGCAAATGCTGTATAATCATTTAAAAACGTAAATAAATATGAAATTACATGAAAAGAAAATTAATTATTTAATAATGAAATGTACTCTTTTTTAAAAGCAAATAAATGATGTTTTTACATTCCATGATTGTATATATAATTACTCATTGAAAAGTTTTACATGAAAGCTTTTGCACCATAAATATTGACGCCAGACAGAATAACAATTATTCTGCAGGCTAGTTTCAACATATAAATTCACAGGAAAGAATACAAGAAATTTTCCCACAATACAGAAAATACATCTCTGAGAAAAAAACTGAATATTACCAAATGAAAGATTGTCGAAAATCAGTCCACAAGCCGGACTATATAGCTAAAATTCGTCTGTAACCGAATTTTACCAAAAATGGCAAAATCCTAAAATAATGTAAAATTGAAATTCAAAATAAAATAAACAATCAGAAAAAAATCTGGAACAAATCGGATTTAAAATGACTTTCTAACAAACATACGAAATATTATCAAAAATAGTAAAAAATAACTAAAAACAATGAATCGGAAGGGAAAACAATAGAATTTGAGATTGAAAAAAGGGCACATGGAGCCATGCTCGATATGGACAGCGTGCACATCGAAAAGAGCTTTCCGAATTGGGGTCTTATGCTCGATTCTGACACCCGTAGCCAAAATTATGGCCAAAAGATTGAAATGCACCTAAAACTCCCTCAATTAGAAAGAGATCACGATCACTTCCGACCTTTACCTTGATCTGCCAATTTATGGTATCTCAGCGCCATCAATGTGCAATCAGACAGCTCAGTATCATCTGTCTCGGATCCTCCTACATCAAATATCTACTTAATAGTATCTAAATTTTTATTTTTGTCTCTATTTTAATGTTTAAAAATATATATTTAAATAGAATGATAAAAAGAATCAATCACATGTTGGTTAGCGGAGATATGCGGTGTAAGGGATTTTTAGCCTCTCTCTTCCATATTACTATTTCTTTAAGAAAATTATCTATTTATAACTATTTTGCAACTTGCACTAGAGAGGTTAACGGAGTCTATGGAGTGGAGATTTGGAAACACATTAGACGAGAATAGGGGGTGTTTACATGTCATACCAAATTTGTGCTAGGTGCGGATACTCGGATAAAATTTTGGAAGGACATACGGGGTGGGAAGAATGCTTTATAGGACTCTTATACATCCGTCTTTTAGTTGGCATGTGATCAAGAAGCTTGAATGGCAGACCTCATGGGTCGATCGGGGGACCAAGTCCATTGAGACGTCACCTTTAGTAGAGCAACTAAAGACTGGAAAGTAGACAACTTTCAAGCTTTCTTCAACCTAGTGGACTATGTGGAATTTAACAAAATGCGAGCTAATAAATTGTGGTGGACACCTGCAAGTAAGGATGCTTTCTCGATTTGTTCTTTCTATAAATTCCTTACACATTTACTGAGTACTCAAATTCCCATAGAACAGATTTTAGAGGAATAAGGCATCTCCCAAAGCACTCTTCTTCTCTTGGACAACTGCTATGAGTAAGATTTTGAGGATCAACAATCTAACAAAGCAATTGGTCATTATCTTAAATTGGCCTTGTATGTGTAAGAAAATTGGCAAGTTAGTAAATCATCTCTTGTTACAATGTAAGATAACTAAAGCTTTGTCGGTCAACGTATTCAGCTGAGTAGAGTTAAATTGTGTAATGCCTATCACAATAGTGGAGTTATTGGCCAACTAGACACTTCTGGGAGATGCAAATACATTATGTGGTACATATGGTGATTGGATATTTGAAGATAAGGAATGGACATGAGAGGAGTTTTGATCGTTATTTTTTCGTACTTTATTTCTATGGACCATAACTATAGATTTTAATGAACTAAATTTACATGATTTTCTTATTTTTACTTATGCGATCTAGATAAGTTTTATCTCTTGTATACCATCATGTATATTTGGACTTTGTCTAGACTTTTATCAATATTATCATTTACTTATAAAAAAAACAACTATTTCGCAACTATTTTATAGCTCTACATAAAATGAAGGTTAAATATATAATATTAAAATTTATTTTTAATGCAGTTGCATGATTGTATTAGTTGATTGAAAATGAATTATAAAATAGTTAAAAATTTAGCGTTGTAATGAAACTAATGAATCGGAGGGACGGCTGCCGCCCCTTGTCCTACCACCAAAATTATGTAAATGATCCCACCACTATTATTTTAATCTTGCTTAGTGACTTACATAGTAACTTTCATAGTAATTTTAAGGCCTATAAATAGAGGTTTCAGTTGTTATGGAATTCATAAGAAAAAATAAAGAGAGAAGAAAGTTTGAGTTCTTAAGAGTTTCAAAGAGTTTCTTATATAATTCTCTCTTACAATAGTAGTTTCTTTTTTTAGTTTTATAATACATTATCACACAACAGTTTTACCAATTCTGAAACTAGTGGTCTTATTTCTCTGTAAATTTTTCAATATATTATTTGTAGTCTTTGTTATATTTTATTGATGATTATCTGTGTGACTTTATAAATATATTTTCTGAAATACATATATTTATTTCATTGTTTATATGTGTAGAAAATGACAAATCTTACAAAACTGGAATTTGTTGCTTTTGACAAATCTGGGAAAAATTATTTATCCTGGATACTTTATGCTGAAATTCATCTTGATGCGATGAACTTGAGTGAAACAATTAGAGAAGGAAATCAAACGTCCTTACAGGACCATGCTAAAGCAATGATTTTCCTTCGCCACCATCTTCACGAAGAATTAAAAACTAAATATCTTACAATAAAATATCCCTATATTTTGTGAAACATTTAAGGGAGAGGTATCAACACCAGAAAGCTGCTATCCTCCCAAAAGCTTGTTTTGAATGGTTGCACCTGAGGTTGCAAGATTATAAAAGTGTTAGTGTGAGTATAATACCGCACTTTTTAAAATAAGCTCAGTACTAAAATTATGCGGTGAGAAAATCACATGATGATATGCTAGAGAAGACTTATACTACATTTCATACCTCAATTATGCTCCTGCAGCAGCAGTATCAAGAGAGAAAATTCAAAAAATATTCCAAACTTATATCATGTCTACTAGTATCTGAGTAGAACAACGAGCTCTTATTAACAAACCACCAGTTACGCCCTACTGGCTCAATATCATTTCCTGAAGTGAATGGCAATATGTTTGCATCATTCCCAGAAGTAAATGCTGCATCCTTTAGAAGAAATCGTGGGCGTGGAAGTGGTAAGAGAAATTATATAAATGTTAGTCCCAAAAGTGATAACATTAAAAGGAATAATAATATACCGTATCATCAAAAGTGGTACAATTCAGAAAGGAGTAAAAATCCTCAAAATAATTCTTCAAAAAGGAGTGAAGAGGTGTACCATAGATGTGGAATGACTGGAAACTGATCACGTACCTGTCCTACGGCCAGGCACTTAGCTGATTTATATCAAACATCTATTAAAGAAAATAATAAAATGCATGAAATAAATTTAATAGAACCCCCAGATGATTTATTAGATCCAGTAGATGTAGATGTTACTCATCTTGATGTCTCTGATTTATTTAATCATTGTGATGGTAGAATTGACCACTTAATTGGAGATGGAAGTGTTCTACTCTATTAATGTATTTTCTTTCTTTTATCTATAATAAAAGTTTTGTATATTTTATAGAATCTGTAATAAAAGTTGTATATTTTGTAGACCTCATGGGTCGATTGGGGGACCAAGTCCATTGAGACGTCACCTTTAGTAGAGCAACTCAAGACTGGAAAGTAGATAACTTTCAAGCTTTCTTCAACCTAGTGGACTATGTGGAATTGAACAAAATGCGAGCTAATAAATTGTGGTGGACACCTGCAAGTAAGGATGCTTTCTCGATTTGTTCTTTCTATAAATTCCTTACACATTTACTGAGTACTCAAAATCCCATAGAACAGATTTTAGAGGAATAAGGCATCTCCCAAAGCACTCTTCTTCTCTTGGACAACTACTATGAGTAAGATTTTGAGGATCAACAATCTAACAAAGCAATTGGTCATTATCTTAAATTGGCCTTGTATGTGTAAGAAAATTGGCAAGTTAGTAAATCATCTCTTGTTACAATGTAAGATAACTAAAGCTTTGTCGGTCAACATATTCAGCTGATTAGAGTTAAATTGTGTAATGCCTATCACAATAGTGGAGTTATTGGCCAACTAGACACTTCTGGGAGATGCAAATACATTATGTGGTACATATGTTGGTTGGATATTTGAAGATAAGGAATGGACACGAGAGGAGTTTTGATCGTTATTTTTTCGTACTTTATTTCTATGGACCATAACTATAGATTTTAATGAACTAAATTTACATGATTTTCTTATTTTTACTTATGTGATCTAGATAAGTTTTATCTCTTGTATACCATCATGTATATTTGGACTTTGTCTAGACTTTTATCAATATTATCATTTACTTATAAAAAAAATAACTATTTCGCAACTATTTTATAGCTCTTCATAAAATGAAGGTTAAATATATAATATTAAAATTTATTTTTAATGCAGTTGCATGATTGTATTAGTTGATTGAAAATGAATTATAAAATAGTTAAAAATTTAGCGTTGTAATGAAACTTCCGAATTGGAGGGACAGCTGCCGCCCCTTGTCCAACCACCAAAATTATGTAAATGATCCTCCCACTATTACTTTCATCTTGCAATGTGGCTTGTATAGTAACTTGTATAGTAATTTTAAGGCCTATAAATAGGGTTTCAGTTGTCATGGAATTTATAAGAAAATATAGACAGAGAAGAAAATTTTAGTTCTTAAGAATTTCAAAGAATTTCTTATATATTTCTCTCTTGCAATAATAGTTTCTTTCTTTAGTTTTATAATACGTTATTAGTATGATGGTTCTAGCAATTCTGAAGCTAATGGTTTTATTTCTCTATAAGTTTTTCAACATATTATTTGCAATCATTGATATATTTTATTAATGATTATCTGTGTAAATTTATAAATATATTTTCTGATATACATATATTTATTTCATTATTTATATGTGTAGAAAATGGCAAATCTTACAAAACTGGAATTTGTTGCTCTTGACATCTTTAGGAAAAATTATATATCCGGGATACTTGATGCTGAAATTCATCTTGATGCGATGAACCTGAGTGAAACCATTAGAGAAGGAAATCAAACGTCCCTACAGGACCATGCTAAAGTAATGATTTTCCTTCGCCACCATCTTCACGAAGAATTAAAAACTGAATATCTTACAATAAAATATCCCTATATTTTGTGAAACAGTTTAAGGGAGAGGTATCAACACCAGAAAGCTGCCATCTTCCCAAAAGCTTGTTTCGAATGGTTGCACTTGAGGTTGCAAGATTATAAAAGTGTTAGTGTAAGTATAATGCCGTACTTTTTAAAATAAGCTTAGTACTAAAATTATGCGGTGAGAAAATCATATGATGATATGCTAGAAAAGACTTATACTACATTTCATACCTCAAAAGTGCTCCTGCAGCAACAGTATCAAGAGAGAAAGTTCAAAAAATATTCTAAACTTATATCATGTCTTCTAGTATCTAAGCAGAACAACGAGCTCTTATTAACAAACCACCAGTTACGTCCTACTGGATCAATATCATTTCCTGAAGTGAATGGTAATAGTTTTGCATCATTCCCAGAAGTGAATGCTGCATCCTTTAGAAGAAATTGTGGGCGTGGACGTGGTAAGAGAAATTATAGAAATGTTGGTCCCAAAAGTGACAACATTAAAAAGAATAATAATATACCGTATCATCAAAAATGGTACAATTCAGAAAGGAGTAAAAATCCTCAAAATAATTTTTCAAAAAGAAGTGAAAAGGTGTACCATAGATGTGGAATGACTGGAAACTGGTCACGTACCTGTTGTACGGCCAGGCACTTAGCTGATTTATATCAAACATCTATTATAGAAAATAATAAAATGTATTAAATAAATTTAATAGAACCACCAGATGGTTTATTAGATTCAGTAGATGTAGATGTTACTCATCTTGATGTCTCTGATTTCTTTAATCATTGTGATGGTGGAACTGACCACTTAATTGGAGATGGAAGTGTTCTACTCTATTAATGTATTTTCTTTCCTTTATCTATAATAAAAGTTTTGTATATTTTAAATTGGCCTTGTATGTGTAAGAAAATTGGCAAGTTAGTAAATCATCTCTTGTTACAATGTAAGATAACTAAAGCTTTGTCGGTCAACGTATTCAACTGAGTAGAGTTAAATTGTGTATTGCCTATCACAATAGTGGAGTTATTGGCCAACTAGACACTTCTGGGAGATGCAAATACATTATGTGGTACATATGGTGATTGGATATTTGAAGATAAGGAATGGACACGAGAGGAGTTTTGATCGTTATTTTTTCGTACTTTATTTATATGGACCATAACTATATATTTTAATGAACTAAATTTACATGATTTTCTTATTTTTACTTATGCGATCTAGATAAGTTGTATCTCTTGTATACCATCTTGTATATTTGGACTTTGTCTAGACTTTTATCAATATTATCATTTACTTATAAAAGAAACAACTATTTCGCAACTGTTTTATAGCTCTACATAAAATGAAGGTTAAATATATAATATTAAAATTTATTTTTAATGCAGTTGCATGATTGTATTAGTTGATTGAAAATGAATTATAAAATAGTTAAAAATTTAGCGTTGTAATGAAACTTACGGATTGGAGGGACGGCTGCCGCCCCTTGTCCCACCACCAAAAATATGTGAATGATCCCACCACTATTATTTTAATCTTACAACGTGACTTGTATAGTAACTTGTATAGTAATTTTAAGGCCTATAAATAGGGTTTCAGTTGTCATGGAATTCATAAGAAAATATAGAGAGAGAAGAAAATTTTAGTTCTTAAGAGTTTCAAAGAATTTCTTATATATTTCTCTCTTGCAATAATAGTTTCTTTCTTTAGTTTTATAATACATTATTAGTATGATGGTTCTAGCAATTCTGAAGCTAATGGTCTTATTTCTCTATAAGTTTTTCAACATATTATTTGCAGTCTTTGATATATTTTATTAATGATTATCTGTGTGAATTTATAAATATATTTTCTGATATACATATATTTATTTCATTATTTATATGTGTAGAAAATGACAAATTTTACAAAACTGGAATTCGTTGCTCTTGACATATTTCGAAAAAATTATTTATCCGGGATACTTGATGCTGAAATTCATCTTAATGCGATGAACCTAAGTGAAACAATTAGAGAAGGAAATCAAACGTCCCTGTAGGACCATGCTAAAGCAATGATTTTCTTTTGCCACCACCTTCACGAAGAATTAAAAACTGAATATCTTACAAAAAAAATCCCTATATTTTGTGGAACAGTTTAAGGGAGAGGTATCAACACCAGAAAACTGCCATCCTCCCAAAAGCTTGTTTTGAATAGTTGCACCTGAGATTGCAAGATTATAAAAGTGTTAGTGTGAGTATAATGCTGCACTTTTTAAAATAAGCCCAGTACTAAAATTATGCGGTAAGAAAATCACATGATGATATGCTAGAGAAGACTTATACTACATTTCATGCCTCAAATGTGCTCCTGCAGCAGCAGTATCAAGAGAGAAAGTTCAAAAATATTTCAAACTTATATCATGTCTTCTAGTATATAAGCAGAACAATGACCTCTTATTAACAAACCACCAGTTACTCCCTACAGGTTCAATATCATTTCCTGAAGTGAATGATAATAGGTTTGCATCATTCCCAGAAGTGAATGGTGCATCCTTTAGAAGAAATCGTGGGTGTGGACGTGGTAAGAGAAATTATAGAAATGTTGGTCCCAGAAGTAGCAATATTAAAAGGAATACTAATATACCGTATCACCAAAAGTGATACAATTCAGAAAGGGGTAAAAATCTCCAAAATAATTCTTCAAAAAGAAGTGAAGAGATGTACCATAGATGTGGAATGACTGAAACTGGTCACATACCTATCGTATGACCAGACACTTAACTTATTTATATCAAACATCTATTAAAGAAAATAATAAAATGCATGAAATAAATTTAATAGAACCACCGGATGATTTATTAGATTCAGTAGATGTAGATGTTACTCATCTTGATGTCTTTGATTTCTTTAATCATTGTGAAGGTAGAATTGACCACTTAATTGGAGATGGAAGTGTTCTACTCAATTAATGTATTTTCTTTCTTTTATCTATAATAAAAGTTTTGTATATTTTATAGAATCTGTAATAAAAGTTGTATATTTTGCAGACCTCATGGATCGATTGGGGGACCAAGTTCATTGAGACATCACCTTTAGTAGAGCAACTCAAGACTGGAAAGTAAACAACTTTCAAGCTTTCTTCAACCTAGTGGACTATGTGCAATTGAACAAAATGCGAGCTAATAAATTGTGGTGGACACCTGCAAGTAAGGGTGCTTTCTCGATTTGTTCTTTCTATAAATTCCTTACACATTTACTGAGTACTCAAATTTCCATAGAACAGATTTTAGAGGAATAAGGCATCTCCCAAAGCACTCTTCTTCTCTTGGACAACTGCTATGAGTAAGATTTTGAGGATCAATAATCTAACAAAGCAATTGGTCATTATCTTAAATTGGCCTTGTATGTGTAAGAAAATTAGGAAGTTAGTAAATCATCTCTTGTTACATTGTATGACAACTAAGGCTTTGTCGGTCAACGTATTCAGCTGAGTAGAGTTAAATTGTGTAATGCCTATCACAATAGTGGAGTTATTGGCCAACTAGACACTTCTGGGAGATGCAAATACATTATGTGGTACATATGGTGATTGGATATTTGAAGATAAGGAATGGACACGAGAGGAGTTTTGATCGTTATTTTTTCGTACTTTATTTCTATGGACCATAACTATAGGTTTTAATGAACTAAATTTACATGATTTTCTTATTTTTACTTATGCGATCTAGATAAGTTTTATCTCTTGTATACCATCTTGTATATTTGGACTTTGTCTAGACTTTTATCAATATTATCACTTACTTATAAAAGAAACAACTATTTCACAACTATTTTATAGCTCTACATAAAATGAAGGTTAAATATATAATATTAAAATTTATTTTTAATGCAGTTGCATAATTG
This sequence comes from Platycarya strobilacea, assembly GCA_036898215.1. Classification (NCBI taxonomy): domain Eukaryota; kingdom Viridiplantae; phylum Streptophyta; class Magnoliopsida; order Fagales; family Juglandaceae; genus Platycarya; species Platycarya strobilacea. Next base: position 29,371,754 of record CM072548.1, on the reverse strand, counting down.
TATTAGTTGATTAAAAATGAATTATAAAATAGTTAAAAATTTAGCGTTGTATTGAAACTTACGGATTGGAAGGACGACTTCTGCTTCCTGTCTCACCACTAAAATTATGTGAATGATCCCACCCCTATTGTTTTAAATCTTGCATAGTGACTTGTATAGTAACTTGCATAGTAATTTTAAGGCCTATAAATAGGGTTTCAGTTGTCATGGAATTCATAAGAAAATATAGAGAGAGAAGAAAGTTTAAGTTCTTAAGAGTTTCAAAGAATTTCTTATATATTTCTCTCTTGCAATAGTAGTTTCTTTCTTTAGTTTTATAATACGTTATTAGCACGACGGTTCTACCAATTTTGAAGCTAATTGTCTTATTTCTCTATAAGTTTTTCAACATATTATTTGCAGTCTTTGATATGTTTTATTAATGATTATCTATGTGAATTTATAAATATATTTTCTGATATACATATATTTATTTCATTATTTATATGTGTAGAAAATGGCAAATCTGTTGGGAATCTAGGCCTCCAAATTCCCCCCACTAAGATCTACTTTTGATAGAATATCAAGAAAAATTGAGAAATAAACACAACACAAGAATTTACGTGGAAAACTCCCAAAATAGGTAAAAAAACCACCAGACCCAGAGAAGAAAATACATTATGTGAAAAATTGTTACAATCACACAATTTTTTTCCTCACCCCAACGACACCCACAAAAACTTCTTCCACTATTAAAACTCTAACTTTCACCTCTCTTCCTTTTACATACAAAAAGGACAATAGAGGAATTTTACTAAAGTTAAAAGTTACGAGATAAGTTTATGACCGGTGTAATTAACTAAGGAGGCTAGGCCTCCTTTTATAACCTCCTTGACATTGCCCCTCTCCTACTCCTTTACCATGTGGGATTCAAGGAGCAAAAATCCAACAATCTCCACCTTGCGACTTTAACTGATCTCACAGCCATACTCCACCGCAATGAGGATCTTCATAGCTTCCGCTATCATGCTCCACCATAAAAGCATACTCACTCAGAATAAACCAATTCCAAGCATTTCACTTCGGCCCATGTCGAAAATAATCTTGCTGAAAAATTATGGTGCAACTCCCATGTTTGACTTTCCTGGAAGTTTATCAGCCATCAACATAAATTTCAACCACACACCTTGCATCAATTCCAAACTAATACCCATGTGCAAATTTGTGGAACAACTAACATTAACACATCCTCTATCATGGCAACTTTGGGATTATCGGCATGCCATAAGGATATACATGTCTTTTTTTCCATGGAGAGAGATACAATGTTAGTTTCATATCAGTATCTCTATATACTGACTTGGAACCACTTGTCGAACCGGCTCCACTTCTTCTTGACAGCTTTTCTTGACATGCCCATGTTGTCCACACCTCCAGCAAATTGCTAATTTCATGGGTTGGTCAACGCCTTGTGTAATCCTGATGGAATAGAAATATCCCTAACTTGCACTTGCCACAAGTCAAAATTGATTCTCCCATCAACTTTCTCTACCTCCATTCTTGACATTGCTTAAATGAATTTTATCATAGAAATGAATAGTACCCACTAAATAAGTTCGCAGAAAAGACCGATCTTTCCTAGACAGAACTTCAAGGTTCCTAGGAAAAATTGGAGGGTCACAATGGACACACTTAAAATTTCTAATCTCCTAGATAGAACCTCCTTAGACCGTACATATTCACACTAACACACCAAAACTCTACCCTGCCAAAAGAACCTAGTGGCTCTGATACCACTTGTTGGGAATCTGAGCCTCCAAATTCCCCTCACCAGGATCTACTTTTGACAGAATATCAAGAAAATAGAGAAATAAATACAACACAAGAATTTACGTGGAAAACTCCCAAAATAGGAGAAAAAACCACCAGACCCAGAGAAGAAAATACACTATGTAAAAAATTATTACAATCACACAATTTTTCTCCTCACCCCAACGACACCCACAAAAACTTCTCCCACTAGTAAAACTCTAACTTTCACCTCTCTTTCTTTTATATACAATAAGGACAACAGGGAAATTTTACTAAAATCAAAAGTTACTAGATAAGTTTCTGACTGGTGTAATTAACTAAGGAGGCTAGGCCTCCTTTTATAACCTCCTTAACTTTGCTTTCTCCCACTCCTTTCCCATGTGAGATTCAAGGAGCAAAAATCCAACAAAATCTTATAAAATTGGAATTTGTTACTCTTGACATATTTGGAAAAAATTATTTATCCTGGATACTTGATGCTGAAATTCATCTTGATGCGATGAACCTAGATGAAACAATTAGAGAAGGAAATCAAACGTCACTGCAGGACCGTGCTAAAGCAATTATTTTCCTTCGCCACCATCTTCACAAAGAATTAAAAACTGAATATTTTACAATAAAATATCCCTATTTTTTGTGGAACAGTTTAAGGGAGAGGTATGAATACCAGAAGACTATCATCCTCCCAAGAGCTCATTTTGAATGATTGCACCTGAGGTTGCAAGATTATAAAAGTGTTAATGAGTATAATTCCGCACTTTTTAAAATAAACTTAGTACTAAAATTATGCGGTGAGAAAATCACCGATGATGATATGCTAGAGAAACTTATACTACATTTCATGCCTCGAATGTGCTCCTGTAGCAGCAGTATCAAGAGAGAAAGTTCAAGAAATATTCCGAACTTATATCATGTCTTCTAGTAGCTGAGCAGAACAATGAAATCTTATTAACAAACTACAAGTTACGCCCTACTAGCTCAATATCATTTCCTGAAGTGAATGGTAATATGTTTGCATCCTTCTCAGAAGTGAATGGTGCATCCTTTAGAAGAAATCGGGGGCGTGGACGTGGTAAGAGAAATTATAAAAATGTTGTTCCCAGAAGTGACATCATTAAAAGGGATAATAATATACCATATAATCAAAAGTGGTACAATTCAAAAAGGGGTAAAAATCTCCAGAATAATTCTTCAAAAAGAAATGAAGAGGTGTACCATAAATATGAAATGAGTGGACACTGGTCACGTACCTATCGTACGGCCAGACACTTAGCTGATTTGTATAAAGCATCTATTAACGGAACGAATAAAATGCATGAAACAAAGTTAGTAGAACTACCAGATGATTTATTAGATTCAGTAGATGTAGATGTTACTCATCTTGATGTCTCTTATTTCTTTAATCATCATTAAGGTAGAATTGACCACTTAATTGGAGATGGAAGTGTTCCACTCAATTAAAGTATTTTCTTTCAATTATCTGTAATAAAAGTTTTGTATATTTTGTAGAATATGTAATAAAAGTTGTATATTTTGCAGACCTCTTGGGTCGATTGGGGGACCAAGTCCATTGAGACGTCACCTTTAGTAGAGCAACTCAAGACTGGAAATTAGACAACTTTCAAGCTTTCTTCAACCTAGTGGACCATGTGGAATTGAATAAAATGCGAGCTAATAAACTGTGGTGGACACCTGCAAGTAAGGGTGCTTTCTCGATTTGTTCCTTCTATAAATTCCTTACACATTTATTGAGTGCTCAAATTCCCATAGAACAGATTTTAGAGGAATAAGGCATCTCCCAAAGCACTCTTCTTCTCTTGGACAACTGCTTTGGGTAAGATTTTGAGGATCAATAATCTAACAAAGCAAGGGCTCATTATCTTAGATTGGCATTGTATGTGTAAGAAAATTGGAAAGTTAGTAAATCATCTCTTGTTACGTTGTAAGACAACTAAAGCTTTGTCGGCCAAAGTATTCAGTTGAGTAGAGTTAAATTGTGTAATGCCTATCACAATAGTGGAGTTATTGGCCAACTAGACACTTCTGGAAGATGCAAATACATTATGTGGTACATATGGTGATTGGATATTTGAAGATAAGGAATGGACACGAGAGGAGTTTTGGTAGTTATTTTTTCCTACTTTATTTCTATGGACCATAACTATAGATTTTAATGAACTCAATTTACATGATTTTCTTATTTTTACTTATGCGATCTAAAAGTTTTATCTCTTGTATACCATCTTGTATATTTGGACTTTGTCTAGACTTTTATCAATATTATCATTTACTTATAAAAGAAACAACTATTTCGCAACTATTTTATAGCTCTACATAAAATGAAGGTTAAATATATAATATTAAAATTTACTTTTAATGCAGTTGCATGATTGTATTAGTTGATTGAAAATGAATTATAAAATAGTTAAAAATTTAGCATTGTAATGAAACTTACAGATTGGAGGGACGGTTGCCGCCCTCTGTCCCACCACCAAAATTATGTGAATGACCCCACCACTATTATTTTAAATCTTGCATAGTAACTTGCCGCCCTCTGTCCCACCACCAAAACGTCCCTGCAGTTCTAAAGCAATGATTTTCCTTCACCACCATCTTCACGAAGAATTAAAAACAGAATATTTTATAATAAAATATCCCTCTATTTTGTAGAACAGTTTAAGGGAGAGGTATGAACACTAGAAAACTGTCATTCTCCCAAGAGCTCGTTTTGAATTATTGCACCTGAGGTTGTAAGATTATAAAAGTGTTAGTGAGTATAATTCCACACTTTTTAAAATAATCTCAATACTAAAATTATGCGATGAGAAAATCACCGATGATGATATGCTAGAGAAGACTTGTACTACATTTCATGTCTCGAATGTACTCCTATAGTAGTAGTATCAAAAGAGAAAGTTCAAGAAATATTCCGAACTTATATCATGTCTTCTAGTAACTGAGCAGAACAATGAGCTCTTATTAACAAACCACCAACTACGCCCTACTAGCTCAATATCATTTTCTGAAGTGAATGGTAATAGGTTTGCTTCATTCCCAGAAGTGAATGGTGCATCCTTTAGAAGAAATCGGGGGCATGGACGTGGTAAGAAAAATTATAGAAATGTTGGTCCCAGAAGTAACAACATTAAAAGGGATAATAATATACCGTATCACCAAAAGTGTACAATTCAGAAAGGGGGAAAATCCCTAGAATAATTCTTCAAAAAAAAGTGAAGAGGTGTACCATAGATGTAGAATGACTAAACACTGGTCACGTACCTTTCGTACGGCTAGGTACTTAGCTGATTTATATCAAGCATCTATTGAAGGAAAGAATAAAATGCATGAAACAAATTTAGTAGAACCATCAGATGATTTATTAAATTCAGTAGATGTAGATGTTACACATCTTGATGTCTCTGATTTCTTTAATCATCCTGAAGGTAGAATTAACCACTTAATTGGAGATGGAAGTGTTCCACTCAATTAATGTATTTTCTTTCTATTATCTGTAATAAAATTTTGTATATTTTGTAGAATCATGGATCACATTGATGAACTTTTTATCTCTAAATTGAATGATAAAGATATATGTCTAGCTGACAGTGCTACAACTCACACAATTCTCAAAGAAAAGAAATATTTTCAAGATCTAACACTAAGTAAAGCCTATATCCATACTATATTAGGTTCATCAGATTTAATTGAAGGCTTCGGAAGAGCTTATATTGTGTTGCATAATGGCACCAAATTTTGTATTGATGATACTCTATGCTCTTCACAATCCAGAAGAAATTTATGAGTTTCAAAGATATACGTCGTAATAATTACCATATTGAAACGACCAATGAAGGCAGTAAAGAGTATCTTCTTATTACTAAAACAATATCAGGCCAGAAGCTCGTATTAGAAAAATTGTCTGCTCTATATTCTGGATTGTATTATACAAAAATGAGAACAATTGAATCATTTGTGTTAATGTACCAGAAGTGCATTGACCCCAAAGTATTTATGACTTGGCATGATCCCCTTGGACATCCGGGATCTATAATGATGAGACGATTATTGCAAACTCGCATGGGCATCCCTTAAAGAATCAAAAGATATTTCCACCCAATGAATCTACATGCTCTACATGTTCTCAAGGTAAGTTGATTATCAGACAATCTCCCTCAAAAGTCATTGTTGAATCTCCATCCTTTTTACAAAGGATTCACGGAGATATATGTGAGACTATTCATCCATCAAGTGGACCATTTAGATACTTTATGGTTTTGATTAATGCATCTAGTCGATGGTCACATGTTTGTTTGCTTTCCACTAGAAATGTTGTATTTGCTAGACTTCTTGCTCAGATAATCATACTACGAGCACAATTTCCTAAGTATCCAATTAAGACCATTCGATTGGATAATGCAAACAAATTTTTATCTCAAACTTTTGATGATTATTACATGTCAATAGGAATAGATGTTGAACATCCTGTTGCTCATACACACACACAAAACGGTTTAGCTGAATCTTTGATCAAAAGATTTCAACTAATCGCTAGATCTTTACTTATGAAATCAAGACTACATGTTTCTACTTGGGGACATGCTATACTTCATGCAGTATCATTAATTTGCATTAGACCATCTGCATATCATATATATTCTCCATTACAGCTTGCATTTGGTTAACAACCAAATATTTCTCATTTTCGTACTTTTGGATGTGCTGTATATGTTCCAATTGCACCTCTACAGCATACAAAAATGGGCCCTCGACGTAGACTTGGGATATATGTTGGTTTTGATTCTCCATCTATTATTAGATACATTGAACCCCTTACAGGGGATATGTTTAAAACACGTTTTGAGGATTGTAACTTTGACGAATCCGATTTTTCATTAATGGGTGAAGAAAAGTCGGTGCCTGAAGCACGACAAGATATTACTTGGGATAATAAGACCCTGTCTCAATTTGATCTTCCTACAAATGAATATAAGCTGGAAGTTCAGAGGATTATTCATTTACAAAATGTTGCAAATCAATTACAGGATATATTTACTGACACTAAAGGTGTAGTAAAATATTATATTCCTACTATTAATGCTCCAGCAATAATTGAAGTCTTCGAAGGACAAATTGTCAAAACAGCAATAGGTGAGTCTAAGGCACGCCTGAAGCGTGGAAGACCTATTGGTGCAAAAGACAAAATTTCCAGAAGGAAAAAAATACAAAATGAATTTGGCGTTCCTGAAAAACAAGTACCCATAATACCGGCTACAAATATAATTGGTGCTCCTAAACAGCTCAAATCTTCTGTTCCAAAACCTCCTGAAGAGGAAACTTCTGAAGAGTATAAATTTCCTGAAATGGGACCTCCTGAAGAGGTGTTTCATGAAATGTTTTCCCCTGAAGAGGAACAGGTACCTGAAAATAATGAAATCTCAATACATTTCATGAATACTGGAGAAATTATGGATAGAAATAAAACTATTGTCGACAACATATTTTCATATAAAATGGCCCTTGACATTACCAGAAGTAATGAAGAAAGTGAGCCAAAACCGTCGAAAAATGTCGACGTAGAAATGATTGATCAAAATGGAAAGCAGCTATTGAAGAATTAAATTCGCTAGCAAAACGAGAAGCATTTGCACCTGTTGTCCAAACACCAAAGGGTGTAATGCCTGTTAGATATAAGTGGGTATTTGTACGAAAATGTAATGAGAAAAATGAAATTGTGTAGTACAAAGCACGGTTTGTCGCACAAGGTTTCCTGCAGAAACCCAGGATTGATTATGAAGAAACATATTCTCCCGTTATGGATGCAATCACATTTAGATTTTTTTATTAGTCTGGTTGTTACAAAATGATTAGAAATGCGGTTGATGGATGTGGTCACTGCATATTTATATGGATCCTTAGACCATGACATATATATGAAAATCCCTGAAAGATATAAAATGCCTGAAGTATCTACAAGTACATTTAGAAATATGTACTCTATCAGATTATAAATATCTTTATATGAGTTGAAGCAATCTGGACGCATGTGGTATAATAGCTTAAGCGAATATCTATTGAAAGAAGGATTTGAGAATAATCCTATATGCTCATGTGTTTTATTAAGAAATCAGAATCCGGATTTGTCATTATTACGATTTATATTGATGATTTAAATATTATGGAAACTCTTGAAGAGATCTCAAGAACCACTACATATTTAAAAAATAAATTTGAAATGAAAGATTTTGGCAAAACAAAATTTTGTCTTGACCTACAGCTCGAGCACTTGAAAAATGAAATTTTTATTCATCAGTCCGTGTATACTGAGAAAGTCCTGAAGCATTTTTATATGGACAAATCTCATCCCCTGAGTACTCCAATGATTGTTCGAATACTTGATGTAAAGAATAATCCATTCCATCCTTGTGATGACAATAAAGAAATTCTTGGTCCTGAAGTACCATATTTTAGTGCAATTGGAGTTTTGATGTATCTTGGAAATTGCACTCGACCAGATATTACATTCTCAATTAATCTACTTGTAAGATATAGTTTTGTACCAACTCGAAGGCATTGGAATGGCATTAAACATGTCCTTCGTTACCTTCATGGTACAGTTGATATGAGATCATTTTATCAACGTGGATCAAGTCCACAATTGATTGGGTATGCAAATGCAGGTTATCTTTCAGACTCACACAGAGGTAGATCTCAAACTGGATGTTTATTTACTTATAGAGATACTGTCATATCATGAAGATCTGTTAAGCAGACACTATCTGCTACTTCTTCAAATCACTCAGAGATTATTGCTATTCATGAACCAAGTTGAGAATATATTTGGCTGAGATCAGTAATTCAACATATCCAGGAAAAGTGTGGACTTCCCATGATCAATAACAGTCCAACAATTTTATATGAAGATAATACTGCTTGTATCACTCAAATCAAAATAGGATATATCAAAGGTGACGGAACTAAACATATTTCACCTAAATTCTTTTATACTCATGAACTTCAAGAGAAATGTGAAATTGATGTCAAGCAGATACAATCTAATGATAATCTGGTAGATTTATTCACAAAGGCATTACCAACTGTGACATTCAAGAAGATTGTGCATAACATTGGAATGCAAAGACTCAAAGATCTATCGTCATATACTTTTCAGGGGAAGTAAATGTCATGAAAACTTGTGCTGATTGTACTATTTTTCCTTCACTGAAATTTTGTCCTACTGGGTTTTCCTTTGAAATGTTTTAATAAGGTAATCTTAAAATACTTATGGATACATAAAAAGACTGTACTCTTTTTCTTTCGCCATTGGCTTTTTTTCCCATTGGGTTTTTCCTTGGCAAAGTTTTAACGAGGCAGATTCTTTATGGGTGGTTATTCAAGGAAGAGTATAATAAAACTTACGGATTGGAGGAACGGCTGCCGCCCCCTGTCCCACCACCAAAATTATGTGAATGAACCCACCACTATTATTTTAAATCTTGCACAGTGACTTACATAGTAACTTGTATAGTAATTTTAAGACTTATAAATAGGGGCTTCAGCTGTTATGAAATTCATAAAAAAATATATAAAGAGAAGAAAGTTTCAGTTCTTAAAAGTTCCAAAGAGTTTCTTATATATTTCTCTCTTGCAATAGTAGTTTCTTTCTTTAGTTTTATAAAAAACGTATCTTTATTTTACTCTTGGAAATTTTCCTTCTTTTTTTTGGTGTGCTGTTGGAGATTTGTATGCGGAGTTTTTAATTACACTTTAAGATCCTCGTGTGTGTAGGATAATGCTATTATGTTCCTAATTTATATCAATCATTTTATTTCCTTGATATGGCACTATGATGTGTTACACGTGTCTTGTTAAAAAAAAACCAAGCATAAAATGGTAAAGAAAATCTAGAATTTTAGTTTTCATTTCTCCGTGCTTTAAGGAGTTAATTTGTTTTGAACATTTTTTTTACTTCTTTTAATCAGTCACATGGCACTAGCGACATCAAATAGGTAAAAGGAGTTGTATAAATTGGACCTAGTTTTCTTTTCCTTATATATATATATATATATATATATATATACACACAAAGAGTCAAAAGATTCAAGAATGATGCTACATTCCCAATTGGGATCGGTTCTAAGGTACTTGCAAATTCCAGTCAGTCTTTATATTCTTTTTCTCCTTTTTGGTTATTTAGAAGCATTTTTGTGTATGTTTTTTTTTAAATACTAAATAAATAAACACACAAATACTTTAAAAAAATACTAATCCATATTGAAAATATGGTTTTCTAAATACTCTGAACCTTGTTATTTGTAGATAGATAACCTTTTTTTAGCCTGATTTGTTTTCATAAAGAAAATGAGATAAAATTAAATAAAATATTATTATAATATATTTGTTTAATAATAATTTTGTTTTAGGATCTGAAAAAATTTGTTTTGAGATTTGAAAAGGTTAAATTATTTATTTTATTTTGTATGAAAATTTGAAAAAATAAAAATGATGAAAGAAAAGAAAATAAGATGAAATAAATGTATTTGTGAAAACAAACAGAGCCTAAAGGAACAAGGAGTGGCCTCTAAACAGGTCCCGCGACAAGGGAATAGAGAACTCAAAATTATTCAACTTTTATAGGCTATGTTTTATTTTCTTAAATTTATTTGTTTTTTTTTTTTTTTTTTGAGAAGGTCTACTTATCCATTTCATTTAACCAAGAAAGAAATACATGGAGGAAGATCCTCCATGGTTACTGTAACACCACCTTTCCGTAGGTTAGGAGATGTCACTTAACTTTTTCTAAAACATTTAACCCGGAAAAAGATTTCTTAGTTTTAATAATAGAAAATAAATAACATATATTCCAAAAGCGAAGTTATAATAAAAATGTCTTTTGCGACCTTAACCGGACATAACTAAAAGTAGCTTGTGTCGTAAAGACACTTATTTGCTAGAAAACATAAACTTAACTGAAATAATTAAAATTAAACTCGTTTCATAAAGATATTTATTTTTAATAAAACTTAAAGATTTTAAATAGCTGCTCAAATTACTTTTGGCCTGTCTGCTCGCACTGGTCATCTTCATCACCTGGGTGGTTTAAAAAAAAAAAGGAAATAAACTAAAATGAGTTGATGACTCACTAAATAAATCCATCACAATGTAAAATAATATTATAAGAAGTTTTCATAAAACTTATGCTGAATTCTGAAATATGATTGTACATATTAATGCGGATGCCATGCATGACTGACTTGACTGACTAACTGACTGGTCTAAATTAACTAATAGGTTTGACTGATCTAAACTGACTAACTGAATTGATTTAAAATATCTGATTTGACTGTACTGGTTTAGCTGAACTGATCTAACTGAGCTAATTGGCCAACACACTTAACCCTGTGTGCAAGGTTGTGCATCGGCCCCACGTCCCACTACAGCAAGAGGAGCCGCTGATAGTACTCTAGCGTACTATGGTGGACCATGCTTAGGTCTGTGACTTGCACATCCACGCTGATCTGATATGCATTGGTATCATATAACTGAAATGGCCATATGAAATAACTGATTTACTGAACTGAAACTATCTGAACTATTTTTACTGACTGATTTAACTGGATGATTGTTTAATTGATTTCTAATCTGATTTAGTCTTATACTTAAACTTAACTCAACTTATATGACTTATGTGGCATGATATGGATAATACATACTATCTCATAAATAACTATAATTCGCTGAGTCTAAAAATGATGCTGATGACATGATCGTATGTTGTACTGAATGACATACTTGCATGATGTGAGAGGTATATGAAAAGGGCTATCAAAGAACTGGCTTTAGTAATAATATAAACTAATGTGAGAATCCTAGTTTTGTGATCAAATTCACTTACTTGGATGTGCTGCTTCCTGAAACTTACTTCCTAGCTCGTTACCTATATAGATTATGAACCGTTATAACTTCTAAAAAAAATGTCGTACTATTCTATTAAATTAAAAATAAAACATATTGACTAATAACACATATCATGAAACTAATAATATTTTATTTTGAACATCATACCATAAAAATCGAAAGATTTTTCCAAAACAATATTTTAATAACCAACATTTGTTATTTAATTATAGTTGGGGTAAATATTTACTTCGTATAGTAACCATATAATATGAGGTTCATTATAGACTACTTCTTAAAATCTTAATTTACACGTCATATATAAGGAGAAAATTGAATAATTATTAACTTATTTAAATATTACTTATACAAATCTCTGATAAAAGCTGATCATCTAATCTCCTAATATTATATTTAAAGTAAATAAATAATATTATTAAAATCTAATTAATTGGACAATCGAGTAACAGAAAAATGTAAAATAAAATCTTAGTTTTCTGAATTAACTAGTCAATCACTTTTTAAAATTAAGCAATTTAGGCCCAAAAATACTTGGATGGCCCGCACGGTTTAAGGCCCAAGATCCAGGCCTTTGTGAATTATCAGCCCATGTTTATGATAGATTCAGTCGACTATAGCATGAAGCAGAATAATTAAAGCATAGAACTGGGGCTTGCGGAAACAACGGAATGAGAGGAGGGAGGGGTTCGCGCAAGTGCTTACCAAGAGGAGAAATGAGTGCAGCGATTTTGGGTGGCTGATCGAGGCTCACGGTGTTGTCAGATGTGGTGGCTGACAGGATGAATTGGGGACTTAAAGGATTTCGGTGGGTCTAGACAGAAACGAAACAGAGAGAGGGAAGGGTGTTCTCGCCGGAAGTTTATCAAAAAAGAGTGGGGCTCCTCGAGTTAGGCTGGCCGGTGTTTTCTGTGGTGGCTAGAGGTTGTTCGGTGGCCCAGAGATGATCGGCGATAGCTGGAGGTTTGGGGCGTCGGTTTGCCGAGAACAAAGTATGGTTTTGCAATTTTTTGGCATGTTTTTAAATTAGGAATTTAGTGATAATTTATAGATGAAATGTGATAGGTTATGTGAAGAACTTTTAGTTAGATTTTCAGAATTTGAATTTTGATTGGATTGATTTGAAGTTGAAATTTTGATTCTGCATGTATTCGAAAAGCTAAACAACAGAGCATATATGAGTTACCAGTTTTCGTTTAATAGGAACTCGATCTGAGGTGTCTACTGATTAGTGGGGATACGAAATATTCGAAAAATTTGGAAGGGCACAACGAATTTTGTAGATAGATCGGTTACAAGTTCTAAAAAGAGTTTACCATTTCAAACATATTGAAAAACCACTACCAGTGGTGGAGGTGAAATACTAATATTTAGAATTGTAAAATAATCCAATAATTAATTTTAAAGAATAGATAACTAATTAAATAATTAAGTAAGAGAAAATATAAGTAAATTATATAAGAGAAAAAGAAAATAAGTATATAAGAGAATAAATAAATCCCGAGTTTAGGGTCGGGATGTTATAGTTACAATGCTATCTAAAATGGAAAGATAATCTTTTGCTAGTAAGTGGGCCATGTTGTTTTCATTTTTCCTAACATGAGAAACTGACCACTTAGCAAAATGTTTTAGATAATCACAAGCTTCACAAATGAAAAGACTAGCACTACTCCTAGGCTCTTTGTCTTCTTGTAAGGCTTTGACCACTTCAGATGAGTCTTCCTCTAGTATAATATGGTGTAGGCCAAGGTCAAGTGTGAATTTTGCAACCACCATTGCACCATATGATTATGCAAGAAAGGGGTTCGAGTATAAGGATTGTTTCTTTCTCATACTTGCTGTGACCAGTCCTTTGCTGTCTCTGACTCAAAGTTTTAAATTATGTGCCGTTCCGGAGCAGTAATCAGAAGAGTTATCTATTCTATTTCGCGCCGGACCAAATTTCAACTGTTCTGGCCAAAATTAAAATTCTGATCCGGAATATAAAATTTAATTCTAGTTAGGTTATTTTGTAAATATTTAAAATCCTACAATTTATTTTTGTAATTTTACAAGTAGTCAACTACAGTGTACAACAGCAGCCTCTTTTCTTCATTTCCCAATTTCACATTTTCACTTCTACGGTTTGCTCTGCACCCTAAAATCCCACACTCCATTGACGAGCCAATACCGCATCCATTGGCGAGCCTTCGATGAGTTGACGACAGCGCCACCTCCACAGACAAGGTGCATCTCTGAGTTGCACACCTCTAACCAGTGAACGACACCAACGCAGACGACAAATCCCCTTTTTTGGTTTTTCCCTTACGCCACTATGTATCGATTTGATTCCTAATCTCCTATTTCATTTTAAAATTTACACTATTACTTATTACTTATTAGTCTCTATTAGATTTTTAGATCTATATCTATAATATTTTTACTTTATATTTTGATATTGAAATTCTTATTAGAAAAAGAGCTTGATATTACACGTTCACTGCCATTTGTTTTTTTTATTTACACTTTGTAGTTTTTAATTTTTATATTTCATTAGATTTACACTTTGACAAGTTTGAGTCTTGACCACTTCTTGATTGCAATTGTTAAAAAAATATTATAGATCTGAGTTGCTAGATTTGGATCCTCAAGAGTGAGTTTGGTTGATTTATTTATTTTTTAATTGTTTTATAGGGCTCTACTGCGTGATTCTTATATTTATATGGAGTTTTTTTTATCTTGTTTAACACAACTATTTGTTGACTTATCCATTTTTGTTAGTGCTTGACTTCAAATACTGAAATACCAATTCAAAATGAATTAGTACTGCTGCTAGCTAGCTTATTGGATTCTCTCCATTGAAAAGAAAGAAAACAGATATGAAAGCTTTATTTCCTAATGGCCAACACCATTCGAATAAACAAACACACACAGGTCCCCCTCTTGCCCCTAAAAGCAACCCAATTATAATATTCTCATATCACCAATTCTCCCTCCTCTTATTATGCATAGTTGAGCTTACTTTCTCCAGTCCCAATGTATTTTTTACTGGTGAAAGCCTTGACTTGATGGTTCCTCTATAAAAATATGCATATAAAAGTCTGCATTTGGTGAATTTGGAGCTTGACTTATACATTTTTTCAATGTTCTTGAATAATTAACAAATAAAGATATGCATTTGATGGTTCCTCCATTTGGTGAATTTGTTATTGTTGGTACTTGACTTGATCCAATTTTTATAATTATGTAGGGGTATATAAATGTCTAGTTGTCAATCAAATAGTGCTACATCTATGACACTTTCTCGTGCTAGATCAGAGGATCTAGCATGGGCCCATGCACGTGCAGTGCCAGGGACAAGAAGTAGTACTCAATGTATCTATTACAACAAGACAATTAGAGGTGGCGGAGTCACGAGGTTGAAGTATCATTTAGGTAGGATTCCAGGGGATAAATAAATTTTTCGCTCCAAGAACAACTCCTGGGTCTCAGCCTTCTATTAAAAGTGCTAGTGTTCGAAGGAGATGATTGATGAAGCAAATATGGCTATAGAAAATTGGTAGTGTGATGCTAATTTACCTTTCAATGTATCTCAATCTAAGTTTTATCAACTAGCTATTGATGATATAGCTGCCATCGGGCCAAGATTCAAGGGTCCTTCTTTGTATGAGTTGAGAGAAAATTTGTTGAAAAATTATGCGATTGAGGTTTAGAAATATCTCACATTTACTAAAACATCTTAGGGGGTGAGTGGTTGTTCACTAAAGGTTGGACAAACTAGAGGCAACGGCCAATAATTAATTTTTTAGTTTATTGCTCAAAAGGTACAATATTTTTGAAGTCTATTGATACATCGAGCCTTAGAAAAGATTATGAAACACTATATAATATTTTTGATAAAGTTGTTCAAGAAGTTGGGGTTGAGAATGTTATGCAATTCATAACGGACAACGATGCAAGTTATAAGACTACAGGAAAAAAGTTACGCATGGTTCTTTCTTTTGGTCCCCTTGTGCTACTCATTGTATAGATCTGATGTTAGAGAATTTTTGTGATCCCAAGCATTTCCCTATTATTGATGAAACCATAAATAAGGCGAGGAAATTAACAAAATTTATTTACAACCATGCTTGAGTTTTGGCCTTGATGAGAAAAAACTTCACCAATGGTCATGATTTATGTCACCCTATAGTCATAAGATTTACTACAAATTTTATAAGTATTTAATGCTTACTTTTGTTTAAGAAAGAGTTTAGACAAATGTTTACTTGTGATAAGTGGGTTGGATCAAGTTATTCTAAAAGCAGCATATGGAAGAAAATAGCCAAAATTGTTTTAGAAGATGGAGAGTTTTGGATTTAGTGTCAGTTTATTGTAAAAGTCAATGAACCTTTGGTTCAAGTATTACGACTTGTTGATGGAGAAGAGAAACCTACAATGGGATATTTGTATGATGCAATGGAGAGAGCCAAAGAGAATATAAAAACAAAATTGAAGAACAAAGTTACTGCATTTATGCCATTCATCGGGATCATTGATGTTAGGTGGAAAAAGCAGCTTCATAGTCCATTACATGCAGCAGGTTATTTTTTTAATCCTGGAATTAAACTCAACTTTTGCTTTAAAAGTAAAAATGATGTTTTAAGAGGGTTTATGAGTTGTGTTATAAAGTTGGAACTTGATACTGATAAACAAGACAAAATCATAGAAGAAGTTGAATTATATAAAAATGCAAACGGTGATTTTGGATAATCTTTAGCAATTTGCCAGTGTATAAAAGTTTGTCTAAGTAACCTCAATACCCTTTGTTAATTAGTGTAAATTTATCTTTTAATTCTTTTATTTTTTTTTAAGTAATAATTTGTGATTTCTTTTTTGCTATAGTTGCATGGTGGACTAATTATGGAATTGAGGTTTAAAGGTTTGCAATTTGCATACTAAGTCAATGTTGTAGTGCAACTGGTTGTGAAAGAAAATTGAGTACATTTGAATTTATTCATTCAAAGAAGAGGAATACATTAGAGTATAAACATTTGAATAACCTAGTATTTGTTCGATAACTTGAAGCTGCGTGAAAGGTGAATTTTTTCCAAAATAATAATTACTTTACTATTGAAAAATATGTAACACTTACACTTACCTGTGATTTTTATTTTGGCAGAAATATAAAAAGGGGAAGAGATGCTTTTGATCCAATCAACCTTGAAAATATTGACTTGATGGAAGCATGGTTTAGAGAAGAACTAGAGCTTATTGAAGGAGAAGACTTGGATTGGGGATATATTGAGGAACCATTAACCTCACTAAATTTAGAAACCTGTAATAATGTTGATCTTGATGATGATGGTGGTGATATTGAAGAAAATGTTTTGAATAATGTTCCACTTATTGATCTTTATCGTCTTATTGAAGACGAAGAATATATGTTGGATTGTAAACTTATGATATTGTATTAGATTTTATAAATGTGTGTTTAAGACTTGTATTGACTATTGAGAAATGTTATTAACTTTATCAAGTATGCATGCGTTTAAGATTTGTACATATGTTTATTTTAGAATATAATTTTTATATATATAATTCATTCATATAATTTCTATTTCGAAACGGAACACTGGAACGAAACAGAATCGAAATACTCTGTTCTAGTACCTCAAGCAGAATGGTCACCGAAACTGAATTCAAAACTTTACTCTGACTACAACTCCTATGCCTATAATGCTGTTGGTTTTGTTTACAGCTCCATCCCAGTTGATTTTATGCCAATTTGAAGGGGGTGTTGCCAAACATCACTTGAATTGTAGAACTAAGTGGCAATGAGGCTTAGGGTGGGGTTGTCCTGCAGCATCGCAAGCTTTACTTTGGCCTTTTGATACAACACTTGAGGAGGCAGAAATAACTGATTGAAAATTAGGGAATTTCTTCACTGCAAGGGGCTCTTAGCCACTACCACAAACTCTTGTAGGTCCTTTTCTTCTAGCAGATTGAGTAGTAGCTCAAAAAAGTCCAACATTGACAGATGGGAGGAAGAACACTTTTGGATCTTTTTGGAATAGAGTCCCCACACTGCACTTGTGATGCCCCAACTTCCCCTTACAGAAACACGAGAAATCGAGGCGTCGGGATACTGACAACTCGGATCACACACCCAATGATAAGTGTTAAGTGTATGTACAATGCGACAAGTGTAAAATTATAAGGCACAACCGATAAATTAAGTCAACATTAAGTACCAGAATTTTTTTTTTTAATATTACAAATCAGTTTTACACAAATTCTCCAACAGGAGATTTAATATAGTCATCCCATATTTAAAACTTTAGGATACAGAATTATCCAAATGTGGGAAAACATTTTCCCAAGATAAAAATAAACCGAGTTACTCCATTAGCGGAGCCGTCTCCTCAAGTTTAGCCTCTGTGTCATCTACATCAAAATCTACAATACCAAAAATGATATCGCAGGAAAGTAAATTCCAAATAAACCATAAGATAAAAATATATTTATGTCATAACAATATGCATAAACATGACACTATAAGCATGAGACTCAACAATTATCTTAATTAAGATAAATAGTTTCCCAAAAACCCCATTTGGCTCAAAATAAAAATCTATTAAAAACAACTACAATTTTTTCCAGAAAATGACCCAAATATTCAATTGATATTGTAGGTAGAAATCGCAGGCGAGACTCTACCACCATCTCTACTTACCACCGCCCCTACTACATCACTTATTTAAAACCGTTCAAACCAATCATTTCAACATACCAAACATCAAGTCGCACATGAAAACTCAGTTTTCTGAAATACACATGATCATAAGACTATGACATGACTTATGCTTACTTACACTTAACTGGTGCACTCCTTTTAAAACTTACATATCTTTATAAAGAACTTTCACAAAAATGGTGCACAACTTTTCTTAACACAAAGTATTTTTCTTAAAATTCTTATTCTTATATATCTTATTCATAACCACGACGATAGATCGAATCGCCTTCACCGTCGGGCATCTTAACATGACGGCAGATCGAATCGTTTTCACCATTAGCTTTCATATTCTCATTAGTTATACGGCCGTTACGTATCACCTTCATCGTCATGACGAGCCTTATCATATTATGGCGGTAGATCAAATCGTCTTCACCGCCATCATGTCAGTCGAATGGGAATTATGTATTGCCTTCCCCGTCACGACACGAAAATACTTATTATGGCAGTAGTTACGTATCGCCTTCACCGCCCAATCATCTCAGTCATGCAGGCGTTACGTATTGCCGTCTCCATCATGACGTAAGCATTCTTACTAAACTGAGCGTTACATATCGACTTCCCCACTAGTCAAGTCAATCTTACGGGCGTTACATATTACCATCCCCGCCTTGACATGAATTTTTATTATTCGATAAACGTTTTGTATCACCGTCCCTGTCGACATGTCAATCATAAGGGAATTACGTATCGCCTTCCCCGCCTTGACATAAATTCTTATCATTCGATAGGCGTTACGTATCACCGTCCTTGTCGACACGTCAATCATACAGGAGTTACGTATCACTTTCCCCGTTGTGACGTGATTTTTAAATTTCCTTATTCCTTTCTTGTTATCATGTTCTTATAAAAATTCATATCCATACTTCTTTGAAAAACATTGTAATTCGTAACATGAAAAACTTAAGAAATGTATGCATTTGCATGTACTCTTAAATTTTTTCATACATGCTATATGTTTCATGGAGTACATGCCATGCAAACTATGCACTTACACTTCACATATAATTCTTGCAGTACAATTTTCTCTTTACTTACATCATAAACATTTACCTATATCTTTATCTTGAATCACCATTCTTAAAACATAAATAACTTTGAATACAAACCAAAGTAATTTTACCTTAATTCAAAAGCATATAACCAAAGTCTTATAAGTCCCACTTAATTCTTTTGTTAACATGACTTCTCATATTAACCCTCTTAATTTCCATTCATAATATACAAAATAAACTCTTGCTTATCCAAAAGATTTTCTCTGTATACTTTCTTAATTTTCCATAGAACAACTTAGTACTACACACATAAATTCAACCATTTTATTGTCAACTAATCTTAATCATTTCACCCCTCCTTAAGAGAATTGATCCATAAAATCTTCCTCAAACACTTATCAACTTAATTTAGTCATCATATTCTTTATTTAAATATAGAACAAATACTTCTCTAAGGGATCCTTTCCAAAATCGAGAACCTATTCAATTCTTAACATCATTCATTTATCATTCCAATCCCACATACCCTCATCAAATCCTTAAACCATAATTTACCAAAGCATATACTTACTCCTTATAACATTTTCCCCCACTTATTTCACTACTTTCTATTACCATTAACCTAACACAACATAGCAAGCCTTATGAGTATATAAAGCACTCAATTGAAACATTTTTAAACATGTTAACTCTATATACACAATTAAACACTAAGAGTGAATTATAAATGTACTTAGATAATGCATACGACCAAGCACAAAAATAACCAACTATCAACAAGTCCAAACAACAAGCAATCACAAACAACTCCGATCTCAAATCGAACTGACTCCCGAACTCCTCGATTTCAGTCCGGTAAAATCAACCAACCAAAACATGTATATATTTATTAATGCACAATATATTTAAATCTCGATGATCGTTTGGAAAATATTTACAACGCGCTCGGTAAAATATTCTAGAAGATCGATAAAAGCTGAAATGCCACCCGTGCAGCAACCAGTGAGCGTGCTGCTAAAACGTAACTATCGCTCCAACGTAAATAAAATATCATAAATTATACAATATCAGTAGATATATTTAAATACTATTTAACTAAATAAACACTTAAAAGTATTTAAATCAAACCATGTAAATAAATTAAAAACAACACATAAATTAATTCAAGTAAACGGGTACAAAAGAAAATTACCAAAAGATCCTCAAGAAGGTGAACTACGGCGAATCCAACGGTGATTAAAACACTCTTAAAATTCCACTTGGAATTTTCGGATGACTAGGATTTGAAAAGGAGAAAAACTCGAGTTTGAATTGTGGGAAAAAGAGAACTCAAAATTAACTCAAATGAAGGCTAAAACACGGCATTGAGAATGATTCTCGGTATGGATTTTTTGCATGGGTCGATGGGTATTTTATAGGCATGAAACTGACCTACAAGTCACTGATTTTGGGCGGGATAAATCACGTGAAAACTCACCAACATCAAGCCAAGACAACCACTCTGAAAGAGAATAAGAAACTTTAGCTTTTTCAGATGAAAATCAGAGACATAGTAAGCTAGACGCTTACGGTTCCAAGTGATTTCTGGGCACGCATAGCACGGATCAGCAGCGAAAATTTAGGGAAAATGCTCATTTAAGTACTAGGTATTTTATAGACTAACGCGTAGATGAAAAGAGCTGAAGGATGGCTGCAAGATTCGGGCTTGGTCCCGAGTAGAGCAGGGAAGAAGAAGAAGATGAAAATACAGAAGAAGAAAAAAGAAAAGGTTGCTTCGTGCAAAAGAGAAGGTCTGGCATCATTAAATCACATAAGCAAACGGTGCCATTTGCATCTAAGGAAGGAGCTGACGCATGAAGAATTGAAGCGGCCTGGTTTCACTATTTTACTAACTCAAACGTTGCCGTTTGAAACAAATGAAAGGAGCCGGTTTAACAAGAAATGAAGGCCTAGTTTCCAACACCATAAGCATCGAACGGTGCCATTTGAAGCACATGAAGGGGCTTATTTTGGTGTCTAACGGGCTGGCTTCTAATGGGCTTGGACTACAACAAATCAACCAACGTAAATTAAGAATCCACTCAACAACTAAATATATATATATATATATATAAGTCCAATCCAAAAATCATCTTAAAATAAATTAAATAATACACATTAAATTAAAATAAAATAAATTAGCACACTTTAATGTAAATGCCAACTTAATAAAATAAGAAGATTAAATTTAATCATTAAAATAAGTGCACCACAATAAATTAATAAGAGAAAATAAATTAACTCACTATTTAAAAATAGAATTAACTTAAAAGATATTAATAGCTCTAATATTAATAATGTAATTTAAATAAGAAATCCAGTAATTTAATAATTTAAATTAAAGTACCACAATATGAAATTGAATAAAATATTAAAACCTCATAATTAATAAACTGAAATAAAAGTACCAAACTGAAGGGATCTAAAAAATAAAATTCTCATTGAAAAAAAAAAAAACCCAACAATTTAAACATCAGCAACCTAAAATCCCTAAACCAAAATAATATTGATAACAATCTATAATTAAAGAATCAACAATTAATAAAAATAAAAATAATACATACAATACATAAATCTGGGGTCTCACATCACTGGCAACTTCACAATTCCATAATGCATGCATGGGACTCTTAGCCTCTCTTGAGTAAATCGGACATAGAGGGTCATCTACCACCTTTCTCTTGAATAAATTAACTTTAGTGGGGTGGGAGTTTTGGTAGGCCCTTTAGATGAATATACAATCACTAGGTGTTACTGGTAGCCTCCATAACTTATTCCAAACTGTTTAGAGATCATTGCCAATTGATGCTTCCCCTTGATAAGCCATGTCCTTGCTTTTTATCATGTGGTATGCACTCCTGACAGACAGTGAAGGAGCCGTCTTTTGTGCCATGCCAACATAACTTGTCTTGAAAATTCATAGTGCTATGAGGGGTTCTTAAAATGGCAACAACCTCATGTTCCTTGAAAATAGTTTGTACTAGGTCTGTTTTCCAAGCTTTAGTGGCTGGATTAATTAGCTCTGACACAGTGGCATTTTGATCAAGAATGTAATAGGGCTGTTGATAGTAGAGATAAATTTAGCCACACACTTTTCCTTCCAAATTTTGGTTTGTTTCCCAATTCCCAACCTCCAGAAAATACCTTTTTCCAACACTGGTCTAGTTGCTAAGAGACTCCTCCATATATAGGAGGGTTTAGAGCCAATTTTGACTACTTGGAGGGTCGAGTAGGGGAAATACTTAGCTTTTAAAGTCCTGGCAACGAGTGATGAGGGGTTTTGGGTAATCCTCTAGCACTGTTTGGATAACATGGATTTGTTGAAGATATCCAAATCCTTAAAGCCGAGACCCCTATTAGCCTTGGTCAATCCCATTTTCTTCCATGATGTCCAATGGATCTTGTGTTCATTCCCTTCGTGACCCCACCAAAATTTCCTCATAAGATTGTTAATAGAGTTTAGAATGGTGGTTGGCAATTTGAAAACACTCATCATGTATGTAGGGAGGCTTTGTATAACTGCCTTGAGATAGATTTCTTTGCCAGCCATGGAGAGGGATTTAACTCTTTGGTTGTGTCGACGCCCCCAATCCACGCTTGAGATCACACGTGAATAGAAACATCGGGGATAAGTAATGCAAGGAAGTTCACCCCTCGTCATATCATGTGAGTACGTTTTTTTTTTTTTTTAAACATCAAGGTAAGATTTTCGCAGTGGAAAAAAGTTCAAGCCTTCTACATATACATCACATGGTTTCGCTATTGATCCCAAAATAGATATCATACATAGATAGCCCAAGTAAAAGTTGCTTAATTTTTCCAAATACACAAAAGAGCACTTCCTACAAGCGGGAAGGCTTTACAAAATACATGTCTAGAGGGCTTTACAAAATAAGATGGGCATTACCACTGTCCATTAAGTTCAATATACAGGCTCCTTCTTTATCTTCTTAAGGCCTGGTCCCCAATGAAGACGATCTAGATCTAAACTAGGCCCTACTTCACAAATCACCCTAGTGGGCGACTCAAAAACACGTCCCAAGTGATGGGACTCGTCTACTCCTAACACTAAGCAACACCCCGTAAGGTGTAAACCAACAAGATGGTACATTTCCATCTTCAATGACTCCTCCGCCCGTCGGCCCAGAAGATCAAGAGTCACTGGCCCCATAAGGGTGGACTCAATCGGGCCCCTAAGGGTCTGAGGTATTTTCCCGAGAGTCGTACTCTATTGATCCATCGTCACCTGCAACTACTTCTATCATTCTTCAGGGGGAAGGATAGTAAGGACATAGAGAGGGGTGAGATTTCGGAAAAAATCTCAGCAAGTACATCAGTATTTCAACAAAAACATTTCAGGCATACTTTTAAGCGAATAACAAACAAATACATACATATACAGTAAGATGAGACTCATGATAAGACCGATGCACATGCTCATGACGAAATTCATCTTTCTTGTCTTTCCTCAAATTTCAGTTGCATACTCGATCATGAAATCATATAGCAAAATTTTCTTGACTCATATTCTCCAAAGAGACATTTCGTTCAAAAATTTTCGTCTTTTATTTTCTTAAGCGCCACTTATCATATCATATCATATACGGCTCGAAAGCCATTTTCTTTTCGCCATGACTTCTTATTTTGGACATCTCACGGTTCCCCTATGCACCGTATGCTCCCCGCTAGTTACCGTCACACCCGGCGATCATGTCAAACCTAGGTGAATACGTTTCGCGCCCTTTCGCACTTTTCGTCATTTGGAGATTTCTCCCCGAATAACTGAAAACTTTTTATATGGTGAGACCGAGACCAACACTACTTTTAGGGCACCCACTAGCATTAGGTGCGACCACGCTCTAGACACCTTTTGGAGCCATACATGGTCCACAGACTGTTTTTCATCGACCCAGGGGTTTTCACTCAATTTAGACACTCCTGAGTGAATAGGGAGTTCCATTGGGACACTACCATGTCCCAGCCTTTGAGGTTCTTCTAAAACTTTAATTCATTTCTTTCGAAAACATGTTTGACTCAAAACATGGTTTTCGTGTTTATGCATGAGACATGCAACTTCTAAAACTTGTGATGCAAAAACTTGAGGCGAACCCGAGTACACACATTTGGTCATTTTTCATACAAACCACTCATCATCCAATTCACCTTTCATGCAAAAACACTTAATTGGTTCCAATGGGTAAATTAGGGTACTCGGCTACCACAACTAGGGTTTGGGCCATGACCCTCATTGTCTCTTCTTGGTGTTTTCTTCCTTCATTCATCTTCCTTTCACTCTCAAATCCTATTTCAATAGTTGGAACAAATTTTCTATCCTTACAAAAGAGTAAATCCGAAACCCTATAGCTCTTAGCTTTTATGTTTCATACCTTATTTCATCGAAACAAATATCCTACTTGAACACTCATGTGGAATCCGAAAGTATGCATGATATTCTCCTACTCTTTATGTCTCTAAATTCTCCAAAATTTCCAACACAACTATTTCATGAAAGGAAAATAAATTATAAACATCTCCACTCCAAGAAACCCTCCAAACCGAAACTCCATAAGTATGTTCTCCCTCTTTTTACTTTTTTTTTTCAAGCATGCATTTCTTTTACCAACCATCATATCAACAAGAGTAATAATATCATCCAAGAAAAATATAACTAAATTCCATCAATACCTTATAAATGTTTATCCTAGCATGGCATTTCAATAAACAAGGTATTTGCTACTAAAAATCAAGATGCTTCTTCAATGGTCTATCCCACATCACCCATCATTCAACAATTTAAATGTAATCACGCTTACATGTGTCATGGTAATCTTTCCTCAATAAAATCCACCAAAATCATCGACATATTAAAACCCTCCATTTTAAAAAGGAATACAGGTTCTAAGTATGAGTTTGCATCTAACTAAAATAACATTTCTACCAAAAAAATTCATCATAGCATATCAAGCAAAAAAATCAAACAATACAAGCATATTCACTCAAAAATATACTAGAGATGCTAGAGGCAAAATAAGGATATACTTACAATTCTTCTAGCTAGGTTAGGTGAATTCTGAAAATATGAAAAATATTTTATTAGATTAGACTAAGAACACATCATTTTCAAAGAGAAGATTTCTTTTAGAAAAATAGAAACATAGAGAGTATTCTTTCCTACACTTCTAGATTTATCTTAACTTAACAAAATTACTTACCTCTTCTAAGATTCCTCCTTTCAAAACCCCTTGCTTCTTCTTCCTCTAGGTTTAAAGTGTTTAGATGTTTAGGTGGTGGAGTGAAATGAAGAAAAGAGAGTGGAGTGGGAGGGTGAGTTGCCATGAGGTAGAATGAGAGATGTGTGTGTGTGTGGTGACCGAATGAGGCAACCAAAAGGTAAGGTAACAAGGCCATTCAGCCATGGGACTTCCCTAGGCTCTAGTCCACTCATTTCCCCTAAACTTGGAGTGACACTCGATGGGTTTGAAAAACCTTTGAGTGACCCCCATCACTTGATCACATCAAACCTAATCTAGATCATTCTAGATTGGAGAATGGTTTCCTTTCTCTTCCATATATGGCCGGCCTCTCTCAAAGGGTTCTAAGCCCTTCCATCACTTCACATCACCTCCTTGTCTCCCAATCATTACCTCATATGTCAATCCAAGAGATTTGAGGATCTAAATCTTAGGAAAAGGCAAGAGTGGGGTTCGGATCCCTTGCCCTTTTTGCTCCATCCGAAACCCTCTCCTTTTCCTAATCTCCTTTCCTTCTTTTCATGTACTCAATCAATCAACTATTCACCTTACTTCTCAAACTCACTTGTCCTATCACTCTTACACAGTCCTATAGACTATATTTGGTGGCAAGAAGAATACCAAAAAAAAAGTGGGAAGTTGGCTACTCACCTCACCCGAACCCTCCTTCTCTTCTTCCCACTTTTTTGCATCTATCAATCAACATCTCAAATCATCATTCCCTTTCATGCTGTTACACTCATGTCTTGTATATTCTTACACAATCTTATAAGTCCAATTCATCTAGATTTGGAGGCAGAAAGAGAGCGTACAAGGAGGGAGAGTGGTCGGCTACATGCTTCATCCGTAGCCCCCATCCCTCTCCATTGGTTTTCTTTTCTTCCCCACTTGTTCCATCACTCACTCAATCAACCAATCAAGCCCTCACTTGTCTCCTGAAGATCCCTCAGCAATTATTCCTCAAGATTTGGAAATATGCTTGTGAGAAAACCCTAAGGGTATTCGGCTATAGTCCACAGAATCCTTCTCTTTTTTTCTCATTTTCAAATCCCACCAAATCTTGTATAATCATTTGGCTAGATATGGCAAGATCTTATGATGGTCTTCTTTGGCAAAAACCCTTGTCTCACACGCCTATCTAGGTAAAAAAAGATGAGGAGATCTCATTTTTGATCTTCTCTTTCCTTCCTCCAACCAAAACAACTAGTCAACCTTCTTACCTACTAGTATCCCCTCTCATTCACCTATTAGTCTTGATAGCCTTACAAAACTTTCCCTAGCTTGACATGCGTCTTCATGCATGGGCATGGGGTTGACTATTGGATTTCATTTCATGGACCTATGGGCTTGTCATCTCTACTTGGGCCCAAAATCTTGGTTATGGTCTTAAGGCTTTCTACCTCTAAGCCCACCCTTCAAGGCTTTATCCACTAAATTACCTAAGTCACCAATACTCTATTTATTTAATTAAATAAAAAATATAGTAGGGAAATTCGGGGTCATCACAAGTTGCTTAACCAAAACCTAATGCTGTCTAGAATGCTTGTGAATGTCTTGAATCTATTTTTGCCCACTACAGAAGGAAGACCCAAGTATTTTTCATAAAGCATGGTTGTCCTCAATCCTACAATGGACAGGATATACTCTTGGATTAGTCTAACAGTGTTTCGGCTGAAGATAATTGAGGTCTTTTCTATATTGAGCCTTTAACCAGAAGCTTCTTCATAAGTTCTTAGGAGGTTAATTAGCCAGCCCCATTCCATAACATTAGCCTTGCAGAAAAGAAGGCTATCATCTGCAAAGAAAATGTGAGAAATCCTTAATTGACCCCAAGCAGTAGGTACACCATTTATGAGCTTTTCTTCCTCATCTTTGACTAGAAAATTACTAAGAGTCTCTACATACAAAATGAACAAGTAAGGTGATAGGGGGTCATCTTGCCTAATACCTCGTGTGGGGGAGAACAAAGGTAGTGGCTCGCCATTGACAAGAATGGAGCATTTTACTGATTCCAGGCAGCTCATTACCAACATGATCCACTTATCACAAAAGCCCTTTTTGGTGAGAACAACTCGCAAGAAACTCTATTATACCCGATCGTACGGCTTGCCTTCATGCCCTGTAGCCTTCATATGATCTTATGTCAAGCGCCATATAGCCTTCATGCCCTATCATTTTACATTTCATTGTGTGTAGTGCTTCAAAAGCTACAATGATTTGTCAGATATTAATCTATTTGGAACAAAAGTTGATTGGGATTCAGAGATGATGCTGGGCAGGATTTTTTTGAGCCTATTAGCAATCACTTTAGAGATGAGTTTATAAAGAACATTACAAAGTGATATAGGCCAAAAGTCTGTTACTTTTTTGGGGCACTTTTTCTTTGGGATATGAGCTACGAAAGTGTTGTTAATTTTAGACATACCAGCCTGGGAATTCAGCACCCTGAGCACTACTGAGCTTACTTGAGGTCTCATGATAGTCTAGTATTTTTGATAGAAACAACAAGTTGGGA
This sequence comes from Platycarya strobilacea, assembly GCA_036898215.1. Classification (NCBI taxonomy): domain Eukaryota; kingdom Viridiplantae; phylum Streptophyta; class Magnoliopsida; order Fagales; family Juglandaceae; genus Platycarya; species Platycarya strobilacea. The sequence goes on along the minus strand of CM072548.1, from coordinate 29,343,494 downwards.
ATCCATCTGGTCCTGGTGAGCTAAGAGGATTCATTGAAAATAGGGCTTTTTCTATCTCTGCTTGACAATAAGGCTTTACTAGTATCTCATTTTGGGCTGCTATTACACGAGTTTCCATGGACTTGAGATAATGAGAGGGGTGGCAGGGGCTAAAAGATGAGAATATGTTTGTGAAATAGGTTTAAAAGAGCTCAATGATGCCTTATGTCGAGTTTACAATCTGCCCATTCTCATCAACTAACTGATTGACGCAATTAAACTTCCTCCTGTGAGAAGCTGCTTGGTGGAAAAATCAAATATTCCTATCACCTTCCTTAAGCCATCTTTACTTTGCCCTCTGCTTCCATTTGATGTTCTCAGCCTCCAATAAATTGTCTATGGTTCTTTGTATTGCTTTGATCTCCTCGATTAGATGACCAAAATTCAATTCCTAGAGTTTGGCCAACTGTTGCATTTGATCTTTAAGAGCCTTGTGGGGGTTGTCGAATTGTTTCTTGCTCCATTGAGTTAAAAGAGGCTGGGATTGACTTAGACTAGCTGCAATGTAGCTTAGTTTACTGGTTGCAATTTGTGGGCTTAGCCAAGCTTGTTCAACTGTGGTGTGGCAATCATCATGCAATGACCATTTGGCCTCAAACCTGAAAGGCTTCTCAGGTCTGAAACCATTTGGGCTATGCTGTTCCAAGGAAATTATTAGTGGGCAGTGGTCTAAGTGCAAGGATGAAAGAACAAGCACCTTTACTTTTAGGTATAAATCAAACCAGACAGGGTTGCAGAAAGCCCTGTCAAGTCTCTCCTTCGTAAAAATAGCTAACCTGAACATCTCCATTTGTTTGTAAGGCTTTTTTTGACCTCCTTTTTTCTCCCCATTTGATAGTATCTCATTGAAGTCACCAACACACAGTCACCCTCTGGATCCTACAGGTCTGAGTCCTTTTAGTAAATGCCAGCTCTCATGACGCTTTTCTGTATTTGGATTCCCATAAAACCTTGTGAGGTTCCAGGAGGGACCTCCTTTCATGTATTTGACAGCCAATGAGATATGGGACTGAGTGTAGTTTAGTACTTGTAACATCCCGACCTAGATATTTTTAGGGTTTAAATATGAATCATTTGATTTTTTTCCATATTATGGTAGAATCCTCTTATGTTATTATTAATATTATCTTTTTGATCAGATAATATGGGTTTAATTAGTAGTTTATATTTAATTACAGATTTTTTATTGTAGCTATTTTTTTTTTAAATATTGTTAATATTTTGTAGAAGAAGTGGGATTTATTTTAAAAGCCTTTATGGATAAATTATATCTACATTTTTTTGACTTAGAATTAAGGCTCTATTTATCTATTCGCTTATTTATTTTAAAACTCCTAACTATCAAATTATCTTTTATATAGATTTATTTTCCTCTCATATATACCTCTCGATAGTCACGCAACCTACTAAGCCTCACTCACAAATCGAGTACTTCCACTTCTCATGAATGATGGGTACCTTTAGGGTTATCAACAACGCCATTTGTTCATAAGTTTGATTAAAACATATTCATGCCTAGCCTTTTCAATTCCCTCATGCTACACGTCTCTTTCCGTAGGGTTTCCTTTCCCTATATATTTATAATCATAGACTCGTCTCATGGACATAGGCTCTCACATTGCAAGTCATTCCCAGGTAGCTTTTTTTCCCTGGTGCTTTGCAAGACCGTAGGTCATATGTTACCGTCTCATGCATTTGGCAATCCCTAGATTGGTTGACTTGCTTCCCCAAGACATCTTATAAAGGTTTCCTTGTTGTTTCCTTAACACCAGGTATATCCTTTACAACCATTTGAGGAGATGTTTGTTTTTCCATTGCCAGTTTTGTCTCTGCATTGTCACCTTCTCCCTAGCTCCTTTCCTAGTTTACGACAACCTTGTGAGGAGTTTTAATTGAGGTTTCATCCTCTACCTCTCCCCATGACATCCATGGCTGGTCCTCTGGAGCTTCATTCTGTTGGCCACCTCCATGCTTCATCCTTACCCATTCAGTGTCCTTTGTGGCTACCGCCCGTAACAATGAATCATATTGTGTTTTGTTTGGGGGACCTTGGGTTGTTAAGCAACCTTGTTGTGAGTGCTTAATTTTCCCACATTTAAAACAAAAGTTAGGTAAACGTTCATATTTAAAAGGAACCCATACCTTTTTGTCTTCAATCATGAGGAAGAGGTCTCTTTGTAACGGTTTTGTTATGTCTAGCTGTACTTTTATTCTAACATACTGATCCCAGCATAAGCCTCTATCATCTGCTTGTACCTTCACCACAAAGCCTATAGCCTTGACTATCTGCTTCCCAAATGTTGAGTTCATGCTTGAGAAAGGCACATTGAATGCCTCCAAAACTCCTCAATATCGAAAGGGATTTTGTTGATGGACCTGCCACCCTCATAAGGGTGAGTGCAAACAAGCCAACGGTCGAATGTCCATGGTATTACATTGACAGAGGTCTGCTTCTAAGTGGAATTCTTTCAAATACTTGTTAGACCCCATTTTGGCAAACTCTATCCAACTTTTGTATTTCCACACCTTGGCCATCGTTGATTTGAAAACTTCTTGTTTTATTGAACGTTCTGCAATTACCATGATGAGCAAGACATTGGTGCTTTCGAACTTCACTTTATCTTTAGGCTTGTAGGATAGTTTTATCTCGCGACCCTCCTTCTCTGTTAGACACAGTCGCTTCCGTTGTTCCGTCAAATCTTTTGCCATCGATTCCCCTTTAAACTAGAAGGAAACCCTAGTTTAAGGGACGACACTCTCTAGAGAGAAAAAGCCCACCCTACACAGAGGAGAGGACCGAAGGTATCTAATTTATTTGTTATTATTCTCGCTAAACAAAAGTTGGTCAATGATATTCATAAAGAGGAACAGTCATTCGCAAAACGGAAAAAATTGAATATATATGCAAAATACTACTTAGCCGGATTGGGAAGTTTGTGATCTCAACGAGTCTTCAGCTAAGTTAGCAAACAATAATAATTGGCTTATTGACGGTAGGACAATGTCAAGTCAATGGTTTACCAAAGATCGTGAAATGTTTACTATATTGATGTCTCCCATAGCATAGCATTTGTCTAGGACCATCGAGATTCGAGAGTGGGTCTCAACGCTGTCTACCCATAAGGCCATTTCTCTCTTATTCTCATTTCATGCAGTTTTTTAATTGTTTTAAATATTTCTTTTTTTAATAATATTTTAAATATTTCTTAAAATAATTTACGATATCACTTAAAAAAATTTATTTAATTATTAAGTAAAAAGATGGATAAACTTTCTCAAGAATTCATGGATGACTTTAGCATTATTGTAAGTTGAATAATGCTTTTGTGAATTGTCCGTGCACAAGTTGATGTAGCACATCACTCATTTAAATGATCAATGATAAAATGTTGATCGGTTCATACAGGTGTGCACTGTACGTTAGTACTATATCCCTTTTTATATATAAATACTTTATCCGGGCAATTTATCCTTGGACAATTGGCATCCGGCTAATTAAATGTTTCATTATAAAACTAAAATAAAACTACTATTGCAAGGAAAAATATAAGAGAATTCTTTCTTTTACTAAGTTCTAAATTCTTCATTATTGAATTCTCTCTCGTACAAAAGATTAAGAACTCATATATATAGAGCCTAAAAGTAAGCTTAAGTGCCAAAAAAGAATACGGCTTGATTGCCAAAATTTCAAGATGTTAGGTGGGGGTTAGGTGGGGATTAGATTGGGTGGTTATCCACCTTGTTAAAGACACGGTTTACAATACTCCCGATGGAGAAGTAGTCATCCATCAATAATTATAATACTCCCTCTTAGATGACTACTTATAAAGAATCTGTTTTGTTAAAACCTTACTAAGGAAAAACTCAGTGGGAAGAAAAATCAATGGCGAAGGAAAAAGAGAACAGTATTCTTATGTGCTGCCAAGTACTTTAAGAATTGCCTCATTAAAACCTTATAAAGGAAAATCAAATGGGACAAAACCTTAGCGAAGGAAAAAGAGTACAGTCAATACAAGTTTTCAAGACATTTACTTCCTCTGAAAAGTGCATGACGATAGATCTTTGGTTTTTCGCATTTTAATGTTCTGCATAATATTCTTGAATATCGAAACTGGTAATGCTTTTTTAAATAAATCTGCCAGATTATCACTTGATCGTATCTTTGATATATCCTCCTCTGATATAAGCAGTATTATCTTTATATAAAATTGTTGGCCTGCCATTGATCATTGGAAGACCATACTTTTCTTGGATATGTTGAATTACTGATCTCAGCAAAATACACTTTCGACTTACTTCATGAATTACAATGATCTCTGAGTGATTTGAAAATGTGATAGATAATGTATGCTTGATAGATCTCCATGATATAGTAATATTTCTATAAGTAAATAAATATCTAGTTTGAGATCTATCTCTGTGTGGATCTAAAAGATGACCTGCATCTCCATACCCAATCAATTGTGGGTTTGATCCACGTTGATAAAATAAATTTATATCAACCGTACTTTGAAGGCAACGAAGGACATGTTTAATACCATTACAATGCCTTCGAGTTGGTGCAGAATGATATCTTGCAAGCAAATTAACTGATAATGTAATATCAGGTCGAGTACAATTTGCAAAATACATCAAAGCTCCAATTGCACTAAGATATGGTATTTCAGGACCAAGAATTTCTTCATCATTTTCACAAGGATGGAATTGATCATTCTTCACATCAAGTGATCGAACAATCATTGGAGTACTCAGGGAATGAACTTTGTCTATATAAAAGTGCTTCAGAACTTTATTTGTATATATTGACTGATGAATAAAAATTCCATTTGGCAAGTGCTTGAGCTGCAGGCCGAGATAAATTTTTGTTTTGCCAAGATCTTTCATTTCAAATTCATTCCTTAAATATGTAGTAGTTCTTGAGATCTCTTCAGTAGTTCTCACAATATTTAAATCATCAACATAAACCGCAATAATGGCAAATCTAGATTATAATTTCTTAATAACAACACATGGATATATATGATTATTCTCAAATCTTTCTTTCAATATATATTCGCTTAGACGATTATATCACATGCGTCTGGTTTGTTTTAACTCATATAAAGATTTTTGAGGTTTGATAGAGTATATATTTCTACATGTACTTGTAGATGCTTCAAGCATTTTATATCTTTTAGGAATTTTCATATATATGTCATGGTCTAAAGATCCATATAAATATGCAGTGACCACATCGATCAACCGCATCTCTAATCATTTTATAACAATCAGACTAATAAAAAATCTGAATGTGATTGCATCCATAACAGGAGAATATGTTTTTTCATAATCAATCTTGGGTTTCTGCAGGAAACCTTGTGCAACAAGTCGTACTTTGTACCGTACAATTTCATTTTTTTCATTTCGTTTTCGTACAAATACCCACTTATATCCAACATGCATTACACCCTTTAATATTTGGACAACAAGTCCAAATACTTCTCACTTTGTTAGCGAGTTTAATTCAGCTTCAATAGCTGCTTTCCATTTTGGCCAATCATTTTTACGTCGACATTCTTCGATGGTTCTTGTCTCACTTTCTTCATTATTTCTGGTAATGTCAATGGCTATTTTATATGAAAATATGTTATTGACAACAATTTTATTTCTATACAGAATTTCTCCAGGGCTCATGAAATTTATTGAGATCTCATTATTTTCAAGTACCTGTTCTTTTTTAGGGGAAAACATTTTATGAAACACATCTTTAGGAGGTACTCTTCAAGAGTTTTCTCTTCAAGAGTTACTTCTTCTAGAGGTTTGTACTCTTCAGGAGTTACCTCTTCTAGAGGTTTGTACTCTTCAAGAGTTACATTTTCAGGAATTATACTTTTCAGGAGTTATACTCTTAAGATTTATACTCTTCAGATTATTTTGTAGGTATAATCTCTTCAAAAGCACTGATTTATTTTCCTTTTACTTTTTAAAAGTACCAATAGGTCTTCAACACTTCGGTGTGTCTTAGACTCATCTATTGTTGTTTTAACAACTTGTCCTTCAAGGACTTTAATTCTTACTTAAGCATTAACAACAGTTTTTAATACACCTTTAGTGTCAGTAAATATGTCTAGTAATTTATTTGCAACACTTTGCAAATAGGTAATCTTATGAACTTCTGGTTCACATTCATTTGTAAGAGGATCAAATTTAGACAAGGCTTTATTATCCTAAGTAATCTCTTAGCGTGCTTCAAGCACTGACTTTTCATTATTTCAAAACATGATGAAACATTAATAAGCTTATATATAAAAGTTTAGTATAAGTGAATCAAGTGTTTGACCATACAACATGTACGTGATTAATGTTCAATCATACTGCATCTATGACAAACATTTTCATATTTTTATGAAAAATTATTCTGAGGGTCTTTATCCTTTTCCGAGTTGGATTATTTATGGTGATACAGTATATTACTATCATATTTAGTGTTGTCGCGTCTGAGACCAATACTTCTATAGTTTTTCTATTACGTCTACGCCCTTGGTTCCTTTAAAAGGATGCACCGTTCACTTTGAAAATGGGAATGATGTAAATTCAATATCATTAATAGGACGTAACTGGTGATTTATTAACAAAAACTCATTATTTAGCTCAATCACTTAGAAGAAAAAATAAAATTTCAAAATATTTGTTGAACTTTCGCTCTCGATATTGCTACTGCAGGAACACATTTGAGATATGAAAAACAACATGTCTTCTTTAAAATATCATCATCAGTGACCTTCTCACTGCATAATTTTAATATTGAGCTGATTTTAAAAAGTGCAGAGTTATATTCACTACCACTCTTAAAATCTTGTAATTTCAGGTGTAATAAGTCATAATAATTTTTTGGAAGGATAACAGTCTTTTGGTGTTTATATCCATCCCTTAAATTATTCCACAAAGTAAAATGAATTTTCTTTGTGAGATATACAACACGGTCTTGCAGAGACACGTGATTTTTTTCTTTGATTGTATCTCCCAAGTTTATCATATCTAAATAGATTTCATCAAAAATCCTGAATAAATAATTTTTTCCAAAAATGTCAATAGTAATAAATCTTAATTTTATAATATTTGATATTTTCTATATATATGAATCACAAAAGTAAATATATGTATCTAAGAAATATTCACATAATCATGAGAATACAAACAAAATTTATCAAGTAATATTCAACAATATTACCTTTAATATTCATCTCGAGGACTACAAATAATATATTGAAAAATTTACTTGAAGTAGAAGACCACTAATTTTAGTATTGGTAGAATTTCATGTTGATAACGTTTTATAAAAATAAAAGAAAACTACTATTGCAAGAAAAAATATAAGAGAACTCTTTCTTTTATTAAGTTCTAAATTCTTCATTCTTGAATTCTCTCTTGTACAAAAGATTAAGGACTCATATATATAGAGCCTAAAAGTAAGCTTAACTGCCAAAAAATAATACCGCTTGATTGCCAAAATTTCAAGATGTTACGTGGGGGTTAGGTGGGGATTAGATTGGGTGGTTATCCACCTTGTTAAAGACACGGTTTACAACACTCCCAATAGAAAAGTAGTCCTCCATCAATAATTCATAATAAGTTTTTTATTTTTATTTTTTATTTTTTAATTTTATGTAAAGACAACCTTTATTGAATACAAATTACAATCCTTCCTAAAATATGATCAAAATTGTATACTTTTGTGAGATTGTGGGGATTGGTTGTCAAAGAATAGAGTTTAGTTTAGTTTAATCTATTTTTAAGTTAAATTTAATATCTAAATATCTAATTTTTAAATTATTCAACTCATCTCAACTTAATTTTTTTTTATGTGTGAGACTTATAATATTTTTCAATTTAACATTATTTAATATATGTGATCTACAATTTTTTTCAACTTCTTATAAATATATATAAACTTATTTAAATATTTAAACTCATTTTAGGTAAACTCCACAAAATTTATTTTACCATCTCAATTCACTACTATTCATAAACTACTCAATTTAGAGCATTCTTAACATATTGGCAAAAGCTAAATTCATTAAAGATTTAGCATATAGATCCTAAACGAACATCACATTAAATTACTTAAAATCTAAATATTTTGACTACGATATAGTGAATGCAAAATAAATTTTCAATTTTGGAAGTGATTGTTCATATGTTAAATATATGTTTGAATGTTGTTTCTCGTTTTTCTTCTCATCACAACTACCATAATGCTATAATTTAATTAAAATATGATTACTAATTAACATATTAGTAGAATAGTAACAAATGATACAATAAAATAAATTAATAATTAAAAAATTAATTCTTTTGAATTAATATTATTTTATTACTATATAATGAATAAACAGATAATCTAATATATAGATTTGATATGAATAGTTAAAATTAAATTTATCTCAAACTATTTTATTATTATATAATGAAAAAATAATCAATCTAATATGAAAACTAGAATAGTCAAAACCAAAATCCTCTCACATAATTAATATTATCTTTTAGTTTTTGACAAACTATATAGTTTGTTTTCATAAACAACTTCATTTTATCTCATTATTACTATTTTCCTAAATTTTCATACAAAATAAAATAAAAAATTTAATTTTTTTAGATTCTAAAATAATTTAATTTTTTGAAATTCTAAAATAATTGATTTAAATTTTAAAATAAAATTAATATTAAAAAATACATTATAATAATATTTTATTCAATTTTTAGGCCTTGTTTGTTTTCGGGATGAGACCAAAAATCTAAAATACATCTCAAATTCATCATTACACTTTCCAAAACCTCATACAAAATATAATAAAAAATTCAATTTTTTTAAATTCTTATACCACTTTTCAAATCTCCATATAAAATTTATATTAAAAAAATATTTTATAATAATATTTTTTTTCACTTTTATCTCATCTTATATTATCTCGTTTCTAAAAATAAATGTGACCTTAATTTTTAGAGGAAATCTGAGATTCGGTCCGACCGAACCCCATAATAAATGCAGCCCTCGTCCCCGCCGGCCATCGACGGCAACACTGCCTATGCCATTGGGATCGCCTCTCTCCGGCAACTTCACTCTTGTGACGGCGACCCTCAGTGACCTTCAACCTTCCTCGGACAGCCTTAAACCTGAAATGGGATCGTTCGTCAGAAGGAGGCGGTCCTAATAACATTGGCAGTGTCGACCACAACAACCGGCGACTGTAGGGGCTGGGTAGAGGTCGAACGCCTCTCTACCAAATCATATTCATTTTATTTTTTTATTGTGTTTTTTATTATGTTTTTATTTTATTTTATTTTTTTATTGTGTTTTCTAAATTTTATTTTTTTATTGTGTTTTTTATTGTATTTTTATTATATTTTTTAAAATATTTTATTATATTTTTAGGATGAACTGCATTTATTATAGAGTTCGGTCAGACCGAATCCTAACGTCACCCATATTTTTGAAAAAATCTATGTGCAAGTAGGCTTGTGCGTACACCACTCACATGAATAGTATAATTATATAGTGGTGTACGCGCAAGCCTGCTTGCATGCAGCACTACTCCAAATAGTTATCTTATCTATAAAAACGTTATTTTAGAAATTTGAAAATTCATTTCATTTAATCATAAAGTGAAAGTGCTTCTATGTGGATTGTAATATAATTTGTAAATATAGATTATAAAAAGAATTACTCAATTTTATTTAAAAATGAGAATTTATTTATTTATTTATTGTTTATAATTTTTTTAGACTATATATAATATTGCGCAAATGTTAAAGCGCCGAAGCTGCGTCCAACGCAGCAGAAGGCTCTACTGTAGATCTTCAAAACTACAAAATTTTAAACACATTTTCATTTCATCTGGGAAACCGCCTTCCCGCGTTTCTTTATTCTCTGTCGACTCGCATCCTACCTACTCTGCGCCCAACTCTCCAGTGCCCTCGCATCCATTGACAGAAGCCCCTCCGTTCGACTTCTTTGATAATCTTCTCCTTCTTCGACAGTCTCTATGTGTGTTTCATTCTCTGTCTCTTTTGCTCTCGCTTTCGCACATAACAAAATATCGAGATTTAGGGCTGAATCAATTTTTTTTTTTTAGATTCTGGTAGGACGAAACTTTTGATTTCGGAATAGACTTATGGCTGGGATGAATTGAAATATTTAAGGTTTCTTGGTTATTTCATTTTTGCGAGTATTTTGGCTTACTTCGAATAAAGTAACTACGGTTTATGCCCCTGCTTAAGTTTGTGCTAGAGTTTTATTATGTTTGAGTTGGATACTTCCGTGACCTGCTATCAGATTTTCTATGCAATGGAATCGGTAGTTTGCGACCTGCTAGGAAATCCTTTCGTGAGCTGCTTGTAGATTCTATTGTTTTGTGCATTTGGATTTGTTGGGATCTAGTGAGAGTGTGATATGTCTTGAAAATGTTGTATGGTTAATTGGTTTTGAAGTAGCTTATGGCAGCTTTTGATTAATCATTCAATGCCTCTCGTATTTTGAAAGTTCTTTTAGTTATATGCAAGTACTCTCTTTGGTGCTGTATATATGATTGTAACGAGACTGTGATGATTGTTGGATTATTGACTTACAGTGTGAAACCAAACCTCATTAGGGAAAGGGGTTCAAATTCCATGGCAAAGTAACATGGATGCCCATTTTCCCTGTTATATGTAACACAAAAGCAATCATGACTTGCATCATTTTTTTTATCCATGAATTGTGTCTAATCTATTGGGGTTGATTTTTCATATCTTAATTAGTTTATTTGTCTGCATTTTATTGAGATGCATTCACAAGAGCATTTTAGGAGTTGTGAAGTGTTGAGGATTAATGGGCAGTTTGTGATGTGATTGTGGTAGTTGAATTCAGTGATAATAATATATGGATTGAGTATGAGTAGGTGTATGGATTTTCATAGAATTTCTAGATTTGTGTTTAAAGTGATTTTTCTTGCATTTCAAGCTTGTGTGAAGTATATATGGTGCATAGTTGTAAGATGGTAACATTTAAGAGATGTATGAATGTTACGGCATTGATTAAAAGTTGTGTAAGGATGCTTTTGAAAGATTGGACAGATTTTGTAAATCAATTTGTTGGTTACAATAAATTATTTAGAAGTGTTGTATGGATTGGGAATTTGTTATGGAGTACGCGTGTTCGTGTGGATGAAGCTTATTGATTAATAGAATTTTCTATATGACTGCCCTTTCCTTTGAATGTATGAGAAAAATTAAAGTAGATAAGTGGTGTTGATTGTTATAGAAATATCTTCTTTCCATTTTGCAAGTTTTTTTGCTATAAGAGACTCTGAAGTGGATAAAGTGGCCCTTGAACAGCTAATTGAAGGGGTGAAGCCCAGAGTTTACAAGCTGTTGAATGTCATCCCTCCATTACTCATTTATTTAAATATGGAGTGAAACACTTAATAACATTATTAGGGGTTGTCGTTAGGTTGTCAAACCCAACCCAACTAATGGAATCTGCCCAAACCACTGAGCTTTTGGCAGATTTCTCCTCACTCATTCAAGTTGGTCTGTTGGGAGATTGCCTCCCTCGCCTACTTGACCCAATTAAAAACTCAATATATATTTTGAAGTATATATTATCCAAGACATATATTTTTTACCTTTAGACTGAATTGAAGAGGGTTTTTGTGTTGTCAACCGACTCAATCCACCTTTCATCATCATCACCTCTCCATTGGACCCTATGCATGGTGTATGCATGGTATACATGCAAGGTGTACATCATCTACTTATCGACCTCTCCACAAAGAAAATTTGTGGGAATATGGAATCTTAGATGGAGCTTAAGGAAATAAACACTGGAAGACTTCTTTTGTCTGGATGAAGTGGAAGACTTTTGAATTTTGCACCATACACACACACACGTGTATATATATATATATATAGGAGCCTTGATATCAAGGGTGCCTAAATCATTGTTTTTGAACTCATGAGTTCAAAATTTTGGAATATATTGTTTTACTATTTTGGAGGCAAGACTGTGGGACTTTAACAAAACATTGAGAAACTTCATTTTCATACTTTTATGAAGACTCTGGAATCTTAGATGGAGTTTAAGGAAATAACATTTTTCATATATATGCAGTTTTCATCTTTGTTGGGATGAAATGTAATTTTTTCCAATATAATTATTGAATTTACATACTGTTTTGATCCTTTTTCAAGGGAGGCCATGGGGACCATGGACAAATCTGGTCTCCACATAGTTCCCCCAATGCATATTCACAAAGAGGGGTGGGGTGTTACGTTGTTGTCTAAATAGACACGAGTTTGATGTTTCCTTGAGTGATACTGTTGTTGTTTTTTTTTTTTTTGCTATTTTCATTTCCATTGTTAACTCAAGTATTGTCTAAATTCCATTATTTGGTATTTACCCCTGTTAATAAAAATTTCTAAAGAAATAAGGATATTAATGTGAGTGAACTAAGTTAGAAGAGATGCTTGACATATAGGATCGATTAGGTTTCTGGGCTAGACTACTAGCAGTGTAGTGTGTGTATAAACATGGAAGAGCACTTTATTAAAAGTTATAGACCAAGTTTTATGTATAATTGTAAACATATTTACATTCATTTCATAATCACTACCATGAATCCTTAATATTATTACAGTACTTCTAGTATTGTTGTACTTCACAAGATTTTATTTGACACTAACAATCATGGTGCACTTGTATAACATGTTTTTCTGGTTGCAAACATGTGGCCAATTCCATGGTTTAAAATTATTAACTCAGATAAACAGATTGGCCTTTTCTTAATTGTTTGGGTCTTGTCATTGATTCTATACATTTCCCCTTACTTAAAAACCATTACTCTACATATATATTACAAGAGGAGCTTTATTTTTTACTGCAGTATCTTATGACTTGTTATGGTGCTAATTAGTTAGGGTGTGGAGATCATCATACAGAATCTTCTTGCAACCCACTACCTAGTTTGGCGTGTTTATTTCTTTATCTGCTGCAGATAAAAGGTATTACTGAAGGTAATTTGTTAAGCATTATTTTCATATCTTTCTGAATTAAAAAAAAAAAGAAGAGAACTTCTATACTTTTTGTACCTTCCTTTTTACATGTTACATGTACATTTGGGTGGGAGTATGCAAACCATGTTTTCACACAACAGTTTTTTTAAGTCCTGAAAATACTACATAGGTCCCTAATGGTAACCCAAAACTACCGAGCAAAAATTTACTAGATTTACAAATTATATTAAAGAAAATTTTCACCTCTACCTTCCCACGATCAACCTCCAGTGCTGATTAAACAACATAGGCTAGCTTCAAGGCGTCCTCATCTCATGCTGTTTTGTAAAGCTTGAGATGAGTACATTCTGGAATTCTGCTTTATATAAGAGCAATACTTAAAATTGCAGGGCCTAAGGTAGTGCGGACGCCAAGGGGATAGTAGGAAGGGTGTCTATCCAACTCCGATTTATGTTAGAAGACCAGTAGGAGGTGGCTTGCTCTTCGCTACATCCAAAGTAAGGGGCGAGTGTCTTGATACCACTTTGTAATTCTTTCAAAGTGGGCCATTTCAATGCCAAGTGGCCCACTCTGATATTTTGATGGCTTATAAAAATAGTTCTTCATCAACCATTGGTGGTTATTTCTTGCACATTTGAACGTTTTAGGGTTACAAACCTATTTGGACCATTTAGGCCTTTTTCTGCACGTGCAGTTTTTCAATTTTCCCTAAACCGTTTCTAACCATTTTAATGCACATTTGTAGTTTTTTGGTTACTTACCATTATTAGCTTTTACAATTTTTCGGTCATATTTCTTAGATGGATAAGTCTTGGATGCATATCACTGATAGATTGCGTTCCCCAAAATATGATGGTGTTAGACAATTCATGGCTATGGCTCAAGCCCATACACTTACAAGTGATTGTATTAGGTGCTCATGTAGGCGATGCTGAAACAGAGCATTCCAGCCTCTTAGTCTGGTCGAAGATCATTTGGTCATCACTGGGATTGACCAAACTTATGGCAAATGGATACTCCATGGGGGGCTCACTTTAAAAATAACTTGTTAATTTTAAAAACACACCTTTGAGACTTAAAAGGCAGAATGAGACTCGTGACCAATCGAGAGAGAAAGGAGTGGGTTGTTACATGACGATCTCAATTTGGAAGAAGGATCACTTCTACATAGCATGAGGAACTTGTTGCTTAAGGATCTTCATCTGAACACATCTTTCACTATAGTATAATAAATTGTATCTGTTTTATGAGATGAAGTAAGGAAATGGTAGATGAAAGATCTCAAATTGGTGAAAGTTAGGCAGAAAGTAGAAATGAAAGAAGGATAGAAGGATTTACCCTTAGGATGATGGGTTGCTGCATCACCAAAATCGAAAGGTAATTCTAGTAGATCTGAAAATCAAGAATCAGATACTAAGAAAAGCTCGTCTAACCCCATACGTGGCTCATCTTGGAAGTACAAGAATGTATCAAGATTTAAAACTAGCACTTTTGGTGGGAAGGATTAAAGTAGGACTTAGTCGATTTCATTAATAGATGTTCTATTTGTAGAATAGTTAAGGCCGAGCATCAATGACCCACTGGAAAGTTACAATCACTCAGACTTAGAATGAAAATGAGAAGATATATTTGGGGACTTCGTAGTCAGATTTTTAGGGACTTCGGCAAAAAATAATTCTATTTAGGTTATAGTTAATTGAGTCGTGTACGGTTTCATGATGAGGGAGATCCTTGATTAGATAGCAATGAGGTTAGATAGTGGAGATTTCATGAGGAGCATGTTAATGCTTTTTATGATTTTGATAACGATGAGTATTATTGTAAAATTTTCAATTTACGTTTGGGATCTAATGTAAATTGAAGTATTAGAATATGTAGGTTGCATATCCTTCATACATGCTAGAAATAATATGCATACACCTAACTTACTAGTGATATGTAATGAATATCACAGTGGAATAAAGTTAATTTTTGAGGGTATGTAAATAAATCTAACTTTGCAAAGTAATCACATGACACAACATAATCATATACTCATAGCTTGATATTTACAATAACATAGAGTATCGAATTTTATGGAAATCAGTTCTCCAAATACAATCATAGCTCATCATACTACTATGTCTCTCACCACAAAAGCTCCTCTTAACTTTTTTATACTCATTTTTGTAACGAAATATATTCATACTAACTTCAAAATCTCGTTGGAGGTATTTTTTTATTGGCGTCACATAAATATCGTTTAGGGACAAAGAGCTATCAGGGTTCAAGGATAGGCAACACCCAATGCAAAGCTGCTTTTCGAATGAGGTGGACGCATGTTGCCTCATAGCCTCCAAAATATGATCATACATAGAAGGGGCGTAGTCATAAAAAAGATAGTATTTAGTGGGTCCTTCAGGGCTTGGTTGAATCTCTCGAATAGCCTGAGTCTTCTTGTCTGTCATGTATTCCTGCAACAAAATTTATCATTCTGAGAGGAATGATAGATGAAATTGAAAGAATGAGATTTCAAAAAATTTCAGTAAGTGCACAAATAATATAACAAAAACATTAACAATATATACAGACACATGTAAATTCACATAATATGATCATGGGACTTGTAATCATGACTTATGCATGACTTAAACATAACTTGTGCGTCTTTTTACAAAAACTTGCATTTATCTAGAAAAGGATTTTGTTGACAGCAGTGCACAATCTTTTGTGACTTGCCGTATCATTTTCGTGAAATTCTTAATGTTCATGTTTTCATTTTTATTCATGTAAATCTTAGTATGATAGCAGAGTAAATTGCTTTCACTGTCGGGTTTCTTAGCATGACGATAGATCGAATCGCCTTTATCGTCAACTTTTATATTCACGTCAGTCATACGGTAGATCGAATTGTCTTCACCGTCATGATATGACTTTTCATTTTTTGAAGGAAGATCGAATCGCCTTTATTGTCGACATGTCACTCATCCGACATATTGAATCGCCTTCACCATCATGATGCGATTTTTCATTTTCTTATTCGTTTTTTGTTTTTGTAAAGTTTTGATATCTTAGTTTTTGGAAAATGGTATGACCTTAAAACAAAAAAAATCTTATAACGTAATTA
This sequence comes from Platycarya strobilacea, assembly GCA_036898215.1. Classification (NCBI taxonomy): domain Eukaryota; kingdom Viridiplantae; phylum Streptophyta; class Magnoliopsida; order Fagales; family Juglandaceae; genus Platycarya; species Platycarya strobilacea. Next base: position 29,327,320 of record CM072548.1, on the reverse strand, counting down.
GACATGCATGTATTATTAGATTTTTTCATGGGGCATATGACATTTAGAACATGCCTCATCACATGACATACATATATTAACTTATAATAATCATTTTTCATCAATTAAAACATCAACAATTCACTTGAAAAAAAAATCATATAACATTAATCCTAATAGATATAGGGCCAAATATCATGACATAATAAACTCAAAATTTCTCTTTCTTTTTTTGGAATCAACTTACTCTCTTATTATCATACCTTGAAATTTTCCAAACTACGATAAAATTAGTCAAAGCTGAAAACCTCCTTTCACAAAGTATACTAATTTTCTTCAATTCATTTCTCATCAAAATAACCATTCCACTACCAAATAATTATAATTCTTTTATTACTCTTCAAGAGAATTATTCCATAAAATTTTCTTTAATCACTCACTAGTTTAAATTAGTCATCATATCATTCATAAAAAAATAAAAACTCATAATACTCTAAGGTATTCCACTAAAGTCAAAACCATATAAATCCCAAACTTGGCTCTTTTGTCATTCCAACATTACATATCATCATCATATCTTCAATCCACAATTTACTAAAATAACTCCTTACTCCTTAGAATACTTTTCTCTATTTATCACACTATTTTCTTTTAAAAGCCACTTACCACAAACTTAACATGTCTTTCGAACATATTAAGTACTCACATGAAACATCCTTCGACATGTTAACTCTATATATACAAGCAAATATTAAGAGTGAGTTATAAAAGGATTAGGATGGTTTGTCTTGGAAAATCCTTGGAAAGATCACTCTAAAATGTCTTGAAAAGTGATTGTAGAGATAAGTGAATGGAAACTAAGGTGGAGGGTATTCCAAGTTGATTTGGCCGTGGGTTTCAAAATGAGAATTGTAGAGGGAATATTTATATATATAGTGGTTGACATTCCTAAGCCAAAAGAGTGGAAGAAGAAAATTCAAAAATACATGTATACCTCTTTGCTGTGTCATATACCCTCATTTAGGTTTTAGTATACTCATTTCCTTATAGGCTTGGTTGGCATTTGAGATGACTTGAGGTTTATCTTAAGTTAAGGGTGCCACTTGTCCTTACACATGTCAAGTTATCATGTGTATTACAACGATATTTCAAAGGAACAAAATACTAAGTCGGTTTCAAAGGCCTAAGTCGGTAGTGGCATTGTATAAGTCGGTTCTTTTTTTTTCATCTCATTTTTGTTGGCCACTCTTTTGCTAGATGACAAAATTATTTTCTACCTACCTTTTAATTCTAGGCTAGTTTATCTCAAGCCATGTGTCTTATTTTGACTAAAAACAATCTCTCTTTGCCTAACTCTTCTTCCCATGTTACCTATCTCAAATTTTCTAAACAATAGCTAAATTTTATGTCATGTGTCCTCATTTGTCTATAGATATTTCTAACACATCTCTCATAGATGAAATCCATCCAAGAAGATGTCTAATGTTTGGTTCTTCATTTCTTCCAATCACCATTTGCCACTTATAGAATTTTGTATTCCAAGCAAGGTGAGAGAGAATAGATCTTGTATTCTAAATCGTGGCCTTCAAGTCTCTCTAGTAGTTTTATTTGATTTTTTCATATCAATATGGACCTAAAGTGTCACTAGCAACATATATTTTTAAAAAGTTCCAATAAAAAGTCAAGAATAGGTTTAAGGTAAATATAACTATCCCAAGTATCATAAATCCAATGGGGAACATATCAGGTTGTCACAATTACTACCATTCTTAGGATGAGGTTTCTGATGAGGATTTTGATGGGGAAAATATAACTGGTGAGGCTCGCTTGATGTATGTTTGTTTGCTATGACCTCGATTTCGAGGTCGAAATCTTGTTTTGAAGGGCGAGGATTTAACATTTTACCTATTTATCCTAATAGATTAACACTAGAATTTTAGAAGATTATTCCACAACCCTTGGGAAATATTAAATTAAGTTTAGAATCTTGGTTAAGAGTACTAATCATGACCAAATGATCAGTGATCTTGAAACCCTATTTTAAGCTTATTTTTTATTCTCATCATTTCTCCTCCGTTTGATTTAGAATTTTCTTATATGATTATCTATTTTTATTATTCCTTGATCATATTAAATTTTTTTATGAGCCATTGCAAATGTCATTTAGAGTGATGACATGTCAAACTTTAAAACCATACTAATTGGCCCCCATGTGTACTTTTGGATGCAATGTACCAATGTGCCCTAGCTCGAAAATTTTATGTTTTTTCTTTCGCCCCTCATTTTATTCATGAAACCAAGCTTGATTTCGAAAACCCAAGCCAAAACCCCAAAATATTGTGCAAACCCAAAAATACTCTTGAATATTCAACAACTACCCAAGAAAATTTCTCATTTATTTATTTTTATTTAACACCACTTCACCACCCAATCACCACCGTCTACTACCAGTAAACACTCAAGTATGCCTTAACTAGCCACAAAAACTGAGAGAAAAGTCCAAATAAATAAAAAGATAATAGTTTTGCCTTGTGAAACACCCTACTTGGCGGGCATCATTAGGCTTAATTAAAATGATTAATTGCATCACCCTCCTCACCACTCTCACGGAAATCCCCTTTTTCTCATTACGCATTTTTAGGCTACACCTAGGTGAAATCATCATCATGCAAGCCAACCACCAAGGAGATTTTAGGGCATAGGAGGCATCAATTATGGGCATCACAATTGGCTTTAACGATTGCTTGGATAATGAATTACTTTATTACTTTTGTTTTCGGAGAGCTCAGTTGTTCTCCATGGATAAATTAGCTTGAGAGTAAATAGTTTCAACTATAACTTATACATAAAATGATGGAAGGTGATTAACATTGTTATAATGGAAAAACTTATTGGCCGCTTTAAAAAAAATCGAATCTAACTCGATCCGAAAATTCTAGGTTGGGTTGGGACAGTTTGGCATGCTTTTGTGATCTGGTCGACCTGTGTCCAAACACAATTGGCTTTGCTTTGAATGATGGCATAATAGGTGGCACTACTATGCTCTCTCAATTTGTCTACTTGGTATTTAAATTTTACTTTTCTTTTTTGGCCTTTTATTTCAAACATTTATTATAAAATAGAAATAATATGAATACACAAATACTCACTTCCTTAGTCAATATATCATATAAGGTCATGTCAGTTTGTTAGTTTTGTAGGATTTCTTTATGATTACTTTTCACATATAGAAATGGTCATACGTGATCGACTTTCAACAATAGAGGAGGAGATTAGGACATCAAGAGAGAGCATCAGGATGATGTTATAATTAATCAATACTATTGTCGACTTGCTAGGGTACTTTACCTAGCTGACATTAAAGCTTTTGGCTTTTTGGACAAATATCTTGGCCTTTCCTCTTTGGTGGGCAGAAGTAAAACAAAGTTATTCAAATCCATCCTCGACCGAGTTAAAAGTAGGATGTCCACCGGGAAGGCAAACATGCTATCTTCAATAGGTAAAGATGTCCTAATCAAGTCTATTCTACAAGCCATCCTCACCTATAGCATGAGAATCTTTAAGCTTCCAAAAGTAATAGTTAGGAGCCTAAATCAACTGCTTCAACCCTTTTGGTGGGGTAAGACAAAAACCAAATCCAAAATCCACTAGCTCAACTAGCAAATACTTGAGAAATCAAAACAGAAGGGAGGACTGGGTTTCAAGAATTTAGAACGTTTCAATCTTACTTTGCTTGCCAAGTAAGGATGGAGGATCATGCAAAACTCAACCTCTCTTGCTGCCCAAGTGTTCAAAGCAAAGTATTTCCCACTCACTGATTTCTCCCTAGCCAAAAATAAAAGCAATGGTTCTATGTTTGGAAGAGCTTACTAGCAGCTAGACCTCTTCTTCTTGAGGGTCTCTTATGGAAAGTAGGCAATGGTACCAAGATAAGAATATGGCAGGACGGATTCCCAATCCATCTGTATTTTGGGTCCAATCCCCTATCCAAGTCCTCAACCCTGAAGCCACTGTCTCTTTGCTTATCGATCCTATTTCGTAGCAATGGAGTCTCCCCCTTCTTTAGTCTATCTTCACGAAAGAAGAAGCTACACTAATCAGCAGAATGTCACTCAACTCTTGCAGGAACCAAGACTTGTTAACTTGGAGATGCTCAGCAAATGGAATGTTCTTTGTGAGGTCGGCATACCATTTGCAAGGCTCTATCGCTGAGGACAAAGCAGAAAAAATTTCCCAATTTGCAAGAAAGTCCACCTTTTGGAACAAAGTCTGGAGTATCAATGTCCCAAGTGGCACTAAATCTTTTCTCTGGAGAGCCGCAACTGAGTCCTTATCCACTAACCTCAACTTGGACAGAAGGAAAGTAATTGAGTACCCCCTTTGCCCCATCTACTTCCAACAAGCAAAATTAAGAGCTCATGCCCTTTGGTCCTATCCCCTTCAAAGTGGATTGCCCCCTTGGCATGTTACTTTAAGCTTAATTGGGACGCAACCCTCAACGTCACCAGCTCCAGGGTGGGAATAAGGGTGGTAGCAAGGGACTCCTTCGGTCTCATAACAGCCACACTATGCTCTCCTATAAACCTAATGACGGACCCCTTACTAGCAAAGGCAGTTGCCACCAGAAGAGCTACACGGTTTAGTGTCAAATTAGGATTCAAGGATATCATGTTGGAAGGTGACTCCCATGCAGCGGTCCAGGCCATCCAACAACAAGCAGAAACAAGGAGCTTTGCAAGCATGGTGGTTCGGGACATCAAGCACATACTCTCCACGACCAAACATTGGTCTGTAGGTCATGTACCTAGGGATGTCAATATTATAGCCTATTGTTTGGCTGAATTTTCCCTCACTTGTTCAGAAGACTGTTTACAACTAGAGGACTATCCTCGTATTCAGCACCTTTATAATGAATGAATATGTTTCCTTTCAAGAAAAATATATATATATATATATTTGCCTTTAATGTCTCCTACAAACTCTACTGGGTTTTGACCATGGTCTCTGTAGACGACGCCTATTTAAAAAAAGTTGTGATGATCAGAGAGGAGGCTAGCCGGCTTTCCTTATAGCCTAATCATGTAATTAATAAGCTGCTTCACACCAAGTATATACAGAACGGATTGCTCAAGATAATGGACTACAATAACAATGTTTCGTTGTTGGAAAGGAAACCAATCCGCATTCTTTCTCATTACAAAATGATGATTTTTGTCTATAAATATAAGGTTTTTAGTGTTGCATTTTATTTTATTACTTAATAATTTATTAAATGAAAAATAATTCTATTTATAAGCTGCTGTGTATAATATATTTAATAAAGTGCTTACATGGCATAATTTGATTTGAAATAAAAATCATAAAATTTAAATGGTGTAAGTGATTACACACCAGCTTCAAAAATGGAATAATTCTTACTGAACTTTTGTTATTAATTTATATATGATCTGGTGCGCATATTGCGACTGGGGACGAATGTCAATGTGAATTTTCTAACAATTTGTTAAAATTATTTCTATATGCTTTATAATTATAAATATTTCCTAGTTAAGTCATGAGTCTGCCAGTTTGACTCCATATGGAGGAAAATGTTCAATTGAAAAGCATTAAGCACGTGAATAATTTAAATTCATACAGCTTGGTTCAAATAGAAATCTCCACTGATTGCATAGAAGATTTGTAGCAAGAGTGCTTAGCATCATGTTGTTATCTTGATTAATTTCTAAACCAATATGGTCATCATGAATTTATTTTAAAGGAAATAAATTCTGAAAAGTAAATGGGATAATGTCCTATGTGGCCTACTAGATAGGTTGTTACGCTTATTTTAAGGCTTAATACAGACAAAGTCAAATGGAAAGCCCCAATGATTGCATATCATCAGAAATGTAGCACAATCTTACTCCAAGTGCATGGGAATGACATTGTCCACTAGCTAAACATTGTAAAAATGCCAATGACATTTTGCATGATGATGTTGATGTTACAGTCCATGGGGAGAGGGGTTGATTTGGATAAATCAAATTGCTAAATTGAAGATCAATCAGTTGAAATAATTTGCAAATTAATATATGCATATATATGGTTCGAAAAGGGGATTATTGCTTCCTAACTACTATAATCTATTTGCTGATCATATTCGAGTGCATTTAATAATAAGTTGCAAATGACATGTACTTTACTTTATTCTCCCACAAAAATAAATCTGGGCCTTTGCCTTTTTTTCTTCGTGATAATCTCATTGGGCCTATACTAATATCTTGTTTATATGATACTTCAACAAACTGCTGAATTATGGTACACCTACATTTAAATATTGACAAGTGTTAAAAATTATCAATGTTATGTACAAAATAAGAGGAAAAAACAATATAAAAATGGGATATTTATAAGCTTGAAAACAAGAGATGAAATAAAATAATCTGAATAAGTGAATAGGCATGGGCGGGAAAGAGTACACCCAAAACAGGCGGGATTGATTTGTGCAAATGAAAAATCTGTCATTTGCCTGCCATCAAGCAGAGTTCCTGAGCCACTAATCTAAATGTGAAAAATAAAGAGAGCCACTCATCTAATTCTAGAAAACAGAGTCACTGAACAAGGAGTCATTTTGCTCACTCAAATAAGAAACTGGCTAAGGTGATTTTCTGGATACGAGAACCTGTGAAGACACTCTGGCAAGATTCTGTCCAGCTTAGTGGGTGCAAGCAAGGATCTTTCATCAACCTTTGGACCAGACATCATTGGTGGTTTGAATATCTACCCTCACCTTCTCTCTCCTTCTCTCTCCCTCTCTCTCCCTCCCTCCCTCATCTGTCTTACCTTTTCTACTCTCACTCTGGTTTCTTTCTCTGTGTAGTTTTTTTTTTTTTTTTTTGTGGTGAAAACTTGATTTTCTATTTTCATTTGCTCAACAGAAATGGTCATGCATGTTCGACTTGGGCATGTAGTGGCTACTCTCATAGGAATATCTTTTCTTTAGACTAAATGGCATGTCTCCCTCTTATGCCTTGGCTAACAGACTATTGTAGTGGGTTTTTTGATAATATGTGTCTGCTAACACTTTTTTTCTACATAATCACACATGCATATAGGGTTGTAAAATTTTTTTCCCTCAAAAAACTTATGTTTTGATTGACCAGATTTACTGAACAATTTTACTGGATTTGCAAATATGTGATAGGTTGAAAGTGAAAAGTGGAACTCTTTCAAGCATATGTGAATGTTGTTATTGTGTTGTCTGTTATCTTGTTTATATGGAATGGCTTGGCTGATTAGTCATTGTTTTCAGCCAACAGATTATTGTAGTTGTTGAAATTTATGTCTAGTAATCTTCTGTTTTTGTTCTACAAGGGGACACATATATGTAAATATTATTATTATTATTATTATTATTATAATTAGTGTTTTGAGCATTGACTGACAACACTTGAATTTATAAATATAGGCTAGTCTCAAATATGAAAGTAGAAGTGCATTGTTGTGAATGTATGACATTGTAAACATATGTGCATGTTGTGATTATTTTACATGTCATACAACTCATTTCTGTTTTTTGGAAAAAAAGCCTTGGTTATGTTGATTTCTTTTTTTAAACTAACAGAGTTGGTCATGCATGGTACTGTATCCATCCCTACTAGTTGTGAATTATGGCTGTTTTTTTTTTTTTTGATTTTATATATATATATTTTTTGTCAGTGGCAAGGCTGAATATTCAGTGGGCTTGGCTAATAGGCTGGTCTAGTTTGACCAGTCTGGATTATGTTAATTCTGAAGGTTTCTTGTTATTTTTTTAATTCTACATACTCACACAATGCATGCGGGGTTTAACATGATCTGAAAACTTGGTTTTGAAGCCTATTTTGAACATGTTGGAAGTTGCAAATGTGGGAGATGAAGTGAGGAACATCAAGTATTGAAATTTAAAAATGGAAGTACATTGTGGTGTATTTTTCTGAGCTTAGGGCCGTGTGTGCCTGTTGATAGCTGAACAATGATAGCATTTTGAATGCACTAGATCTAGATCTGAAACTAAAATAATGTCCATGTAGTACATAAGCTGGAAAGTTACAACTAAGCTCTTATTTCAACCTACCAAAAGTTTGGAACTACTTTTATGTATCTTGAATGCAAATAATGGATATTAATATGTGAATAATCTTGATGTGCTGGTTGGCTGCTCTTGGCTAACAGGTTGATGCAGTTGCATGCGACCATTCGTTTTACATGCTTTAATTTTTAATAGATTTGTTCTACCATATCACGCATACATATAGGGAATAAATTGACAAGTATTTTGTTTGAGCATTGACAAAATACATTAGAATTTACACATATGGAATAGTGAAGTGAGAAACTTATGGTCAGAATTGTAAAATGGGAAGTACATTGCGTTGGTTTTGTTTGAATTATGTTATATATGCATATTGATAGTAGAATTATGATAGCTATTTGAATGATAGAATGTTGGACATACGTATAATGTCATCCAACAAATAAGCATCACAAATACTGCATGTTTGATCCATATAAAATTCTCTTGGGACATCATCTAAGCATACAAATTTGAGAGTCTGAGGGATTTAATTTGGAATTCAAGTTTTGCATGTCATATCAATTAAGAGTATGGGGTGTGACACTATTAGTGAGGGTGACTTTAAGCTGCCAAATATAACAACTCTTCAATATGAGTTGTTTGTCTTGAGTTGAAAGTCTGCAATGTTCATATACATTGCAGAAGCATTCACAGGGACAATTAATTCATGCATCACAAATAGTTTAACATAGGTGTTGCTGATACCCTGCAGTATTTGAACATGAAAATAGGGTCAGAAAATAATAACTTATTTATATTCCATATAATAGGACTACTCCATCTAGAATTTACATAATGGTAAGGTGGGTTAGAGGTGGACGAGGTGGCCGTAGTGGCCATGTTGCACCATCTTTGTGGGCCACAAGACGTCATCATGGGCCTCCACGACTACAAGATGTAGGAGATACAGAAGAAGGCGAAGCTTTAGATAATTCAACTCAACAACCAAATGTGGTTGTGGAGGAGGCCAGGGGAGAAGCTAATGAGGCACCAAGGACTTTAACTGATGCACGTAAGATAATATATTGACCCTTATGCCACTTTGTTGTCTTTGTTCAACTTATTTTAGACTCTGATAAATGTATAATTGATCTAATGTTATTGTAGGCCCAGAAGACACAAATCAGCCCACTCGAAAGCGTGGTCGGGGACCAGCAAAAGATACACTGTTTGAACGCGTACGGAAATTTGGTAAGATACCGTTGACTATCAAGGATGGACAAAGAGGTCCTTCGTGCGAGAACTATAATATATTTTCTGGACGAGTGACTACAATAGTTCGAATGCATGCAAACATGCGACATGCAAGCTGGAAAGCAGTACCAAAAGAGGAGAAAGAAGAACTGATGGATCGTGTACGGGTAAGAGATTCTGTCCATTTTGGTCAGGATCTCAGCCACTTTATGCATGTCACCATTTAATGCATTTACGTTGTATAATTTATAAATTGTTTTGTCTTAGGAGGATTTTGTGTTAGATTGGACACAAATTTCCCACCGAGAGTGCGTGATGAATGCTGTTGGTCGAAAATATAATGCATTCCATTATTTCCTACGGAAGCAGTATCTGAAGGATGAGACTCACGAAGCGGCAATTTCAGGTGGGACAATCTGGGTAGAGAAGCTTGTATGGGAGCACTTATGTGCCATGTGGTCCAGTGAAGACTTCAAGGTAACTTTCACTTTGTTTAATTTATACCCAATTTGATATAACACATCAGCATATAATTTTTCTCCATGCTAGTGAATGGTGAGTTTCTTATTATTTTTGAAAATATTTCATTTAATGTTTGCATTCATTAAACCTCAGAGAATGTCAGAGAGGAATATGAACAATAGGAAGAAACAACGGATTAACCATACAAGTGGCCGAAAGCCTTTCATTAGGACTATGGAGGAAATGGTAAAATGTAGTTTCTTTCATTCATTCATCTATTTCACAAAGCTGTAAACTGTTTATTTTGAATGTGCTTATAGTAACTAACAAAACTCATGTTTTGATTCTAAAGAATGATGAAGGCACAAACTTGATCTCTCTTTATAAAGAGGTGCATTGGTCACGAAAGAAAGGCCGATTTATTACTGACTTGGCAAAACACAACTACGTAAGTCATTCATCCTATATCGGTTGATGTAGCCCATAGAAATACTCCTTGAATAATATTTATTTATTTATTTATTTTGGTTTGATACATAAGCATAATTAGCCAGTTTTTATTATGAATAAGTGGTGTTCAATATCTTTTGCATGTAGCAACTTATGCTTGAGCGATTGGAGGAGACCGATGTAGATACATCAAACATTGATGAAGCTAGTCGTATCGTCTTCAAAGATGTTTTAGGACATCGATCTGGATATGCAATAGGGCTAGGCCATTCTGTTATACCTGAACCCTCTATTGCAATGAGGAAAAGTAAGGACTATCAGCGAGTTGTTGAAGAGAATGAAAAGAATAAAAATGAGGCAAATCTGTACAAGAATCAAGTAGAGTCACTGAGAGCTGAGTTGCTGGAGTTCAAGAACCAGTTTAAAGACTATGAGACATCAATGAACAACCGTCTAATCAGTTTGGAGGGTCAAAGGGAGTCTTGTCGGGAGACTCACCAAGATGCCTAGGCATCTTGGGTAGTTAGCTAATCAACTCTTTAAGTTTTTTGAAGAATTTTTTGAAGTTACATGAAGTCAGGCTGATGGCATTAGCACATAGTTATATTTGACCACTTTTGATTAAGAACTTGTTCAGTGGCTTGGTAGGAACAAGAGAGGATATGATATAGCTTTTGTCTTGACAAGTTTGGACGCATGCATGCATGACATTAGTTGCAGACCTCATAAGTTGGTATGTTGTCTATTTTAATTTATAATTGCTAGTAGGGGATTTGTGGAGTGAATGCTTTTGAGTTTTTTTTTGTAATACATCTCTGAATGCATGCAGCATGATAGGTATGTCATCTTATGGTTGTTGGATATAGTTTTCTTCAAAACTTAGTGAGTTCTTATATGGCAATCTATATGTTAACATACCTAACATGGTTGTTCATATTTTTCTAGGATTTGTATGCATGAGGGCTGAAAGATGCATGGTTACTGGTTAATATTAGATAGAATATATGCAGCAAAACTGTGATGTCTAAGAGTTTGTATCCACTGAACAACATATGGGGGAGCTGGAGCCTGTTTTCATGCACTATATATATGCAGCATATTATTTTCAACAACTAATAGATAAATGCCAAATTGTGGACTGGTTGTTGGCTAAGGGTTTTTAGAAAATTATCTGATTTCGTAATCATTATCTGCATTGGATACATACATAAGATGCTTATTGAAATGAGTTTAGACATAGTGCATGAAGGTTGATTGCTATTTGTTCATGACTAGTAGATAGCATATATATAAGAGTGGTTGTGATGGCTTGATGTTTGTATCCATTGACCATAACAAGAGATGATGATGTTTTTGGTTTCCTAGCCTATATATATGCATGTGGCAAGGTCATTTCCACTACAACACGCTTGTGGACTAGTTGTTGGTTATGGTTTTTCTGGAAATTATATTTCATGGATTGCAGTGGATACATACCTCAAAAAATTGTTGAAACACGTGATGGCTAGAGACATGCATATAAGATGAAAAATGTTTGCTAGTGATCATTAGACTGCATGACTATACTCAGTGGTTGTGATATCTTGTAGTGAGTATCCACTGAACCCAAATAGATCGGTAATTGTTTAATTTTTTTCACTATATATATATATATGCATGCAGAAGATTCATTTTCACACAATACAAGCTAGGGAATCATGCCAAATTGTGGACTGCTTAACATACATAGTTTGCTTAACATACATAGTTTTCCTTAATACGATATTTCTTAAAATCTACATTGGATACATACCACTGGTGGCTGTTGAAATCAGTGATGCTAGGGACTCTCTATATAGGCTTCCAAAATGTTTGTTAGTGGATTATTGTTGGTTATTGAGATGTCTTGTAGTATGTATCTAGAAAGTAACACATGGGGGATGTATTAATGATTTCCTGCACTATATATATGTAGCAGGTCTCCACAACTAATAGCAATGAGACTTATTATGGGGTGATGTTTAGTACTAAATCACAATGAATCCAACAAGGAGGTCAAAGTGCAAGGGAGGAGATATGTTTTTGAGGCAAGATCGTAGATGTGCATTAAGAAGGAAGCAGACAACACCCATGATGTGGTATTGACACCATTTTGGCTTGAACATTGTGTCTATCAATTGTCATTTTCATAATGCAAATGAATTCATGTATTGCTATGTTGTATACGTTGACTGCACCTGGCTCATGTATCAAGTATATCTATACCATGTTTGTTGACAATAGAAATCATATTATATAACATGGGATTATATTCTGATGATGTTGTATGTCTTGTTTTGGGCTATAATGCAAATTACAAGCATTGCATGATGCTGATTTGTATGCATCATCTAGAAATTGCATGGTTTATATATATATATATATATATATATATATAAGGTTCTGATTATTAAATGTGGATCACATTTAGATCATCACCAGGCAACTATATATTAGGTGATCTACCATTTTACACAACAAAATAATGGCTGGACCATCTCAAAATAGGTAGCAATTAAATAAGTAATTAATATGACTACTATATAGTTATATATGTATATATGTATATGTAAGTGAAATTAAAACATGGTTGATTAGAACGATGGGAACAAGACAAAAATATAGATGAACAGGTTTTGGCCATATTTCTCACAATATATCATTGTAGCAAAAGAGGATGTAGTAGGCTAGATAGCTTGTGGCAACAAATACTCTATTTCTACGCTCACTTATTGTGGACATTAATGGAATTGTTTTCATCAATCCAAGTTAAATTGATGAAGATGAATTGCAGGGATAAAACTCTAGCGGCAAATAGAGGTTTGCAATTTTAGATATTTTCTAGGAAAAGCATAGTTGAAAATTATGAGATATAGACATAAAATTGTGCAGAAATTGTGCTTTACCTGCAAACCATATTCATCAACACAAGTATTTTCTGAAGAAGTGTTCCATCAATATAACACTGAATTAGCAAATCGTAGTGGCCGAAATAGCTGTGTAGGACCATGGGGGATTGTCAATAAAAGTATTTGCAAGGACATTAATTGTAAGAAATAATGTTTTCTTACTGATTATGTTTGCAGGTAAAAAAAATTCTAGGCGGTAGTTCCTTGTAACAAATAGACAATGTCCACGAAAAAACCATCATTTTTGGCTAGTCTCTACAACATGAATTTGCTGCAAATTTGTATAGTTGGTGGCATTTCTTACCATGATAACGTATTTGTCGCAAGAAATATTGGTTGTAATTTTAGCAATAGTGGCCAAAATAGGCTGGTGTAAGACTATGGGTAATTTCATTTGCGAAGACATTAGTTGCAAGAAATGGTGTTTTCTTACTGATTATAGTTGCAGGTAAAAAATTTTCTAGGCAGTAGTGCGTGGTAACAAATAGACAATGTCTACAACAAAAGGCATCATTTTTTGGCTAGTCTCCACAATATGAATTTGCTGCAAATTTGTATAGTTGGTGGTAGTTATTGCCAAAATAACTTATTTGCCGTAAAGAATATTGGTTGTAATTTTAGCAATAGTGAGAGACTAGATTGAGGATTTACATCATTTGCTGCAACAACTAGGCTTTACAATTGCGTATATTGTTCAATCCTACATGAATGGATAGTTGTATTTGTGACAACAATTTATTACATTTGCCAAGATAAAGCTTGCCAAAAATAGCCAACAATTTCTACAAACTTGTGATTTGCCGAAATATATAGTATAATTGGCTCTTCTTTATCCACAGAGCTGCGGCAAAAGTATTTTGCCAATAATACATCTATTCCTGCAAATTTTCTAGTCTATTGCGGCAAAACATGTTGCGGCAATTATTGAAATATGTTGTAGTGAGCATAATTAATAACATTGGGAGATTTAGCCATGTAATTGGTTTGATCCTCGTTTTCTTAACTAATCAAGCGCTAAGAATTAATGATTAGTCCTAAAATTAGTGATAGAAACAGACTCATCGAATGGATAATATAATTTATAACACAATACATGAGAGGAAAATGATTGGACCAGCACCCAAATGTGGGTATATATGGTCCAGCTATTAACAATAAATAAAGTTATTCTTTACAGTTTAAGACATAGCAACAACAACAACAACAAGTACTGATCTATGTATAGTGAAGGAGAGAATTTTATTTCATGATTTCAACAATAGCAACAGTGGCGGCTCAGAATGGCTGTTAACACGTACATGATCCTCTAGCCATTAATTCATGCTAAAAAGGAATGCAGAAATAACATCATCAATTCTTTCCTCTGCTTAATTTCATGGTATTATTAATTGCTAAATGCGTAATGACGACTAAAAATAGAAACACGGCGCCGTACGTAAAGGCATTATTTGGTTAGTTTGGAGCGCCGTCAATGCAGACCCATTGACCAACGAAGAGTGCATCACAGTTGAGCTTAGGGTTGATCAAAGTAAAGGTATCAGCATTCAACTTGAACTTTTCAACAACGCCAGAGCATGTCTCTCCACTTTCTACACCATGCACAAAATCACAAAGCATGCCCGCTGCCTCGTCCTCCTCTTTCACCATCCCAACTGCATGCACTCATTTATTCATTTCTATCAATATAAAAATGAAATGAATGTCAAGTTTTTGTATAAATATTACTTTAAACGGGTGGATATATAAGAATTGTTAGGTTTAGAAAAAGATCAACTCACAGATGATACATTAGATCTAACAGTACTAGCCGGTCAATTCCATTTGTAATAATTTTACTTTTGTGTGTATACGATACTCGTACTAGTTAATCATGCATAGAAGCAGAACTTACAGCCAAGAAATCGACTTTCAGCCACAGGAGAGAAGGTGATGAGGAGAAGAGAGAGCATCAAGACCAAGGATATAATCACAGCTGTGGCGTTGGAAGACTTGGCCATTGTTATCTTACCTTCTAATTAAAACTGCTCTGGTGGGTTTTGGTCTCCATACAAGCCTCCTATTTATAAAAGGCAAGGAATTCAGGAGAAAATAAGAGTTGATCAGGAGGCAGCCGGCTTTTCTTGTTGCCGAATGTGATTCCGGCCAGTTGTCTAGCATTTCAGTGAAATTTCTGAACTTCAACAAATATAGAGCGGATTACTCAAGATAATGGACATTCAAGAATAATATTAATTTAATGTATTCTCATCTTCCGCCAACTTCAACTAAATTATTGTCTACTTGGAGCATTCATCGGTGTATATACATGGTGAAAACATCTTAGATAACTCTCTCATCTTTTATAGAATAAGTATATATTTGGATAGTGAGATGATATGAGAATTCTGTGAATAGTAATGAAATTATTTATGTATAATAGTGAAATGATTTGTGTATAATAATAAAATGGTTTGAGTTAAGATATTTTATTAGATTTAAAGAAAAAAGAGGAAAAAAAAAGAGAATAGAAATAAAACGTTGAAAACGTTGTATTCTTTTTTAAAATTCAAGAAATATAGAGCGCGCGGATTACTCAAGATAAGGGACTTGAATAATATTTTAAGGTTTCCTTTGTCGGAAACAATGTTGTTGTGAGTGTTTGCAAATTCACCACTGCTTATTGAGGTGAGTGTTTCTTCTATATATAGTCATTTACAGAGTACATAAAAGGAAAGAATAAATATGTACAAAAGTGTAGCCTAGAATTAAGGACAGGATATTGAGCCAAAATTAAGGTAGCTAATTATGGTAACGTATCCTTGACACCCTCCTGCAAGCTGAGTGTTGGATTTGAACAGACATGAAGCTTGGTACGAAAGAAGTCAAAGAGAGGGCGAGAAACACTTTTGGTGAAGAGGTCGGCAACCTGTAGATGAGAGGGCACATATTGAGTGCGAAGTTTTCCAGCAAGAACAAGTTCCCGAAGAAAATGATAATCTAATTCAACATGCTTGGCCCGTTTGTGGGAAACGGGGTTGGAGCTTAAGAAGATCGCACTTTTGTTGTCACACAGGAGAATAGGCTTCGGTGAAATGGGAACCTTAAGATCATGAAGTAGATGGGTGAGCCAAAGTAGTTCAGCTGCAGTAGTGGCAAGTGCACGATACTCGAATTCACAGCTAGAACGAGAGACAGTAGGTTGCTTTTTAGCACTCCAAGAAACCAGATTATCACCAAGATAAATAGAGTAGCCAGAGGTGGAACGGCGAGTATCAGGACATCCGGCCCAATCAGCGTCAGAGTAAGCAACTAGGGCACCAGGAACTGCAGAAGGGCGAAAAAGAAGGCCAAAATGAAGGGTGCCTTTGACATAACGTAAGATGCGCTTGACCGCAAGAAAATGATCCACAGTAGGGGCATGCAGAAACTGACTGACAGAGTTGACAGCATGAGCAATGTCAGGACGAGTGATGGTTAAATACTGAAGGGCACCAACTAGAGATCGATAGAGAGTAGGGTCTGAGAAGGCAGGACCATCGCTAGTTAGGTGCTGAGAGACAACCATAGGAGTGTGAACAGGCTTGCTGTCAAGTAACTGAGCACGAGTCAGAATATCCCGGGCATATTTCAGCTGACTGATAAAAAGACCATTAGGAGTGGAAGTGGCTTCCAGACCCAGAAAGTAGCTGAGAGAGCCCAAATCTTTGGTGGCAAACTCAGAATTGAGCTTGCGAGCAAAGCTGTCAAGAAGAGAAGCGTTGTTGCTAGTAATAATAATATCATCAACATACAAGAGCAGATAAATAATGTCGGACTGCTGATGAAAGACAAAAAGAGAGGTGTCTGCACGGCTGCAAGAAAACCCAAGGGTGAGAAGAAAGGAGCTGAAACGCTGAAACCACGCACGAGGAGCTTGTTTGAGGCCATAAAGAGCTTTCTTCAACTGACAAACATGATTCGGGTATCGAGGGTCAATGTACCCAGGAGGCTGTTCCATATAGACATTTTCAGTGAGAGTGCCATTGAGAAATGCATTCTTCACATCAAGTTGACGGAGAGGCCATCTGTTGGTAACAGCAAGAGAGAGCACAACACGAACAGTAGTAGCCTTAATAACAGGACTAAAAGTGTCAGTGTAATCAAGACCGGGTACCTGAGTATAGCCTTTGGCCACAAGATGAGCCTTGAGGCGTTCAATGGACCCATCAGGCAAATATTTGGTCCAAAACACCCATTTGGAACCGACAATATTTGTGTGGGCAGGTCGAGGAACTAGAACCCAGGTGCGATTTTGTTGCAGAGCGTGAACTTCGTCATCCATGGCAGCAAGCCATGCAGGATTTTTAGCAGCAGACTTGAATCCTTTAGGCTCGGTGGAGGCAAGAAGAGCAGAGAGAAGCCTAGAGGAGCTTAAGACACTGAAATTTGCTGGATGACGGGTCTTGAAGATGCCAGCTTTAGCTCGAGTAAGCATGGGATGAGAATCCAACGGAGGAGCTGGAGTAGGAGCAACAGGAAGTGGGCGAGGCTCCAGAGACGGAGAAGAGGGATCTGCAAAGGAGTCAGTAACCTGCAAAGACTTGTCCACTGGGTCAGTACAAATAACACACGGGTTAGATCCGGACGGTGTAATGGGCGGAGAATGGTGCATAGGAGACATCGGAGGGGGGTCAATTTGAGGCATGCTTGGTTCGAGGAAATTGGAAAAATGAAGAGAAGAAGGGGTTTGGGCCAGGGAGCCATCTCTGGAAGGAAAGTGAGTTTCATCAAATTGAGCATGGCGGGTGATATAAAGCTTAGAGGTGGTGGGATCAAGACAGCGAAAGCCTTTGTGAGAGGGGCTATACCCTAGAAAGATACAAGGAATGCTGCGAGGAGAAAATTTGTGAGGCATATAATCACGCAAACAAGGATAAACACGACAACCAAATGGATGAAAATTCTCATAATTAGGAGAGGAACCATAGAGAAGCTCAAAGGGAGACATACCTCCGAGAAGCGGTGTGGGCAAACGGTTGATGATGTAGGCGGCAGTGCTGAAAGCTTCAACCCAAAAACGAGGAGAAAGATGAGAATGGAAAAGGAGGGCCAGACCGGTTTCTGTCACATGTCGATGTTTTCGTTCAGCACGGCCATTTTGGGCGGGGGTATAGGGGCAAGAGAATTGATGATGAATGCCTGACGTGCTAAGGTGTGCTTTGAAGCGATTGCTTGTAAATTCAGCTCCACCGTCACTTTGAAAAATTTTGATGCGAGTGGAATATTGATTTTCAACAAGATTTTGAAAGTGAATAAAGACGTCATAAAAATCAGATTTTAATTTCAAAGGGTAAAACCAAGTAAATCGGGAATAATCATCAATGAATAGCACATAATAAATAAATCCTGAAGTTGACTTAACAGGGGAGGGACCCCAAATATCGCAATGAATAAGATCCAACACATGAGATGATCGATGTTCATTACGAGAATAAGGCAAGCGATGATTTTTTGCAATTTGACATGTGGCACATAATGAAGGAGAAGGCAACAAAGAGGTAAGATAAAGATGACCATTTTTATTTAATAAAGAAATAACAGAATGGTTCACATGACCAAGACGAGCATGCCATAAACCATACGAGGCATGAAGAGCCTTATTTTTAAGAACAGAAATGAAAGCGGAATTTCCGCGCTCCAGCACATATAGGCCACCATCTCTTTTACCGGTTGCCACCACCTTTCCCGTTCGACGATTCTGGATAGAGAAAAAATTATTAGTAAATGTAACAGCAAGAGGAAAATCAGATGTTAATTTACTAATTGACAAGAGATTTTTCGTTAAGCGAGGAACAACTAATACATCTAATAAGTCAAGAGATGGGGTAGGAGAGATGGTACCGGTGTGGGTAATGGGAAGAGAAGCACCATTCCCGACAACTACACTATCCTTACCAGTGTAATTACTTGAATGATCCAAGTGGGAGAGATCTGGTGTCATGTGGGCCGAAGCCCCTGTGTCCAGGTACCAGTCACTGGGCTCGGGTCCATTAAGGGAGCAGGAAGCCTTAAAGGCCTCGGCAAGGTTGGCTGTGGTGCCAACAGAATCTCCAGCCCGTGCATAACGTTGATTGCATTTATCAGCGTAGTGCCCTTCTTGGCGGCAGATCTGACATCGTGGCGGACGGCGGCCCTGCCCAGAGGTGGAACGGCCATTTCCACGGTGAGAAGAGGAGGTGCGACCCGATTGATGGCGAGGCTGGTTCCGGGAAGCTGAGCGAGATGGACCGTGATTTGTGACTGTGAAAGCAGCGGTGGGTGGACCAGAGGAGTCAAGAGATTTCTGGAAAAGCTCAAAGCTTTCAGCCTTGGAGACCAAATCGGGAAAGGAGGGCAGGGGCGTTTGAGCCATCTGGGCGGTGGAAAAACTAGTGAAATCCGAACCAAGGCCACGGAGGAACCAATGGATTTTATCAGTGACGTCGACTGGTCTACCAATGGCGTGGAGTTGATCACAAAGGGCTTTGAATGCCCTAGCATATTCGGTTACCGATCGAGTCTCACGGCGCATCAATTGAAGGTCATCCTTGAGCCGAATTTCTCTGGCTTTTGATCGGTGACTGAATGTGTTCTCAAGTGCTAACCAAACCTCACATGAGGTGGAGAGGCCCACGACCTCAGCCATGGCTTCTTCCGTGAGTGAGGAGAGCAAAAGACTCAATAGACGCTGGTCAGTATTTTTCCATGCCAAGTGTTTGATATTTGGTGTCTGAGAGTCAGTAGGAGCAAACCGTGGAGGAGGTACAAGAGTTCCATCCACATGGCCGAGAAGTTCTTGGCTTTCAAGGAGAGGAAGAAGCTGACTCTTCCATAGGAGATAATTGGATGAGGAGAGTTTGATGGTCACCATGTGAATCATGGTATTGAAAGGGAGAAGGGTGGAGGAGGTGTTTTCGGCAGTCATTGAATCAAGGGGGATCGATGGAGGCTAGTCCGAAAGGCTCTGATACCATGTGAGTGTTTGCAAATTCACCACTGCTTATTGAGGTGAGTGTTTCTTCTATATATAGTCATTTACAGAGTACATAAAAGGAAAGAATAAATATGTACAAAAGTGTAGCCTAGAATTAAGGACAGGATATTGAGCCAAAATTAAGGTAGCTAATTATGGTAACGTATCCTTGACAGTTGTTGCAAGGGTGGTCCGGGCATCCATGGCTTTATTTTTATTATTTTTTCAGATTTTCTTAACAAAAAATAATTTTGTTATTTGTATTTAATTTTCAGGAAATTAGTTCTAATGATCTGGTATATAACTGTCTAGATCATAAATACTTTTGTAATGGCTCATTGAAACAAGAACAATATTTTTATAATGTGCTAAATTAGAAGATCTTCCTAGAAGAAAACATTGTTGTCCATGGTCACTCTGCTATGCAACTCTGATGCACGCCAAGTACTGTTATCTTTCCTCAATATCTTGGTAATTTCACTGATTTTTGTATTATAAATAGGAGGGGTCGATGGAGAACAAAACCAACTTGAAGAACGCCTTTTACAGAAGTAAAAGAGAAGCATATAGAGATCTATATATATCAACATGGCCAAGTCTAGCAGCTCGACAGCAACGAGTCTTAATATGGCTTTGATGCTCTCTCTTCTCCTTATCTTCTCTGTTGCTGAAAGTCAATTTCCTGGTGGTAAATTTTGTTCTGAGACTATCATCTATTTTTCTGTTTTAACATGTCCAATGGAAAGTTGACATCCTTTTGTCTTCGATGTTGAAATACGCTGTAGGAGGGTTCCTGAAGACAAATCCCACCTTGATTTGTAATTCTATCTACGGTGTTCAAACCGGAGACATTTGCTTTAACATCAAGCAGAACTTCAACTTAACTGATGAGTTCTTTAATTCAGTCAACCCCAACCTCAACTGTACCGCAATCTTCACTGGTCAATGGCTTTGTACTAACGGGGTTCTACAGTAAATGGCTGAACTGCGTATAATTCTTTCCATTCATGTTTGCATGGGAATAAATCACACAACGTTATAAAATTCAATTTCGTTTTCCCGCAGTTTTCTTCGAATTACTGCCTATTTGGATTGTCTGTCAAATATTGCCATTTGAATATTTTCTTCAAGTGTTGAAGATATGGAATAAAACTCTATTTGGATTTTTAATAGACAGAATAGGGCTTAAAATGATGTAGTCCTAAACCTTCACTCCTTAGGTGGAGTAGGCCCCTCTTGCTCGTACCCATCCTCTGTATCAAAGTCTATGCATCCAAAAACATGCATTTTCCACCTTTTCCCAAAAATAACACATTTAATCAAAACTACTTACACCAAAAAATCATTTGGCCCAAAACACAACTATTTATTATTGTGTACATTAGGATCTCCCTTTGGGACTATCTGTGCACTCTTGCTCCCTTCGTCATACCACTAGTAACAGTTGTACATATGATTTCATAACGAGCGACATCCAACTCCGCACCCGCCACGTACCATGACTAGGCATCCTCTAACCCTTGCTAGTGACGGGTTACTGTTTGTACTAAGATCGTTACTATCTTGGTCAATATAACTGTCGCCCGTTGACAACCCAAAAAATGTTACTCAATTTATTATGCTCCTGATTGACCAGTAGAGCTCCACCGAGATAATGCCTCATATTAGTTTGGCTTCATAATATGCATGCACCTATATGTTATCCCCTGTACATAAAAACCCATGTAGTTTTCAATTAATACAACATGGCATAACACAACACAATTGAAGAATCAAGACAAATAGTAATAACGTTAAATATGCAGATGCATGTAGGGTGGTATGTTGGATGATATGGCGTAATACACATTAGAAAATATACAACATCACAACAGCCACAACTTTAACAGTTTTACAAACACAACTACATGCATAATCACGTCCTCCATCCAGCCCATGACTAAATTTCCAACAACTAACACAGTTATCAATTCCAACGCTTTGCCAAGTCCAAGGCCCTCCTTCTTAACACAACCAGACTGGAACCGAGTTAGTGATATATTATATATTAATCTCAAGAGTCGCATTGGAGAGTTACAACTTACGGCGCGAGACAACGAATTTATGGACAATGAAGTGCGCTGCCTATGTTATCTCATGTGTGCGTGCGCGTCATTGTGAGATGAAAAACATTTAGTTAAAATTGATAATGCCTACAAATAAATATGAAAACAGATTGGCACAACTTACAATGGTAATGCCAGGAGTTACAAAGCATGACGGCAGTAGTGGCGGTGCATAATGGACAACAACAAATTCTTGTAACATGTGGGACTCCAAAACTGGAAATATAGCGGGTGGCATATCTGATGAATTTTAAAAAGGTGTACATTTGACGACCCGAGATTTTCATTTCGTATTATTTAATTGAGCAACTATTTTGATTAGATGATTAATTAATTTAATAATATTGAGAGGGTAAAGACTAAAGGGTATGAGCTTAAGATTGGAGTCTTGAAAGTTTAGAATGAGTCATTGGGCATAGGAAGGAGTAACAAGCCCACAAGTCCATGAGATTGACCCATGACCCACCAATCCCACACATGGGACACTTATCACTTAGCGAAACTTTAGTGAATCACCTAAGACTAGTAGGTGAAAATGAAAAATTACTAGTAGGTAGGAATTTGACTAGTGGGTGAATGGTAGGGTAGAGTGTGAAATCTTGTGATAAGATTTTCCCATAATTGAAATATCTTTAAAAAATACTAAGATAATGTCTATTTTAGTCTATCTAATACATACCATGTTTAGAGGAGTGACACTTGTAGATTGAAATAGGAAGTGGAAGAGAAGAGAAGGGAGGGAATTCGGTTGGCATATAGCCGAAACCCCTTAGGATTTTTTCCTATGCAATCTTCTCCAATCTAAGCCAATGATCACATATAGGATCATGTAAGAAAGAGATGATAAGATGATTGACAAGTGATGAGAGGTGTCATGAGGAAGACGAAAGGAAAAAGAAGAAGAGAAGCTAGAAGGGTTTGGATGGAGATGCCGTGTGCATCCTTGGAGGTTTTCCTAGATGTACTTGAAAATCTAATGGAAAGGAGATCTTAGACTTGTGAGAGAGGATGAAGTACAAGGTGTAAGATGTGTAAGAGGTATGGTGCTGTAAGGAAATGATTGGGGATTGCTTTTAATGGAAGGAAACTAGGAATGGAGGAGGGGGAATTTCGGATGACACCTAGACAAAAGGCATAGCTAGACCATGCATGCTCTTTTTCCCAGAAGCATAGTCTTAGAACCTTGTGGATTGACATGAGAGTGGTTAGATGAGTGTGTAATAGGATTAAAATGACAAAAGAATGAGGCAAGAGGGGAAGGAGTTTCGGTGGAAACCCTAGGGACCCAAAGAAACCGGATTCTCACTTCCTCACATTTTCATCATTTGCTTTCTTTTCCCATGCAACTACTATTGTCTAATCATGTGTCTTTCAAACCAAGGTATGGTGGAGTGTCCTTGAGTCATAGGAAAAGGTGCGTGGCTGAATACCCTTGAGAGGACTCACACCTCACTTGGCTATCTCACAATCTCACAAGCTCTCTCTTTCTCTCTACCTCTCAGCCAATTCCACTTCTCTCTCAACTCTCTTTTGTTTTTCTTTCTTCTAACCTCTAAACATCACCTTATCCTAAGTAAAAAAGAGCTAGAACAAATATTCTTGAAGAGGAGTTGCTCTTAAAGAGTTAAGTGCATTCTTATCTTACCTTTAGAAATTTTAGTATACTTTTGGATGATTTTGGGTGTTTTGTTTGAATCTTTGTGTATGTATGATAAAATGAAACCCTTTAGAAAGAAAAATTTGCCATGCTTAGTTAAGTAGAAATTCATGCTTAAGTTATGATATTTTCTAAGTTGAGGATCTAAAATGATACGTGGTTTTAGTTAGGTACTCAACATGAGGTGGAATGAATTAAATGCATGCATGATTGTAGGTTTACTAGTATGATATTGGATGATGTCTCTATTGTTGTTTATTTGGTGGTAAAAATCCATGTCTAAGTTTAAATATCTTATTAAGAGTAAAGATTATTTCATGTTGTGAATTTGAATATTTGATATAAAGGAAGAATATGGTATGATCAACATGATGAGTGAAGATGAAAATATATTTGTTAAATTTTGACTTGGAGATGGAAATGTTGGGTTTGTGCCTGTATGTATTTCGAATCTAAGGTTTTTGGATTGAATTATTGCTTTGACTATTGTGTTATGTTATGATTATATACTTAAATATTTGGAGACATTAGAAGCATATGAATTAAATGGTCGCACTAGCATGATTGATGGTTTTCACCTAAATCATTAGGTGATTTATCTTGGAAAAAGAAAATAAAAGAGAATAAGTGAATAAAGTAATAATTTAAAGGACATAGGGTTTCGGCCAAGCTATGCTTTTAGGGTTAGATAAATATATTTAAATGGTTGAAGTTAAATTGGAGCGCTTGGAGAAGAATAGGAGACGAAAAGCTAGGAATCAATAAGGGAGGGTCTTGGCCCAACCCTAGTAGGAAGGGGGCTGAGCACCCCTAAGTGTGCAAGAGGCCCATTAAGTGTTTTTGCGGAGGAAAGAAGTGGAATTATGTGATTCGAAAATTGTGAAAGAGCTTGACATAGAATAAGCGTTATGTTTGTCGTTCATTTTATATGTTCAGTGACATGAGTCTCATATCTCATGCAAACAGCACGAAAATCATGTTTTAAACGTGTTTTTTTTAAAATAAAAGAAATTGATTAAAGTTTTATAAGAACCCCAAAGGTTGGGATGGGGTAGTGGCCCAAGGGAACTCCCTGTTCACTCAGGAGTGATTAAAGTCGAGTGAATGACCTTGGGTCGACAAAGAACCGTCAGCAGACCATGTATGGCTCCAGAAGGTGTTCGGAACGTGGTCGCATCTAAAGCTAGTGACTGCATACAGGATGGTATTGGCTTCGGCCTTACCGATACAGAAAAGTTTGTAGTTGCTCAGTGAATGATCAATCACTGAGTAATGAAGAGCGCGAAAGGGCGTGAAACGTAGCTACTTAGGTTTGATACGGTCGCCAGGTGCTATGATAACTAACAGGAACACACGGTGCATAGGGAAACCGTTAGGTGTCCAACAGAGGTCATGACAAAAAGATGGGCTTTCGAGCCATATATAATATGATAAGTGGCGCCTAAGATAAGAAAAATAAAAAATATTTGCGAAAAGTTGAAACTTGAAAAGATGCTTTAACATTTTGTTTTCTGAGGTTATAAGCAAGCATATGAAGTGATGAGAAAAAAAAAGAAAAAAAAAAGAATTGAAAAGACACAGCATGAGCATGAGCATGTGCATAACATAAAGTCTTGAGTCTCATATTGCATAAAGTATGGCTGATTGTTTGCTATTCATTTATTAGTATGCTTGAAATGCTTTTGTTATGATATAAATGTACTTACTGAGATTTCCCCCGAAATCTCACCCCTGTTTATCTCTCCACTATTGCCTTTTTAGGACGATAGAAGTAGTTACAGTTAATGATGACTCTGAAGAATATAGTCTCAGGGACGGCACCTCGGACCCCCATAGGCCCGACTGAGTCCGTCACCTTCGAGCTAGTGACTCTCGACTACTTGAGCCGATGGGCGGCGGAGTCACTACCCCTAGCTGCCTACGTTTTGGGAAATATGAGCCCTACCGGGTGTCGTCTAGTTCTCGACATAGATGATTCCCTCTACATGGGTCGCTTATATGAGTCAGCCTTTGGGATGAGTTGTGAGGTGAGACCGACCTTGGATTTGGATTGTCTCCATTACGGCCCAAATTTCAAGGAGATCAAGAAGGAACCGATGGTTTAGGAAGTGATAGTTGGGGATCCTTTATGCAACTTCTGTATTTATTGCATGTATTTTGGTCTTCCGTTGTTTTGGAAGAATGAACACTTATAAAGGATCCTTATGTTTATATAAATGGTGATGCAATATTTTGGGATATTATTTTGTTAAGCCATGTGATATACGCTTAGAAAGGTTTGACCTTTTTCTCCATTGCGAAAACCTTCTTTATAAAAAAAAAAAAAACATAGTCCCTGAAAAGATGAGGGTGAACTTCCCTGTGATGCTCATTCCTAACGTCATGGTTTGCGTACAATCCCAAACGCAAGCTGGGGCGCCGACAATGGTGGTATCAGAGCAGTCAAGTCTCTAGGTAAAAAACCACAAGTCCTAGGAAAAAGAATCACATGGCAAAGGCTATGATCTTTTAAGAGCTGTAGGTATGCACACTTAGAATGGTTGGTTGGAAATGGCATCCGTTCAGATTTATAACGCTGAAAGTTATAAGAAGTGAAAGCGCAAGAGTTAGGGTAACTCATAAAAGAATTCTGTGCTTTTCAGGAGATTATGGCTGAAGGTAAGCGTTGTGCTCCTGCTTCAAGATCTAAAGTCTCACCACAAGAAGTTTCGAATGTCCCGTTAGATGGTGGATAGGCGATAGCGGAGGCTATTTGCCAGATGATCGAACTAGCGAAAAACCAGATGGAGCAGAGTCGATGTCATCCAAATACGGGAGGAGGAGTGCCAGGATGTCCCTATGAGAAATTCATGGTTTATCGATACCTGAACTTTATGGGGACTGAAGGAGCTATGAAAGCAGACCGTTGGATTATGGACTTAGAGTGTACTTTCGAAATTAGCGGGTGTACTAAAACGCAGAAGGTATAATACCCTGGTCAATTATTTCTAGGGGAAGCTGGTCTATGGTGGGATACAAAGAGGAAACTGCTAAGACAAGAGCTTGGAGAGAACGTAATACCTACTTGGGAGCGTTTTAAAATCGAGTTTGATGATCGGTTCTTCCCTGAGTGGATTAAGCAGAAGAAGGCTATGGAGTTTGCTGCATTGACGCAAGGAAGTATGACAGTGGATGAATACACCACGAAATTTATGGAACTGACATGATTCGCTTCGCATCTTGTAGTAATAGAGAAAATGAGAGCGAAGAAGTTCCAAGATGGTCTGCAACCAAGGATTCGCAACCAAGTGGCCTGTTTAAGAATTGAGAAATTCCAAGAGCTAGTAAACGTGGTGGCTATTGCTGAAACAGAGCAGAGGAGCTTGATTAGTCAGGCTCAGATGCATAAGAAGAGGAGTTTTCCCTACTCTTCAGGAAGGGATGCGGGAAAGAGGAGGAATATTTTTCCTATAGATAAAGGAAAATGGAAAATGAGCGGGCCTGGAGTGCCAACATCACCACCACCATGTAGAACTTGTGGATGACTGCACAAAGGTGAGTGCTGAGTGGCATCGGGAGCTTGCTTCCTGTGTGGTCAAGTTGGCCACATGATGCATGACTGCCCCCAGATGGCTTCAAGCATAGCTATAGCGCCTGGAGGAAAAACGAATACCCCCACAAAAGCCAAGGTATATGCCATCGCTTTAGGAGAGGTAGACGTGGATGAGGAGGAGGCCATCAATGCTGGAATCATTACTGGTAATACTTCGACCTTACCTTGATTTTAAAGTATAAGATGATTTTTTGTAAGGTAACCATAGGAAAATTTTTATAGGTGAAATTATTATGATGCGTAATGTGGTATATACTTTGTTTGACTCCGGTGCAAGGAGATCTTTCATTTCCTATGACTGCGTTTGGAGATGTAAGTTAGATGTCGAACCATTAGCATAGAAAGTGTTGGTAACACTCCCTGATGGGAAAGTGATTGGATGTCAACGGATAGTGAGGAACTACCCGTTGGAAATTGCTAGCTTAAGGTTAAACGCCATTTTGATAGTTTTTCACTTGTTGGGGTTCGACGTAATATTAGGTATGGATTGGTTGTTTGAACACTATGCTAAAATCAATTGTTGCAAAAAGGAGATTATTTTTGAGCTGCCTGACGAAGAAAAGCTGCGTTATGGAGGGGAGACGGTTAGTTCTATTTCCTCTATTGTGACGGCAAAAAGGGTAACAAAAAGTTTGAAGGGAGAAGCAGAAGTGTTCCTGTTAATCTCCTTGAACGCATTAGAGGGTGCCAAAAGTATTGAAGATATCTCGATTGTGAAAGATTTTCCTTGGGTATTTTCTGAAGAAACTGCCTAGATTGCCTTCGGATTGTGAAACTGAGTTCGCCATTGAATTGGAACCTGTTACGACTCCAGTTCATAAAGGCCCTTACGGAATGGCGCCAACAGAGCTAAAAGAACTGAAAGCACAGATCGAGGAGCTATTGGAGAAGGGGTTTATACGGCCTAGTTTATCGCCATGGGAGCCCCAGTCCTATTCGTGAAAAAGAAGGATGGGACGATGCGAATGCATATCGATTATAGGGAACTCAATAAGGTTACCACTAAGAACAAATATCCACTACTGCGGATAGATCACTTGTTGGATCAATTGCAAGGAGCAACAGTATTCTCCAAGATTGATCTCCGATCACGGTATCATCAGCTGAAGATTAAAAAGCAGGATGTGCCCAAGACGGCTTTTTGAACCCGTTATGGACATTTTGAGTTCCTGGTTATGCCCTTTGGATTAAGGAATGCCCTATCAGCATTCATGGACTTGATGAATCGAATTTTTCGACAATATTTAGATAGTTTCGTCGTAGTATTCATCGACGATATTTTAATATATTCCCTGAATGACGAAGAGCACAAAGATCATTTAAAGATTGTGCTGAGTATTTTATAAGAGCACCAGTTATACGCCAAACTTAGCAAGTGCGAGTTTTGGCTAAGAGAGGTTAAATTCTTGGGCCACGTAATTTCAAGCGAATGAGTGGCTGTGGATCCAGCCAAGATTGAGGCAGTAACAAAATGGCAAAGACCGACAAATGCTCATGAGATACGGAGTTTTCTTGGATTGGCAGGATATTACAGGAGGTTTGTAGAAGGATTTTCTAGGCTATCTGGCCCTCTGAGAGCCTTGACTAAGAAAAATGCCAAGTATGTCTGGAATGAGCAGTGTGAGCGAAGTTTCCAAGAACTCAAGAAGAGGTTAACTTCGGCGCCAGTACTAGCATTGCCAGAACCCCACAAGCCTTATGCAGTATATAGTGACGCATCGAAGATGGGCTTAGGATGCGTTTTGATGCAGGAAGGACGACTAGTTGCATACGCATCCCGACAGCGTAAAGACCATGAACGAAATTACCTCACTCACGACTTAGAATTAACAGCATTAGTGTTCGCGTTGAAAATTTGGAGACACTACTTGTATGGTGAGGAATGCGAGATATATATGGATCATAAGAGTCTGAAGCACCTGTTCAATCAAAAGAATCTGAATATGAGACAGAGAAGATGAATTGAGACCGTAATTGATTTTTAGTGCGATATCAAGTACCACCCTGGAAAGGCTAACGTGGTAGCAGACTCTTTGAGTTGAAAGATTTGAGCATAAGAGCCATCCCTATTAGCAGCTATGCGAAACATGCTGATTAAGGTTCTGCCTAGAGAAGCGACATTGGCAGCAACATAAGAAATTGCCTCACTGACTGAAGAGGAAATTCGAGAAGAACAGCGAAAGGATGCTAAATTGGAAAAGATTTGACTGAAATTGTTAGAAGGGCAAGGATCGCCCCACTTTACAATATCGGATGACAGAACATTGTATTTTGAAAAGAGGACATTGATACCAGACAACCCAGAATTAAAGAAAAGACTTATGAGTGAAACGCACTGTACCCCTTATACAGCTCATCCTAGAAGTACCAAAATGTATCAAGACCTAAAAGGAAGATTTTGGTGGGAAGGTATCAAAAGGGACGTGGCTATGTTTGTAGCAAAATGTTTAGTGTGCCAATTGGTGAAGGCAGAGCGTCAACGCCCAGCAGGAATGTTGCAGCCTTTGCCCATCCCAGAATGGAAATGTGAAGACTTGTCTATGGACTTCGTAGTAGAATTTTCGAGAACATTAGCAGGAAAGAACACCATCTAGGTAATAGTGGATAGGTTGACCAAAAGTGTATATTTCCTGCCCATAGCCAACACAGATTCGATAGAAAACCTGGCAAAGATTTATGTAAAGGAAATAGTCCGTTTGCACGATGTACCCAAGATAATTGTTTCGGATTGAGACCCTAGATTTACGTCTCGTTTCTGGCAAAGTTTACAGAAAATGATGGGATCTGACCTGAAGTTTAGCAGTGCCTATCATCCACAGACGGATGGTCAGACAGAATGGACCATTCAAACCTTAGAAGACATGTTACGAGCATACGTATTAGACTCAAGCGGTGGTTGGGAAAGTCTTTGACCTCTAATCAAATTTGCCTACAACAACAGCTTTCAAGCTATTATTCAGATGGCACCATACGAAGTACTGTATGGTAGGAAATGTAGGTCGCCCCTATATTGGGATGAAGTCGGTGAAAGTAGGGTGTTAGGGCCCGAATATCTACAAAAGGTCAAAGCTCAAGTGGAAATGATATGGGAGAGAATGAAAACTGCCCAAAGTAGACAAAAGAGTTAGCGAATCGACGAAGAAGACCGTTGGATTTTTTGGTTGGTGATTGGGTGTATATCAAGATTTCACCAATGAAAGGAGTAGCTCGGTTTGGTAGAAAAAGAAAGTTGAGTCCCTGTTATGTTGGACCTTACGAAATTATTGAGAAAGTTGGAGTAGTAGCTTATCGATTGGACTTACTTGTGAGTCTGCAAGGTGTCCACAACGTATTCCATGTATCGTCTCTAAAGAAAAGTTTTGGCGAAGGACCTGTGACAATAATGGACCCGAGCAATATTGAATTACGCCCCAACCTGACCTATGAGGAATGGCCAACCCGGATTGATGATCGCAAAGAACAGGAATTGAGAAATCGAAAAATTTCATTAGTAAAGATGTTGTGGAACAACCCAGATTTTCAAGAAGCAACGTGGGAACGTGAGGATGATATGAGAGCCAAATACCCCCATCTATTTGTAAATTAGTGATGTGCTTGTTTTTTTCTTGCTTGAACTTGGTTATGATGTATGGATATATGTATATATATATAAATATTAATATATGTGAGTGATTTAATTGTTTTATGTTTGCTATTGTTTGACTATCATAGTGATTTGTGGAACTTTAACTTGGATATGGCACGAAATAGGAGGAACTCACACATGTCGGTAGCCACAGTAGCCCACTTAAGGGAGAGAAGAGAAAATAGGCAAAGGATATTTATTACATAGAAAGCGTGAAAGGATGAGGGTACATAGACTGAGATTTTTAGACCATTTTGAGAGACACCGCACCCACCTTATGAATATAGATCGTGAGAGAGTGCTTGTATTTTGTCGCGCTAGACCACATGAAAAGCGACAACCATCTAGGAAATGGATTAGAGCAGAAAGAAAACAGTTATGAAAATTGCTTCGAGGTGAGACAAGTGAGCTTAACGGAAAGCCACTGGATTTTTTTGATACCTCAAATGATCGTATAAGACAGCGGGAAGAAGGAATATCCTGGATAGATACAGAGGAGGAGATTATGCAGAAGTTGAATGAAATGAGGACAAACATGTACTATGACCTTGATGTAGATGCCATATTTTATTTCTTTCAAGATTCTGTGACAGAAGAGAAGGGAGGGAATTCAGTTCGCATGTAGCCGAAACCCCTTAGGGGTTTTTCCTATGAAATCTTCTCCAATCTAAGCCAATGATCACACATAGGATCATGTAAGAAAGAGATAAAAACATGATTGACAAGTGAAGAGAGGTGTCATGAGGAAGAGGAAAGGAAAACGAAGAAGGGAAGCTAGAAGGGTTCGGATGGAGATGCCGTGTGCATCCTTGGAGGTTTTCCTAGATGTACTTGCAAATCTAGTGGAAGGGACATCTTAGACTTGTAAGAGAGGATGATGTACAAGGTGTAAAATGTGTAAGAGGTATGGTGGAGTAAGGAAATGATTGGGGATTGTTTGTAATGGAAGGAAACTAGGAATGGAGGAGGGGGAGTTTTGGATGACACCTAGACCAAAGGCATGGCCAAACCATGCATGCTCTCTTTCCCAAAAGCATGGTCTTAAAATCTTGTGGATTGATATGAGAGTGGTTAGATGAGTGTGTAATATGATTGAAATGACAAGAGAATGAGGCAAGAGGGGAAGGAGTTTCGGTGGAAACCCTAGGGAGGCAAAGAAACCGGATTCTCACTTCCTCACATTTTCATCATTTGCTTTCTTTTCCTATGCAACCACCCTTGTTTAATCATGTGTCTTCCAACCTAAGGTATGGTGGAGTGTCCTTGAGACCTAGAAAAAGGGGCATGGCCGAAACCCTTGAGAGGACTCACACTTCACTTGACTATCTCACAATCTCACAAGCTCTCTCTTTCTCTCTAACTCTTAGCCAATTCCACTTCTCTCTCAAGTCTTTTTTTTTCTTTCTTCTAACCTCTAAACATCACCTTATACTAAGTAGAAAAAGGCTAGAACAAATATTCTTGTAGAGGAGTTGCTCTTAAAGAGGTAAGTGCATTCTTATCTCACCATTAGCAATTTTAGTATACTTTTGGATGAATTTGGATGTTTTGTTTAATTCTTTATGTATGTATGATAAAATGAAACCCTTTAGAGAGAAAAACTTGCCATGCTTAGTTAAGTAGAAATTCATGCTTAAGTTATGATATTTTCTAAATTGAGTATCTAAAATGATATGTGGCTTTAGTTAGTTACTCAACATGAGGTAGAATGAAGGAAATGCATGCATAATTGTAGGTTTACTAGTATGATATTGGATGATGCCTCTATTGTTGTTTATTTGGTAGTAAAAATCCATGTCTAAGTTTAAATATCTTATTAAGAGTAAAGATTATTTCATGTTGTGAATTTGAATATTTGATATAAATGAAGAATATGGTATGATCAACATGATGAGTGAAGATGAAAATATACTTGTTAGATTTTGACTTGGAGATGGAAATGTTGGGTTTGTGCCTATATGTATTTTGGATTTAAGGATTTTTGGATTGAATTATTACTTCGATTATTGTGTTATGTTATGATTATATACTTAAATATTTGGAGATATTAGAAGCATATGAATTAAATGGTCGCACTAGAATGATTGGTGTTTTTCATCTAAATCATTGGGTGAGTTATCTTGGAAAAAAAAATAGAGAAGAAGTGAATAAAGTAATAATTTAAAGGACATAGGGTTTTGTCCAAGCTATGCTTTTAGGGTTAGATAAATATATTTAAATGGTTGAAGTTAAATTGGAGTGCTTGGAGAAGAATAGGAGACGAAAAGCTAGGAATCAATAAGGGAAGGTCTCGGCCCAACCCTAGTAGGAAGGGGGCCGAGCACCCCTAAGTGTGCAAGAGACCCATTAAGTGTTTTCGGGTAGGAAAGGAGTGGAATTATAGGGTGTGAAAATTGTGAAAGAGCTTGACGTAGAATAAGCGATATGTTCGTCGTACATTTTATATGTTCAGTGACATGAGTGTCATATCTCATGCATACAGCACAAAAATCATGTTTTAAACAAGTTTTATTTTAAAGAAAAGAAATTGACTAAAGTTTCATAAAAACTCTAAAGATTGGGACGGGATAGTACCCCAGTAGAACTTCCTGTTCACTAAGGAGTTATTAAAGTCGAGTGAAAGCTCTTGGGTCGGTAAAGAATCGTCGACAGCCATGTATGGCTCCAGAAGGTGTCCAGAGCGTGGTCGCACCTAAATCTAGTAGGTGCATACAAGACGGTGTTGGCTTCGGCCTTATCGATACAAAAAAGTTTGTAGTCGTTCGGTGAGTGATCAATCGCCGAGTGATGAAGAGCACGAAAGGGAGTGAAACGTAACTACTTAGGTTTGATACGATCGCCAGGTGCTACGGTAACTAGCAGGAATACACGGTGCGTAGGGGAACCGTGAGGTGTCCAACAGAGGTCATGACAAAAATATGGGCTTTTGAGCTATATATAATATAATAAGTGGCATCTAAGATAAGAAAAATGAAAAGTATTTGCGAAAAGTTGAAATTGGAAAAGAAGCTTTAACATTTTGTTTTCTAAGGTTATAAGCAAGCATATGAAGTGAATGAGAAAAAAAAAAAGAATTGAAAAGACACGGCATGAGTATGAGCATATGTATAACATAAAGTCATGAGTCTCATATTGCATAAAGTATGGTTTATTGTTTGCTATTCATTTATTAGTATGTTTGAAATGCTTTTGTTATGATTAAATGTACTTACTGAAATTTCCTCCAAAATCTCACCCTTGTTTATCTCTCCACTATCGCCTTTTTGGGATGATAAAAATAGTTGCAAGTAATGACGACTTTAAAGAATATAGTCCCAGGGACAGCGCCTCGGACCCCCATGGGCTCAACTGAGTCCGTCACTTCCGAGCTAGTGACTCTCGACTACTTGAGGCGATGGATGGTAGAGTCACTACCCCTAGTTGCTTACGTTTTAGAAAACATACGTCCTACCGGGTGTTGTCTAGTTCTCGGCATAGACGATTCCCTCCACATGAGTCGCCTATATGAGTCATCCTTTAAGATGAGTTGTGAGGTGGGACCGACCTTAGATTTGGACTGTCTCCGTAACGGCCCAAATTTCAAGGAGATCAAGAAGGAACGGATGGTTTAGGAAGTGATAGTTGGGGATCCTTTATGCAGCTTTTGTATTTATTGCATGTATTTTGGTCTTCCGTTGTTTTGGAAAAATGAACACTTATGAAGGATCCTTATGTTTATATAAATGGTGATGCAATATTTTGGGATATTATTTTGATAAACCACGTGATATACGCTTAGAAAGGTTTGACCTTTTTCTCTGTTGAGAAAACCTTCTTTATAAAAAAAAAAAAACATAGTACATGATAAGACAAGGGGTGAACTTCCCTTTGACCCTCATTCCCTACGTCACGGTTTGCGTACAATCCCAAACGCAAGTTGGGGTGCTAGTAGTACAAGGGAATCTTGTGGTGGAGAGTGGTGGTTGGCGGCGATGTAGAACCTAAAATGGGTTGCTTGGGAACATGTTAGGCAGATTTAAGGGAGAAAGAGGTCAAGTTGAGGGGATAGGGTATGGGGGTGGTCAGGCGACCTCCAATGATCCCTAGAAGATGATTGGTCCTAGCAGCGTGTGACAAAACCCTAGCTAAAAACCTCGTGAGCCACATGAGAGGGAAAATTAAAGGGAGGGGAAAGAGAGATCTAGGGTTTGAGGACGAGACTGAGAGGGAGAAAAGGGCTCAGTGATGGGTTCTCAAAGGGTGGAAGCTGGGCTTAGCTCGATATCTACAAGACTTTTGGAGGCAAATCAGAGTGGCGGGCCAAGATCCATGTTAGATCTAAGTGCTGAGTCGTGGGTCTCAAATCGTTAACTCTTAGGCATGGTGGAGGAGATTGAAAGGAGGAGCAAAAAATCCATATGACTTGACATGGTGCTCCTCCAAGGTGACCCATGACAGTCTAGGAAATGACTATAACATAGAGTGAAGATAGAGTAAGAGAGAGGGAGAAATCAGAGGGATGTGGGTGGGTATCGTGAGATTAGGGTGTGGCTTACAGTGGTTATTGGCGGAGACGTGTAGATTGAGGGAACATATGATATGAGATAGAGGAACCTATCTCACTCATCTCTTTGAAACCTTTAGATCTGTGATGGATTCTAAAAGATTTTACTTCATGGTGAGATCCCTTGTTTTTCTTTGATAGTTCAAGTGTCAAAGCCGCTAATTGTTGTACTCAAAGATTTTAATTTCGTACCGTACCGGTCGGTACGAGCGAAACATGCCGTACTGGTCAGTTCTTCGATAAATATTTTAGGGGTATACTGTTTCAGCCAAATAATATCGGCCATACCGGTCAATATTTCAGCCGATACCAGCCTTGTACCAATCAATATTTCGACCGGTATTGGCCATATCAGATTTTCGATTTCGGCCCTTCAATTTTTTTTATTTATTTTTTATTTTTTACTTCAATTCATACTAGACTAATTACATTTATATATTTATATATATAGTTATTTATATATTGACTATTATTTTGAAATATAATTTATATATGTATTTATATATATAATTTTTTTTATGTAGATTATCTCAAAACGGTATACGAAATGATATCAATATCGAAATATTTCGTTTTAGTGCCTTGATGGATACACTCACTGAATTGATATTCAAAACTTTTGGTTGTACTAGTGAATTTGATTACCACTTTATTGCTAACATCTCGGCTTCCAAGGTCTTCAACTGACATTCCATGGCCTTCTTGAACCCGTTCAAACCATCACTGCATTTGGTTCAACCTGGTGCCTTCTACCATGGTGAAAACTGACTACCAATGGCCAAGGATAGCCTAGCTCTTGATATCAATTTGTTACACGTTGGTGGTAAAGAAGAATTATGGTCTTAACTTCATGGGTTAGAGGCCTCCAAAGAAAAGAAGAATTGAGAAAGGAACTTCAATATTGTATTCAACATAAGAAGAAATCTCCTCTTCATGTGAACATATATGCTATGTGTTGTAACAAACCGTATGACGTAAAGCTAATGTAACCTACTGTGGTAATGATAATGGTCATAAGCCTTTGCAAATTAAAGGGGCTGAAGCCCTTGCAACTATTATTGTAAACATAGAAACAGGCCCAAGGCCTTAAGTCTTTCCCGGCCCGTCGCAGGCCAATCCACGCGAGAGCCTCCTCTGCTTGACCTCAAAGCTTCCGTCTTCATTGTCATTTACTCCCTTTAAGTACACATCGACCCTATTTTGAACCCTAGCCTCCTTACGCCATCAATTCCCTGGTCATCTCCGTTGTATCTTAGCCGCAACTGTTACAGGGATCTACTGAAAGCGTGATACTTGATATGTTGTATTGTGAATTGGTTTTGGATTAGCTTATTGCAGCTTTTGATTAATCATTCAATGCCTCTGTTATTTTGAAATTTCTTTTATTTATATGCAAGTATTCATTAGGGAAAGGGGTTCGAATTCCATGGCAAAGTAACATGGATGCCCATTTTTCCGGTGGTATATATATAACACAAAAGCAATCATGACTTGCAGGTTTTCTTTTATGCATGAATTGTGTCGAACATTGTGGTTGGTTTTTCATAATATTTAAATTAGTTCATTGTCTGCATTTTATAGAGATGCATTCACAAGAATATGGAAATATGTTTTTCCTGATCTTAGATTGGAACCCTAACATTGAGAACTCATTTTCAAGTCAAACTCAACATAGTCCAATATTTTTCGAAGACTGTTACAACTAAGTTGAGGTAGTTCCCACTAATAAATCACAAATGGGTGCGAACTTCTCCCAAGAGGAAGACAACTCTGTGTCGGCGTGGTTAAATACTAATTTAAATGCAAGGTACTGATAAAAAAAAATACCCAACATAGGAAAACAAATCCTCTTAAATTTGAAAGAATATAAGCAAACTACCGTCGAGGGTACAGTTAGGTCCTTAATGTATCGGTGGTCAACCATTTAACAAGTGACCGGTAAATTTTGTACCAATGTAGCCCAAGCTGAAGGATTCAATCAAATGCCTTAACCGAGCAAGAAAAGGAATAAAGTAATTCGTCTATAATATTATTTTGTTAAAATAATATTTTTATGTTTTTACTCACTTAAGTACAAACGTCTAAGTATTCTTTATGTTTATTTTGATTATGCAAGTTGACAAAGCTAAGAGTAAGTATCAATCAGTACTACAAAAGACCCAATTTTCATTGAAGCATTATTGACATCTTAAGCATTGCTCTGTAACACCCAATTCTCTTAGATTAAGGGATGTTACGTAAATTTTCTAAAATTTTAATCTAATACAGGATTCTTGGTTTAATACTAAAAATAAATAACGTTCATTTCAAAGAAATGAAGTTGTAATAAATTGTCTTAAAAAAATAATTGAAATAATTGAAAGTAAACTTGTGTCATAAAGACACTTATTTCTAGAAAACTTAAAACTTAAAATAGTTGTTCAATCTATTTCTGGTCTGCATGCTTGAATTGGTCATCTTTCACACCAGGGTGATTTTAAAAAAACAAGAAATAAAATAAAATGAGTCGATGAATCAGTAAGTAAACCACAATAGCGTAAGATAATATTATAGAAAAATTTCATAAATCTTATGCTAAGATATGAAATATGACTATTTATATTGATGCTTATGCTATGCATGATTGGCCTATCTATATTAGTTGATTTAACTAACTAATTGATTTGATTGACTGATCTGACTGACTTAACTAATCATATGTAACTGAATTGATTTAATTGAATTGATTGGCCAACATACTTAACCTTGTGTGTAAGGTTGTGCACCGACCCCACATCTTGCTGCAACAAGATGAGCCGCTAATAGTACTCTAGTGTACTATGGTGGACCACGCCTACGTTCGTGACTTGCACATCCACCTTAATTTGAGATGCATTAGTACCTTGTATAGGAATGACTATCTAAATTAATCGGATAACCGATTAAGTTATCTCTGATCTGATCTAAACTTATACTTGACCTTAACTTAACCTATGCAATTTATGCGACATAAGATGCATAATTTACATTTACATAATAATATAAATAACTAGAACTCGCTAAATCTAAATATGATATTGAATGATATGATTGTGTAATATGTTATGTTGTACTGGATGACTTGTTTGCATGACATGAAGGGTATATGAAAATGGCTATAAAAAACTGGCTCTATTAATAATATAATCTAGCTATAATGATCGTAATTTTGTGATCAGATTCACTTACCTTGTAACGCTGCATCCAGAATTTCTATCCAAAGCTCGACGTTATCTATACAAAATATGAATTGTCACTAGCTAGCATTTCTAGACGGACGTATCGTAATAATCTACTAAATTAATATATATTTATATATATATACATGTATCATGAAGAATAATTTAATACATATTTGCTAATACTAATATCATTTAATCATCCTAAACGTATTTCTTTATTATGAAAAGTAAAACTTTAATAGCATAAATATATTTAAATCTATAATAACCTTAAAGATACATTTCAAATAATAGAAATTGAACTTAACGTGTTTAACATAAAGATTATATCGTTTACTAAATAATACTGAAATCCATTTTTAAAATTAATAATATGTATAAATAATTTCAACATAGATTAGGGTTTAACATATTATTCAATTTTATAAGAAATCTAATAAATATTAATATCATATAATTATTTAATCAATAATATCCTCTATAGCCTTCCGAGTATAATATTCTAGTAATGAACATGTCTTTAACTAAATCCATAAAATAACAGTTGAACTATTTAATTCATAAAATAAACTTAATCACACTAAATATTAAAAATCTTATGAATTATTATTATAGCTTAACAATAATTTAAAACCTATAATATAATATAATTTAGTAGGAAATCTGCATATTTGGTTTAAAATCTATTAATAACACTAAAAGCTTGTTTTATAAAATATATTTAAGTAAAATAGTAGTAAAATATAATTTTTACAAGGAGACGCTGTTGCACGGTCGGCCAGATTATTTGAGAATAACAGCCCACCAATCATAATATACCACATTAGACATCTTACAATACTCTTAACAGTCTGATCTTTCCATTTCCGATGCCATTACTTCATACTCTGACGCCATTACTTCAAACTCCGACTCCGGCACTTCATATTTCGACCCCCACCTCGAGTTTCATTTTGCCGTCAACTAATTCCTACATTCTTTCGAAAATCTCCCACATTTTAATGTTACCAAAATAAAATTTAAAGAAACCGAGAAAATGAAAGACGACCGTCTTCACCTTTCGTTCACCTTTTTATAGTAATTAGTTCCCATACAATAAATGTACAGGAATCCATTTATTGCAATCCACTACAATTGAATCGGCCTTTTTCCTCAAACCTTAAAGTGTTCATAAGTAAATGGGTAGAGAAATAACTTGGAAAAATAAGAAAAAATGGAAACCATGTCATCTTCTATTTCATCTCAGCAAAAGTTTTACATGCCGGGAAACAAAACCCAAAACCCCAAAAAGAAGAGGAAAACTAAATTGAAAATGGACCAAAATACTCAATAAATCTCTGAGATGAGGCCAATAAGAAACCGAGTAGCTCACTGGTTATCGAATTTCAACCATTTGAAAGTTGCAGAAGAACAACGAACTCCAAACCATAGATATTGGTGCCCCTGCGACGACCCACTTGCATTCTGAGGACTCACTTGCTTTTTGAGGGAAGAAAAAATAGAGAGGGGAGGGAGGAAGGTGAAGAATCTGGGTCTTATTGGATGACTTGATGTGTTGCGTACGTGGCTCATCTTTATTCGCGGGCTGTTTTTAGGCATTTAAGAGCCCGACCGTTCCATAGGTTCTCTCTTTGTACAAATACAATCTTTGATATTAAAACAAACCTAGGATGATTAAGGTCAACTTAAAGAGTCAAAATGAAGCACATGAAACATATTCTACCATGATCATAGAAATAAGGGCAATTATAGAAATAAGATTTACTCTATATAAAAATAGGTTTCATCTTGAGAGTAAAACGTGAAGGGGAGTTCTTAGGCAGTAGTGACTTACCAAGCAGACGAGAGACACAACAGAAGTGAGGCGTGATTGAGCTGGGTTGAGTTTGACGGTGGCTGGATGAGGTTTAATGGCGGCATCAATTGGGTACTCTGGTAGTGGTGAAGCGACGAGGTGAGAGAGAAAGAAATTTTAGAGAGAGAGCACTGAATTGAAAAGAATAGGAGAGGGATGGGGAGAGTGCGGCGGAAATGGGTTACTGGTGAGAGTGGGTGTGATGATACAGGGATGTCTAGTTGTTTCTAGCACCATCAGTGGCTCTTCGACGTCCTGGGATGGCTCCGAACGAGAAGAGCACTAGTTGGCTGTCATCGCTTTATTTCGGTCACAAAAACAAAGGTGTTTTGGCAATGAGTGCTAGGCTTGGCTGCTTCTAGTGGTGGTCTGCAATGGTTCTAGGTCGTAGATGTATTTTGTATGTATCCCGACAGTGAAGAGCGGCAGTTTCTGGACAATCAAAGCTACATCAACGTGGTGGAGACCGGTTGGTTTTTCTTGAACTCAACAGTGCTCTATTTCTAAAAATCAAAATAGAGGTGCACACTCATTGTTTTGTCCATGCAAGTGGTTGCCGTGTGGGGTTTATTCCTTCGGGGATGGCAGTAGCAACTAGTCAATGGCGTGATATTTGAGAACGTGTGGGTTGACGACTTTGGTTTGAGGGCATGAGTGGTTTCGTTGGGAGGCCGTGAGCTAGAGTAGGAAGGTGACGTGTTAAGGACAATGCTACCCCCGCATTGACTGTTAGCCACAATACATTACAGCAGCAAAACTTAACTTTCCCACACAATAAACTCTGCGGTGCACGTGTCCCTTGCTGCTATTGTATAATTGGTTATCGTAATCTAGAATATTCTCGATTCTTTATAATTCACTTCTATAAAAAGGCACTCTTGTAATCACTATTGAATCAATGAAATATACAACAATTTTGTGCTATGGTATCCAAAGCCTTAAAAGGACTTATCTTCATCATCTTCTTCCTCTCCCTCCCTCCCTCCCTCAACCAAATTTCTCCCACACTATCACTGTGAAACTTACTCCTGATAATTATCTACTTTGAAAAACTCAATTGGTTCCATATCTTCGTGGTAATCGACTTTACAATTATGTTGATATTTCTTGCCTCGCACCGAAACCTCAGCTTGACAACAAAAGCCCAAACACAGCCTATCAACTCTGGTTTTAGCAAGATCAACAAGTAATGTCTACCCTTATTTCTTCTCTTTTTGAACCCATAATGGCTCAAGTGGTTAGGTGTCCCTCAGCAAGAGCTGTTTGGCTTTCTCTTGAATCAACATATGCCTCTGTTTCTCAAGCTTGGGTCATTCAGACCCAACTACAGTTGGCTTCCCTTAAGAAGGGTGTTGATACCATCTTAGCATGTTTTTGAAAGGCCAAAGGTCTTTTCGACATCATGGCAATGTCATGTTGTCCTCTTCCTCTAGCAGAATTCATCCCTTATCTTCTTGCTAGACTTGGTCCAGATTATGATGGGTTAGTCACCTCTATGACCACTACACTTGTGGGACATTTCTCCTGAATAATTACTTGGACACCTCTTGGCTCATGAAGTACAGTTGTTTCATCACTCTGAAATTAGCATTTTCCCAGTGGAAGCCTGTGATAATTACACTGCAAAATTTTCCTCTAGTTCACGTGGACAAGGAAATCATGGTGGACGCAAGTCTAATCGAGGACGCAATGGTGGCCGTTCCAATACCAACAGAGGCTGTGGTACCAACAACTATAGAGGTAGTACTGCTCCTAATTCATTTTCTTCTATTGACCAATGTGTGGTATGTCAGGTTTGCAATCGCCAAAGCCACATAGCCATCAACTGCTTGTACCACTTTAACCAAGCCTATACCAGCCCAACGCCCATGACAACCAATTTCACCTCTACCAATTACTCAAACAACAGAAACTGGTACTCGTATATAGCTACCACAAACTATGTCGATGCCCTCGCTTGTGCTTGGGATCGTATGCAAATTGAGA
Organism: Platycarya strobilacea; assembly: GCA_036898215.1. Taxonomy (NCBI): domain Eukaryota; kingdom Viridiplantae; phylum Streptophyta; class Magnoliopsida; order Fagales; family Juglandaceae; genus Platycarya; species Platycarya strobilacea. The sequence goes on along the minus strand of CM072548.1, from coordinate 29,284,680 downwards.
TGTCAGGAATGAGCATCACAGGGAAGATCACCCATCGTCGTATCATGTATATTTGTTTTTGTAAATAAAAGTAGTGAATAAAGGTTTTCGCAGTGGAAAATGGTCAAACCTTTCTAAGCGTACATCACATGGCTCAACGAATTTAAAATCCCAAGTTATTTCAATACTATTAATATAAACACAATGATCATTCGTAATTATTCTTTCTTTCAAAAAAACAGAAGCCCAAAATATAAATGAGTAAATACAAAAGTCGCATAGGCGATTCCCATTGCCCTCTCTTCTAATCCAAGGACTCTTTCTTTACTTCCTTGAAATCAGGACCATAACGCAGACGGCCCAGATTCAAGATAGGCTCTACTTCACAACTCATCCCAAAGGATGACTCATACAAATGTCCCAAGTGGAGGGACTCGTCTACTCCTAGGACCAAGAAACACCTTATAGGGCGTAAGTCCTGCTGCCCATCGGCCTAATAAGTCAAGAGTCACCAGTTCGACTGTAGTGGACTTAGTCGGGCCCTTAGGGGTCCGATGTGTCGTCCCGGGAATCATACTCGGTTGGGTCACTATCACCTGCAACTACTTCTATCGTCCCTAATAAGGAACAATAATGAGAATATAAAAGGGTGAGATTTCGGAAGAAATCTCAGTAAGTACATTAATATTTCAATAAAAATATTTCAAGCATACAGTTAAGTGAATAATAAACAATCATATGTGCATCATGCATTATGGGACTCATGACTTTACTTATGCACATGCTCATGCTCATGTCACTTTCTTCAACTTTTTTTTTTCTTTAACTTTTTTCGTGTGGTTACTTATAAATTTATGTGATAAAATACTTGAAACCTCTTTTCAAAACCCAACATTTTCAAACATTTTTTTATCTTTTATTATCTTAGGCGCCATTTATCATATCATATTATATCATATCATGCGGCCTGAAAGCCTATCTATTTCCTCTTATTTGGACATATCACGGTTTCTCTATGCACCGCGTGCTCTTTGCTAGTTACCGTAGCACTTGGCAACCGTATCAAACCTAAATAGCTACGTTTTCGCGTCCTTACGCGTACTTCATCACTCGATGATTGATCACTCACCGGGCGACTACAAATATTTTCATATATCGCAAAGGCAAAAGCCAACACTGCTTTTTGGGCACCCACTAGCTTTAGGTACGACCACGCTTCGGACACTTTTTGGAGCCATATATGATCTGCCAACTCTTCTTCATCAATCCAGGGGTTTTCACTCGACTTTAATCACTCTTGAGTGAACAGGGAGTTTTACTGGGGCACTACCCCATCCCAGCTTTTAGGATTCTTATAAAACTTTAATTATTTTCTTTTCTTTTAAAAACATGTTTGACTCAAAACATGGTTTTCGTGCTTCATGCATGAGACATGCAACTTGTAACACTTAACATGTGAAACATAAGGCGAACACACATGTACTAAGGATCATACTCTTTCACAAGTCAAGCACCAAAGAATTCTACTTCTTTTCAATCTAAAAGCACATAATGGGCCTTGCACATGCTTAAGCATCTCTGCCATGATCACGGTGTCCATTTAAATTGTTCACCTCTGTTGTATAGTGATAATATGGGTACTATGTACTTATCCTCTAATCCTGTAATTTACGCACGAACTAAATATGTCGAGATTGATTTTCATTTTGTACGAAACCGAGTGTAGAATAAGTCCCTACGGATTGCTTTCATATCAAGTAAAGACCAGCTTGCAGACTTGCTCACTAAGCCTCTTTCATCTTCTCAGTTTGCATCACTTTGTTCAAGTCTTCAGTTTCAAACTTTGCCGCTCGACTTGAGGGGGGATGTTAAGGACAATGCTTCCCTTGCATTGAGCAGCAAAACTTGAACTTTCCCATGTAACAAACTCTGCGATGCATGCGTCTCTTGTTGCTATTGTATAATTGGTTATTGTAATATAGAATATTCTCAATTCTTTGTAATTCGCTTCTATAAAAAGGCATCCTTGTAATCACTATTGAATCAATGAAATATAAAACAATTCTATGCTATAACATGACGTGAGGGGTCTGGGACCTCTGGGTTTCAGCTCATGGAGTGCTTTCGACATTTCTTCCATGGCGTTATGAATAATATATGCATGTATATAAAGGGTTTTTTTTTTTTTTTTTTTTTCTATTATGTGAGTAGTTGGTTACCAAATGGAAGTGATTCAATTCAAGCCGAAAATGCAGAGTAAGTCGATTATAAAAGTATCGCTAAAAAATTTATTCCAAGAAAAGGAAGGAAAACTAATGTGACGAAAAGAGACGTGCATGAGGGAGAAACGTGTATAAAGTGGACTGTGTGGGAGACGTTGTATGGTTTTAAAACTATAGTATCTAATCTGTTGATGATAGTTAGGAGATAAATTTAATTAAAAACAATTATAACTTAACATATATTTCAAAATAATACTTTAATAATAATAATAATAATAATACTAATTAAATCCTACTTCATTTATCAAAATGTTAACACTTATAAAATAAAATTATTATCTAAATAATTTCAAATTTAAAATATAAACTACTTATTAGCGCCACAACATCTCATAAAATTGATAATAATAATAATAATAAGAAGAAGAAGAAAATTATATAATAATATGAAATTTGAAAGATTAAATTATTCGCATTTAAATATTAAATATCTGGGTCGGATGCTACATGCTCAAAGGAGAACATATAGAGAAGACAATCAATGTCGGCATCTTCAACTTGTACATCTTGTGCTCTGAATCAATGAATGAAGCTAATTGGGACAACGTCTTGGAAGATAATGCTCACTTAGAGAGGCCAATGTGTAGGAAAGCTAAGAAGGCCAAGAAAAAGCATGACTCTAGGTCAGCGCCGAAGATATTGTCAAGATTTCAAAGATGATATTTACTCTTCTCGAGGAGACTTGATGAGAGAGAATTCTGCTTAAGGAACAAAACTACATTTTAAACAAACCAGAGAAGGGCACAGAATATGCCTCGAGGGACAAGAGAATTAGGTTAGCAAGGCAAAGATTTCAATTTGCACAATTCAAAGTTGAGAAGAAAGCCAAAAAGGAGCGGTTAGAAAGGGAAGAGCAAATTATGTTGATTGATGTCACCGCTATATCTAAAATTGAACGAATTTATTTCCATCAACGTCAAATGGAAATAGTAATTTTTTGGAATTGATATGCATGTAATTATTATTTTGGATAGTTGGAATGTTGGATGGTTGTCTGATAGGTAAAAGGAAATTTATGTTGGATTATTAAATATTTAATGTAATTATTATCTTGGACAGTGAAGATATGATCTTGGGGCAAATCATAGGCTTTCATCTTCCAGTAGAATTTAAATTGGACAAAAGGGTGTCGATTTAACCTTACTTAGAACGGTTAGACTAGACCTTGTCAAAATAAGAAGCCGACATGGCGCCAAGTTGATGGCGTTTAATAGCACTTGACTCCCCAAATTGGTGGCGCCAAGTTGCATTTCTCGGGTGTCCCAGAAAATCCAAATCCAAGCCTCACTGACGTTTAAATGTAAACATCCTGTGCTAGTGATGGCCAAAAAGAAACTAAATAGATAGTTAACCAAGATAAAATATTGAAAATAGTAAGCCTAAACACATTGTACACCTAACAGAATTGAGCTAATATTAACTTGAATATCAATTTTATTTTTGAACAATTGAAGAGTACTTGTAAATTGAGACACTATATTAGAACCCATATAATATAGGCTTCACAACCAAGTAGTATGTACTGCTATCTAAAGATTAACCTTGCATGCAGTGGAAGAATCACACGTCTTTTATATCATTGGTTGTCGTCATACCCATTTGGATGTTAGGGTCTTCATCCTCACTTACGAATCTGGACCAGTACCAATGGGTTTTCCAAACCCTACCCATCTCTTCAATTGGGATACCTTTAGTTTCAGGCAAGAAGAAGTAGACAAAAATGGTCATCACCAAAACCAAGAAGGCAAAGAAGAGAAACAACCCGAACTTCATGTGGCAAAGCATGGTTAATAAGGCTTGAGCAATGATAAATGTGAAAATCATGTTGACAGATACGTTGACACTCTGAGCAGCAGATCGGATTTCAAGAGGAAAAATTTCACTAGGTACCAACCAGCCAAGGGGACCCCAAGACCATGCAAATCCTGCAACATAGATGCAAATGAAAAGCACCACAACAATAGCATACCACTTGGACAACTCACCAGGATTTCCATCCACTCCAAATTTAGCAGCAATTGCAACTGTAACAACACACTGCACAAACATAGAAACCAAACAAACTTAGGTAAAATAAAACTTTTATCACCACTACACTTTAAAAAATTATAAGATTTTGATAAATAAAATAAGTACCTGGCAAATAAGCATTTGAATTCCACCCTCAAGGAAAAGAAATCTCCTTCCCCATTTATCAACACCATAAATGGATATTATAGTAGCACCGACATTAACAATTCCGATAATCACAGCCGACATGAGGGAAGCATCGCTTCCGAACCCAATGGTGTTAAACAAAACAGGTGCATAGAATACGATTACATTGATTCCAGTGAATTGCTGAAAGAAGGGAATTAGGATAGCCATAGAGAGATGGGGTCTATATTTTCTTTGCAACAAGTTTCTCCAAGGATTTTCCACTAGCTTTGATGCTTCACTAGCAGCAACAAGGTCACTGAACTCTTCCTCAACATCCTCAACGCCCCTAATCTTTATGAGTTTCTCTTTGGCCTCGTCATGTTTGCCACGCTCAATCATAGAGTTGGGGGTATCAGGAAGGACTAGTGATCCAACGGTGATTATGAGAGCAGGGACCATGGCCCCACCCAAGCTCAAGCGCCATCCCCACCCACCATGGATCTTTGCAAAGAAGTAATTCAATATACTGGCAATAAGGATACCGACTGTGATTGATAATTGGAAACCAATATTTAAAGCTCCTCTGAATTTGTAGGGTGCCATCTCGGAGAGGTAGAGAGGTACCGACTGTAATTACAAGGGAAAAAAAAAACAAAATAACATAAAAACAAGTACTTTAAATTCGTAATAAACCTATGATAATCTTATGGAAATCTTCTAACTTAAATGAAACAAGTATATCACCCTCGGAGGGGCCACACGCTGTTGCTAAGTTGTCATGCCTCTTGAAAAAACAAAAATCCTAATTATTTATGAGACAGTAAAACAAGAATAGAAAAGGACGCGATAACGACTGCAAATAGAATTCGGCCTATTGTCATGACTTTGTGGGTAAATAATTGTAAGAACAAAATATTCTACTTCTCCAATCGCTTCTTCTCTCACTACTCCCGCACCCTTTGGGCGCCCTTTTCTTTTCTTTTTTTGCTTCGGTTTCATAAGAGTGAAGAACCATGTTTATCTTTTCTATTATGATATTTCTCGGACACCAAACAGTACACTAATATTTATTCTACATGTATTAAATAGAAACTAAGAAAAACTGAGAACAGAGTAAAGCAGCAGAGTTTAATAGAGGAAGCTAGTATCTCCATAGCAAGAAAACAAACAATTAAATAAATGGAACCCAGAGCCAAATATACTTAGAAACAACTTTGAACCAGAGATATATTTTTCTTTGTATCCCAAAAGCTATTGTCTCATCTGTTATACACTTGTTATTTACTTGAAAACCTTACAAATCTATAAATCAAGATCTGAAAAAAAAAATATAGTTTCCGCAAATATGAAGAACACAAATAAAACTCCAGTTTTATCGACAAGACCTCTAAAATTAAAATACAAAAGTAGAAAATACATTTCTATATAACCAAAGAAATAAACCATTATGTGTCATTCTATTTTCAGACAACTTTGTTGGTCTTCCCCTCTCAACAATGTTTACTGAACCAAAACAACACCACAAAAACAAAAATCGAAACAGCCATAAATTCAAAAGAAATTACTCTCCTTTAAAATAATAACCCAAATCAGAAAAATGAGAAAAAAATACCTGATTGACAAACCCAATACCGAAACCAAGTAACATTCGGCCAACAATAAGCATCCAGACAGCTTGTGCAAAGCCAATGAGGATGGCACCAATGCAAAAGAGCACGCCTCCGAATAGCATGGACAACTTGCGACCGAATTTACGCGTCACAGTAGACGCCACGATTGATGAAAGCAGAGCAGCTAAATACAGCGATGACGTGAACATTGTCAGCGTCTCACTATCATACTGGCAGTACTGGTTGGTGGACGAGTTTTCATTCTTCTTTCGATACACCGATGGGAAGAACTTTTTCAAAAAAGGGTTCATCAACGCCACTCCACCTGCCAATAATCCAAAAGCAAAAAACAAAATCATGATTTAGAAAATATCGAACACTTTTGATCAACTAATCAAACATTTCTTTCTAGGATTCAGACTGGCAGCGCTTATTATTTACCAGAAATTCCATTATCATAACCGAAGATCAAGCCCCCCATGGCTGCGATAATACACGTTACAGTCACAAAGGGAGTGAGTTTTCCAGGGTACTCCCTGTCGGGTACACCACCCGCTGGAATTCCTCCGACGGCAGGCATTTTCACGTCAAAACTGAAAAGAAAGGCTCAAAAGCAGTGAGGAAGAAGATGAAAAGGAAGAAAAGAACTTAGCTACAACTCTATCGACAGTAACAAAGAATGGAGACGCATTGGCCAAGATGAACTAGATAGACATAGAGGTTTAGGCAGCTTCTGGCTTCTGTATATATAGAGAGTGAAGAACTAGATCTTTTTTCCAATTACATTCTTTATTATTTTCTTTGCTGATTACAAGATTTTACAATTACTTTATTTTGCAGACTTTTGAGTTGTCAATCTTATTAAATCCTTACGTACGAATCAACATATAATTACAAACATCCTATGTATAATATACTTGATAGAAATGATCGATAAGACTATTTTACTTAAAAAAAAAAATTATATAAATTATATAAATTTAATGTTTATTCACTTTTTATAAAATAAGTGCAGTATTAGTGCACTTTATAACTACAAAAATCATTAAATATAGCTGACGCTTTATCTGAATAGATATTGCCTATAAATAAAAACATTAAATGTTTCCCGTCGATATTCCATCCTGGAAGCATGTTTTATGGATTTTATGTTTTTATGTTTGGTGGGAGAGTTTGGTTCATTTTTAAGGGGGTTCGGTTTGTTTTTTACGAAGATTTTTATCTTTTATAAGTGAGAGTTAATAAAGTATTGGAAGTTCCATTCTTTTTTTTTTTTTTTAAAGAAAAACAATAAATGTTACTTATATCTCTATGAATGATAAGAAATATTTATATAAAAAATAATGAAATTCCCAGATGTTTATCTATATTACTTATTAAAAATTTGAAAGTTCTCCTTTCATACATAATAAAAAAAGGATGGTCAATTGTATTTGAAAGGAAATACATTTTTTTTTCTTAAATAAAGGAAAGGAAATACAGTTGGTTAGACTTAAATAAGTTAAATCTACACGTCACGTATTACTTGGACGGATTAGGATGTGTGGATGATAAGCGTATGGTTTGGGCTGCTGACTCAGCAAAAGACTTTTTTGATTTGTCAAAATAATGAAGAAATAATCGGTGTTTGGATAATGTTGGATTAATAGAGGCTGTGGCACTTCGGCTACCTTAAAATCAGATTTGGATTAAAAAAGGTATTTACTATTTAGGGAATCGGTCTGATTATAAGAGTATTAGCAATTGATTTTTCACTTTTTTTTTTAAAAAAGTATAAATTTATACATATTATTTTGAAGGGTTATTATTCAAATGTTAAATAAAAAATCTTTTATTCATTTTTCTTTATTTTCTTCTCTTTATTTTTAATTAAATATGACTTAAATTTTTTGATATGTATATAAATTTATATTTAAAAAAAAAATTGATGGATCTATTATTAATGATCTAAGAAAAATAATAAAGTAGCCGGAGAAAAATATATATATTGAGGATATGCCTAGATTTGTAGACTTTCCTAGAGGGCATAAATGTAGTTTTTCACGTTGAAGGATACATTAGGTAATGAGAGTGGTGGTTTAGTAATATTTTTGAAAAAGCAAGGGCTCATCCGTAGTCGAGAGTGAGATGACGTACGTTGAAAATGGTATGTAATGTAATGTGTTATGTGTAGCAGGTTCATAGTGACGGAGATTCAGAAGAGAATTTCGTTTTGTTTATGGACAATAGTATCCTCAGTATGATTTGGCGTATCCAAACGAAGGAAAATATGCATAATGGATAGCCTATTTAAATGTAACTGATGGTCCTTTGAAATTGATTCATCAACTTGGATGTGATTGGTGAATGCGTTTTTTGTTTTCTTGGCTCGCTAAAGGAGTAATTCCTTTCGAATCTTCAATTTCAAATTTCCAAGATATCATGGTATGATGGAAATTAGTTTTTGTTATTCTTTTGATTATTTTGTTTTTCATTTGGTTTTTTGCTTTTGTTTTAACAATATGAGGTGTCTTCCTGACTTTTGTAATCAACTGCATTAATACTCCCTTGAGTAGCATTCTATCATTTAGCATTCTCCTAATCATTCTCAACTATGTTAGGAAAAAGATTAAAAAAAACAAAACAAAACAAAAAGAAAATTAAAACAAATATTCAGTAAGGGTTACATGTAGTAAATAATATAGCAATCTACTTTTTTAGTAAAATATTAATGCTCTCAAGCACCATCAAGTAAAATATTACTTGAGTTTTCATTCATTTAAAATATATAGTCATGCCATCCTCACTACAACGTAAATGGCTTTTTTTGCCACCTACATTCACCGCAACAAATAGTAAAAATCGCTGCATTTAACTACTAGCAGCAAATTTCACAACACCAATTAAATATTGTAAATGAATAATAATATAATTATATATTGCAATATGATGTTATGCTAAACTAGACAAGTCCATTCTTTAACTTCAATAGCATATAATATTATCCATCTGATTTCAATACAATTAAAGTCATGGGTACTTTAGCGTGCATGCGTGATCACTACACATGACTGGCCGTACTATAGGTGCATTCATGCCTTGCAATTAAGCTAGTTCATTACGTACTACATATTATGAGCAACTAATCACTACAAGAAAACTGTTTATTTGTTACATTTTTATTAGTCGCAAATAATTCATTTTAGTCACTAATAGTCTATTTTAATCGTTAATAGTCATTTTTGTAGCTAATGTTGGGTCACTAATAATCTTTTTTCTTTTAGTGAATATTGTTTCATAATATTTAGAACCTCTACATTAATTGTTTGAGTTAAGATTTTGGGAAAATTTTCAAAAGCTTTCCCAGCAACCATCTAGTTTGCCTGCTAGCATGTAACTTCTCCAACCTCTAATTAACTTCTTTTGCATTGCCAATCCACCAAAAAAAGGTTCCAACAGAGATTAATTGATGCCTAACCAGCCCAAGTACAGCGAACGAAATATAGCCTCTGCATCACATATAAACACATAACCTTGTTTGAGTAACAAGGTGTCCTCATAAGATTTGTTAAAAAACTTCCCATGTTTATTCCTTTCCAAACATGATCGGTACTCCAACACATGATTTACATAACACTTTTCAATTATAAATTTTTAGCCGAATGATCATCTAATCATTATGATCCAAACATAAAATTTCATATGATTGGAAATACTTACAAACAAAAATGATATCAAGAATTCTATTCAAATAATTTCTAAAAGTAGCTATAAGAACTATGCTAAATTTAAAACTTTCATCTCATTTCTCAAAATCCAATAAAATCCCAAACCTCACAAGAATGCTTACTGCAGTAAAATAATATTTAAGTCCTATGTTTATTTCCAACTGCTATAAGTAGTGTCCAAACAAGTTCTATGTTTATCATACATTGAAATATGCATGCTTACTGCAGTAAAATAATATTTAAGTTTCTTCTTATTTGACTTTCATCTTGCGTGTTCATCTTTCTTGTGATCAATCATATAAGATGAACAACCCAGAAATAAGATTTTCTGCTTGACAAATGAATCTTATAAGCTAGCTTCTCTACCAATATATGTTTCCAAACCTAATAATATATAAACCACGAGGGTGGCTACTAGTTAATGTGGGTGTCATTATGGACTTTGATACATGGAATAGGAGGATCAACATCCATGGAATGTCCTAAGGTTTTATATTAATATAGAAACCATGTAGTTTACCAGTAATTTTTTGTAAGGAATCAAACAAACAATCATGGCTCTGACCCAACAATAGGAAGACAAAAAGACAAACCCAAATCCAATATGAGAGCTTTACAACAAATTGTAGCATTGGGTCCAATTTATGGTTTCCGGAAAAATCGCTCTCTAATATGTGATTGAGTTTCTATATTAATAAGTATATTATATGCTCAACAAATTCAAATCCAAAATTAACAGCATACTAATTCCTTTCTATATTAACAACATTCTGAGATCAGCAAATTCAGTTAAAATAGACAACAATATATTAAAAATAAATCCAAAATGACTAGATATCATCAATACAAAGTGATTGTATACCAGTGTACACATATTTTTAGTTGAGGAAGATGTTTCACCTGATGAGTTGGCGTTTGAGGGGCATCGATCCACATTGACAGCATAATAGTAGTTACCTTCATAACAATAGGGGTTCATGAATGGGGACTACCAAAGATGGCTCATACGCATAGAATATTATAACATTTATTATGGCATTTAGTTTTCATAAATGTTGTTTGAAAAATATAAGCATAGTCAACTATTGTGACACTCCCAAGCTCCGCTTGAGATTTGATTAAACTTGTGAAGTGTTGAGACATGGAACACGATTATTAGCAAAGGTTAATTTCTTTTTAGCAATACGCAATATACTAGAATGGTATATTCTGAAACATAATCATAACTTCATAAATATTCACATATCCAAAGCTATACAGTAAGTCTAAATCTAAACATGTACTAGAGATAGCAATCTATAAGTACAAGAATAATAGGATTATTGAACTAAATATCAAGCCACTCATGTAGCTGACAATAAATCCCAAAATGGAATCTAAAAGTTGGAGCACCAACAACATCACCAGCTACAATCTAGTCAACCTTGCCTAATTGGTTAAGTCTTGATCCCTAATCTCCTCACTAATTATCTACCATTCCCAATAAGGTAGTTAGGACTACCAAGTGAGATTTTAGACTAACGACAGTATAATTTAGGACTCCCCAATTCCCCAATGGCCACATGCTCCTGTTGGTACTGCATCACATGAGAGGTGATAATATAATATATGACACGTTAACCCAATACGAACATGGCATAATAATAGTAGGTTAGAGTTTAGTTTTAATGAGTTTCAGGTCAAAATGAGTTGACCTGTTATGACACGGTTACTTAATGGGTTAATAGTAGGTCAACCTGCTTTGACCCGTTATGAAAGTTGAAATTATAATTATATCCTTATACCTAAAAATAAAATTGTTATAACTTTAATTTTGACATTTTTATTATTTAGATTGTAATTTTAGACTTGTACTTAGTGTTATAATTTTTTATAGATATTGTGATTTTAACATTTATATAAAATTATGCTAAATTTAATCAAGTAATTTCAGGCATATTTAACCAATTTATATAAATAGGTTGAAACGGATCATATTGTATTGTATTAATCTATTTTTTAATATTCACTAATGGGTCTTAATGGGTTGATATGACACAACACGTTATATTAACGGGTTGTGTTAGAGTTTAAGGTTTTACCACGATAAGTTTAACGGATCAGATTAGGGTTGACCTATATAGTATAATATATATGTCTTAACATGACACGAATAAGATCCGTTGATTCGATTTAACATCCTAGCATCACATCAAAACCATCTATGCCAGTTTTGAATATGTCATAATAACTAAACCTATAAACATCTAGTTCAACGCCATTTGTGTTGAGTGCCTGACTTCACTCCGATAATCATTTAGTTACGTCCCATTCAAAGTATGTTGGCTATATTTTTTTCAATCTAAGGAATTCCACATCCAATTTAAACACTTTAGTATAGACATAGGAATTCCACTACGATAATTCTCCATCATAAGACTTGGGATCTTGATAAGGTAAAAAGATTCATGCAAGACTTGGAAATGTTTCATGACAAACTCATGTAACAAATGACATGTAACTGATAAACATATAACATATGACATGAAATTTGTGGCATGCAACAAATGATATGGCTTTCATATAATGTAACAAAATAACATGAAATAGATGATATGGCATTCGTAGCATGTGACAGTGACATGGAAGTCATGCAATAGATAATCGTTGACATTACATGGTGTATTCTAATAAGAGTAATGATATCCTTACAACGGATTTTATAACATTTTTACAACTTATAGTGTACTTGAGTTTCTTTATTTTTTTCATAATTTTTGAAGTATTTTTTAAATATTTTTAATCATTAAGAAAAAATAAAAAATAAGAATTTTATTAATATCCACATCTTTACTCACTAAGTAAAATTAAAAATTAAAAAAAATTAAATATAAAAAAGTTGTAAAATAGTTGTAAAATAGTAATAAGTCTATCATTTCTCTTAGAACAATTAAAATAAGAATAAGCGACATGTATATTTCTTCAAAAAAAAAAAAAGTGACGTGTATATAAACAACATAACTCTTATCATTGTGCATACATAAAAGTAACGAGAGTAAGTTAGAAGCTAAGTACATTATTGTAACATAACGTAAAGCGAGTATAAGGTTGCCTCTATACTTCTAGTCTAAAAAATAAATTTGCCCATAAAATAAGGATTTTGTAAACAAACTCCAAAACTTATCAAAATTTACATGCCTCATAGAATTTTCATCTTAAATTCAAATATGAACTCAGAAAAATTTAAGACTAATCACAACTATGCAAACAATCTCTTGGTTGATTCACCCGTCGGCAAAAGTCATGATTTTGTTGCTTCTTGACCATCCAACATACTTACATACTTTAACTGAATTTGGCAACACTCAAAAACCACATCTTTGGTTCTAAAATCATACTAACACACCACTTTACACATTTCATATAAAACTTTAATTCACTACATCATAGAAAATTTCAAAACGATAAGGTCAAAATAAACCAACTCTTGGTGTACGTGGTTTAATATTTTACATCAATTCCAAGGATTTCAAAAGTTCATAAATGACCTACTAGTATGTCGCAGAGGTTACACTGCATTAAAGGATCCTAACAAATGAAATAATTGAAATTACATGGATCCCATATGGATAGGCACAATCTGTCCCTAAACTTCCAATATATATAGCAGACCCATGTATGAGGAAAATCTCTTTAGGCTCTTTTACTTAATTTACAAGCTTTCAAAAGATAATACTTAGGCCATTGAAGACTCATCAGCCTCACCAAGGTCATCCTCTCCCTGTCTTCTTCATTTGTGCAAGTCCATTTCTAAAAGATTCAAGCTGCTCGAATTTGTTCAAAAAATATACGAAACACAACATTAACAATAACTATGAATATTTTACTTATTTATAGGAAAAAAGAGTCGAGTTCAAGCAAGTAATAGATGTGCAGTCTTAGCACAATTTAATTTTTGTTCAAGCACGAGTCAAACTTGAACTTATTAAAAGATTATATCTTATGATTATAAATAGCTTATTTATTTATAGAACAAATTCGAGCACCTTCAAAAATCATTTTGTTTTTACAAATAAATTATTTGTGTTGCATCTAATAAGTTTCTCTCTAAACTCTTAAAAGCCAACAATGAGTTTTTATGAATTATTTATAAAGATTTAATAACATAATATCTTAGAGTAATTCTACATAATTTACTTTAATGATCACATAATCTAGTATTAAATGAAAAATCCTTTCTATGTTTCACTTATCAAGTAATCATTAATGCCATTTAATAGTTAGTATGTTGACATAATAATGATTAAAAGGAAGATTAATGTTATTTTATTTAGAAGTTTAATTTTTACTATATAAAATGATAGATATTAATTGTACAAATTTATATAGATTGCATCTGAATTTGTAACCCATTCATAATTTTGAGCTTATAAATAATTTATGTAACAAATAGACCAGCACAAATTTTAGTTTAGGAGCATCATATCAACTTACTGGGAAAGAATTATACTTGGTTATGAGAAATGACTAATTATAAAGTGCAAACCCAAGCAGAATTTGAAAGGAAGGAACCCTCACACAGCAGGGGATGCAACCCTAGCAGAGCGAAAGTCGATGAGAAGGTTTTGGAGAAAATGGACCTCACTTCAATTAACACGTGTATGTAGAAAAGTAACAAATGCAGTACAAGTATTTATATTCGTACATAGGAAAATAAAGCACATGTGACTAACACGTGATACAAAGAAAAAATAAAGACTAGGCTTAATTCATGATACCCCTTTCAAGATGGAGAGTACATAGAATGGATTCTCATATTTGAAATTAAGTGATGAAAATGCTGAAAACCAAGATGTTTGGCAACACATCAACAAGTTGATGATTAGAAGCCAAGTGAAAAGTCTAGATAATTCCAGCTTGAATTTTTTCTTTAATAAAGTGAAAATATAGTCCAATGTACTTTATTCTTTCATGAAAAACTAGATTGGCATCAATGTGTAAATCAGCTTGACTATCACATAAAAGTTGAGCACTATTAGTATTTGAAATATTAAAATCAAATAAGAGAGTGAGAAACCAAGTAATATCACAAAATGCAGAAACCATGAATCTATACTCAGCTTCTACAGAAAACCTAGAAATAGTAGTCTGTTGCTTTGATTTCAAAGAAACCAAAGAATCCCCAAAACCGACATGGAATCTTCATTGGCCTATAAAGCTTTAACCAACAGCAAGGAATCACCATCTAGAATGATATGTGAAATTCCCAGCTGCACAGAAAATTGGTGGCCATAAAACATGGCCAACAGGTCAAATGCTCTAGGATCTTCTTCCTCATGCTCTACCTTGCTGAGTAACATAAGCACATAAGAGCAAGCCCCCCACTTCTATCCCGTCAATCTACAATAAGATAGTGAACATAACCAAAGCAAAATTTGTACCTAATCATAACAAGAGTTGTAACTTTAGTCTCCTACAACAAGACCACCTCGGGAACTTCCCCCTTGAGCAAATCATGGAGGGTCCAAATTTTTTGTGGGTTTCCAAGCCCATGAGATTTCCAACTGAGAAGTTTAATTTTGATCGGTGAGATTGTTCCATAGCCTCCGTCGATAGAAAATCATGTTGATCTATACACAAACTCTCAGGTAAATGCAGAGATGGTTCTTTAGAACTCCGAGATTTTCCATCACTATTGTAAACATTTTTTTTCCGAGATGCAACCATTGCACCTAGACTTTCCTTTCTCGGTAAACCTGGCCTGGGCTTCAACTTCGGTCTCCCTCTTTTTGTAACAGGCCCACCCAGCTTGGATGACACCTTAGGCCTTGGGCTCTCAGCAATTTTAACAGTTGACCCAATTGCCTAGGAAATGGCATCGTACTATTTAGAACACTTACTCTCATAATTTGACTCTCCTTTCAATTTCTCAGCAGATGCCTCACATGTCCCCTGGTTTGTAGCCCCTTCATCCAAGATCTTGTCTTCGCAACATCTGCGAATAGACCTCCCAACATAGAAGGGGAGTTATTAGCAGGCCGATCATCATCCCTTTTTAAATTCAGAGTTGGATCAGATGTGTGTAAATCGTTGATGTTCATATCTAAAATCTTCGAAGATGCAGTTATAGCAAATTTCCCAGTAGTTGTTCCTCGATCATCCTTCCTCCCTACATTGCGATACCCTGTTTGCATCACCCTCATCCACGGTCTGTAGGGGAACGTCATCGATGAATCAAGCATTGCCAATTGTTTGAAGACCTCACAATCTCGGTGCCCATGGCCCATACATCCACACTAGTAGTAGAAGTCCGGTAGCCTCTTGTAAGTAAGCTAGCTCTAGTAGTCTTGCTAAATACCCAACGAAACCTTCTTCCTCCATAACAATGGCTTTCCTAATTGAATTCGGATCCCCAAATATTTGCCCTAGGCTAAGTCATCCTCCTCTAGATCTAGCTCTATAACCTGATCAAGTGATTCCCAAACTAAATGCCCAACATATTTGTTACACACCATGAGGTGTAAATCATGAATTCAAATCGAGAAGTTTGTCTCAAGCATCCTTATCTCTTGAACCTACAATTGACCATCAAATTCTTAAGTCAACACCAGCTATTTGTCAAAAGTCTAGGGTCCATCACATTGCACCCTTGCCTTATCTCTTTTATCATCAAACTCATCTAGCATTAATGCGGAGGTTAAGTTTCACAACTTGATTCCTTTGGAATGTCTTCATATCTAGTGCATGGTTTGCTAAAAGGCCTCCCTATTGAAGTACCTCTCAGTGAAGAGCTTGATTATCAAGCACTAACCCCCCTTAGACATCACCTTTGATTAGAACTTCTTGACGGCCACAATTGCACCTTCCTCTTCCTTGAGGGCCAAATGCTCAAAAAAAAAAAAAAGACTTAGATCCTCAATCATGAAAACAATCACCACTATCGTCACGAGAAAAACACCCTCAACAAAGGAAATGAGATAACCCGAAAGAATAACCCTACACGGTGGCATAAAAAAAACTTCTACATTGTCATAGAGCAGACCCAACGTCAGGAAATTAGATTAGCATCTATGGTGCAATATAGAATATAATAAAACTTGGGAAATTGATAGTACCTCATATAATATTAATTTAGAATATATAAAAACCAATATAATGTTTTGTAGCATAAGGTAAATTTTGACAGTGGTGATTGATCTGTCACAATTTTTTTTATATTATAAATTTAATTTGAAATTGGAAAATGTAGCTCTTGTTCCAAACTTTTTCTTAAATGTTTCTTGTATAGCCTTTGTCTTATTCTATAATAGTACGAATTTT
Source organism: Platycarya strobilacea (assembly GCA_036898215.1). Lineage (NCBI taxonomy): Eukaryota > Viridiplantae > Streptophyta > Magnoliopsida > Fagales > Juglandaceae > Platycarya > Platycarya strobilacea. The sequence continues at coordinate 29,267,664 of CM072548.1, read as the reverse complement.
TAAATATTCATGAATATTCTTCATTTATTTTGAATAAATCATGGATATAATCAGTGGCGGACCCACGTTGGGAAAGGGGGGCCATGGCCCCCCTTTCCCACAGGCTCCACTCCTATTTTTTTTTTTAAAAAATATATATAATATATGTTATTTTAAAGAAAAAAATATGTTTATTTTTTTTATAATTTTGTAGAATAATATTAATTTTATTTTGTGTTGGCCCCTTCTTTAGAAATTATCTTAATCTCCCTCTACAAAACTAATCTAATATAAAAATAAAATATATCTCATATAAAATAAAATGATATAATAACATAATGACATGTTTTTATTATAGATAAAATTAAAAATAAAGAAGAAGTTGAATGATACTAATATATTTTTAATATATTTTTATTATGATGATATGCTTTTATTATATTATATTTTTTTTTAATACATAAGTTATATTAAATGTATTTTATTTTTATTGTAAATCTTACTATTAAATTATTATATACCATATACAATTTTTTATACAAATAGAATAAAAAATATTTGTATATTTTATTTTAACTTTTTTTGGCCCCTCTAACCTAAATTTCTAGCTTCGCTACTGAATACAACCCAACTAAATAAGCAAATCATGTGAAATCAACCATGAAATATATTTGTCGGGTCGGATCAAGATGTTTAACCCATTTAACTCGGACTAACTCAAAATTAACCTGAACCTAAAAGACTCGACATGACACGACATGACACGAATCATAAATAATGTGGACGATACATTATTTATACTCTTGATGATCTGATTTATTAAAACAATAAAAGTTATATGATTTTTACGAATTATAAAACCTAACCATGTTAATAATATAATAATCAAACCTAATGATATTAATAATATAATATAGGTAAACGTCTGGGTGCAATGAAATTATAATTTAAAGAAAGAGGGAAAAAAAGATAAATAGAGAATCTCTCTAACACAATCTTCCTTAAAGATTTCTTTCATTTTAAAAAGCTTCTAGGTTAGCTAATTGCCTATATTCAACAATTATAATTTGCTGTGAACTTGTTTTGGTCTAATATTAGTAGAAGATTCAATTATTTTGATAGGAAATAAATAAATATTTTTTGAAGTCCAAATGTTCAAAGAAAGTTGGGTTGACGGTTGATTTCTGTGGCTGGCACAGTGCGTCGCACTTGCAGGAACGTTACGAGATTGGGTGGGTCCCACGTACTCTTCCTCGTGTTTCGTCGTATTCACACGATGTTTATATACAGCTGGAGTTCTCCCATTTATTTTGGACGTAGAGGCTAGAGAGGACGAATACATGCTTTTCAGATAGGGAGATGCTTGGGAATAGGGAGTTAACAGAGAGTTTATTTTTTATATTTATTTAGTGTTTTTCTTTTTATGTTTTTTATATTATTTTTTAAACACTCTTAACTATTTTTAAAAAAATAAAAAAAATTTACAATACTCTTAAATAGTATTTTCTTAATTATAAAATAAAGAATGAATTTAAAAAGAAGAAAAAATTATGAACGACCTCCAAAACGGATCCCAAACGGAGCCATTATTATTTCTCCCTTTCAGGTTCCTCCATTGTTTGTGCCGTCGGCCCGTCCCCACCACCTATGTACGTCCTCTTAATGTGATCCCACTCTTCCATCCAATTCAACTTGCAACCTCACGCCCAAGCCTGTTGGCCTGATGGCACAGACCCATTCTTTCAAAATGGAGGACTTGGGTTGAATCCCCTCCCCCAACCCCCAATATATCATAAAAAAAAGAAAAAAAAACTTGCAACGTCACGTTTTTTATAATAAAGAATACCATGTTAATGCATCATTTAAAATATAAAAGTTTTAAATTTTAAATTTAATTTATAAAATAAATTTTATTATAGAGTGCTATACACCACATCATAATTTTACTTATATAATTTTTATTCTATTATATAATATGTGATATATTTATTATTATTAAATAATAATAAAAAATCTTATTTTATATATTAATAAATATATTGCATTTTATATAATTGAATGAAAGTAAAATGATGGTGTATATAAAATTTCTCTTTTATTAAATGAACTGTACTAGACTTATCCGTTATTAAAGTGCGCACATAATTTCTCAATTAATTATGAGGAAGTCCACTGTTTTGTGTGTATATCTTTAATAATTATAAAGTAGATATATTAGAAATTTGTAAAAAGAATTGACCCGCAACTTTTCTTTGGCTTTTGCTCCATCTTATTTCTTAAGCCATGGCATTATGTTATTAAGAGAGCCACTAGAGAAAGCCAATAATTTCCCATGAAAATTATGAAACGTCATGTCTAATTTAAAAAGCTTTCCACACTAAAATGTGTAGAATTCTCGGCGTGGCTTGGAAGTCGCTGACACTGATATATGGCCAAAGCCACACTCTTTCTCGGGCAGTCCGCATTGAATTGAAAGGATGGGCTTTTGTTATTTTGCCTTCAACCGTCATTTTATATGTGGTAATGCGTAGTGTGTTATCAGGATGCATTCCCATTTGCATGAAAAGGGTTAAGAGAGCGGCAACTTGCGCAATCCAAGTTCAACCCAAAAAGAAGGAAAAATGTCAAAATGTTTTGGATAAGCCTCGATCCATAACGATGCAATTTATACTTATCTTTTCCTTTTTCTTTTATATAAATATAAATAATACTTTTAGGCCCCGCTTGTATTGGGAAGTGAGTTGAGCTCATCTCAACTCACTTCTATTTCATCATTATATTTTTATAATTTTTTATACAAAACACAAATTTCTATATACCTTTTTCAAATTCCAATACACATTTTTCAAATTCCAACACACCTTTTTCAAATTCTAAAATAATAATAATATTAAAAAATAAACCAAACTCATCTCAACTCATCTCATCTCTAAATCCAAGCGGGGCCTTAGTTTCTAAGATGTACAAGACATGCAAATTTTATTTCTTTCAAAAAATTAATAAATTTGAAATGCATATCAAAAATTTATTTTTTATTTATTTTATTATATTTTTATTAAAAAAATTAAAAAATTTACACATCTTAAAACTGTGTCTAACATTAATAGTAAATAAATCTAGATTGCTCACGTTATATTTAAACAATATTCTTACTGATGGATAAGGTTGGGAGGTAAGTGTGCTTTTGCCACGAGAATCTGAGGAGGTTCATCAAGTAAAGTCAACATCCATAAAAAGAAAATAAACAAATAGATAATCATTTCTCAATTGAGTGATTAAATTGTGGCTGATTATTGCACGTAAGAACATGGAAACTGCCGGCAAAATCTGAAACAAGACATCTTACAATTATTTGATCCAAAACATTAATTTCTACAATCTGGATACCCACTACATTAAATGGGGTTCATATTCTCCATGGGAATTTATTTCCCTCAATCCAAATTTCAAAACATATTTCGATAAAGAAAATATAAGAAATTTCCTTCGTTTTTCACAATATTCTAAAAGCCAAATAGTAGAGACGTACAATAGTGTACCGTTTAAGTTCATCATTATTATTTTGTTGTTGTTAGAAATTAATATTTGCACAGCAGTGTACTCAATATGGTAGTAGAAATTATGTGTTACCTTTATCTAATTCGTTCAAATTGCGACGATATGCGGAAGATTAATCATGCTATGAATATAAGGAATCGCATACACTCTTATTTGGCCTCACAAAGGCAATGGTCTTGATGGGTTGCCATAATTTAAATGTTACGTTAGGAACTTATATATATATATATTAACGTTGTTGATCATTGCTTTCTTGTGTGATTATATACATGAAAGCTTTTTAATAATTATTTTATAACTATATTTTAAATAGATCGAGAGGAAGATAGTGTAAATTCTGAATTTCAAGTATTTTGTTAATATCTAATGCTCTTATTTATCTCAAATATTATTGTCATCCACCTCACATATGGTGATGAGACAGATTTTAAGTAGATACCATTTAAGTGGTTGATAGAAGTGATCATCTGAAATATCACACTTCATTATGTGATGACAACGATATATAAGATTTGAATAATGTTATACACTACATTATTATCATATTTTTATTTTAGAATATAAAATATAGAATATTTATTATATTGGATCATAAAAATTTATGATGAAAAGTGTAATTGCTCAATTTTTTATGCGGTTGTAATTGGTACAAAATGTTAAGAGACTTTTATATACCACATAGTATCTAAAAGAAGAGGAATATTGGGTGCAAGTCTATCTTACGCACATATCACTTATATAAACAATATTTTTATTATTCATATAAATAGTAAAAATACTTTTCTTATGAATAGTTTGCACGCAAGCCAGGCTTACACCGATATTTTTTTCCTAAAAGAACCCTTTTAAGATATGTGAGGCTGATCATGACCTTGCATAAGTACAACCGAAAGGTCAACCGAAAGGTCATTGTTTGGCTCGTCGGAAGTGAATCCTACTTGTGCTAGTTGTCCATGTTTTGTTGGTGGGCATGTACTAGTAATTGGCCAGTAGTTGCCCATGTTTTTTATTTATGTTCCTCCCTTGTTTTATTAGCTGTAAAACTAAACCACAGGATACAATGCGCCACATGATCCCTCTGTTCTAGAGCCTCCAACTTAATTATACATTTACATAATCTTATTTTAAGATTACCATGGTCGATTGGGACAAAACTACAGGCACAGAGTGCCCTTTTCTTTCCACGCTAGCAACCGTTGTTAATAAGTTAGTAATATATAAAATATTTAGGGCGCGTTATATATATATATATATAAATATATATAATCTAATATATTCTTTTTTATGGACATATAATATTAAACTAAGATCTGAGAGAGGTTCTATTACAAGTGCAGAGGCCGGGACCTATTTCACACTACTAGCATGTATGGTTTTATTGGTAAAAAAATTAAATTTTGAATTTTGAAATCTATTCTTTTCATGCAAGCAGTGTGATTTGTGTACTTTCCTAAAATATATGATTCAAAAATTCAACGAACATTTGGAAATAAACGCTGTAATGCATGATTAGTGTATGTTTGAAATTGCGATAAGAAATATCACTTATAGTTTTATGGTTTATAATTTTTAATTTAAATAATAAGTTCTATACTTCAAATATTGTTTATTGTTTAGTGACTATGTATCTAACTTACTCTTACAGTTAGTTATAGTATTTTTTTAAAATGTAAGAGTTATCTTTAGGAACTTTTTGATAAAAGTTTCAATTTGGTGTTTTAAAAAAAAATAGACTTTCAATCTTTTTAAGTGATTAAAGCATTTTTTATAAATTTATCAAACATATTACTTTTTTCTATAAAAAAAGCGTTTAAACAATTAAAAATACTTTTTAAACTTTGAAACACAACCCCAAACATAGTCTTAAAAAAATAGAAATTTGGTCACATATCCCTTGCATTATACTCGATTTTGGATTAGCTCTTTATTTCTTTTAGAAATAACACTAGTTATTTGAAATCAATTCTGCTAGGGACAAACAGGATGTGGAAACAGCAGGCAAAATGGCAGTATAATGAGAGTTTATGTGGAATAAAAAAGAGACAAAAAAAGAAGAAAAAAAAAAATGGGCTGGCACACTTATCTTTTCTCTTTCTTCTTCTATTTCTTTCTCATGTCTTTCATTTTTTCCTACGATATAGGCTATGGGGATACTTGATACATACCAATTAACTCAGATATGCCACAAACAATGAACGACAAGACGACAACCACCCCCGCGTGTTCCCTGGCCTCATGCCCTGTAATGATGAAAACACTGGCGTCGATGACGAGTTTGGTCTTTCAGCAAGCTCTGTCTGGTACATGGACCGAGTTAGGACCCGGTCCTTCAATCTGAATGGAGTCTCCATTCTCATAGACTCCGACGGAAATGCCTAATTTGTAAAAACCCGTACCTTTCTTAGCACATGTCTAATAGTGGCCCCATCCCAACTTTATTAATAAGTCTTTACTTATGGTAGAAGAATACCGTGATTACAAGCCAAGCATTTAAAAGTTTACAAATAGGAAATAAAAAACCTCCCAAACACAAATCAAACATAACCAAATCAAGGACCAAAAAGCAACAAAAACTTAATAGGCCTATAGGAGAAAAACATCTAAACAAGCCAAAAAATAAAAACAAATAAAACCAAACTTTGTTACGAATAGAAGGCAAACCTACCTTGTCAATTCGAATAACACCCTTTAAAAATCTTGGCAAGTGCTAAAAATCTTCATAGATAACATTACTTCCTAACTCGCCTTGTTTAGCCAAAAAATTAGCCACTTGATTCCCTTCTTGGAATTGATGAACAACACAGATATTTTGTGAGGCCCCCAACTCTCACGTATAGAAATATGGGAATCGAGGTGTCGTGATGATGACAACATAGGTCATGTACCCCAACGACAAGTGTCAAGAGTGTGTACATGCAACATGTGTAAAATAAAAGACGTAGCGGATAAGTTAAGTCGATAACTAAGTACTAGAGTTTTTAAAATATTACAAATCAATTTAATACAAATTCTCCAAAAAGAGATTTAATACAATTATCCCAAAGTCAAATCATTATATTACATAATTATCAAAAGTGGGAAAATATTTTACAAGATAACAAACTACACCAAATCACTCTAATGGCGGATCCGCCTCCTTAGGCTCAACCTACTTGTCATCTGTAATAGCCCTAAAAATCTTCATCTTGATTGAATTAGTTAATTAAGGGTTAATACGCAAGATTAGTGGAATTTGGTGAAAGAACAAAATAGGCTTTGAAGAGATGGGCTTAGGAATGAGACCTTTGGAGAATGGACCAAGTGAATGGGCCAAGAGAGCAATGGTGAGTCCAAAAGCCCATGGAATGAGCCCATGGCCCATCAAGCCCATGGTAGAGACACTTGTCAATTGAAGAAAAATCCTAGAAAATTATCCAAACACCTATAGGAAAATCCAAGTTGGTGGAGGTTGACTAGTAGTTGGATACATGCCATGTAGGATTGAGTGTAGGATCTAATGGAATGATTTTCCTACCAAGGAATCTTGGAGGTACAAGACACCATCCCTTGACTTGCCAATTGAGATCATGGTGTGTGGGGAAGTGACAAATGGCATGAGGAGAAGCATGGATGAAAGGAACTAGGAGGTTTCGGTGGAAGGCAATCCGTGGGGTTCATTGGAGAATCTCATGGGGTATGGCCACCAACAAGTGATAGGACAAAGGGGAAGAGTGTGTAAGTGGATAAAGTACATGTGTAAGAGAGTATGGTGATGTGAAGAGAGGTATGGTGTGGGTGTAGGTGATTGAAATGACAAAAACTAGGAAGAAGAACAAAATGGATTTTCGGTGGAGCTAGCTTGGCCGGTCATGCCTTGCTCAAATTCCAAAAAGCATGGCTTTGGAATCACTTGGATGGACACATGAGAGGATAGGGGAATGATGATTGAGTAAAAAACAAGAAATTGGATGCTAGAAGCACCAAGGAGCCGCCGGCCATAGGAAGGAAAAGGAGAAAGGGAAATCACCAAGGTATGGCCAAGATTTGATCTTGGAGTGGCCTAGAGTTGTCAATTACCCCATCTATCATTAGCCACGCCTAAACATGATGAGAAGAGTACCAAAGACCCTAGGGAAGAGAGCTGGCCGTGTGACCCCTTAGGCAAACCCCTTAAGCTCAATTCACTTGGACACATGCAAACACCCCCATTTCCTCTCCACCTCTCGGCCAAACCCACTCTAGTCACTCCTACTTTTGCTTCTTATCTTTTCACCACATAATTTGAAGAACCCTATAGTAGTGAAGCCAAAAAGCAAGAGTGTGGAGGTGATCAATTCATTGGAGAAGCTTAGTGACTAAATCCATGCAAACTTAGGAAGAACACCCACACACATGTGACACTTTGTTGTGGTTAGAAGGAAATAGGGTTTCCTTTGAGTTTATGTTCATGGCTAGCCTAATGGGAGGTTTTATATGTGTAATTTCAGATTTAAGCTAAAGTCTAATAGGAGTGTGGTAAGTATACTCCCACTTTTTCCTTAACAATTCTTATATATAGTGAAGTGATCATGTTTGTTGGATTAATGGTTGCCATTGCCATGTTTGGGTTGGAATGATTTTTCTTGCTTGTGATATGAATACTTTTGGATAAATTTATATGATGGAACAAGCTTAGAATGTGAGTAGAAATGATGAATCAAGTGTTAGTTGCAAAAGAAAGGAAAAAGCATGATTATTTGATGAAATGATGAAAATGATGCATGAAGGATTTTAGTGCAAAATGTTAAATTTTGGTGTTGCTAAGGTAAAGTTTGTTTGAGGAAACTAGTGATGAAATTGATTTATTCAAAGAGCATATTGTGTTGAGAATAATCTATATGATTGATATGAATGGAAATGGTATACACTTGCATATGGAAGAAATGATCACTTGTGTATGATGTATAGAAATGTTTATTTGAAAATTTTATGATATTTAAGGTTGAGATTTGGAAGATTAATATTATATTGCTTGGTGGTGATTTTGTTTAGTTGAACTCATAGAAGAAACTCTTAGGAAAGGAAGTTTGAATAGGCTAAGGGGAGGAATTCCCTAAGTTAGAAAGGTGAATGGAGGAAATAAGAATAACTAAGTTTGGAGGTGTAAATGGTTACTTGGGAAAACACTAAGGTTTCGGTTACCCCTTGCTAAGGAGGGTACATGATTTAATTTGGTATTTTAAAATTGATTGGAGGAAATTGGAAGTCAAATGATGAAGGAAAGCCCTAGAAACTCCTAGGAGAATTCGGCCATGATGGGTTGGAGATGGGCCTAATACCCCACTTCAATCCTAGGCCCATTTTGGAATAGAATATGATGACTAAGTAGGAAAATTATGAAGTTATCCCAAAAGAGGGAGAAAAGAAAATGAAATGTGAATGCACTCGAGCTTGTCTCAGGTTTTGCATGAAATTAAGTGAGCATTGCATGTCCCATGCATAAGTCATGAAAAGAAGGCTTTTAAAGTCAAGCATGTTTTTAAGAAAAAGGAAAGGAAAAGAAAAGATTGAATTTTTGAAAGAAAAGAAAAGAAATAAAGTTTTATAAGAACCCCAAAGGTTGGGACGGGGAAGTGCCCCAGTGGAACTCCCTGTCCACTCAGGAGTGATTAAAGTCGAGTGGAAGCCCCTGAGTCGACGAAGAACAGTCGGCGGACCGTGTATGGCTCCAAAAGGTGTCCGGAGCGCGGTAGCACCTAACGCTGGTGGGTGCCCAAGACGGATAAGGTGTAAGAACCTGCCGTTTTAAAGTTATATGACGCTCACTTCAGGGTGATGCGGTAACCAGCAGGGAACACGCGGTGTTAGGGGAACCGTGTTGTGTCTCATACATGTTAAGTGAAAAGTCATGACAAGAAGGGCTTTCGAGCCATAAGAAAGATCTGTTCAAGATAAGTGACGCTTAAGAAAGAATGAAAGATACGAAATGTTTTAAAGAAGTGTTTTGAAAAGTAATGATGATATGAAAAGAAGTTTGAAAGAAGAAATCTGCATGAAAGTTTTATGAAAAGAAGTCTGAAAGAAGCATGTCTGTTTAAAATTTTTCATGAGCATGTGCATGAGTCAGTCATTCATTGCATGTGCATTAGTTAAGAATGTTTTTGTTCACTTATCTGTATATTGGAAATGTTCTGGTTTAAGTGTTAGTGTACTTGCTAAGATTTCTCCTGAAATCTCACCCCCTTTTATTATATTTACTATTGCTCCCTTGGGAACAATAGAAGTCATTGCAGGATATGATGGATCCTCGGATTACGACTCTCGAGAAGATGGGTCGGACCCTCATGGGCCCGACTAAGGCTGAGACTACCGGGCCAGTGACCCTAGACCTATTGGGTCAGTGGGCGGCAGAGTCGCTTCCTATGGCGACGTATTTTTTTGACGACCTATGCCCTACGGGGTGCTGTTTGGTGCTGGGAGTTGACGGGCTCCTCCACATGGGACGCCTGTTTACGTCATCCTCCGGGATGATGTGTGACGTAGGTCCAGGACTGAGTCTGGACAGCCTTTGTTATGGCCCGAACTATAAGAAGATAAAAGAAGAACCCGCCTATTAGCATGGTTGGCGGAGGGAGGAATGGATCAGCAGCACCTTTATTTTGTACGCACCGATGTATTTTGTGGAAAAATCTTCCCGTTGTTTTGGGAAGTACTTTTGTATAAAACTGTTTACATTGGTGACTTTATTCTGATATATATATATATATGTATGTGATGTTTAATTTGGGTTCTATTTTGTTAACCATGTGATGTGCGACAAGCGTAACGTTTTGTCGTTTATTTATGGCTTGACCTTTTTCCGCTGCGATATGTTAAAAAAAATATATATATATAAGGCTCTCGCAAGTAAAGATGAGGGATGACTTCCTTGTGACGTTCGTTCCCGGCGTCGCAATTTGCGTACGAACCCAAGCGCAAGCTGGGGCGCCGACAACGGTGGTATCAGAGCAGTTAAGTTTCTGGGTAAGAAACCACAAGTCCTAGGAGAAAGAATCACATGGTGTAGGCTATGATTCTTTAGACTTAGGCCTGAATCTTTAGATAATGGATTGGAGATAGTGGTGATATACGAGTATGATGTGGTGAGTTACCAGAGTCGGAGCACAGGAGTTAAAGTAGCTCATATGAAGGTTATGTACTTTTCAGGGAAGAATGGCAGGAGGGCGACGACGTGCCCCTACTCCAAGGCCCGAAGCATTACCGAGAGTTAATGTTTTGAATCCAATGCCGACCGTAGGAAATACGCCACCAATTTCGCCACCTCAGACCGGAGGAAGGGAGACCCCGAATACCCCGTTAGATGGTGGACAAGCGATAGCAGAAGCTATTCGCCAGATGACGGAATTAGTGAAGCATCAAATGGAACAGAGCCGATGTCACCCGAGCGTCAGTGGAGGGACGGCAGGATGCCCATACGAAATATTTCTGGTGTATCGGTACCCAAATTTCATGGGAACTGAAGGAGCTATGAAGGTCGACCGATGGATTATGGACTTAGAACGAACCTTCGAGATCAGTGGGTGTACGGAGGCGCAAAAAGTGCAATATGCTGGTCACCTATTACAAGGGGAGGCCGGATTATGGTGGGACACGAAGAGAAGGTTATTGAGACAAGAATTGGGAGAGAATGTAGTCCTCACCTGGGATAGGTTTAAGACCGAGTTCGATAATCGATTCTTTCCGGAGTCAATTAAACAGCAGAAGGCGATAGAGTTCGCCACATTAGTGCAAGGAAGCATGACGGTGGACCAATATGCCGCTAAATTTATGGAACTGACACGATTCGCCCCGCATTTGGTGATAACAGAAAAGATGCGAGCGAAGAAATTTCAGGATGGATTGCAGCCAAGGATTCGCAATCAAGTGGCTTGTTTGCGAATCGAAAATTTTCAAGAGTTGGTGAATGTGACGGCCATTGCTGAAGTCGAGCAGAGAAGTCTGATCAATCAAGCCCAGACTTACAAGAAAATAAATTTTCCATATTCTTCAGGGAAAGATGTGGATAAAAGGAGAAGTACTCGTCCCATGGATAAAGGGAAGGGTAAAGTAGGTGAACCAAAAGGGATGGCTCCATTTCCACCATGTAGGACATGTGGACGCCCACATAAGGGAGAATGCCGAGCTGCAACGGGACCTTGTTTTAGGTGTGGCCAAGTGGGTCATTTGATCCGTGATTGCCCACAGACAGCCCCTGGCAGAACGACAGTACCTGGAGGAAAGGCGAAGGCCCCTGTGAAGTCCAAGGTATACGCAATTACCCCGAGAGAAGTAGATGTGGACGAGGAGGAGGCTATTAACGCCGGCATTATCACTGGTAATGATCTTAAAATTTTTATTTAGAATTGAAGCATAGACAACTTTCTTAAAGTAACCATGAGGAAGTTTTATATATATATACGTGAAATTATATTGATGCGTAATGTGGTGTATGCTTTGTTTGATTCCGGCACGACGAGATCTTTTATTTCTTATGATTGCGTATGGAGGTGTAAGTTGGAAGTAGAGCCTTTGACTCAAAAAGTGTTGGTGACACTTCCCGATGGGAAGACATTTGGATGTCAACGAATAGTGAGGAACTGCCTGTTAGAAATAGCTGGCGTAAGGTTCAACGCTGATCTGATAGTTTTCCATTTGTTAGGATTTGACGTGATATTAGGCATGGATTGGCTATCCAAGTATTATGCCAAAATTGACTATCACAAAAAGGAGATTACGTTCGAACTACCTGAAGAAGAGAAGTTGCGCTACGAAGGAGAAATAGTTCACTATGTCTCTTCTGTAGTGACGGCGAAAAGAATGACGAAAAGTTTGAGAGGAGGAGCAGAAGGATTTTTGATAATGTCCTTGAAAGCAGGCGGAGATACCAAGAATATTGAAGAAATTCTGGTAGTAAAGGACTTCCCCCAAGTATTCTCAGATGATCTACCAGGATTACCCCCGGAACGGGAAATTGAGTTTACCATTGAACTTGAACCCGCAACAACTCCAGTTCACAAGGCACCGTATTGGATGGCTCCAACGGAATTGAAAGAATTGAAGACTCAAATCGAAGAATTGTTGGACAAGGGATTTATACGGCCTAGTTCATCTCCGTGGGGAGCTCCAGTTTTGTTTGTGAAGAAGAAAGATGGAACAATGCGGATGTGTATCGATTACAGAGGACTCAATAAGGTCACTATTAAGAATAAGTACCCGCTACCCCGGATAGACGATTTGCTGGACCAACTGCAAGCAGCCACAGTATTCTCCAAGATAGACCTCAGATCAGGGTACCGTCAACTTAGGATTAAGGAAGAAGACGTACCCAAGACTGCTTTCCGAACCCGCTATGGACATTTCAAGTTCTTAGTCATGTCTTTTGGATTGACAAATGCCCCAGCAGCCTTCATGGATCTGATGAATAGAATTTTTCAAGCATACTTAGACAGTTTCGTCGTGGTATTCATCGATGATATCCTGGTGTACTCACGAAATGATGAAGAACATAAGGAGCATTTGGAGACAGTGCTGAGAATTTTACAAGAACATCAGCTGTACGCCAAACTTAGCAAGTGTGAGTTTTGGCTCCACGAAGTTAAATTTTTGGGCCATGTAATTTCAAGCAACGGAGTTTCTGTGGACCCTGCAAAAATAGAGGCGGTAACTGAATGGCCTCAACCGACGCCCGTTCATGAAATACGTAGTTTTCTTGGCTTAGCAGGATACTACAGAAGATTCGTTGAAGGGTTTTCTAAGTTATCTGGTCCTCTAATGGCTTTGACAAAGAATAATGCCAAATATGTCTGGAATGACCAGTGTGAGCAGAATTTCCAAGAGCTTAAGAGGAGATTGACTTCTGCACCAGTGTTGGCATTACCAAAACCTCACAAACTATATGTAGTATATAGTGATACCTCAAAGTTGGGTTTGGGATGTGTACTAATGCAGGAAGGACGAGTAGTCGCCTACGCGTCCCGACAGCTTAAAGATCACGAGTGAAATTACCCCACCCACGACCTGGAACTGGCAGCAGTAGTGTTTGCGCTAAAAATTTGGAGGCACTACTTGTATGGGGAAGAATGTGAGATATACACTGACCATAAAAGTTTAAAGTATCTGTTTAGTCAGAAGAATCTAAATATGAGACAGAGAAGGTGGATCGAGACTATAAATGATTTCTGGTGTGAGATCAAGTACCACCCGGGAAAAGCTAACGTGGTGGCAGATGCTTTAAGCCGAAAATCACAAGTAGAGGAACCATCGGTACTCGCAAGTATGCAAAGTATGTTAGTTAAGGGTCAGCCTAGAGAAGCGATGTTAGCAACAGTTCAAGAGATTATTTCTCTAACCAAAGATGAAATCCGGGAAGGACAACGACAAGATACCAAACTGGAAAAGATCCGAACAAATCTACTCGAAGGAAAAGGATCACCTCATTTTACTGTGTCTGATGATGGAACGTTATACTTCGAAAAGAGAACAGTGATACTAGATAATTCAGAATTAAAGGAAAAGCTTATGAGGGAGGCACCTACACCCCTTATACAGCCCATCCCGGAAGCACCAAAATGTATCGAGATCTAAAGGAAAGATTTTGGTGGGAAGGTATAAAGAAAGATGTAGCTGCTTTTGTGGCAAAATGTTCTGTGTGTCAAATGGTTAAAGCGGAACATCAACGTCCTGCAGGAATGCTGCAACCTCTTTCAATTCCGGAATGGAAATGGGAAGATATTTCGATGGATTTCGTAATAGGATTCCCAAGAACCTCAGCGGGAAGGAACACAATATGGGTAATAGTGGATAGATTGACAAAGAGTGCCCACTTCCTACCGATTGCAAATACTGATTCCATGGAGAAATTGTCTCGAATCTATGTGAAAGAAATAGTTCGTCTGCACGGAGTGCCAAAAACAATTGTCTCAGATAGGGATCCAAGGTTTACCTCTCACTTCTGGCAAAGTCTACAGAAGAGAATGGGATCCAACTTGAAGTTTAGTAGCGCCTATCATCCGCAGAGTGATGGTCAGATAGAACGGACTATTCAGACTTTAGAAGACATGCTACGAGCGTGTGTGCTAGACTCTAGTGGCGATTGGGAGAGTCTTTTGCCTTTAATTGAATTCGCTTACAACAACAGCTTTCAAGCTACTATCCAGATGGCACCGTACGAAGCCTTATATGGAAGAAAGTGCAGATCTCCTTTATATTGGGATGAAGTCGGTGAAAGCAAAGTGTTAGGGCCTGAGTATTTGCAAGAAGTTAAGACTCAAGTGGAGCTGATACGGGAAAGGATGAAAACTGCCCAAAGCAGGTAGAAGAGCTACGCAGATCAAAGGAGAAGACCCTTAGAGTTTGTAGTTGGCTATTGGGTATATATTAAGATTTCGCCAATGAAGGGAGTGGCCCGATTTGGCAAGAAAGGAAAATTAAGTCCTCGTTACATCGGACCATATGAAATTTTGGAAAGAGTCGGACCAGTGGCTTATCGTTTGAATCTGCCAGTAAACCTACAAGGAGTCCATAATATGTTTCATGTGTCGTCATTAAAGAGGAGTTTCAGCGACAAACCAGTGACGGTAATGGATCCGAGTACCATCGAACTACGCCCGAATTTAACTTATGAAGAGTGGCTGACACAGATTACCGATCGCAAGGAACAAGAACTAAGAAATCGAAAAATCTCCTTAGTAAAAGTGTTGTGGAATAACCCGGCATTTCAAGAAGCAACTTGGGAACGCGAAGATGCTATGAGGGCTAACTACCCTCATTTGTTTGAAAAATTCTAGTGTATTTGTTTTCCGTTTGACTGTGTTTTTGGTTGTAAATGAATGATTGTTTTGCTTGAATGTATGATCAATTGATTGGTGTTTTGAGTGTTATATTCATTGGATTACCTCATCGCACTGTAAGTAACCTTTTAATAAAATTTAACCAGGTTATGGCCAGAACTAGAAGAACCCCACGCATGTCAGTAGCTACTATAGCCCATTTAAGAGAGAGAGTGCGGAGGCTTAGGCACCTGGAGTGATGTGAGAGACATCGTACCCATCGGATGGATCTAGGGCCTAGAGGGAACCTTGTATTCCGTAGAGCTACGCCGAGCGAAGAGCGACAACCCCCTAACCCCTGGATGAAGGGAGAGAGAGAGCAATTGCGTAGAATAGTACAGGGAGAAGCGAGTGAACCAAACCTAGAACCTTTGGAAAATTCTGATACCTCTAATGATCGCATAAGACAAAGAGTAGAGGGGATACCCCGAGTGGAAACGGAAGAAGAAATAATGCACAGATTGAATGAATTAAAGACGAACCTGTACTACGACTCGGATTTAGATGCTATATTTTATTTTTCTCAAGACGCGGTGACTGAGGAAGAAGGAGTACCCACTTATTCATCATCAGAAGAGTCTACTGCTAATATTTCTCGAGGTATGATAAAATTTATTATTATCCTTCATATCATCACATGCATTGATTTCGAGGACGAAATATTTTATTAGTGGGGGAGGATGTAATAGCCCTAAAAATCTTCATCTTGATTTAATTAGTTAATTAAGGGTTAATACACAAGATTAGTGGAATTTGGTGAAAGAACAAAATAGGCTTTGAAGAGATGGGCTTAGGAATGAGACCTTTGGAGAATGGACCAAGTGAATGGGCCAAGAGAGCAATGGTGAGTCCAAAAGCCCATGGAATGAGCCCATGGCCCATCAAGCCCATAGTAGAGACACTTGTCAATTGAAGAAAAATCCTAGAAAATTATCCAAACACCTATAGGAAAATCCAAGTTGGTGGAGGTTGACTAGTAGTTGGATACATGCCATGTAGGATTGAGTGTAGGATCTAATGGAATGATTTTCCTACCAAGGAATCTTGTAGGTACAAGACACCATCCCTTGACTTGCCAATTGAGATCATGGTGTGTGGGGAAGTGACAAATGGCATGAGGAGAAGCATGGATGAAAGGAACTAGGAGGTTTTGGTGGAAGGCAATCCGTGGGGTTCATTGGAGAATCTCATGGGGTATGGCCACCAACAAGTGATAGGACAAAGGGGAAGAGTGTGTAAGTGGATAAAGTACATGTGTAAGAGAGTATGGTGATGTGAAGAGAGGTATGGTGTGGGTGTAGGTGATTGAAATGACAAAAACTAGGAAGAAGAACAAAATGGATTTTCGGTGGAGCTAGCTTGGCCGGTCATGCCTTGCTCAAATTCCAAAAAGCATGGCTTTGGAATCACTTGGATGGACACATGAGAGGATAGGGGAATGATGATTGAGTAAAAAACAAGAAATTGGATGCTAGAAGCACCAAGGAGCCGCCGGCCATAGGAAGGAAAAGGAGAAAGGGAAATCACCAAGGTATGGCCAAGATTTGATCTTGGAGTGGCCTAGAGTTGTCAATTACCCCATCTATCATTAGCCATGCCTAAACATGATGAGAAGAGTACCAAAGACCCTAGGGAAGAGAGCTGGCCGTGTGACCCCTTAGGCAAACCCCTTAAGCTCAATTCACTTGGACACATGCAAACACCCTCATTTCCTCTCCACCTCTCGGCCAAACCCACTCTAGTCACTCCTACTTTTGCTTCTTATCTTTTCACCACATAATTTGAAGAACCCTATAGTAGTGAAGCCAAAAGGCAAGAGTATGGAGGTGATCAATTCATTGGAGAAGGTTAGTGACTAAATCCATGCAAACTTAGGAAGAACACCCACACACATGTGACACTTTGTTGTGGTTAGAAGGAAATAGGGTTTCCTTTGAGTTTATGTTCATGGCTAGCCTAATGGGAGGTTTTATATGTGTAATTTCAAATTTAAGCTAAAGTCTAATAGGAGTGTGGTAAGTATACTCCCACTTTTTCCTTAACAATTCTTATATATAGTGAAGTGATCATGTTTGTTGGATTAATGATTTCCATTGCCATGTTTGGGTTGGAATGATTTTTCTTGCTTGTGATATGAATACTTTTAGATAAATTTATATGATGGAACAAGCTTAGAATGTGAGTAGAAATGATGAATCAAGTGTTAGTTGCAAAAGAAAGGAAAAAGCATGATTATTTGATGAAATGATGAAAATGATGCATGAAGGATTTTAGTGCAAAATGTTAAATTTTGGTGTTGCTAAGGTAAAGTTTGTTTGAGGAAACTAGTGATGAAATTGATTTATTCAAAGAGCATATTGTGTTGAGAATAATCTATATGATTGATATGAATGGAAATGGTATACACTTGCATATGGAAGAAATGATCACTTGTGTATGATGTATAGAAATGTTTATTTGAAAATTTTATGATATTTAAGGTTGAGATTTGGAAGATTAATATTATATTGCTTGGTGGTGATTTTGTTTAGTTGAACTCATAGAAGAAACTCTTAGGAAAGGAAGTTTGAATAGGCTAAGGGGAGGAATTCCCTAAGTTAGAAAGGTGAATGGAGGAAATAGGAATAACTAAGTTTGGAGGTGTAAATGGTTACTTGGGGAAACACTAAGGTTTCGGTTACCCCTTGCTAAGGAGGGTACATGATTTAATTTGGTACTTTAAAATTGATTAGAGGAAATTGGAAGTCAAATGATGAAGGAAAGCCCTAGAAACTCTCTAGGAGAATTCGGCCATGATGGGTTGGAGATGGGCCCAATACCCCACTTCAATCCTAGGCCCATTTTGGAATAGAATATGATGACTAAGTAGGAAAATTATGAAGTTATCCCAAAAGAGGGAGAAAAGAAAATGAAATGTGAATGCACTCGAGCTTGTCTCAGGTTTTGCATGAAATTAAGTGAGCATTGCATGTCCCATGCATAAGTCATGAAAAGAAGGCTTTTAAAGTCAAGCATGTTTTTAAGAAAAAGGAAAGGAAAAGAAAAGATTGAATTTTTGAAAGAAAAGAAAAGAAATAAAGTTTTATAAGAACTCCAAAGGCTGGGACGGGAAAGTGCCCCAGTGGAACTCCCTGTCGACTCAGGAGTGATTAAAGTCGAGTGGAAGCCCCTGGGTCGACGAAGAACAGTCGGCGGACCGTATATGGCTCCAAAAGGTGTCCGGAGCGCGGTAGCACCTAACGCTGGTGGGTGCCCAAGACGGATAAGGTGTAAGGACCTGCCGTTTTAAAGTTAGATGACGCTCACTTCAGGGTGATGCAGTAACCAGCAGGGAACACGCGGTGCTAGGAGAACCGTGTTGTGTCTCATATATGTTAAGTGAAAAGTCATGACAAGAAGGGCTTTCGAGCCATAAGAAAGATCTGTTCAAGATAAGTGGCGCCTAAGAAAGAATGAAAGATACGAAATGTTTTAAAGAAGTGTTTTGAAAAGTAATGATGATATGAAAAGAAGTTTGAAAGAAGAAATCTGCATGAAAGTTTTATGAAAAGAAGTCTGAAAGAAGCATGTCTGTTTAAAAGTTTTCATGAGCATGTGCATGAGTCAGTC
Source organism: Platycarya strobilacea (assembly GCA_036898215.1). Lineage (NCBI taxonomy): Eukaryota > Viridiplantae > Streptophyta > Magnoliopsida > Fagales > Juglandaceae > Platycarya > Platycarya strobilacea. The sequence continues at coordinate 29,248,693 of CM072548.1, read as the reverse complement.
ATTCATTGCATGTGCATTAGTTAAGAATGTTTTGTTCACTTATCTGTATATTGGAAATGTTCTGGTTTAAGTGTGAGTGTACTTGCTGAGATTTCTCCCGAAATCTCACCGCCTTTTATTATCTTTACTATTGCTCCCTTGGGAACAATAGAAGTCATTGCAGGACATGATGGATCCTCGGATTACGACTCTCGAGAAGATGGGTTGGACCCTCATGGGCCCGACTAAGGCTGAGACTGCCGGGCCAGTGACCCTAGACCTGTTGGGTCAGTGGGCGGCAGAGTCGCTTCCTATGGCGACGTATTTTTTTGACGACCTACGCCCTACGGGGTGCTGTTTGGTGCTGGGAGTTGACGGGCTCCTCCACATGGGACGCCTGTTTACGTCATCCTCCGGGATGATGTGTGACGTAGGTCCAGGACTGAGTCTGGACAGCCTTCGTTATGGCCCGAACTATAAGAAGATAAAAGAAGAACCCGCCTATTAGTATGGTTGGCGGAGGGAGGAGTGGATCAGCAGCACCTTTATTTTGTTCGCACCGATGTATTTTATGGAAAAATCTTCCCGTTGTTTTGGGAAGTACTTTTGTATAAAACTGTTTACATTGGTGACTTTATTCTGATATATATATGTGTATGTGATGTTTAATTTGGGTTCTATTTTGTTAACCATGTGATGTGCAACAAGCGTAACGTTTTGTCATTTATTTATGGCTTGACCTTTTTCCGCTGCGATATGTTAAAAAAAAAAATATAAGGCTCTCGCAAGTAAAGATGAGGGATGACTTCCTTGTGACGTTCGTCCCCGGCTTCGCAATTTGCGTACGAACCCAAGCGCAAGCTGGGGCGCCGACATCGTCTGCATCAAAATCTACGGTACCAAAAACGGTATCGCAGGTAAGTAATAATCTAAACAAACCACAAGATTAAAATACATTCATGCAACAACAAAATGCATGAACATGATACTTTATGCATGAGGCTAAAAAAAAAATCATCATTTACAAAACGAATAGTTTTCTACGCATGCTAAAATTCCATTTTGGCCCAAAATAAAACCATTGAAAACAACCACTACTTTCCAGAAAATGATACACATAATTCCATTCATCAAAACTGGCTATTTTTCCAGAAAATGGCTTACAAATCCATTTAATATTGTATGTGGGAATCACAGGCAAGACTCTATCACCAAGAAGCTTGACCGAACCCTAAGGGTTCCTTAGTCTCACCACTCATTTGTCAACTCTCTCACTAAGATTAAGTCTTACTTAAGTATTTAACCCTTAATCACTCATAAACTCAAATTACAATCATACTTACACTTATAAGTTGATTCTCTAAAATATTTATTCATTTGCTTCTAGAACCACTGTAGCTGAATTTTATCAAGGCATACTAGTATTGTTTATTCTTCACATAATCATCAAAATTCATCAACTCCATCTTAAGTTAAAATCTAGGATATAATTTTAACAAACCATAGAGAAACATAGCTTATTCATTCAACAAATGTGCTAAACAATCAAATAGAATAACCAATAACATATCTATACAAATAACACCAAGTTTAGTTAAAGGTGTGACGCCTCTAATTTTCGTTCGTAATTCAACGCAAATTGAAGTGTCAGGGTAAGAAATACTTGGCTACTCACTCTCGTACTTATCGAAATTGAATGCAAATCGCAGCGCAAAAGTTCTGAATAAAATTAATTTCTAGTGATCACATGGTAGCATAAAACCACAATATTCACATTATCCATTATATCCTTACATGCATAAACATAACCCAGTTAGTTTTCTTATAGACAATATTTATAAGACTTCTTAAATAACTTCTTATAGCCACCACGGTTCCTTTTTCCTTTCCTAAATTTTTTTCCCGTATCAACACTGATCCTTATTTAACTCTTTCTTCACACTGATGTCGGTCCCTATTGCTACTAATTGAGTCAAAACTTCTACAAAGAGAGAGTACTCAGAGGGCCTTTCAGGATTCCTCTGTGTCTCTCGAGCGACTAGGGGTTTACCCATGTCTATTATCAAATCCTGCAGTAAGGATTAAACTTCCAAAAAGAAAAACACAAGAGTGAAATTTCCAAGGAAATTTCAGTAAGTACACAAATAACTTAACAAAGGCATCATCCGAGCATATCAATAACATAGCATGTACCATAATGAATTAACTTCTCATGATTCATGAATACCTTATGAGACTCGTACATATGGATGACCATAATTTCAATATAAACTTATACTCTTACATGGACCCACCATTTTATACTTAAAACTCTTATTTACTTTCTTATATTATGGGTCTTATTTACTTTTTATGCTCGCCAGGCATTATGCATCGCCTTCTCTGTCGGGTCTTACTTATTTCATATCACCGACAAGCATTACATATTGCCGTCTCTGTCGAATATTTATAATTTCATATCATCAACATGAGTTACGTATCGTCGTCCCTGTCGAATATTTCTTATTTCGTATCATCAACAGGCGTTACGTATCGCCGTCCCTATCAAATATTTTTTATTTCGTATCATCGACAAGCATTACGTATCGTCATCCCAGTCTTGACGAGTCTCGTGTCAGTCTTCCAGGCGTTGTATATTGCCGTCCCCATCATGACATGAAAAATGCTTAACATAGTGGGCATTATGTATCATTGTTCCCGCTAGTCATGTCAGTTTTTCGGGCGTTACGCATCGTCGTCCCTGTAGTGACATGACACTTAATGTATCAAATCATGTGATTCGTCTAGGCATTACGCATTGTCGTCCCCATCATGACACGATTATTTGTCTTATTACGTTTTCTTAACATTTTCATAACGTATTTTCTTATAACAGATGTCAAAACTTATGACGACGCACATATGTGACAAAATATAATATGTGTATAATTTAGACTTATGACATGCATGCTTCATTTCTTCATAATTCATATGACATATAAAAACATATCGCAAAAACAGACATACACATACGTTACATAAATTCGTAATGTCAAAGCTTAATGAATGGTACATTAATAATTAAATAAAATAAAATAATATTATTAAATTAAGGCTGGCCGAATATCATAGAGAACTAATTATTATTTATTTAGATTATTTAACTCAAGCCAAAATTTACATATTCAATCTATCAAGCTTTCCTTATTTTTCAATAATTAATTTAAGCATATTTATTTGTTTTCTTGAATATTTCTTTAATAATTTCTGGCATAATAATTCTTGAAAATCTTCAAAGTAAATTAGAGTTTCTAAACTTATCATACTTATTAAAATCTCATTCAACTAATAATAAACAAGTCATTAAGAATTTAGAATAAGAGAAATGCACCAATGAAGTCCATGCCTATCATGATAAACTCTATTCTGCCATTTAAATCCTAATTTCGCCCTCTATTAAGTCCTTAGATCTTAAAACTTTAAACACAAAAGTTGTAGATATTTATTTTATATCTCCATCACCTCTTGAGTTATTCAATTCCGATATCACACTAACAAGTTATATCCGATTTACTAAACAATATTGAATATACCAATAATACCCCTATTAAGCACAAAATTTCCTAGAGTTGGTTTATCATTTTTTTTTTCAAATCAATACATTATATTTTCACATACTCCTCGTAATGTAACATCATAGAATATATTTCTAAGGTCTCAAAATTTTCCTAGCATTTTTCTATAACAAAAACCACTCCAAAATTTAATATATTTCAATTTAACACATAAACAAAGATTAAATTCAAATAAATATCAAATATAATTCAATTACCAAACCACTTATTCTATGCCAAGATTAAGTTAATATATGCACTTCCAATTTTTTTCCAAACTTGAGAATTGATGATAGAACCAAGTCCTTGCAATAATTCCTCAAGATTACTCAATTGGCTCACTTAGGAATTGTTTTGAGGTTAATGGGTTAAGAGACTATTTTCTTTGCTTCTTCTTTGTGTTGGGCGTGGGTTTCCTTTTTGGAAAAAGGTAGAAGAATCTTTCCCCATGTTTATTCGACCACTTATACACAAAGGAGTGGAAAAACTCTAGAAACATTCATTAGTCCCTTTGCCATGTGCCATGTGTCTCACTTAGGTGTAGGGTGATTATTCCACCTTATTTTTAGGCTTGGCTTGCAAGCAAAGATCAAGGTCTTATGCTATGATTATGGTGCTAATTTCCCCTACATTTGGCAAGTTTTCATATAATTTACAAAGGTATTTCAAGAGAAAACCTGAGCTAAGTTGGTCATCCAAGTCAAAGTCATTGTTCTCTACACCTAAATTGGTTCAGTCGACTTCCAACCAACTTGTGTCCTTGATATGATTCGATTATTCGAAAATGTAAAACATAAAGTTTTATATAATTCTCTTAAGATTCTATAGGACTTTGAATCACCTTATTCAGAGATCAAATGAGAGAGATATGCTTAATTTACAAAAATACGTCAAAACTTACCTGAGAACATCCAATCCGAGTTCTCCATTTGTTTTACTTTATTTTCTTGCCCACCAAAGCTTTTAGATTAATTCTTATCAACTTTCCACATGTTCCCATACATGGAAATACCTCAAAAAGTTTGGTGGCCAATCACAATTTTTGTCACATGGCCGAACATAAGATAACTTATCTAAGTCGGTTACCAGTTGACTTCTATTCTTGTCCATTCACTTCACACTAGATTTAGTCCTTGATCCATTCCTTATATTTGAAAATACAACACATGAAAGTTTTATATATGTCTCTTATTGTTCTATATGAATTAGAATTACTTTATTTTTACCTCCTATGAAGGAATTATTATCATTTCACCAAAACTCGACGGACCAGCCCGAGAACTCTTAATCTGGGCACCAAGTGTTTGATTTTTGATTTTATCACTTCCTCTTGAATTTGTCCCCTAAAATTTGAAAATTTATCTCTTTTTAGGTCTAAATTGAATTTCTTTAGTTGATACCTTGTTAAAATTCCCAAAAGTCTATCAAAATTTATCCTAGAATGCATAATTTCACCTTTTCATAGCTCACAATTATCCTTTAAGTCTCAACTTCTATTTCTATGGAAAAATATATTTCCAATAAATTACTTTAAAATATTCTCAAGTAAATGTTTTTCTAAAAAAACTTCGACTATTACAAAAGGAGTACTTACAATACAAGCTTTGTTAGCCTATACAGATACACGATCGCATATACTATAACCATGAAATGTGAGACATGATTTATGCATGACATTTATACATGACTTATGCCTGACTTGTGCATGACTTATGCATCATCCTTCTTCATAAAAGACTTTCTTACTTTTCATAAAAAGAGACTTTTATGTTACTTTGATTTTTCGTTGACAAGTATTCAAAACTTATTATGAACTTGAAACTTTTTAGAAACTAATCATGTCTTTTCTTATTATTCATAATTTTATGTGTCATTCTTCTTGTTCATATATTTCTTTAAGCTAGTTTTTCTTGTCATACTTGTCACATTGGATATATCACGGATCTCATATGCATCGTGTGTTTCCTGCTAGTTACCTATCACACTGAGGTGAATACGTCATAATCATAATCATAATCATTACGGCAGATTATTATGCCTTTACCGTCCTTGGCACCCACCAGCGTTAGGTGCGACCATGCTCCGTAAACCTTTAAAAAGGAATAATCGTGGCCCGTCAACTGTTTTTCGTTGACCCAGGGATTACCACTCCATTCTTAAGCACTCTAAGTGGCCAGAGGAGTTCTACTAGGACCATATCCCGTCCAAGCATTTGGGGTTCTTATAAAATATTTTTTATCTTATTTTCTTTTGAAAACATGATGGCCCAAAGGACATGTAACTTATCACTTCAATGAGCATGCATGTGAAATATGACTTTCATGCAAAGAATGTAATTCATGAAATGTTTGAGATATACATTTTTGAAACTTATCTTGATCATATCACACCATGCAAATATAGTCATATTTCAAGAACATCATATTTATTCAACCCAAAAGGGTAACAACCAGAACATCTCTATTCCATACAGTTATAGCCGAATCACAAGTGAGGGTTTTAAACCCTAATCTAGACACCTCTTAACATGTAAATGTAGTTATTTCCAAGAAAATCATATTTATGCAATAACCAAAGGAATAGCTTATAACATTATAATTCAAAAAGGTTATAGCCGAAGTTCCAAATTTAGTATCTCATTCTCTTTTCTTCTATCAATTTGTGCATACATCTATAGAAACAAATAAATCAATTATCAAACTATTAAAAGACTTAGCTATAACTTAGGAATTCTTTAGACCTATGACTCACTTGTTAACTTCCAAAACAAGAACTAAGTTTTTACCTTTAGCCTTTAACTATTAAACCACTCAAAGCACTAAATTAATGTCATATCTTTATTCTAAAGATGAATACTTAGAATACTTCCTTTAAAAGCCCTTAGGGCTGAATTACATCCATCCTTAAAGATAACACTTCAACATCTATCTCTTAGAAAATAATTAAATCCACCATCCAACCAAAACTCATGCTTTGTTAATGCAAAATATATATAAGTCTCAAAGTTTATTTGAAAAATACTACAACTTGCTCGATCTAAATTTTTGAATATAGCAAACTACTAAAAAGAGATTCCATGCCTCCACCAGCGAGTACATTGATATCCTAATGTCAATTGCACCATCATAAATAAAACACCAAACTAAATAAGTATTATTATCGAAAATGACTAAATCGATTAAAATTAACGTAAATAAAATCACATATATAAAACACCACAAATAACAACAATTATTCTAAACAAATATATAAAATAATTAAACAATAAATAACCCACATAAATAAATTAAAAACAACACTTAAATAATTTAATCAATTTAAACGGTTAAAAGCTTACCAAAAGATCCTCAAGATGGTGAATTGCAGTGAATGAAATGGTGATTAAAACACTATTAAAATTTCACTTGGAATTTTTGGATTACTAGGGTTTGAAGAGAAGAACACGAGTTTGGGTTAATTGAAATAAAAAGATTTAAAACCCAACACTTAAGGGGAGAAGAAAACACCAACTCGGAGTGATTTTGCTAGGGATCGACCACCCCTTTTATAGGCATGAAACCAACATGGAAAGAGTATATTTTGAGCGGGAAAAACTCACATGACTTACACAACAAACAAACCAAGACAAGCAAGCTAAAAAAGAAGAGAAATGCTCAGCTTTTCAGGTGAAAATGGAGGCAAAAACAGAGCTGGATAGTCACGGTTTTGCAGCATACTCCGGGCACGTGATGCACAGATCAACTGTGAAGTTTGAGGAGAAAAGTTCATTGGGTACTGGGTAATAGATAGAGTAACGCGTGGATGAAAGGAAGATGAAAAAGGCTGCAAAGATTCGACTTTTAGGCTCACAGACACTGTAGGAAAATAAAGGAATGAAGAAGGAGAAATGAAGAAGAAGAAGAGATGAGGGAGAAGAACACGTTATGCAAAAATAAAGGGTTGAAAACACTAAACACTAATTCAAACGTTGACATTTAAGCACAAGGGAGGGGTTGGGTTAAGGTACACAGATCGGGTTAAGGCTTGCAAAGGGCTGGGCTCACTTTGGATCCAAAACAAACTTAAGTCCAACACACACACACACACACACACATATAGGTTTAAAAGCCCACTTCGAAAATCTTTAAAGATAATAATAAAAAACCAAAACACATTAAATTAATTACTCACATGATAAAATAAAATAAAGGGATTAATTCAAGCACAGCAAAATAATATTAATATCAACCAACTCATAACACCCAATATTTATATTAACAAATAATACATATATAATATTAAAATATTAAATTACAAAGAAAATAAAATTATGGGTCTTCACATATCCACTCCTCACATCTCAAAGACAAAATCATTCAAATAGTCCCATAAATATCATAGAGTGCATTTACTTATCCGAAATCAATCCACAATCAATTTGGAGTCACTTTCGATAATTACACTGAAAAACGATAATCTTTTACAAAGCTGAATTCCTTCCAACATAGCCCTCAATTTCGCTCCATTATTAGTACCAACAGAAATGAGCCAAGAACGCTGCTTTAAAATTTCCATCCACATCCCGCAATATACCCCCACCTCCCAAAAACCTTGGATTATTACGACAACTCTCATCACAATTAAGCTTAATCCATCCAAATGGAGGCTTCGACCATTTCATTAGCAGACATTTCCGGGCAACAAGTCTTGGCATCTCCGAATTTAACTCTTTTACCAAATAAGGATCCTGCTCATTAAGTTTCCTGTGCACTTTCAAATCACTCGCCAGCATTTTGAGCCACAATTTCATTGAGGTCCACACTTGCATTGCATTGATTTTCAGCCCCTCCATTCGTACTTTACATCTTCTATTCCATAGATACCAAGTGATAATGCAAGATATCATACCAATGAGATTACCCACAAAAATAATTTTTTGCACAAATCATCCAAGTCGATATTCTTGCTTTCTAGGAACCAAACATGAAACACGGCGCATTCAATAGCCTACTTGCATAATCCCATACCAGAGAAGCTATTTGACCCATGGCTAAAACATGATCAATGCTCTCCCTAGCTTGCGGCATGTAGCATAAAACAATCACACGCCGATGCAAGAGAAATATCCTTATTTTGAACCCTCTCATCTACAACTAGACTATTGAACCAAGCTTTCTAATTACACATAGAAATGTTTTTTGGCAAACTTTTGTTCCAAAACCAATCATGCCAAGGCAATAAGTCCCCTTTTTTTTTAGCTATTTCCCAAGCAGTAGCTATAGTAAATCTTCCATCCAAAGTTGGTTTCCACACACAAACATCCAACTCATTACGCCCACTAATTTTAGTCTAAACAATCTCTGCCGTAATCGCCTCTCCCACTAAATCCTTCAAAAGTTCAACATTCCATGCTTGATCCATCCAACAATCTCTTATACGAAATTACTTATTAGTAATATCCATAATTTTAGCTAATAAAGATCCCGAAGCTAACCATTTATCAAACCAAAAAATAAAAAGAATTTCCATCTCACAACAAAATTTGAACATTTTCTATTACTCGTTATCGATCTCTAAAGCCTTGAATCCGTAGCCTTCTGAACATAATAAACCCGAATATTATAAACAAAACAAATTAATCATATTAATGTATATAAATAAAATGTAATTATTATCTAACTAAACTGAACACTTGATCATAAATAAAATCATACCACTAAACTAGAGAAAAGGCTTACCAAGAGTAGTGTAAGCGATGCAAAACGATGATCTTACAGCGAGAAGATACCCAATAAAACACCACCACTATTTTTGTATTACAAGAGGGTTTTGAAAATGAGATATTCTAGTTGAGGAGAAGGAGAATAAATGAACAAAAGAGATGCTAAAGGGTCGGATTTAAAAGTGAAACCAAGAGCTTCCAACATGGTTTATACAAAGGACGCCGACGCCTTAAATAGGCATGAAACCGAATGATTGAGAATGGGAATGAGTGAGAAAACTCACATGAAACGCTACAAAATTGAGCCAAAGTAAACCCCATCTGCCAAGAAAAGAATCCTTTAATTTTTTCAGAGGAAAACAGGAGCAAAAACGTGACTAAGCATGCACGGTTTGGGGCTAATTTACAAGCACGTACAACATGTTGGCACCCCCGCTTGCGCTTGGGATCGTACGCAAACCGAGACCTCGGGGATGAGCATCGTAGGGAAGTTCAATTCTTGTCTTATCGTGTACGTTTTTCTTTTTTTAGCAAAGAATAATGGTTTTCGGAGTGGAAAAGGTCAAACCTTTTTAAGTGTACATCACATGGTTTAACAAAATAATATCCCAAAATATTGCATCACTATTTATATAAACATAAAGATTATCCATAACTATTTCTTCTTCCAAAACAACGGAAGCCCAAAATATAATAAGTAAATACAAAAGTTGCAGAGAAGACCCTTGCCCTCTATTTCTAATCCAATGGCTCCTTCTTTATCTCCTTGAAATTTGGACCATAATGAAGACGGTCTAGATCCAAGGTCGTTCCTATATTACAACTCATCCCAAAGGATGACTCATAAAGGCGTCCCACATGAAGGGAATCATCTATGCCAAGGGAATCATCTATCACAACTCCGCCAAAATATACGTTGCTAAGGGTAGTAATTCCGCCGCCCATTGGCCTAGTAAGCCGAGAGTTCCCCTATACATCATGTGTTCCTATTAGTTACCGTAGCACCCGGCGACCGTATCAAACCAAAGTAGCTAAGTTTTGCGCCCTTTTGCACTCTTCGTCACTCGGCGATTGATCACTCACTGAGCAACTACAAACTTTTCTGTAGCGGTAAGGCAAAAACCAACACCGTCCTGTATGCACCCACTAGCTTTAGGTGCGATTACGCTCCGGACACCTTTTGGAGCCATATATGGTCTGTTGATGGTTCTTTGTCGACCCAAGGGCTTTAACTCGACTTTAGGCACTCCTGAGTGAACAGGGAGTTCTACTAGGACACCACCCCGTTCCAGCTTTTGGGATTCTTATAAAACTTTAATTATTTTTCTTTAAAAACATGTTTAACTTAAAACATGGTTTTTCGTGCTTCATGCATGAGACATGAGACTCATATCACTGAACATGTGAAAAGTGAGACAAACATACGTGTATTTTTCGTCAAGCTCTTTCACAATTTAAGCCCCACATAATCTCACTTCTTTCCTATCCAAAAACACTTATTGGGCCTCACACACACCTAGGGGTGCTCGGCCCCTTCCCACTAGGGTTGGGCCGAGACCCTCCCTTAGTGTTTCCTAGCCTTTTCTTCTCCTATTTTTCTCTAAACATTCCAATTTAGCTTTAATAAAAAAATTATATATTTTTGACACCAAAAATATGTCTTGGCCAAAACCCTAAATCTTCTAGATTATCATTTTAATCACTTCTCTATTCATCAAGATAGCTCACCTATTTACTAAGGTGAAAACCACATATAATGCCAATATCTTCCTTTAACTTTTGTACTTCTAATTTCTCCCAATGTTCAAATTTCAATCATAACATAGAACAATAGCTAAAAGATAACTCAACCCAAATCTTGAATCCGAAATACATAGATGCACAAACCCAATCTCCAAGTCAAATTTTAATCAAGCATGTATAACACCATCACTCATCATATTGATCATGCCACCCTCTCTCTTAGTATCAATTATTTAAAATCTACAACATGATAAAATCTTTAATCTAGCAAGATACTTAGAATTAAACATGGATTTTTCCACCAAATAACATTATCAAAAACATCCTGCAACATCTTACTAGTTACCTAAAGTCATGCATGCATTTTCTTCATTCCACTTTATGTTGAATAAATTGACTAAAACCACACATCATTTTAGATCCTCAACTTAAAGAAATTATAAACTTAAGCATGGATTTCTACCTAACTAAGCATGACATCATTTTCCACTAAAGGGTTTCATTTTAGCATATACAAGCAAATATTCACACAATACAACTAAATTCATTCAAAAGTATACTAAAATTGCTAAGGGTAAGATAAGAATATACTTACAATATCCCTAGCTAGCTTAGATGAATCTGAAATCATATTAAACATTTCATTAGATTAATCTAAAACCATAACATTTTTAAAAGAAATCTCTACACAAGAACATGGTTGTGGTGTTTGCTCTTCTCTAGATTTCTATGCTTGATTTTGGTTTAAAAAGATAAGTTACCTCTTCAAGAGCAACTCCTCTTTAAGGATATTGATCCTAGCTCCTCTACACTTAGGATAATTTGATATTTAGAGGATAGAAGGAAGAGAAGCAAAAGAAGATAGAGAGAAAGAGAGAGCTGGCCGAGAGGTAGAGAAAGCGAGAGAGTTTGTGGGAATGTGAAACAAACAAGTGAGGGAATGAGTATACACAAGGCCATTCGGCCATGCCCCTTTTCCTAAGGCTTTAGGACACTCCACCATGCCTATGGTTGAAAGACACATGATTGGGGGTACTTGAGAAAAAAAAACAAATGATGGAAGTGTGTGGAAGTTAGCAACCGGTTTGTGTTTTCCTAAGGGTTGCTGAATTCCTCATGGGAGATGGACTAGAATGGCAAGGTCCCATCCCATCCCAAAGATATTCCTAGAATTTAGCATCACATCATGGCCATTCCTTTAGAATATCTTCTCACTTTTGATGTGAAAACTCAAGAGAACAACAAAGCCTAAGGCATTCGGCTGCATGCATTCCTATTTGTCTCAACCGAACTTCTCATCCCTTTTTGTCTCCCTCTCATTTCAACCCTCTTACATACTCATCTAAAAACTCTCATGTCATTCCTCAAGATCCTAAAGCCATGCTTTTGGGAAAAAGAGCATGCATGGTTCGGCCATGCCACTCCCTTGGTTTCAACCGAAACCTCATCTTCTTTTCCCATAGTTTCCTCCTTCTTCAAGCAACCATCAATCATCTCCTCACATCACCATACCTTCTTACACATCTTTCACCTTCTACTTTATCCTCTTACACATATCCCTCATGTATCATCACCTAGCTTTCGATCAAACCCTTAGAGAACCCCAAGCAAAGCTCACAGCAATGCCCTACCCAGATCCCCTCTTGGTTTTCCCTTCCTTTTCCTTTTCTCTTTCTCATGATACCTCTCCTCATTCTTACATGATCTTCTTTTTGATCATTGGCTTGAATTGTGAAAGATTGCTTAGAAAAGGCCCCAAGGGTTTCGGCTATAAGCCTCTACCGAATCCTTCATTCTCTTCTCTTCCAGTTCCTATTTCATATACAAGTGTCACCTATCTACATATGGCATATACTAGAAAGACTAGAATAGACAATATCTTTGATTTTTCCAAAATATCCCAATGATGGGAAAATCTCATCATGAGATTTCACAATTTATCCTACCAACAACCCACTAGTCAACTCCCAACTACTAGTAATTTATCACTTCCACCTACTATTTTTGGTTGACTTACTAAGATTTCTCTAGAGGTGACAAGTGTCTCATGTGTGGGCTTGATGGGTCATGAGTCAATCTCATGGGCTTGTGGGCTTGTTATCCCTTTCTTAGCCCAATAACTTACTTTAAGCTTTCAAGGCTTAAATCTTAAACCCAAGCATTCACCTTCACTACTCAATATTATCACTATTTGAATTGAATAAATTCCTTAATCAAAATGATAGAAAATGAAAATCTCGGGTTGTCACATCTTCCCCCACTATTTAAATTGAATAAATTCCTCAAGCTTTCCTTTCTTACCGAAACGCTTGACGCTCTTCATAAGGGATACTATGAGGTAAACCCAATCACCTTCTTCAAAGGGCAAGTCTCTTCTTCTCGTGTCAGCATAACTCTTCTCGTGACTCTGTGTTGTTTCCATCTTGTCTCTGATGATCCGAACTTGGTCTTTCATCTCTTGCACAATCTTAGGTCCAAGTAATCGACTCTCGCCAACTTCATCCGAAAACAGAGGCGATCTACACTTCCTTCCATACAAGGCTTCATACGGGGTCATCTGGATGGCGGTGTGGAAACTATTATTATAAGCGAAGTCTATCAGTAGCAAGTGATGCTCTCAGCTACCCTTAAACTCCAAAACGCAAGCTCGTAGCATATCCTCAAGAGTCTGAATGTTGCGTTCTGACTGGCCATCTGTCTAAGGATGATAAGCGCTATTGAACTTCAACTTGGTACCCAAAGCTGACTACAAACTTTTCCGAAAATGAGATGTAAACTGAGGGTCTCAATCCGACACTAAAGTCCTAGGTATTCCATGAAGACGCATGATCTCCTTAATATACAGCCGAGTTAACTTACCCAATGTGTCGGTATTAGTAACTGGCAGAAAATGAGCACTCTTAATCAAGCGATCAGTAATCATCTAAACAGAATTCTTCCCGCTAGGTGTCCTTGGTAGCCCTACTACAAAATGCATTGCAATATCGTCCCACTTCTACACAAGAATTGGAAGAGGTTGAAAAGTACCGGCGGGTCTCTAATGTTCAGCCTTAACTTGATGGCAAGTAGTACACTTTGCAAAGAACAAGACAATATCCTTCTTCATCCCTTCCCACCAGTAGCTTTTCTTCAAGTCTTGATATATCTTCGTGCTTTTGAGATGAACAGAATAAAGAGCAGCATGGTCTCCTGCTAAAATCCGCTCTTTAAATTCTGAATTTGAAGGTATCACCCAACGATTCTGAAATCGAAGAATTCCTTCTTTATCCAAGCTAAATTGTGCCGGTCCTTTATCTTTTCTAAGTCTCCTACGGATGTCAAGTAACTTTGGATCTTTCCTTTGAAGAGTCTTTAAATCTGTGAAATTGTCAACACGAACGCTAAGATTCGTAACCAAAACTTCTTCGTTTTGCTGTGAACTTTCAACCAGAAATTTCCTCATACTAAAAAGAAGAGAGCCCAACTCCATTGACTCAGCCTTGTCTATCACTTAAGACTTCCGACTCAAAGCATCGACGACTAGGTTTGCCTTACTCGGATGGTATTTGATCTGACACTGATAATCACTTATCAACTCTAGTCATTTCTTTGTCATATTAAGATTCTTTTGCGAAAACAAATGCTTCAAACTCTTGTGATCAGTATAAACTTCACAAACATTATCATACAAATAGTGTCACCAAATTTGAAGAGCAAAGACAAATAAGCAACGACTTGCCCTTCTTGCATAAGGGCACATCCCAAACCAAATTTGGATGCATCACTAAAAACCACAAAAGGCTTATGCTGTCAGGAAGTGCCAAGATAGATGCCGAAGTCAACCTTTGCTTCAACTCCTAAAAATTCTTTTCGCACTTGTCAGACCAAATGAAAGTGGCGCCTTTTCTTGTTGAGGCAGTAAAGGGTGTAGACAAGTGAGAAAATCCTTCTACAAACCTTCGGTAGTAACTAGCTAGACCTAAGAAACTCCGAATCTTGTGCACCGAGGAAGGACGTGGCCATGCTAACACAACTTCCACTTTGCTGGGATCTACCGCTACCCCTGCCTAAGAAATAACATGACCATGAAGCTTGACTTCTACCAACCAAAACTCACACTTACTAAACTTCACATACAACTGATGCTCTTTCCATTTTTCCAAAACTAGACGGAGATGATAAACATGCTCATCAATACTCTGAGAGTAGACCAAAATTTCGTCGATAAATACAACGAGAAAAGAGTCCAAATAGGGTCGAAACACACTATTCTTCTGTACGTCCTTATCTTTTATCCTCAACTGATAATACCTAGATCTTAGATCAATCTTCAAAAATGTTGCGGCACTGATGAGTGCACAAAAATGCACTCTAAATACTCTATTTAAATACTAAAAGAAATGAGAAAACAATGGATATAACTCATGTTAATAAAATTAATGGTCATTTATCTTGAGATAGATATAAGCATGATTTAATATATTGATGAGAATATAAAATGCCATATTTTCCTCTCTTAATATTTAAAACTTTATTCTTATTTGATGCCTAAATATACTCATTATTCTTATATTTTGATTTAGGACACAAATAGAGACATTAGGAGCAAATGAAGATAATTGCAGAATTTTAGACAGTTCTGACATCTTTTCGTAAAATGGGCATAACTCTCTCATCCAATCTCCGATTGAGCTGGTTCAAGATGATCTAGAACCACAAGAGAAATATATATAACTTTTATGTTTTGTGTTTGAAGAGATATCCACTCAATCTAAGACAAAATCGACCATCAAGTGGACGCACCTGCACTTGACGTTCCTGGATATTTTTCAGCCACTTGCATCAAATCCAAATGTCATCATAATATTTTCTAGCAAGCACTTCTACACCAACTTGGAAATTCAATGATCAATTCAGATACAAGATGAAGTGCACTCAAGTTTCTTCAAGACAAATTATTTGACCACAAGATATTAAGTCATACAAGACAACTAATAGATAGAGAAGCAAAATTGAAACACTCAACCTACAAGCAAAATCCAGCTCATGCATGGTGGGAAAACAAATGATCAAAATGACAACTCACAAATCAATTGGATTCAAGAATGGCACATAGCAAAACAAGTTGAAATTGTGATGATTTTGTCATGACAATTTGCATGAAGGATGCTTATAAATAGAAGGGAGGGGTGTGTGTTCTAAGACTATGCTTAGTGTGGGAGGATGCTTTGGAAGAGCCATTATTTTGAGAGCTTGAGAAAAGAAAAGAAAAACCAAAGAAGAGAGAAGAAAATAATGGTTGGCTCTTCCATATTATCCCTTGGAGAATTTTTGTTGCATATTTTCAATATGTGTAACTAAATTCTCAAGGAGGGCTAGGGATGAACTTGTGTGTGTGATGGTATTTGTAATTTATTTTTGATTCATGTATTTGGTCTTTAAATATTAAAACTCTTTTGTTCTATTATTCTCAATTTATTTGTGATGGTTTTTCGTCTTCAAATAATTATAGAATCTATTTCGTTTATGGATTCAGTCATGCTTTTTCTATTGAGTGAATTAGTTCTATAATTATGTTTGGAGCAATTGATTATCTATATTGATTTAATTCTCTGCTGCAATATCGCCTCTTAGGTATATTGTCGTCGTTGGATTTTCTCAATATCGATAACAATTTATGAGAGTTAAGCGCGAAGAATGATTTTTCAAAGAGTTACATGTGATTTAAATTTTGGTTATTAATGTTATATCTTCCGATTAAGAATTTGGACATAGAATTCTTAATTGAGTTATCAATGAATTAAGAATAAATTTGAATACCACAAATACACAAGGAATTCCCTACGCTCTACTTTTTGTCTCATTTTTATATTTTTCAAATTACTCATTTAGTTTTAATTTACATCACACTCTAAAATTTACTTATCACACTCATTTAATCTTTTTGTTAATTTCATTACTGTTTTTCAATTTCTCAATCCATCTCCCTGTGGAATCGACACCCCAAAGCTATACTGCAAACGACCGCGTTATTCTTTGGGCGTAATCAAATTTTGGCGCCGTTGCCGGGGAGACGGTAGAAGAATTTGTAGTTTTTTTTAGTAGTTTGTAAAAAAAAAAAAAAAGAGCGGTAGCTTCGTTCATTTTCTTTTTAGCTTTCTGCATCTTTATTTTATTTTACTTTTCTTTTCGTAATTTTTTTTTTCAGTATTATACTTTTCTTTACTTTGCATGCGCAGGTACAGAGACGCTTTTGGACGGTTTGCTAGTAGACCCGTGCTAGAATCAGATTCAGAATCTAATTTTTCTAATCGCTTGTTTGATAATTCTTCCAATTCTGACGCGATGAGTGAACACGTGGACCAACCTGTTAGAACCCTCCAAGATTATCTTCATCCCGCACGAATAGCCACACCATCCTCTATTATGTTCTCACCTAATGTTCGTTATGTAGATTTCAAAACAGGAATGATACAATTACTTCCGACTTTCCATGGTCTAGAAAATGAAAACCCCTATGTTCATATTAGGGAATTTGCAGAAGTAGTTGCAACATTCCAGAGTCAAAATACCACTGACGACACGGTAAGGCAAAAGTTTTTTCCTTTTTCTTTGAAAGATAAAGCTAAGAGTTGGTTGTACTCACTAAGACCACGGTCTATTGGAACATGGAGTGAGATGACTCAAGTGTTTTTCAATAAATACTTTCCCCAACATAAGACTAATGCTTTAAAAAGACAAATCTCTACCTTTACACAAAAGGATAGTGAGACTTTGTACCAGTCTTGGGAAAGATTTAAAGAATTACTGAGTATGTGTCCCCACCATGGATATGAGAATTGGCGCTTAGTGAGTTATTTCTATGAAGGCCTTACGCCCAGGGAACATCAATTCGTGGAAATGATGTGTAATGGAGAATTTTTACAGAAAGATCCCAATGAGGCCATAGAGTACCTCAATGAGCTTGCTGAAAAAGCTCATACTTGGACTGGACCTAGTGCTACTGATAGCACAAACAGGTCATGACCTACAAGAAACTTGAGTGGTGGTATTTACCATCTAAGGGAGGAGGATAACTTTAAAGCTAAGGTTGAAATGCTCACCAGAGAATTAGAGTTATTGAAAACCAAAAACTCAAAACCAACACACATGGCTAATCATGCAGAATCTTTTAGGCCATGTGTTGTCTGTGGTGGGGTAGATCATCATGCCCAAGATTGTCCTACACATGCTAACATGAGAGGATGGCGTAATCACCCCAACTTCAGCTGGAAGTCTGAAAACCAACAGCCTGCACAACCTTCTAGATCATATCCTGCACCATACCATGCACCTCAATCTTTTAGAAATTCTTTAGAAGACACTTTGCATGCATTTATTGAAGTACAAGGTAAGACTAACCAAAAATTTGAGTCTTTAATTATGCAGGTTGTTGAAGAACAAAAGGAGATAAAGAGCCAGATATCTAAAATAACGAGTTTTTTGAGTGTAAATAAGCAAGGTAAGCTCCCTTCTCAAGCTCAGACTGTACCTCATGGTCAACATATGGCACAAGAAACTGTGAAGAATCACGAGTGCCAGCAGATATATATGATTGACTCACTCATAGATATGGAAGTTTTCACAACTCATGATTCTGATCCCATTGAGATTTTTATTGTTGATTTTGAGTTTAATCTTATTAGTGATTCGCCTGATGTAGCTAAAAGTTGTGCAATTTTTGACAATACTCAAGATTATAGCACACAGGTTTGGCAACCGAAGTTTGAGGAGTTGCTTGAGAAAAATGAAAAACAGATTCCTTCAAGTGGGCAAGTACCAAAAGTTAATCTAAAGTCTTGCCACCTACCTGTGAAACTCGAGCACCGAGTTTATTGGGCAAATAAGCGTTCCATTTTTTACCCAGGAGGAATAATTCTATGAGTGGAAGATAGTCCGGTTGTAAACTTGGTCTACCAACTTTGACCATAGCATGCAACAATAATTATTATTATTATTATAATTATTATCAACATTATTATTATTATTATTATTATTATCATCTTATTTGTTTTGTTTTGTTTTTATTTACTACGGTTTTCTTTATTTTTGTTTGCAGGATAGTATCATTTTATCATTTCAGATCACTACTTTTGACGCTTAGTGAGCTATCCACATCACAAATCAGGTGTATCCTACTCTTTTTAGTTACTCCCCATCCAATTTTGATTATTAAACATTGAGGACAATGTTTCATTTAAGTTGGGGGGTGGGAATATAAATCTGTTATTTAAACTCTGTGGCATATTTCAATCAATATATAAAAAATTGCCAAATTTTTTTCATACAGGCATCTTTTCACACATGATACTCATGCTCATTCATAACCATCTTGGTGAATTCAACAAACCCATTTTAAATCATTTTGCTAAAGCATCCACAGAACCATTTATGCACTTCTCCAAACTTTGTGGTAATATGGTGATTTGACACATGTAACTAAAGAATTATTTTACTCAAGTATTCATGTGAATTTTGTGAGAATTAAGAGCTTATAAATACAGAAATTGTGATAAGTATCCATTGATCTGTTGAATTTGACACTTCTTTTGAGAATATCATTACATGGTTTGTGGTAAGATGGTGGATATACTTGGGATATGACGAAAGTCAACTTAGGATTAACGTCTGAGCCTTTCAAGCTGAGCCTTTTCATCATAGATCCCTAGCAGCCAATTTTGAGCCAATATACACATATGGCCTTTTCTTTTCATATCTACATCATCCATACCTCTCCACATTGGAGTATAGCTTATACACTATATTTTCCTACCATTTTACTTCCAAGTGTGTACTAGGTGTGAAATTATCATAAAAAAAAAAAAAAAACTATGACAAAAATGGCATGGTGCTAGATGTGTCCATCAAATTATTCATGAAAGAGTTCATCAAATTGCGAAGACACCAGTGGCAAAAGAAGATGGAAAAGTGTACTTAGTCAAAAATCTAAAAAATTGAAAAGTACATCAAAAGGAAAGTATAGTCTACTGAAAAATTTAACAGATTCCCTTTTGTGTATACTTGGAAGTTTTTGAAATCTCTTCACCTTTTCTTCTTATGAACCCCAACCCTAAACCACATTACAACCCTTTGTGTTGATTTTTTCGATCCTAAGTATGCTTGTGGAAAGAATGGTGGAAATCTCATTTGTTAGTATTCCTATCATAAGATCAATGTTTACTTGTTACTTATATATAATTGGCTAAATTTCCATGAGAGTAAATGTACACCTTTGTCAACTCCATAGAGAGAACCCATACATAAAACACTTCTATACCCGTGAGTTATGGAGTTGAACCTTTTTGCTTAAGATATTCTAATGTTGCATGTGTCGAAACCTCTGATTTGATAAAAATAGTTTGGAACACATACACACTCTGTGGATTGCTATATTTGAATTACTTGTGAAAGGGTTATTGAATTTCTAAGATTGTTTTGATATGTAAATTTGAAAAATGTATCTTGATGGCCCCTATGTGTGATTTTCTTTGGTCTTTCTCATCATTTTGCATGAAAATTGCTAGGGACTAGCAATGAGTAAGTTGGGGGGTGTGATGAGTGCACAAAAATGTACTCTAAATACTCTATTTAAATACTAAAAGAAATGAGAAAACAATGGATATAACTCATGTTAATAAAATTAATGGTCATTTATCTTGAGATAGATATAAGCATGATTTAATATATTGATGAGAATATAAAATGCCATATTTTCCTCTTTTAATGTTTAAAACTTTATTCTTATTTGATGCCTAAATATACTCATTATTCTTATATTTTGATTTAGGACACAAATGGAGACATTAGGAGCAAATGAAGATAATTGCGGAATTTTAGACAGTTCTGACATCTTTTCGTAAAATGGGCATAACTCTCTCAACCAATCTCCGATTGAGCTGGTTCAAGATGATCTAGAACCGCAAGAGAAATATCTATAACTTTTATGTTTTGTATTTGAAGAGATATCCACTCAATCTAAGACAAAATCGACCATCAAGTGGACGCACCTGCACTTGACGTTCCTGGATATTTTTCAGCCACTTGCATCAAATCCAAATGTCATCATAATATTTTCTAGCAAGCACTCCTACACCAACTTGGAAATTCAATGATCAATTCATATGCAAGATGAAGTGCACTCAAGTTTCTTCAAGACAAATTATTTGACCACAAGATATTAAGTCATACAAGACAACTAATGGATAGAGAAGCAAAATTGAAACACTCAACCTACAAGCAAAATCCAGCTCATGCATGGTGGGAAAACAAATGATCAAAATGACAACTTACAAATCACTTGGATTCAAGAATGGCACATGGCAAAACAAGTTGAAATTGTGATGATTTTGTCATGACAACTTGCATGAAGGATGCTTATAAATAGAAGGAAGATGTGTGTGTTCTAAGACAATGCTTAGTGTGGGAGGATGCTTTGGAAGAGCCATTGTCTTGAGAGCTTGAGAAAAGAAAAGAAAAACCAAAGAAGAGAGAAGAAAATAATGGTTGGCTCTTCCATATTATCCCTTGGAGAATTTTTGTTGCATATTTTCAATATGTGTAACTAAATTCTCAAGGAGGGCTAGGGATGAACTTGTGTGTGTGATGGTATTTATAATTTATTTTTGATTCATGTATTTGGTCTTTAAATATTAAAACTCTTTTGTTCTATTATTCTCAATTTATTTGTGATGTTTTTTCGTCTTCAAATAATTATAGAATCTATTTCGTTTATGGATTCAGTCATGCTTTTTCTATTGAGTGAATTAGTTCTATAATTATGTTTGGAGCAATTGATTATCTATATTGATTTAATTCTCTGTTACAATATCGCCTCTTAGGTATATTGTCGTCGTTGGATTTTCTCAATATCGATAACAATTTATGAGAGTTAAGCGCGAAGAATGATTTTTCAAAGAGTTACATGTGATTTAAATTTTGGTTATTAATGTTATATCTTCCGATTAAGAATTTGGACATAGAATTCTTAATTGAGTTATCAATGAATTAAGAATAAATTTGAATACCACAAATACACAAGGAATTCCCTACGCTCTACTTTTTGTCTCATTTTTATATTTTTCAAATTACTCATTTAGTTTTAATTTACATCACACTCTAAAATTTACTTATCACACTCATTTAATCTTTTTGTTAATTTCATTACTGTTCTTCAATTTCTCAATCCATCTCCCTGTGGAATCGACACCCCAAAGCTATACTGCAAACGACCGCGTTATTCTTTGGGCGTAATCAGGCACCCTGAAGCTAATCAAACAAGTCATCAATTCGAGGTAGATGGTACTTATTTTTGATAGTCACCTTGTTAAGCTCTCGATAATCTATATACATCCTGAGGGTTCCATCCTTTTTCTTGACAAACAACATGGGTTCTCCTTAAGGTGATGAACTAGATTGAATAAATCCTTTATCCATCAAGGTTTGCAACTAAGTCTTCAACTCCTTCAACTTAGCCGGTGCCATACGGTAAGGAGCCTTATGCACTGGAGCTACTCTAGGTTCCAAGTCAATAGTAAACTCCACATCCTGAACAGGCTAGGCAAGTCATCTGCAAACACATCGGGAAAATCTTCTACTATTGGGATACCAACTATTGACGCCTTCGCAGATGGGGGAGATACCAATTGAATCAAAAAGGCATCCACACCGCAAGCTATGTCCTTCTTTACTTGAATAGCGGACACGACTGCAGGTCTCTCTTTCAGCTTACTGCCTACAAATTCTATGTAATCACATCTAGGGAGTTAAAAAATGACAACTCTACTCTGATAATTGATACTAGTGAAATGTCGATACAACCAATCCATTCCCAAGATAATGTCAAAGCCGAACAACTTAAACACAATCAAATCTACGTCAAGTGTCCAATCTCCGAAACCCAAAGGACAACCCATAGCGATCTTAGAGTAACACATTGTCTCACCATTAGGTAGGGCCACTTCCATAGATTGAGATAGAGGCTCTATCGCGAGATTACAAATATGAACAAATGAGGTAGACACAAAAGATCACAATGCACCCAAATCAAACAAAGTACAAGCATGAAATTCATACAAATGAACCCTTCCTGATCAAATTAGAAACTACCAACATGATAACCAAAAAATTAAACCAAACAATTTAGCAACCCAAAGATGATATCAAACCATACCTATGACAACTCCTACATCCTGCGCCTCTGGAGCTTCCTCGTCATAATCATTAGGTTTCAAAGCAAAAACTTGGGCTTGCATTAGTTGTTTCTGCTTAACCTTGCTACTACGATGACCTCCACAGTTTCCCTGACCCATGCTTGGGCAATCACAAACATTGTGTCCTGTCTAGCCACAACTGAAACACCGATTACTCCCTTGACGGCACTCGCCTTCATGAGCTCTATTGCATCTTCCACAAACTGGGACTCATACTCCTATACAGACTCCGATAGATGGTTGAGGGCGGGCTCCTATCCTTGACACGAACTTCAGAAGCAATCCCGAACTGCCCTCACCAAAACTCCTTCTCTTCTAGCCTAGGGAGAACCAATAGGAATAGTGATCTCTCGCTCGGCATCACGTGCAATGTCGACAAGCTGTTGAAAGGTTGACACTTGATGACACCACTTGTCAACAAATGTCCGTGAGCAAACTTTCTTGAAAACGCTCCACTCCCAACTCCTCAATTGCAATGAGGTGATTGGCGAATCTCCCGAGCGCCATGAACTTGTGGGTATACTCCTCGACTGTCATGTTTCCCTGAGTCAGGTTGGTGAACTCACGAGCCTTTTGATGCTAAACTGATCTTGGAAAGAAACAATCATCAAACTCCTGCTTGAACCGCTCCCAAGTCACATTGGCGAATGACTCAAATTCCTCTTCAAGAAGCTCCCTTTTTGTTTCCCACCAAGCTATTGTCTCACCCTGGAGCATGTAGCTCGCATACAAATCCTTATGAACTTTTGTGCTGCCACAATCTCGAATGTCCTCTTGAAATCTGTGATCCACCTATCAGCCTGTAGCAGATCCTCCTTGCCTAAGAAAGATGGGGTACGGTGAACCAAAAATTGCTCATAAGAGCATCCCTTCTGCTCAACCCTAGATTGCAATTGAGAACCCTGCCACGAAAAAAGTCAGTCATCCAGTTCAAAGCTTTAGCCAAAGCAAAATTTTTGTCGCCTTGTGGTAGTTCGTCTTGTGGTTCATCTCGTGGCACGTGTGGTCTCACCATTGTCCTACCAAAAGAAACCTTTAACCCACTCTTCGAATTCAAACAAACAACAAACAAAGAACGAAACAAACTGTGACGCCCCAAAATCACATTTGTGATTTAACATAATTCAAGGGGTCAGGATAAGTAACACTAGGCTACTCATCCTCATTATACACAGCGGATAAGGTCAAGTATAAAAATTTCTAAAGATCACATATGGCAAAATTTAACTTTCAACTTTCACATTCTTCTTTCATTCTTCAAACATTATACTGTTATATACACATGCCCAAAATTGTTATCAGTGTCAACAAAATAATAATACATATCAAAAGACCATCCCTATGGTCACTTGGGTTCCTTCTTAATTTCGAGAAATTTTATTCCATAATGGAACATATCCAAGCTAAGACAAAAATCTTACTGAAGATATTGTCCCTGTGGTGTCGAATAAACTCCATATATAGATAGGGAACTATTTAATACCAAAGTCAAACAACAACCTATATGCTGCTCCTCCTCAGCAAAAGCAGGTGTACTGTGATACCACAATTCTACCGGCTGATCATATATAGAAAGTCCTAGGGATGCAAAAATGAAATCTACATAAGGATTGTATTTAAAAAGTCTGTCAAGACCCCTCAAAGTCTCCTATGTCATCGGGGCTTTCCCCTTGTTGGCCATCACATCTTGTATATAATTTATACATATAAGAAAGAAACATAAAACCACAAAAGAGTGATATTTCCTTAGAAATCTCAGTAAGTACATAATTAGCTTAATATAGCATAGACACAGTCATCATTAATCTTTTAAAAAAAGATATTAACATAACATGATTAAAAATATGTTTCACGCGATTTATTAATAACCTGCACAGGTTTACAGTCTTATGATATCTTAAGTTCATTTTTCTTAACCATCAACACCTTCTTAACATTTATTTAATTATTATCTTCAATAGGCATTACGTATCGCCATCCCTATCGCAGATAACTCTTTTACAGCATATTTATCTCTTATCACCAATGGGCGTTATGTATCGCCATCCCCATTGCATATAACTCATCAATCACCTGAGCGTTACGTATCGTCGTCCTCATTATGATGAGTCTCATATCAATCTTCTGGGCGTTACATCTCACCATCCCCGTCTTGACACAGAACATACGTGACATAGTGGGTGTTACGTCTCGCTGTCCCCACTAATCATATCACTTCTACAGGCGTTACGTCTTGCCATTCCCATGATAATACATATCACTCTTATCATATGACAGGCGTTACGTCTCGCCATCCCTGTCAACACGTCAGTCATTCGGGCATTACGTGTGACAACCCAAGATTCCGAGTCCTTAATATTAAATTGAATTATATGGTAATAATAATAATATGGATAAATCAAATGGGTAAGGGAAGGCTTGGGCTTAGGAAAATTAACTTAGGAATGGTTAAAAGGCCCAAGGGCACACTAGGAAAGCCCCAAAGGCCCATAGATTGAGCCCACAAGTCAACAAGCCATGATCTTGGACATATGTCAAGCTAGGAGAGTTTTAAGAAGTTACCTTGGTATTCGGCCCTATACCTTTAAAATTAAGATGAAGTTATTTTATTCTCAAGTGAAATTATCTATGTTTTAAGTGAAAAAGAAATTTTGATGTAAGAATTATATGTGATTTACAAGTGCATAACATACATGTCATGTGGTCCATGAAAGCATGTAGCAGGCATGAAAAAGCTTAAGAGTGCATGCATGTCCAAGTACGTCACAAGACTTTTACGTTATGGGTCACAACGTTTTTCAAAGAAATACAAACATGAAATTTTATTATAACAAGAAAAGAATATGAAAAGTCGTGTCCTGACGATGAAGACAATTCGATCTGTCAGATGACTGACATGCCGACAGTGAAGGCGATTCGATCTGCTGTCGTAATATGAAAGTCTTATCATGACCGTGAAGACGATTCGATCTACCATATGACTGACATGACTTGGCAGTGAAGGTAATTCGATTTGCCGCCATGATAGAAAAAATCACGTCATGACGGTGAAGGCAATTCGATCTGCCAGATCATTGACATGAATATGAAAGCTGACGATAAAGGCGATTCGATCTACCGTCATGCTAAGAAATCCAAAGGTGAAGGTGACTCAATCTTCCGTTGTGGTTAAGATTAAGACTTATATGAACAAGAATGAAAATATGAAAATAAGATTTTCACGAAAAGATACGTCACATCATGAAAGGTTGTGTGACAACCCAAGATTTTGAGTCCTTAATATTAAATTAAATTATATGGTAATAATAATAATGTGGATAAATCAAATGGGTAAGGGAAGGCTTGGGCTTAAGAAAATTAACTTAGGAATGGTTAAGAGGCCCAAGGGCACACTAGGAAAGCCCCAAAGGCCTATAGATCGAGCCCACAGGTCAACAAATCCATGCTCTTGGACACATGTCATGCTAGGAGAGTTTTAAGAAGTCTTCCAAAACTAGTAGTTAGAAAGTTGGAAATTGTTAGTAGTTGAGACTTTGACTAGTGGTTTCTTGAAAGGAGAAAAAGTGAGGATCTAGGATGGGTTTTCCTCATCATTGAGGAGCAAGTAGGCATGTAAGGCAATAGGGATTTCTCAAGGAAGTCTTCACTTGATCACATCAAAGTCAAGTCAAAAGACGAGAAGAAGGAAGAGGAAAGAAAATAAGCAAAGTGGTGGGCGGTTTTATGGGATTGCTGTGCACCTTGTGGAGGATTCTAGGAATCTTCTCAAGATTTAGGTGAATGGGTCAAGTGTGATGAGTGACAAGTTGATGGACAATTGATAGATGGAAGTGAAGGCATTGGGAAGAGGAAGTGGATGAAAAAAAAAACCAAATGGGGGACACTGCTAAGGAAGAAGCTGTGAGCTTCATTTGAGAATTTCTTGGGATTTTAGCAAATCCAAACTCAAGACTCTAGGAAATCTCACTTGAGAACAAGTACAAGTGTAAGGTGAAGTGAGAAAAGTGATGACTTGATTGATTGGAGGATAGGAGAAAGGAATGAGGCATGCCTTGGAAGATAGGTTTCGGTATGCAATGGGAGGGCATAACCGAACCCCTCCACACTCTTCCTTCAAGAATTGGATCATGAGATCCATTGAGTGACATGTGAGGGGATGTGGGAGTGTGTGAGGAGTGATGTGAGGTGATCAGTGGGCTTAGAAACCCAAAGGGGGCGCCGGCCATCCAAGAAGAAAGGGGAAAGAAAACCTCACTCAAATGTTGCCTAGATTAGGATCTAATCATGCCCTGGAAGTCCAAATCACACATTTCATTCCCTCAAGAGTAACACCATTGCATAGAGAATAGAGTGACAAGGCTTAGGGAAAACCCCATGGCCGAATGACCTCTTGCTCTTCCTTCCATTTTGCACATACACACACCCTCCACACTTGCACCTCTCAGCATCCTTCAAGCTCTCACCACTCTCATCTTTGCTTCACTTCTTTTTAGCCCTAAAACCAAAGAATATCAATCCTATTGGAGCTAGGATCAAGCAACCCTTGAAGGAAAATTTCTTAGAAGGAGGTAAGGCATTCCTTGATCTAATCCGAAGCTAAGAACACTCGAAGAGAACACACACCACTTAGGATTTGAAACTTAGCAAATCTTTTTCTTTTAATCTCAATACTATAACAAGTCTAATATAATATTTTATTTACATTTTCAAATTTCTAAAACTATTAAAAGAAAGTTGTAAGTGTGCCTTCATTTTACTCTTACATTTCTTGAATATAAATGGATGATCATGGTTGTTTGGTTGCTACTTGTATTGCTATATCATGTTATGTTGATTCGATAGAGATTATTTGGCATGAAATGATTGTGTAAATAAACTTACTAATATAGTATTTAGACTTGATAAAGTTTGGAATAGATGATTAAGTGAACAAGACATTAGAAATTGAAGAGTTGAAAGCATAATAGGGGAATAATCAAAGGTGTAGTACTATATGCATGATCACTAAGGTATGATGTGATGTTGGAAATGTTTTCTCTTTTAAGTTGATAAAGTTTGAGCATGTGGTGATTTGCTTGAAAGATTATGTTCTTTAGGTTTAATTTCATGTCACATTACTGGCATGATTAACTCGGATAAATAAGCATGGAATATAGAAAGGCAATATGTAATGAGGTGGTGATGCATGCGTGTTTGGTGGAAATATCATAATGTTGAGGAAATGTGTTATTTTGTGATATCAAATCTATGGACATTCTTTTGAGTTGATAAATCAAAAAATATAATATTTGAGTATTATTATTAGGTCTAGATAGACGATGATTCGATTTAGATAGGCTTGGTGCTATGGAATTTAGAGGGTTAAATCAATGATTGTTTAACATATGAAATTAAATATAAAATATTAAATTGAAGAAAGAAATATGAAATTGATTAGTAGGGTGGAAGGTTCAGTTTCTACCTAAAGGAAAGAAGAAATCATTGGATTTAATTAGGAATAAAAAAAATGTGGTTGAGGTAGAATGAGTGAAAAAAAAGAGGGGGGGGGGGATAAGGCTCGGCCCAAACCCTAAATGGGAGGGGTTGAATAGCCTACCCTACATGCAAGCCCATCATGGGTGAAGGCATGTGCAAAGGGACTAGCAATCGAGGTTTTTGGTTAGTGAGCGAAAGTGTTTGGCTGTGCACTCGAGTTCATCTCTGGTATTGGGCGTGAAATTTGCATTATAGTTGCATAACCTATGCATACGTCACGAAAACTCTATTTTGAGTCAAAATGTTTTTAAAGAAAAGAAAATGAGTTTAAAAGAACTCCAAAGGCTGGGACGGGGTAGTGTCCCAGTAAAACTCCCTGTTCACTCAAGAGTGAGTAAAGTCGAGTGAAACCCCTGAGTCAATGAAGAACTGTTGGCAGACCATGTATGGCTCCCTTAGGGATTCCGGTCGTACTTAAAACTAGTGGGTACATATGGGCGATGTAGGTCTCGACCTCACCGGTAAAAGAATATGGATTGTAGTCACTCGGCGGGCAAACAGTCACCGAGCAATGAAGAGCGGAAACGCATAACGTAGCAGCTTGGGTTGATACGGTCGTTGAGCACTACGGTAACTAGCGGGGAACACACGGTGTGTAGAGGAACCGTGAGGTGTCCAAATATAAAAAGTCATGACAAGAGGGGTGTGAGACCCCAAATTTTTACATATTTGTATTTGCTCATATTTTATCATTGGATACTTTAATTTATTTTAATAAATTAAATTGTTATCTCACAAATTTTATTTCGGGTATGTTTTATTTATGATTAAAGTTAGTTATTTGTGAGATCTATGATTTTAATACTCTTAGTTGTTTAATAATTATTATTGGTTTTATTATTTGAATTGTTATCAATATTATTTTTGATTTAGTGGTTTTGATTTTATTATTGTTATAAGCTTTTGTGAGATTCTTGAATAATAATGCATTTAATTATTTTAATTAATTGTTACTATTGGTCTTTCCATCTGAAATGATATATATTCAGTGTTTTTGGTTTTAATTATTATAATATATGGTTTGATTTGCCGAGTTTTTATTAATGAGTATTGATTCTATTTTATTTGACATTATCCGATTTGACGATCTTAAATTTATTAAATTATTAAGTCTTATTATGTTTATTCTATTTTAGTCTGGTAGCTTTTGAATAGCTCCAAAAATATTATATTATGCAAGATTCTTTTATTACCTTGATTTTATTTATTTGAAATATTGCGAGATTTTAAACATGCTTTAAATATTTGATTTAAATATATGGATCTATTCCGTTTAAATAATTAAATAAATTTCATCATTTTAAGTATTGATGAAAAATATTATGTTGAGAAATAAAATAAGTTGAAATAATATTTATTTAATTCTTTTGAGAATTTTAAGTGAAATTGATGTTATACGCTTTCAAATCAGTGTTTTAAATTCATCTGTTGTCCGTTTGAAGACCCCAAAGCATTGAGCCTATAAATAGCACGAAAATGGTCAAGTCCTTCATTTTTCCCCTCTCCCTTTTCCTTCTCTCTCTCCTCTCTCTTTTCTCTCCCACGTGCTACAGTAACCGTGGGGGCAGTTCGGTTTCTGGCTTGTGACGGCGCCACCCCCAGCCACCAAGCCTCACCTCTAGCACCACCTAAACCGCCACCCTTCGACGAGTCCAACCCTACTGGTGGTGTCGACCACGGCAGCCCCACGTCCTACTGGCAGCCCCCTAAGAGGTGTTTAATCCTCTACACCGCACCTTGCTCCGTCTATATCTCCGCCGTGAGCCAACGTACCATGACACCACCTCTGCCATTTGATCCGCCATCCATAGACGACCTACCACTAGTAGTTTTAGCCCCAACAGAGCCCTCACCTTCCCTCCCTATCCATAAAACCGAAATGGGTCTCCAAATGAACTTCCCTTTGCCGTGCCGCCATCCGGCCACTGTGACTCTCACCTCCACCGCCAAAAACTTCCCCTACCTCAGTTTATCACACCCCTAAAATGGTTTCCCCATCCATGGCCCCACCTCCTATGTACAAGAGAAAATCTAAAAATGGGTTTCAACCATTTCGAGCCAGATCCGCCACGTTTCAGTGGTTACACCGCCTCACTACCACCACCATGAGATTCTACATCCTCCAAGGAGTATTCTCCTAAATTTTGATGTTAAACGCAGTACCTGAGCCCAACCCGTCACTGGCCGTGCCTGGAGATGAATAGTGCATTAGTTGCCAGCTAGGAATCGGGGATTGCCGTAATGTTTGATTGGCGTTCGTTTGTGCGCTGTAAGTAACAAATATTTGTTTGATTATTTGATTGACTGTTTGATTGTGTGCTAATCTCTGTTTTATTTGTTTGAAGTGTTACCTAGTGTAGATGAGTAATTCGAGAGTATATTTGTTGGACCTGATGCCATTTAATGGAAATTGAGATTACTCTAAGTTAATCTTACTTTGGTTGAATATTGTGTGGATGGTAATTGTTGATGATATAATGTTTTGGTTGGATGACTGTCATTTTAGTAATTATTGGGCATAAAATGATCTAGTTGAATAACTCGGTTATTTTAGTGATTATTAGTGATAAAATGATTTGGTTGAATGACTCATGCACATGCACATGCACATGCATATTCCTTTAAGAGAGTAATATACAGGTATTATAAATGTGGTGATTAATGATTGGTTATGATATAGCTATTAAGTTTTGAGAAGATCTTAAAGGAATATGCATGTTTTGGTAAAGAGAAAAGAGAAGAAAAGTTAAGTTTGACTCTATCATAAGTTGTGTTTTTAATCCCTATAAAATAGTGTTGGGTTGATCCGATATGACTTAATGTTCTGACTATTTCTTCATTGGAATAGGCACGACGTGTGGGATAGAAGATAAATTAAAAAGGGATGTCTATTCACATGTTAATATGTATGAGATATGATTTGTAAATGTATGATTCATATGTTTCATGACTTACATATTTTGTAGAAGAAGTCACATGTCGCATGCATGCCCCATGCATGAGCACGAAAAGCATGTTTTTGAGTCAAGCATGTTTTTAAAAGAAAAAAAAAAGAATCAAAGTTTTATAAGAACCCCAAAGGCTGGGATGGGATAGTGCCCCAGTGGAACTCCTTGTTCACTCAGAAGTGATTAAAGTTGGGTGAAAACCTCTGGGTCGATAAAGAACCGTCGGCAGACCATATATGGCTCCAGAAGGTGTCCGAAGCGTGGTCACACCTAAAGGTAATGGGTGCCTACAGGACGGTGTTGGCTTCGGCCTTAACGATACAAAAAAGTTTGTTGTAGCTCGGTGAGTGATAAATTGTCGAGTGATGAAGAGCGCGAAAGGGCGTGAAACGTAGCTACTTAGGTTTGATACGGTCGCAGGGTGCTACAGTAACTAGTGGGAACACACGGTGCATAGGAAAACCGTGAGGTGTCCAAAATAAGAAGTCATGATAAAAAGAAAAGGGCTTTCGAGTTGTATATGATATGACTTGATATGATATGATATGATAAGTGGCGCCTAAGATAAGAAAAGACGAAAAGCATTTTGAAAAGATGACTTGTGAAAAGAAGTTCAAATAGAACATATGAAAGAAGTCAAAGTTATATGAAAGCATTTTTATGAAAAGCATGTGCATGAAGCAAAGTTTCAAAAACTGTTAAGGATTATGGAAGTTTTTATATGAAAGTGCATGTGCATGAGTCATGTTGCAAGTCTCATATTCATGGTACATGCACCCATTGAGTTTACTTGTATATGTTGATGATGTTCTGTTGTGTGAATTGGTTGTATGTTATGTATTGCTTATTGGAATTCACATCTCACTTCGATAGATCGTGCCCACCCTACGGTCCCCATTTTATGGGATCGTAGTTTGTGATTGCAGAAAATGAAATTTGGCCCGAGATACAGACTCCACAGGAAAAGAGACTTGTTGAGAGGATGAAAATCGAGATTATGATCTCGAAAGCAGTGTTGCTTATTTTTTTTCTTTTGAAAGACTGTATAATCTTCTATTGGAGAAATTGTTTTAAATTGATTTGTAATTTTTAAAAATTTTTGGTACTAGAACGACTGACTTTTATTTATTTTTCCACTGCGAATATTTATTGTACACTTAATGCATGCTTCACACAATCTTCAAACACTATTCGATGGGATGATTGATCCATGAGATGATCGTTTTGATGTCGCGAGTCCTTCTAAATCCTAGGGGGGATTCGTGAGCGTCATAGGTGGTATCAGAACAGTTTGGCTCTGGGTAAACTCATATGTTGCCTAGGAACTGTACTAGAGAATTTTGTTGTTTTAAACTTGGTTGTTTGTTTTATTGTTTGCATATTTTATGATATTTTATCATCCTCTAGTTCATTTTCTACCAAGTTATATTTTAAAGGTTTTAAATATTTATTTCATTGTACTGTGTTATTATTTTAATGAGCCTTTTGTTCATTATCTTTGGATTTATTCTAGTTTTGGTAGGTCGGTTTAAAGTATTATATTTTATAGTTATGCAATAGTTGAGTTTCATTTGGTTTCGATGAGTATCTTATTTTAATGGTATCTTGTTTGGAATTTCATTCCATGAGCTACTTTTAAAATGACTTTGGTTTGAATTGTTATTTTGTTTTTTACGTATTCTTACTACAACTCTTTTCCTCATATGATTCTGGAGATTTGAATTTCTTTGAGGGAAGAATTTTAAAGACACTATTACTTTCATAAACCTTTTTGAAATGTGCGTTGAGACAAGTTTATGATTTTATTTGTCACTTCGTTTTCCTATTTATTTCTTTTTAATTCAACCATTATCCTTTCAAGGATAAGCTTTTGTTGGCATGGTCTTTGACAAGAGTGGGCTTGTTTTATTGAGTTGTTAATATTTGTTTATTTTTTGAAAAAAAAAATAATAACTTTCAAGTGAAGAAGAAGAAATTCTACAACTATGAGATTTCTACAAGAAACTTTTTATAGTTAGTTTTGAAGTGAATTTCAAAATTCTATTTGCCATATCACTTCCTTTCATTTCTTTTAATTTAACCTTCTTGTCCTTTATTGAAGGCTTTTAGTGAAGTTATCTTTGACAAGTAAGGTGAACTTGCTTTATTGAATTGCTATTCCATATTTATTTGTTTATTAGAATCTTCTCTTTGTATTTTCATGTGATATTTACGTGAATTACATGCATTTCACTCAGTGTTTGAGTATATTCTAATTTTGTTTTGAGGTGGTTTCATTTTGGAGAAATTGTTGACATTTATTAATGTATTCATATTTTTTCATCGGCGTTTTTATATGTTATTTATGTGTAATACTTGGATCTCATGTAGAGCTAGAGTTTTAAGTTCTATTGTCATTCTGAGGAGGTTGTTTGAATTATGTTTAAGTGGAACTTTGTAAGTGTTGAATCCTTAGCGTTTGGTACGACAATATAGTTTCTTCTTTTATAATATTGAAGGTAGTAGTTGATCAACTGTGTGGTTGGTAGAATTTTGGTTTGTTGATGGATATTTGATGATCAACTGGTAATAGTTGGAAGAGTGTATAAAATTTTGGAGAGTGTGTGTGTGTACCCTTGTTATGATTCCCTGTGATAAGTTGATTGCTAAGAGTTGAATATTGACTCGATGCATTGATATTAAATTTAAGTGATCTTAGGCTTAGGCTGTTTGATGAGTTGATTGGGAGGAACAATTTAAATATAGATACTTGGCTAAGTTGTTGATTGACAAGATTGTGATAATTATTTTCAGGAATTAGTTGTGACTTGAGATTGCATAGGAACTGAAAATTTTGAGGCTATTCCTTCCTTGAGAGATTGGATGAATGGTCGGAAAGATGTGGATTTGCTAATCACTCTATAAAAAAGAGTGATGAGTCACTATAAAGTAGGATGTACATTAAAGGTTGGAGAGTTGGATTTTAGGTATCGATAATGAGCGACCTAATTAGATTTGTGAGGTAATAAATCCTTGGGACTCCGAAGTATAGTACTTCGATGTCTAAAGAGTTGGAGATTCCCATTGCAAGACTTGTCGTGAGCTTTAGACGAATGTATTATTTGAAGACTTAGTAACTTTAAAAGTGGAAGAAGTTTAGCATAGAAGTTAGACAGGAAACGTTTAAACTTTAGACCGATTTTAAAGATATATGTGGAGTGACTTAAGATTGAGACTTTCTTTCCACTGATATTGATCCTTATTGTGCAGCTAATGTTTATCAATGATCGACTCGATAGGTAACCGATAGGTAATCGAAGTGTGGAGTAAAACGTAAGTTGAGCGTTAAACTTAAGATTCATTCGAAAAGGTTGCGATATGTGGTACGGAACTAATGAGTGATATGATTTTCAAAATTGTATTAAGGACTTTATGAGTATAGAGATTTCAGGTTCCCTAACTGCACTAGGAGTTCTAAGCCTGACACACTAATTAGAGATTTATACAATTACGATGGAAGTACTTAATGAAGTAATTAAGAAGGAATAATACCCGTAGATATTTAGGGAGAATAGTAATCGGGTAAACTTGTGTGGAGAAGTGAAGAGCGGTATGATATGTGCGCTGTTGGGATTCTAAGCGCCACAGTCTAGCAAATTTCGAGGACGAAATTTCTTTTAAGGGGGGAGAATGTGAGCCTCGAATTTTTACATATCTATATTTGCTCATATTTTATCATTGGATATTTTAATTTATTTTAATAAATTAAATTGTTATCTCACAAATTTTATTTCGGGTACGTTTTATTTATGATTAGAGTTAGTTACTTGTGAGATCTAAGATTTTAATACTGTTAATTGTTTAATAATTATTATTGGTTTTATCATTTGAATTGTTATCTATATTATCTTGATTTAGTGGTTTTGCTTTTATTATTGTTATAAGCTTTTGTGAGATTCTTGAATAATAGTGCATTTAATTATTTTAATTAATTGTTACTACTAGTTTTTCCATCTGAAATGATATATTCAGTGTTTTTGGTTTTAATTATTATAATATATGGTTTGATTTGCCGAATTTTTATTATTGAGTATTGATTCTATTTTATTTTATATTATCCGATTTGTTGATCTTCAATTTATTAAATCATTAAATCTTATTATGTTTATTCTATTTTGGTTTGGTAGCTTTTGAATAGCTCCAAAAATATTATATTATACATGATTCTTTTATTACCTTGATTTTAGTTATTTAAAATATTGCAAAATTTTAAACATGCTTTAAATATCTGATTTAAATATATGGATCCATTCCTTTTAAATAATTAAATAAATTTCATCATTTTAAGTATTGATGAAAAATATTATGTCGAAAAATAAAATAAGTTGAAATAATATTTTATTTAATTAATTTGAGAATTTAAGTGAAATTGATGTTATACGTTTTTAAATCAGTGTTTTAAATTCATGTTGTCCGTGGGGGCAGTTCGGTTTCTGGCTTATGGTAGCGCCACCGTTGGCTGCCAAGCCTCACCTCTGGCCTCGTCTGAACCGCCACCCTTCGCCGAGTCCAACCCCACCTGTAGTGTCAACCACTGCAGCCCCAAACCCGAGAGGTGTTTGATCGTCTATGCCGCACCTTGATCTGCCCATATCTCCGGCGTGAGGCACCGTACCATGACACCACCTCCACCATTTGATCCACCATCCATAGATGACCTACTACTAGACATTTCAGCCCTAACGGAGCCCTCACCTTCTCTCCCTATCTATAAAACTGAAATGAGTCTCCAAATGAACTTCCCTTCACCGTGCCGCCATCCGGCTACCGTGACTCTCACCTCCACCGCCAAAAGCTTCCCCTACCTCAGTTTATCACACCCCTAAAATAGTTTCCTCATCCATGACCCCACCTCCCGTGTACAAGAGAAAATCCGAAAATGAGTTCTCACCCTTTCGAGCCAGATCCGCCCTTTATGGTGGTTGCACCGCCTTACTACCCCCACCATAAGATTCCCCTAAATTTTTGTATCAAATAGAGCACCCGAGCCCAACCTGTCATTTGCCATGCCCGGAGATGAATAGTGCACGAGTTGCCCGCTAGGAATCGGGGATTGCCGTGATGTTCGATTGGCGTTCGTTTGTGCGCTGTAAGTAACAGTGTAAGTAACAGATATTTATTTGATTGTTTGATTGACTATTTGATTGTGTGCTAATCTCTGTTTTTTTTGTTTGAAGTGTTATCTAGAGATGATGAGTAATTCGAAAGTAAATTGGTTGGGCCTGAGGCCATTTAATGGAAATTGAGATTACCCCGAGTTAATCTTACTATGGTTGAATATTGTGTGGATGGTAATTGTTGATGATATAATGTTTTGGTTGGATTACTGTCATTTTAGTAATTATTGGGCATAAAATGATCTGGTTGAATAACTCGGTTATTTTAGTGATTATTAGTGATAAAATGATTTGGTTGGATGACTCCGTTACTTTTTAGTAATTATCGGTGATATAATTGTTTGGTTGGATAACTTCATTGCTTTTTTACTATTTTTAATAAGGTGATACACTAGGATTTTAATCGAAAAGATATTTAGAAGAATATGGTGAAAATTTGATGAGGGAACTTAATAAGTACAATTAAGTAAAATTCGGTTAAGGGTTGAAAAAATGGCATAATATGTTGAACGATGAGAAGTTTATTTTTGAGAGTTCATAAGTTTCAATCCTAGTATACTTCTTTGGAAAAACATTAGGTTTTAACTCATGATATGATGTATGGTTATGACTTGAATATTTGGATGAAATATCGATGTGTACTCTTAGATTCCCTTGATGTATAGATTGAGAAATGTTTGGGTTTAGAGAAAATATTATATGATGATAATTTGTTGAAGAGAGTAATATACAGGTATTATAAATGTGGTGATTAATGATTGGTTATGATATAGCTATTAAGTTTTGAGAAGATCTTAAAGGAATATGCGTGTTTTGGTAAAAAGAAAAGAAAAGAAAAGTTAAGTTTGACTCTATCATAAGTTGCGTTTTTAATCCCTATAAGATAGTGTTGGGCTGATCCGATATAACTTAATGTTCTGACTATCTCTTCATTGGAAAAGGCACGACGTATGGGATAGAAGATAAATTAAAAAGGGATGTCTGTTCATATCTTAATATGTATGAGATATGATTTGTGAATGTATGATTCATATGTTTCATGACTTATATGTTTTGCATAAGAAGTCACATGTCGCATGCATGTCCCATGTATGAGCACGAAAAGTATGTTTTTGAATCAAGCATGTTTTTAAAGAAAGAAAAGAATCAAAGTTTTATAAGAACCCCAAAGGCTAGAATGGGGTAGTGCCCTAGTGGAACTCCTTGTTCACTCAGGAGTGATTAAAGTTGAGTAAAAACTCCTGGGTCGACAAAGAACCGTCGGCAAACCATGTATGGCTCCAAAAGGTGTCCGGAATGTGGTCGCACCTAAAGCTAATGGGTGCCTACAGGAAGGTGTTGACTTCGGCTTTGCCGATACAGAAAAGTTTGTACTCACTCGGTGATTGATCAATTGTCGAGTGATGAAGAGAGCGAAAGGGTGCGAAACGTAGCTACTTAGGTTTGATACGATCGTTGGGTGGTACGGTAACTAGCGGGAACACATGGTGCATAGGGGAATCGTGAGGTGTCCAAAATAAAAAGTCATGACAAAAAGAAAAGGGCTTTCAAGCCGTATATGACATGACATGATATGATATGATATGATAAGTGGCACCTTAGATAAGAAAAGACGAAAAGCATTTTGAAAAGATGACTTGTGAAAAGAAGTTCAAATAGAACATATGAAAGAAGTCAAAGTTATATGAAAGCATTTTTATGAAAAGTACGTGCATGAAGCAAAGTTTCAAAAACTGTAAAGGATTATGGAAATTTTTATATGAAAGTGCATGTGCATAAGTCATGTTGCAAGTCTCACATTCATGGTACGTGCACCCATTGAGTTTACTTGTATATGTTGATGATGTTCTGTTGTGTGAATTGGTTGTATGTTATGTATTGCTTATTGGGATTCACATCTCACTTCGGTGGATCGCGCCCACCCTACGGTCTCCATTTTACGGGATCGTAGTTTGTGATTGCAGAAAATGAAATTTGGCCCGAGATACAGACTCCACAGGAAAAGATATTTGTTGAGAGGATGAAGATCGAGATTATGATCTCGAACGCAATATTGCTTATCTTTTTGTTTTGAATGACAGTATAATCTCCTGTTAGAGAAATTGTTTTAAATTGATTTGTAATTTTTAAAAATCTCTAGTATTAGAATAATTGACTTTTATTTTTCCGTTACGAATATTTACTTATATGTGTGAGATGTTTTTAGTTGAAATGTTTGTATACTTATT
This sequence comes from Platycarya strobilacea, assembly GCA_036898215.1. Classification (NCBI taxonomy): domain Eukaryota; kingdom Viridiplantae; phylum Streptophyta; class Magnoliopsida; order Fagales; family Juglandaceae; genus Platycarya; species Platycarya strobilacea. The sequence goes on along the minus strand of CM072548.1, from coordinate 29,209,583 downwards.
GAGATTTCCCCCGAAATCTCACCCTTTTTACTTCCTCACTATCGTTCCTTGTTTGGAGCAATAGAAATGGTTGCAGGTGATGGATTTGACGACGAGCCTGACGCTAGGGTCGAGTCCCTAGATCTCTGATGATATGGTGACTGCCCCACCTTTTGATGTGGTGATCCCAGAGGTATACGCCCAGTTCATAGCCGATATGAGACACACGGTGGTGGTTGAGGCGGAGGGCCACCAGTATACAGGAAACCGCTAATGTACAGGCTGTTGTTTACTGTGGGTATAGACGGATCCTTGTTTCTGGATCGCGTTTATACTTCTCCCGAGTTAGGACTCGGCCTTCTATGTGTTGGAAGAATGGGTCTAGGGCAGTTTTTGTATGGTCTAGGAGTGAAGGAGGGGTGAAGGATGAACCTCGGACTTGAGGACGGGCGTCGGGGGTTATCACTAGTAGATGTTTATCTTTTGGTTATCTATTTTGGTCCCTGTTGTTTTGGGAAAATGCTTTTATTAAGAACTCGAAACAATACATGTGTGGTTGACTAAGTATTAATGTTGGGTTGTATAGTTTAAAAAAAAAAAATTCTATGTGACTCGTGGCGAAAATTTCTATTTTTTGCCAAACATAGTATGGCTCGACCTTAACCGTTGCGAAAGGAAATTTTTTTTTCTAATCCGTATTTTTAAGCAAACTCATAACTCAATAAGAACATATGCTCTTATTGGGTAAATTTCCCTGCGATGTTTATCCTCGACGCCTCGGTTTGCGTCTGATCCCAAGCGTAGGTGGGGGCATCGACATTACGTCTCGCCGTCCCGGTCATGACGTGACTAACTTATCCATATATTTTATTCTTAGTTGTTCATTTCTTATTCTTATGAATGTTTCTCTAGTACATGATGTATCATTTTTCTTAATTCTCACCACATATTAGAACATGCATGTACTTTTAAATTATTACATACTCACATATGTATGTATCTTAAATTCTGTAAATTATTTTACACAAGCTAAATACTTAGATAACACATATCATTTCTCCTTATCCCAATGTCCACTTTTATTCAAACAAAAGCCTTAAATTCAACAAAATCGGATATCTTGCTCGAACGAGGTATCAAGCGAGAATCGAGCGAAGTCTCGGGTTGGAACTCATTCGAGCAGAATATCAAGCGAATATTAAACAAACTGGGTATCTCGCTTGAGCAAGGTATCGAGCAAGATTCAAGCGAGTTCTTGAGCCAGACATCGAATGAGTGTCGAGCAAAGTCTCGGGTTGCCCTTTGCTTGAGCCAGACATCTAACGAGAGTCAAGCGAGGGTTTACAATTGTTCTTCGCTTGATCCTTTGAGGGTCGAGTGAAGTTACAGAGCATGGAGTTTTTCAATCCAAAGCTCTCAATCTTTTCACATAAACTTGATTTTTACTTATTAAAACATATTTTTAAGTTCTTTTAACGTCATTTAACACATTTCCATTAACAAAACTACTTCAAACAACACTTAGATTTCTTATAACACTTTGACAAGAATATGAGGGTTCAATATCAACAGATATAGTCCAATCATTTAAATAACAATCTCCATACTAAAGTTAAGCTAGAATATGAACTTACACACTCTCTAAGTCTGGTTAAAGATGATCAAACCAAAGGGATTTTCTTTGATTTCCTTCAAAGGGATTCATGTGCTACACCACCAAAGAGAGTTAGAAGACCTCCCAAATGTCTATTTATAGGGGTGGTGGTCGACTTATGTGAAGGAAAGAAGAGGGGCAACTTGCTAAAGACAATTGTTTTCTGGTTTGCATGGGATGAGGTGTCACTCTTAAGCCTATTTGCATGATTAACTAAATCCCCCAAAAATATTTAGCTTTGCAACTGAAATGATCATCCAATGGTTAGTATTTGAGATATTTTTACTAACCATTTGATCAATGGTTGGGGTAGAGGTTTATAGGATAAGGGATGAGGTGTCATCTCACCTACCCATGCATGCATCTCCCTTTCCAGCCTTCACCTAATTAGCCACGCCCCTTAACCTTCTCCTAACTCATTTGGTTACTTGCTAACTTCTGTAGGACTCTACTTAATAAGTTCTAGAAGGCCCCTTCCTGATTTAGTTAGGATAGAATCCCATTTGGATCCATATTCTCCAACTCGAGTTTTGGTTTAAGTTGAATCCAGAGTTATCCACTTGCTCCCAAAATAAGTCATTTCTACTCTCCAAATATTCAAAAACTAATAATATGAAAGTTTTAGATCTATCTCTTATAATTATATAACAATTGAAATCACCTCATTTGGACCTCATATGAGTAACTTATGATCATTACACTAAAACTCGACAGTTTAATCCGAGAATATACACCAAGTGTTTGATCTTTGGTTCAACAACTCCCTCTTGCATTTACACCCAAATTTTTGAGAACTCAACTCCTTCTAAACTTAAAATGAATTTCTCTAGTTGATACCTTATTCCAAATCTCAAAGATTCCTCCACAATATTTTCTTTAATACACGATCTCACTTATTCTAAGTCCAATACTCTCATTTAGGTTTCCAACTTTATTTTTCCTAGAAAATATATCCAAAATATAATCCTTTAAAGAAATCCAAATAAAACTTCATTTTAGAAATTTCAGGATATTACACAAACAAAACAAACAAAATATCTGGTATGTACCTAGGTAACTTATGGATTTACTTAGAGCTGAACTGCTCTGACCACCTGTGACTTCCCCAACTCCCACTTAGGAAAATACGGGAATCGAGGTGTCGAGATAATGACGACAAGACTCACACACTCCAACGTCGAGTGCCAAGTGTGTGTACGTGCAACATATGTAAAATAAAATAAGCAATGGATAATTAAAGTCAATCACTAAGTACCAGAATTTTTAGAAATATCTTACAAACTAGTTTAACAAAAATTCTCCAACAGGAGATTTAATATAGTCATCCTCAAGTCAAAACATAAAAATACATAATTATCTGAAAGTGGGAAAATATTTTCCAAGATACAACTAAACCAAGTTACTCCAACGGCGGAGCCGCCTCCTCAGGCTTAGTCTCCTCATCGTCTGCATCAAAATCTACGATACCAAAAATGGTACTGTAGGTAAGTAATAATCCAAATAAACCATGAGATCAAAATACATTCATGCAACAATAAAAAAAAAAAAATGAACATGCTACCATGTGCATGAAACTCAAAAAGAATAATCTTTTTCCAAAAAGAAATAGTTTTCCACACTTGCCAATATCTCATTTTGGCCAAAAACAAATCCATTGAAAATAAACCACAATTTTCCCAGAAAATAGTACACATTAAACAACCTATCAAAACTCGTCATTTTTCTAGAAAATGGTCCACAAAACCAATTGACATTGTAGGCAAGAATCGCAGATGGGACTCTACTATCATTCCTGCTTACCACCATCCCTACTGCGTGCATCATCGGCGAAACTTTACCACCATTCCTACAATATCCCTCATTCAAACCATTGGCCCACAATTCTAAATAATATTGTAGGCGGGAATCGTAGGCTGGACTCTACCACCATCCTTGCTTACCACCATCCCTACAATACCTTTATATCAAAATTGTTGAATCCAAACATTTTAATGTACCAAGCATCAATTCTCACATGAAAACCCAATTTTTAAATATACACATGAACATGCGTGCAATTACACAATGCATACGACCATGCACAAAAATATCCAACAATCAACAAGTCCAAACATCAAACAATCACACAACAACTCTGTTCTCAAATCCAACCGACTCCCAAACTCCTTGGACTCAGTTCGGTACATCCAACCACTATACAATATTTGTTAATGCAAAATATATTTAAATCTTAAAATTTATTTGGAAAAAATACTTACAATACGCTCGCTAAAAACTCCAAATGTTAACGAAGATGCCAAAGTCGCGCCCAACGCATCAACGTATATAAACATCACAATTAAATAAATATAAATAAAGCAATATCAATAAAAACAATAAATAACATTAAAAAATTAATTAAAAGACTTAACATAAATAAACAATATTTATTTATATATATCCAACTCAAATAATAAACCCAATTATTATAAACAAAACAAATTAATCATCTTAATGTAGATAAATAAAATGCAATTATTATCTAACTAAATTGAATACTTGATCATAAATAAAATCATACCACAAAAAGAAATTAAGATTAGCACATAAATAAATTAATCACTTAAACTAGAGAAAAGGCTTACCGAGAGTTGCATAAGTGATGCAAAACGATGATCTTACGACGAGAAAATACCCAATAAAACATCACCACTATTTTTGGATTACAAGGGGGTTTTGAAAAAGAGATATTCTAGTTAAGGAGAAGGAGAAGAGATGAACAAAAGAGATGCTAAAGAGTTGTATTTAAAAGTGAAACCGACAGCTTCAGACGTGGAAGAAGATGAAGATGATCCCGTCGGGTGAAGGCCTGGAATTCAGTGATCAAAACGGTGTTGTTAAATGGCACAACGTGATTGAATTAAAAGAGTTAAGGGCTGGGCTTGGGGAAATTTAAAACACTTAAAACCCAACTCATATATATATACATATATAATTATAAGTTTAAGCCCAATCCAAAAACACATAACATAAATTAATTAAACACATTAAATCAAAATAAAATAATTTGCAACACTTTAATTTAAATACCATCATAATAAAATAATGAAATTAAATTCAAGTATTAAATTAAAAGCATCACAATAAATTATTAAGAAGAAATAAATTAACTTACCAATACACATGAAAATAATTTTTAAATGAAGATGAAATATCCAAATATTTGAAACACAAGCACACTAAAATATTATTAATATCAACAAACTCACACAATATTTATATCAACAACAATACATATTTAATATTAAAATATTAAATTGTAAAGAAGGTAAAATTACAAGTCCTCACAATCTGCCTCTCTTTTTTCCCAAACAGAAATCTCCATATTAGTCACTAGATAATCTGCTTCCACATCTTTAGAATATCCCAACTTCAGCTGATTTTCTAAAATTTCCTATCTCTCCTCAAGAGTTTTTAAGTTCTCATCAATCCTGCCAAATACATTCTTATCTCATGCTCGTAATGCAAGCTTAGTTCTCATGAGTTTTATAGCCAATTTATGCAATGTGATAACCCGGTTTTTTTCCTATCAGATTTTCCTCGTGATAAGAATAAATATTGTTTTTATTTAGTTATTCTTCAGAATTATTTTTGGAAATATATGTATATTTATATATATTTGGATCTTTTCTTATGTGTAACATTGATAAATTAGACTTAAAATGGTGGAATGATGCAAATAGAAGAGTTTAGTGTAAACAAAAGCAATTGAGTAATTTCGGCTGATGTAACATCTTTTGAAAAGTCAATCATAACTTTCTATTTTGATTTCGTATTGCGATGATTCAAGATGATATGGAAATATAAGAGAAAGATCTACAACTTTTATGTTTTGAGTTTTTAGAGATATGGGTTTAATCATGGAAGAAATCCGGCATGAAGCCGACACATTTGAAAATGGATCCAAGTGGCTAAATTTCACTTTGTTTTCATTTTGTGGATGTGTACGTGAATTGCACACAAAGGAGGCTAGATGACATGTATACTTCTAGAAAACTAAACAAGGAAAGCCAATGATAAAAGAGTTCTAGTTGTATAAGCAAGATATTTTTGAAGGAATTTTCCTAGACAATTCGGATTGGATGATTCTCAGACAATCTTGATGTATCTTAGTAATTTGAGTATAAATTTCTCATCCTATCTTCAAATGAGATGATTCAAAAGGCTATAGATAAGAGATATATCTACAACTTTTATGTTTTGAATTTTAAGATATAAGGACTGGATCATAAACAAAACTGGGCTTGAAGTGGATGTAACTCACTTGGGCAAGAACCACCAACTTTGAATTAGTAACTGACTTTGCATGGACTTTCTTGTGAAATATCTTTCCATCACATATGGCATCATGCCAAGTCTAGGGGCAAGTGGCACTAAATGAGATATGGGATAGCTTTCTTATCAACCAAGCACCTAAATAAGAAGGAAACAAATGGTGAGATTGGATTGGGTGTTCTCGAGTAATTTTAATATATTTCAGTAAATTAAGCATATCTTTCTTGTCTGATCTCAGGATGAGATAATTCAAAATTCTATAGATCATTAAGAGGAATATATAGAACTTTAATGTTTTAGGTTTTTAGAGAAACGGACTGGATCAAGGACTTATTTCAGCAATAAGTGGTCACACCTGAAATAGGTGAAAATTGAAACTCGAATTGTATATGTAGCACCGCCTTACTATTGGGGACAAACTCTGATTGGTTTTCAAGATTTTTTGCATCTTGACAGGTGTAAGGGGGTCTGTGACATGTAGAAGAGAATTATTTAGAAAAATGGTTTGTCAAAAAACCATAGAGAAATCGTGTATGGCAAATGATTGGTTAGAAAGCAATCTAATGATCCAATCATCCATTAGTTGCCAACTTATATCCTAACCAAGTCTTAGAAAAATATCCTAAACTACCCCAAGTGTACCAATAGGAGTTAGAACAAGTGGTCAAATGAGAGAAATCCCAAAAAGGTGGGAGGACACTTGGAAACTCTTAGGTAGCCGAAACCACCTTTGGAGGATTTTCTTTTTATTCGCCGTTTTCTTTTTATATGATGAAATTTCATAGACCATTGATCAAAATAAAATTATAAGTGGCTTAAGCTTGACTATTGGAAGCGAATTAGAACCAACTACGCCTAACTTAGGGGTTATGATGGTACCTAAGTGAGGAGGGACACCTCACATACTCCGCTATGGAGGCAAACCGATTGCCTCAAAGCATTCTCACCCCTTAAGCCATGCATGTATCGCCTACTTCATATATATATACTAAGATGGACTGAGATATGGATTAGTTATCTGAGAGTTTCCCTTTAACCGCTGACCAGAGAGTTTCCCTTTAATGAGAATTCTAAATGTACTAATGGCATTTTGCCTATAGTACTAAATTTGCATAAATGAGTAAAGGTATTAAAGGAATTCCAATAGTGGAAGAATCTTCTCTAGTTTTTTGAATGATTTACCGAGATTACCCCCTTGTATAAAAAATAGTTGTACAATATTTCTCTGACTCGAATTCTATGCAGACCGAAGGAATTGTATAAGTAGTTGATTGAGATTAATTCTCTTTTCCTATTTTAAATGTAACCTACGGAAATCTGTAGCAATATGCCATTTGGCTTTTGATCAGGAAAGGATTTGACCGAGAAGAAATTCTCTAGATGTCAGCTTAAAAAATAGCTCACTTGAGAGAAAGAGTTGAATTTAGACATTAAATCTACTTTAAAAGGACAAAGATGTTTAAGAGTAGAAAGACTTGAAAGACAAGATAAGTATGAATGGCATCGTACTTTTATTATGGACTTAGATAGCAAGAGAAATCTTATCTTTCAAGGGGTTGCAAAAAATAACCACCGTTTTGAAGGGATATGCTATTACAGCCCCCTCCTCAATTTCTACATTGCACAACTTGCTGACGTATTTTTTTGAGAAAAAAAATTGACCACAGGCTCCTTCTTCTTCCTTCCTACATTTTCCCCTCCCTCCCAACACCCAAACGTTTGCCCATGAAATTCCAATCTCCAGCCCCTCTCCCCCAATTTCATTTTTTTATAGAAAATTTTATCTTTTATGAAGTTTGCCTAGCAATTCCCCCCTCCATCCCAACACATAAACATTTTTCCTGCAATCCAACCCCTTTCCCTCGATTTGGTTTTTTGTAGAAAGTTTTTTTTTTAAATTAAATTTGCTAGTGATATTTGATATACTGAGGGAAACTTCACCCCGCCTTGCCATTCAAGCCTTTTGTTTTGGCTACAATCAAGAATAAACACATGAAAACACAAATTAACAACAAATTCCAAAAGATAGAAGTTAAAAATATTTTTCATAATGAAAGAAAGAGTAGAGGGAGGGTTGCAGGATGGGGGAGGTGATTCTCATGTAGTAGAAGCGGCACAGGATAGGGTTGGGGCCAGATCTACACAATGTGGAAGCAGTGCATGGAGGAAGAGCAGCGCACACTAGAGGGGTGAGTCTCAGTGAAAGGGTAGTGATTTTCAGTGGAAGGAAAAGATGGAAGGGGATGAAAAATATGAGTTGGGGGATGGGGATATCGAAGAGAACAAAAGCAATTAAAAAATATAAATATAAATACAAGCGTGCGGTGTAGGATAAATTGGGGAGGCTGGGTAGATTTTTCCCCTTTTGAAAGGCTACAGACAGAATAAGAATGTTTGTGTAGAGAGGATCAAGAGGAAGGAGGATAAGTAATAATGGAAGTTATTCGCAGAATGACCAAAGCTATAAGGAATCAGATAGATTAAAGTCAAGATCATAGTCTTGAGAGAGTTAGAGTTGAAACTCACGGTTGCTTTTCAAAAGACTTTAAATTTGTAGTTATCTATATTTCATAGAGATAAAGGAACCTTGAAAGTTGGTAAGCTGAAGGTGGATTTGGAATGCAATTTTAAGATTAGAAACTGTATGGAGGTGCAGAAGATTAATTGTCGACACCCCAGCTTGCGCTTGGGTTCACACGCAAATTGCGACGCCGGGGACGAACATCACAAGGAAGTCATCCCTCATCTTTACGTGTGAGAGCATTATTTAATATTATATTTTGTTTTTTTTCATCTCACAGCGGAAAAAGGTCAAGCCAAAAACATTTGAAAAAACGTTCACGCTTGTCGCACATCACATGGTTAACGAAATAAAACCCAAATTAAACATCATATACATCTACATCAAAGTTAAGGTCATTAATGTAAACAGTTTTATACAAAAGCATTCCCAAAACAACGGGAAGATTTCTCCTCAAAATACATAGGTGATACAAAATAAAGACATTAACGACCCCCTCCCCTTCCGCCAAACATACTAATAGGCGGGTTCTTCTTTTATCTTCTTAAAGTCCGGACCGTAACGAAGACTGTCCAAACTCAGACTTGGGCCTACATCACACATCATCCCAGTGGATGATGTAAACAGGCGTCCCATGTGGAGGAGCCCATCCACTCCTAGCACCAAGCAACACCCCGTAAGGCGTAAGTCGTCAAAAAAATACGTCGCCATAGGAAGCGATTATGCCACCCACTAACCCAACAGGTCTAGGGTCACTGGCCCAGCAGTATCGGTCTTAGTCGGGCCCATGAGGGTCCGACCCATCTTCTCAAGAGTCCTAATCCGGGGATCCATCATTTCCTGCAATAACTTCTACCGTTCCCAAGGGAGCGATAGTAGAGATAATAAAAAAAAGGGGTGAGATTTCGGGAGAAATCTCAGCAAGTATACTAGCACTTAAACCAAAACATTTCAAATATACAGATAAGTGAACAAAATATTCGTAACTAATGCATATGCAATGAATGACTGACTCATGCACATGCTCACGAAAACTTTCATACGGACTTGCTTCTTTCAGGCTTCTTTTCATGAAAACTTTCAAATCATTTTTTTAAAACATTTCGTATCTTTTATTCTTTCTTAGGTGCCACTTATCATATACAGATCTTTTCTTATGGCTCGAAAACCCATCTTGTCATGACTTATCACTTTGCATATATAAGACACAACACGGTTTCCCTAAGCACCGCATGTTCCCTGCTGGTTACTACATCACCTTAAAGTGAGTGCGTCATTTAACTTATAAAACGGCAGGTCCTTACACCTTATCCGTCATTGGCACCCACCAGCGTTAGGTGTTACCGTGCTCCGGACACCTTTTGGAGCCATACACGGTCCGCCGACTGTTCTTCGTCGACCCGGGGGCTTCCACTCGACTTTAAACACTCTTGAGTGGACAGGGAGTTCCACTAGGGCACTTCCCCGTCCCAGCCTTTGGGGTTCTTATAAATTTTACTTCTTTTCCTTTCTTTCAAAAACTCAATCTTTTCTTTTCTTTTTCTTAAAAACATATTGGACTTTAAAAACATGCTTTTCATGATTTATGCATGAGACATGCAATGCTTACTTATTTTCATGCAAAAACCCGAGACGAGCTCGAGTGCATTCATATTTCATTTTCTTTTCTTTTTCATAGGGATAATTTTACAACTTTCTACTTAGTCATCATGCTCTACATCCAAAATTTGGGCCTAGGATTGAAGTGGGGTACTCGGCCCTCTCCAACCCATCATGGCCGAACCCTCCTAGGGAAATTCCTAGGGCTTTTCTTCATCACTTGACTCTAGTTATCCTCCAAGAACTAAAGGTGTCAAAATTAAAACATATACCATCCTTAGAAAGGGGTAACCGAAACCCTATAATTCACCAAGTAGATATTTTCATCTCCAAACTTAATTTATTCCAACTTCCTTCCCTCACCTTTCAACTTGGAGAAACTTCCTTCTATTAATTTATTCAAGGTTTCCTTTTCCACAAGTTCCTTCTATAAGCTTAGACTAAATATTTCCACCACAAAGCAATATAATTCAATCTTCTAATCTCAACCTTAAATATCATAAAATTCCAATTAAACATTACTAGTCGTCATACACAAGTGGTTACTTCTTTCCATATGCAAGTATACAGCATTTCAATTCATATCAATCATGTATTTTATTCCCATGTCCATTTTCATTTCCTCAAGACAATATTTTCCTTGAATAAATCAATTTCATTACTAATTTCCTCAAATAAATTCTATCTTAGCAACACCAAATTTATAAGCTTAACACTAAACCCATCATACATCAACTTCATCATTTCATTTAATAATCATGCTTTTCATTCCTTTTTGCAACTAATACTTGAACCATCATCTATACTCACATTCTAAGCTTATTTCATCATAGAGATTTACACAAGAATATTCATATCAAAGACAAGTATAATCAATTTAATCCAAACATGGCAATACAATCATTAATCCAACAAGCATGATCACCTAACTATATACAAGAATTGTTAAGGAAAATGTGGAAGTATACTTACAATATTCCTATTAGATTTTTGACTAAAATCTGAAAATATACACGTAGAATCTCTTATTAGACTAGTTATAAGTATAAAGATTTAAAAGAAACCTTATTTCCTTTTAGCCAAAACAAAGGTGTTACATGTGTGTGTGTGTGTCATTCCTAAGCTTGCATGAATCTAGGCACTAACCTTCACCAATGTATTGTCCACCTCAACACTCTTGATTTTAGCTCCACTAATTTAGGATTCTTCAACTTGTGTGGTGAAAGAAGAAGAAACAAAGGTAGAGGTGGCTTAAGTGGTTTTGGCCGAGAGGTGAAGAGGGAATGAGATAGGAAGATGATTGCATGTATCCAAGTGAAGTGAGCTAAGGGAAATGGATATGGGGTCACACGGCCAAACCCTTTCTAGGGTCTTTGGTACACTTTTAACCATACTTAGGTATGGCCAATGATGGATGGAGTGATTGACAACACTAGGCCATTCCAAGATCAAATCTTGGCCATGCCTTGGAGGATTTATTTTTTTCCTCCCTCACTTGCTATGGCTGGCGTCTCCCTTGAGTGCTTAGCACTCATTTTCTTGCTTTTCACTCAATCATCATCCCTACATCCTCTCATGTGTCCATCCAAGTGGTCTCAAGGCCATGCTTTTTGGGAATTGAGTAATGCATGATTCGGCCAAGCTTGCCTCCACCGAAACCCACTTTGCTCCTTCTCCTTGCTTTTGTTATTTCCATCACCTACACCCACACCATACCTCTCTTCACATCACCATAGTATCTTACACATTGTACCTTATTTAGTTACACACTCCTCCCTTATCCTATCAACTTGTTGGTGGCCATACCCCATGAAACTCTCCCAAAAGTGCCTCACGGGTTGCATCCACCGAATCCCTCCTTGCTCCTTCCTTCCATGCTTCTCTTCATGCCATTTGTCACATTCCTATACACTATGACCTCTAATGGAAAGTCAAGGAATGGTGCCTTGTACCTCCCAGATTCCATGGTAGGAAAATCACTCCATTAGATTCTACACTCAATCCTACATGGCATATGTTTACCTACTAGTCAAACTCCACCAACTATAATTTTCCTACAAGCCTTGGATGATTTTATAGGGTTTTTCTCCAAGTGACATGTGTCTCCACTATGGGCTTATGGGCTTACCACTACTCTCTTGGCCCATTCACTTGATTCATTCCTCAAAAGTCTCATTTCCAAGCCCATCTCTTTAGAGCTTATTTTTACAAATTACCACTAATCGTGTATATTAGCATTTAATTAAATAATTAAATTAAGATGAAGATTTTAAGGCTATTAAATTAATATGCAAGAACATTTGATTCGTAGAGAGGCCGGGTTATTGGGAGCTAAAGGTCAAGTTGTGGTAGTAAGATGTTATGATTGAGAATGCCATAATTAGGTATAAATGTTTAGTATGGTAAGCTTGAACTTTTATTGACTTAGATTGCTTACATAATATTGAGGTTTAAAGGAAATGTCATGGTCTAGGTAAATTCTTTGAAGAGTAAGATCACAGAGGTCTTAACCCCTGTGAAGTTTACGAAATAGTTTATAGAGTAAGGGGCTGTTAGTTCAAGAAACTTCAAAGATAAATTTATAAGGATATGACCAAAGGTTTAAGATTTTACAGACTCTAGGAAATGATTTATTTTAGACTTTGAAAGTTTTGGAAGACGATTATTTGTGATGAGATATAAATTCATTGACCTTATAGATTCCAGAAAATGATTCTTATAAAATAAGGTTTTAGAAGTTCAACTTTGAAAATTCGATTTAAGATAAGATTTGAGTATTAGTACAGCAAACTTTGTGTGTTAGCCTAATTCATTCTGAAAATCGAATAGTTGGTAACCATTAAAATGAAATTGAGCAGAATTGGATAATTGATATAGAAATTTTCAAAGAAAATATTTTGGGGATTGAGGTATTGATTTAGTTTGTGTGTTTCTCCAAGGATTGTAGATGTAAATAAAAAATCGGGAGAAAGGTCAATATTACTTCGAGATCATAATGGCTAGTCTTAGGATTGACCCAAATCAAGTTTAAGAATGATGGATGACGCGGATTTAAGAAGTGATCTTTTGCACTTCAAGCAGATAGGTTCAAAAGATGAAAATGATAAGAATGGATCACTTGCATATTGAAAAAGTATTGGTTTTACTAAGGATGTATAATAATGGCAAGTATATGAATTTGAAGATTGCAGGTCCTTGTTCCATTTTGGTTTAAAATAAGAGGTGTTTTTGGTATGTGTTAATACTATGTCTGTGGTGAATTATTAGAGTGTGCAACATAAGTATGATATTAATCCAAAGTTGAGTCGATTTTGAGGAATTATCGGTGATTTAAAATCTTGATAGAAGATTTATCATTTGATTGTACTTATTGATGGTTATCCTGAGAAGTATTTTTTGGTGTACCAAAGGGAAAATACAAGGAGCATTCGGAAGATAAAGTAGAAGACTCTACCGAAATCAACACAGTTTATTACAGGAAGATAATAATTTTTGGAATTTATTAAGGACTGTATTAAGGATCATGGGAAAGTGGAGATTTCAAATCACATGATAGCCTAGGAATTTTAAAGATGATGTATCGAGGGAGAGAGAGCAATATTTGTGCCCATAAAGGTGTTATTGATTATATGATTTCTTTTAAGTATGTTCTGGATTATATATTAGCGCTAAGGTTTAGCCTCCCAAATTTCGAGGACGAAATTTATTTTAAGGGGGGAAGAATGTGATAACCCGAATTTTTTTCCCTATTAGATTTTCTTCATGATAAGAATAAATATTTTTTATTTAGTTATTCTTCGGAATTATTTTTGGAAATATATTTATTATTATTTTTGGATCCTTTCTTATGTCGAATATTGATAAGTTAGGCTTAAAATAGTGGAATGATGCAAATAGAAGAATTTAGTGTAAACTAAGGCAATAAGATAATTTCAACAGATGTAACATCTTTCGGTAATTTGATCATAACTTTCCCATTTGATTTCTTATTGAGATAATTTAAGATGATATGGAAATCCAAGAAAAATATATACAACTTTTATGTTTTGAGTTTTTAGAGATATGGATTTAATCACGGACGAAATTGGGCATGAAGCTGACATGTCTGAAAATGGATCCAAGTGGCCGAATTTCACTCTGTTTTCATTGTGTGGATGAGTACATGAATTGCACACAAAGGAGGCTAGCTGACATGTATATTTCTAGAAAACCAAACAAGCAAAGCCAATAATAAAAGAGTTCTAGTTGTATAAGCAAGGTATTTGTGAAGGAATATTCCTTAGACAATTCGGATTGGATGATTCTCGGACAGTCTTGATGTATCTTAGTAATTTGAGTATAAATTTCTCATCCTATCTTCAAATGAGATGATTCAAAAGGCTATAGATAAGAGATATATCTACAACTTTTATGTTTTGAGTTTTAAGATATAAGGATTGGATCATAGACAAAACTGGGCTTGAAGTGGATGTAACCGAGTTGGGCTAGAACCACTGACTTCGAGTTAGTAACTGACTTTGCATGGAATTTCTTGTGAAATATCTTTTCATCACATATGACATTATGCCAAGTGTAGGGCAAGTGGCACTAAATGAGCTATGGGATAGTTTTCTTGTCAAGCAATCTCCTAAATCATAAGGAAACAAATGGTGAGATTGGATTGGGTGTTCTCGGGTAGGTTTAATATGTTTCAATAAATTAAGCATATATTTCTCGTCTGATCTCAGAATGAGATAATTCAAAATTCTACGGATCATTAAGAGGAATATATAGAACTTTAATGTTTTAGGTTTTTAGAGAAACGGACTCGATCAAGGACTTATTTCAGCAATAAGTGGTGACACCTGAAAGAGGCAAAAATTGAAACCCAAATTGTATATGTAGCACCGCCTTACTATTGGGGATGAAATTTGATTAGTTTTCAAGATTTTCGCATCTTGATAGGTGTAAGGGGGTCTGTGACATGTGGAGGAGAATTATTTAGAAGGATGGTTAGCCAAAAATCCATGAAGAAACTGTGTATGGCAAAGGATTGGTTAGAAACTAATCTAATGATCCAATTATCCATTAGTTGCCAACTGATACTCTAAACAAGTCCTAGAGAAATCTCCTAAACTACCCCAAGTGTACCAATAGAAGTTAGAACAAGTAGTCAAATGAGAGAAATCCTAAAAAGGTGGCAGGACACTTGAAAACTCTTAGGTGGCCGAAACCACCCTTGGAGGATTTTCTTGTATTATTCTCCATTTTCTTTTTATATGATGAAATTTCATAGACCATTGATCAAAATAAAATTATAAGTGGTTTAAGCCTAACCATTGGATGAGGATTAGAACCAACTAAGCCTAAGTTAGGGGTTATGATGGTACCTAAGTGAGGAGGGACACCTCACGTACTCGGCTATGGAGGCAAATCGATTGCCTCAAAGCATTTTCACCCTTTAAGCCATGCATGTGTCACCTACTTCATATATGTGTGTGTGTGTGTGTGTGTGTGTGTGTGTGTGTGTGTGTGTAAGAAGTAGTTTAAAGCCTCCTTTGGTGAAAATATATGGCAACACAAGAAAAAGAACAAGAAAAGCCCACCTAAACGCACTTACCTCACTAAAACATCAAAAGAGAGCAAAGTGTGAGTTTTGGAGGAGAAATTGCATAAAGCCTAATCCAATCATCAATCCAAGTTTTGGAGAAATTTGTAAGTACACAATTTAACCTAATATTGGCATAGAATAATTTATTTGAAGGTTAGATCATGTTTGTCGATTATTTGATCTTAAACTTTGCTTAAATGGTGAAATGAAACCTAGTAAGTTTTAAATTGGATTTTTGTTATGCAAAAATACTACGAAAAATTTCAAGAACTTAGGAATATGTTCTATTTTGACACAAAAATAAGAAATTCATCCTAGCAATTTTCGGTCTTAGTAGGGTTTATGGGTGAATTTTTTATTTTAATTTTTATCTAATTAATTTTAGTTATTTGGTTGATATTTCAATAATTATGATGAGCTTAGGGACTCTAGCTTACTTGAAAAAAATTTCAAGATTTATCATCCAAGAAATTGGTAAAGAATTACCTTGGAAAACTTAAAGATTTAGGTTTGAATTTATTTTTGAAACTTAGTGGAAATTTAGTAATTCATGAATGAGGAGTTTGGCAAGGATAAAATGAAAGAAAATAAGTTTTGAACCCCTATAGTATTCGGCCATCTTTGAATAATTAACATGCTATTATTTTATTTAAATATTTAAACATAATTTGTTATATTTTGACGTTGCGAGATTATGTGACGTACATGTGAATGCACATGACATATATGTTATTGTGATATGTTTCTACATGTCATAAGATTCATGAGGATATGAAATATGCACTTAACAGTCTAGGGTTATGTTCATGTTTCATTTCTTCACATGCGTGTCATTATAAGTCATGACGTTCGATTTAAAGGAAACAAGATAAAAAAACTCTATAAAAATATGATAAGACTAAGATAAGCGTAAAGTCAAGTCATGATGGGGATGACGATATATAACGCCTATATGATTGACGTGTCGACGGGGATGACGATACGTAACGCCCATCATAAAATAAGAATCATTTCACAATGGAGACGACGATATGTAATGCCTGAATGATTGACATGATTTGATAAGTTAAGAGTTGTGTCACAACGAGGATGACGATACGTATTGCCCAGACAACTGACATGATTAGTGGGGACGGTGATACATAACGCTCGCTATGTTAAGTATTTTCTATGTCATGACTGGGATGACGATATTTAACGTCTGAAACATTGACACGAAACTCGTCACGATGGGAATTATGATACGTAACACCCAAACGACTGACAAGTTATATGTATGGTCAAGCTGAAGTGTCATGCTAAGAGAACCCGACAGGAACGACAATAGGTAACACCCATCAAGGTTATGTAACAAGTAAGACTCACAAGATTAAGAAAGAAAATAAAAGATACAAAGTTTTAGGTATAAGATAGTGGGTCCATATAAGGTATAAGTCTATATAGAAAAGTGGTCATCCACATGCATGAGTCTCATGAAGCATTCCATAAGTTATATGCTTTTGTTGTGCCATGTATGATAATTTCTTGTTTTATCTATGTTTTATTTTATTAACTGTATACTTACTGAGATTTCTTGAAGATCTTACTCTTTTAATTTTTATCTATCATTTCTTATGGAATGATTGACGTTATTGCAGGAATAGATAAATTGCCATGAGACTGAAATGTCACAGGAGATTCTGAGGTACCCTGAGGGTCCTACAGAATGCTCGTATTTTAATGGAATGATCTCTCACAGATGTGATCAAGTGGAATAGTTAGATTACAAGATGATAGTTGGATATCTTATATGTGTTAAGAAGAATAACACGGTTATGTAAATATTTGATATAAAATGTTACTATAAATATGAAGGTCTGAAGATTATAGTTTTACTTATGCCATGTGATTTATTTATGCAAGAGTTAGAACTCTTTGCATAACCACGGATATAGACTCTATTCCACTTCGAATTGCATCACATAGGATGATAAACTCATAAAATTTTGACACATACGGGAATATGTAGCTGAGTGCTACCTATCCTAATGCTTAAATTTACGTTAAAACCCAAACCTAAATTGGGGATGTCACATGCAAACCGGAACGTGAATCTCATCTATGCCAAGCTTCTTGCACACAGTCTAAAAAAGTCTTATGCAAACACCACATATTTTGAAAATGGAAAGTTATCGAAGCATATGATGAAAAAGGCCTCTCCATATTAACCACCATAGAACAATGATTCAAAGTTTTGCACTTCAAATAAACTAACTGAGCTGAAACAAACCAATCAGAGAAGGTATTGTTGATGACCACTCTATCTAGCTTCGCCCAACTTCTGTTAACCCCCTCATGGCCATTACACCATGACATAGTTCACCCATTACTCTGAAGTTCAAACAGACAACATTTATCTAAGCAATCATTAAACTCTATCATAGAAATTAATGGTCGTGGATGACCACCAATTCTTTCAGAATCTATACAAATAGCATTAAAATCACCCATCACCATCCATAGCACATTATTCAACTGTCGTTTCTCCAATTCTTCCCATAAACCTCTTCTTTCAATGTAAGAACATGTAGCACAAAAAAAGGTTATAAACAACCTTTGATTCGCCAAAAATAGCAGTCCTGAAATCGTTTGAGAAATGCAAAATACTTTCTGAAACTCATTCAACTCTTTCCAAAAAATCCACAATAAGATTCAAAAAAGAACCCATAGCCGTTATACAGTTATTACCAGCAAAAAGTTCCACAATCACACAAATATTAATATCCTTCTTGATAAGTAATGATTTTATTATCCTTTTCTAACTTCCCAACCCTTTAGCGTTCCAATAGAAAATGTTTCCAGTCAAAAATTCAACTTTTATGATCGGGTGTGAACTCGTTGGGACTTCCTCAAAGTCTTGTCTAATGTATTTTTTCTTTTTTTCATGTCCAATCTATCAGCTCCCTTAGAATCATAGGTCTTCTCTTTACCCCTTAGTCTTTGATTTCTCTTTCTTCTCGGTCTGAATAATATCCCATAGCTAATGTCGACGCCTCCGCTTACGCTTGGGATCACAAGTAAATCGAGACATCAGGGATGAGCATCACAGGGAAGTTCATCCCTCGTTCTTACTAAAACAATTTATCATTATAGGGCAATAAATAAAAATTTCCCAGCAGACAAAGTTACACCCTTCTAAAATTTAGCAAGTACTCGAGATTTGCCAATCATCACTTGTTTAACAATTCTAATATCCGAAAATAACTTCATAATAGTAATAACTAAAAGTATCAGATACATAAGATGTTCTTTCTCCCAAAACAGCAGGAGCCACAAAATACAATAACCATAATTAAGCAACATCAGCTAGGTGCTGATCCCATAACCCTCTATTTGAAAGGAGGCTCGTCTTTAACCTCCTTCACATCAGGACCAAAAAGGAACTGGGTCAGTCCTACTCGCGCACCAAGTAGGAGGCCCATTCCTGATTCCAAAGTATACACACAGTCTAAGAATATAGACCGGTCGGATCCCAAAGAGAGGCAACACCCAGTGCATTGCCATCCAGTGGGCTCATGGAACATCTTACACCGCATGTATTCTATGAATTGACTATACAAGATAGGGGTCACTGCGTCAAAAGGTGGGAAAGTCACCAAACCGTCAGAGGTCTGGGGAGTCTCCCCTGTCATCACTGGCTTCGTTGCCATTCTCTCCTACAATTACTTCTATTGTCCCCAACAAGGAACAATAGTGAGAATATAAAAGGGTGAGATTTCAAAAAATCTCAATAAGTACACAGTCATATTAATCAAAGCATTAACACGTATACAAGAAAATGAATAACCAACAAACACACGTCAAGCATATGCAACAAATGACTTTGCAAATGCACATTCTCATGCAGACTTACAAAACTTGGCTTTCCTTTCGTATTGTTTCTTATACTTCACTTTTCACAAAAAAGGGTTTTAACATAGACACTTCATTTTTCAGACTCATACTTAAAAACCCTTTTTTGTAAAACTTTTCATTTTCCTTTATTCTTATCTTAGGCACCATTTACAAATTAGACAGATTCGGATACAGATGCAGATCATACATAGGGCTTGAAAGCCACTCTTATCCAGACTTCTGAGTGGACACCTCACAGTTCCCCTACGCACCGTGTGTTCCTTGCTAGTTACCGTAGCACCCGATGACCGTATCAACCTAAGTAACTACGTTATGCATTTCCGCTCTTCATCACCTAGTGATCACTCACCGAGTGACTACATTTTTTTCAGATACAGATACCGGTAAAGCAAAAGCCAACACTGGCCAAAGGCACCCACTATCGTTAGGTGCGACCATGCTCCAAAATTTTTAAGGAAGCCATACATGATCTGCCGACAGTTCTTCATTGACCCAGGGGCTTTCACTCGAATTTAATCACTCTTGAGTGAACAGAGAGTTTTACTGGGACACTACCTCGTCCTAGCCTTTGGGGTTCTTATCAAAACTTTATTTCTTTTCTTATTTATTTTGAAAATAGGTTTGACTCGACACATGATTTTTGTGCTTCATGCATGGGACATGCAAATTCTTAATGCTTAGCATGCAAAACGTGAGACAAGTTCAAGTGTACCAAGGGTTATACTCATTCACGAGTCAATCACCCAATGATTCAAGTCATTTCTCATATAAAAGTGCACAAATAGGGTTAATAAACCAAAAGGGGTGCTCGGCCTTCCCCACTAGGGTTGAGTCGAGACCCTCCATGGCCATCTTCTAAGATTTTCCTCTTCCATTCCCTTCTACACACTCTTCAAACCTTATTAAAATTTCAAAAACATTTTTATTAACAAATAAAGGGGTTGAACCAAACCTTATGGGCCACTGGATTAACCTTTTAATCACCTTTCTTCAACCTAAAATAGTAACTTCATTCTAGGCATGAAAATGAACCCTATGGCCTTAGTCTTTCTTTGTTTCCATATTCTTCAACTTTCAAAGTACTTTAAAGTAAGTCCTTCCATAAAAGAATATTTTTTTATCACTTAAACATATTAGTCTTAGAAACCATAAACCCGAAATCCATATGTAATCTCAACAAATTTTCTATTTTCAATCTAAATCTTACTTTAGCATGCATGCATTTGTCTCATGTGATATCTTAATCATGCCTCCATTGACATAGTTAACAAAGTGATGAAATCCATCAATAATATAATATGATCATTGAGTCTATTTAACACATCTACCAAACATGGAATCTTTTCAACTAATTATGCGAAGCACTTCTCCAATCAAACAAGCCTAACAACTACAACATAGATTTCATCTTCATCAAACATTTGCACAAGTTGTCTAAGTCCCCTAGCATATTAAGAATCAAAATCTAAAATGACCATAAGAGCTAAACATGAATTTCTAACCAAATCATCATAGCATTTCTATCAAGAGAACCAAATCTAGCATCTTCGATCAACCAACAAACAATACATATACATTCACTCAAATATATACATGGAAATGCCAAAGAGAAAATGGAAGTGCACTTACAATATTCCAAGTGCAAAAGAGTGATTATGAAAATATGTAGAAATACACTTATTAAAATATTTTATAAGTATATAGTTGAAGGAAAAAAAATCAAGAGCATGAGTCTTAGTGTGTGCATGTGAGTGCCGAGAAGGCAAGACAAGGTGGGGGAGAGGAGAAAGGTTGATTGCCGAGAGGTGGGATGTGTCTGTGTTTTGGGAACAAGTGAAGCAAGCAAAGGGAATGGGGAAACCATAAGGCCATTCGGCCAAGTGGGTTTCTAGGGTCTTAGGCACTCATTCCTCTAGTCTTCGAGTGACTTTTGATGTAGTAAAAGACTCCTTGATTGACTTCTATCAATAGAGAATGATCACGCCTAGCCTAAGTCACACTAGAGTTGGAAAATCTCTCCACTCTTTTTCCCATGGCCGGCGCTTATCATGGCCATTCCTTCCCTGGTTGTTCCTTATTTTCATGTGTTCCATCACTCACCTATCGATCTTACACACTTATCCCCTCACTCTTACACAATCCCACTTTTCTCCTCACCAAGATTTGGCAAAAATCCCATAATCACACAATTGGAGTCGGTGGCATCCACCTTACCCAAACCTTGCTTCTCTTCTCTATACCAAATCTTGCACATGTCCTTTGACTAGATTTGGTATGATCCTAAGGAGATAAAAATGGCAGTCCTCCATCTCCCTTACACACCTCCCAAGCAATTTCCAAGGATGAGAAAGATTTCATTTTGACTTTCATACTTCTTTCTCTTATAAAACAACTAGTGAATACTTCAACTACTAGTATTTTCCTTCCCATACTTACTAATCTTGGAAGACTTACTAAAGGTCTCCTAGGGTGACATGTGTCTTTGAGCATGGCTTGGTTGACTAATGGATCCAACCTATGGGCATTTGGGTTACACACTATACTTTGGGCCAATACTCTAGTTTATACTCCCCAAAACTCAATTTTAAGCCCAAGTCTTCATCCTTACCAACTTAAATCACTGATATTTTTATTAAAATAACTAATTAAATAAAATAGTGAGAAATGAAAATCTCGAATCGTCACAGTAGCATAAGATTTCACTAAACTATTACCAGTTCCAGTGTTCCCCACCGATGGCAAGGCCATTAGAGGGGCCAAAAATGCCAAAAAAGGGCCAACTGTAGCTACCTGAAGGCGTGGAACCACCCCAGAAAATAAAGCCCAAGGAAAATGCACCTTCCAAATAGAAAGATTTAAATGTAGAAAAATCGCCCAAATTGCTCTTTATCGCCCTTACCTCTCCTTGTAAAAACTCATACTTTGAAAATTGAATAGAATTTAACTTTGTATTTAGACTTTATTATGATGTGGGTAAGAGAGAAATAAAAGAGATCATGATGTGGGTTTGGTTGTCATTCTGATGTGAACCGATGGATTGAAAATTCCTTGAACCCACGAACAAATTGAAATTCACCCAAGAAAGCCAAGAATCTAGTAAAGATGATTTAAACCCATTGAAAACTTGTTTCAAGAACCTAGATTACGAATATAACGCCACAAAGTGTTTGCCTTTAATAAGTTCTTAATTCATTCAAGAACAAGTAGAGAAAACAAGAATTCTCTCTAAAAGAAATATTATTCACGTTCATTGTTGTATAAAATTGTGACGTCCTCAATCTATACTTGGGGATTTAGTGTAAATTGAAGAATTATAGTAGGTAATACTAGGCTACTTACCCCCATACGTATCAGGAGTTTAATGCATGCACCTAAACTTACTATTATATGCAATGTAATTCGCAGCAAAAAAGGGTCTAAATAAAATTTCCACAAAGTAAGCTAATGATCACATGGTGAAAATATAAACACAAACATAGCATAATATTTACATCACCACATTGTCTTAACTTAAATCATTACACAACATAATCCAATTAGTTTTGTCTATCATAAACATATACATAATTTATCAAAATAACATCTATCAAGCCACCTCTGCTCTTTCTTCACTTCCAGAAACTCTCTCCCATTATGAAACTTGTCCAAACTAATATCAACAACTCCAAAGCTCTGTCATCCTAATCATATGTGGGAGAGACAAAAGAGTCAAAACGAGGGTAATTAGTAAGCCTCTCAGGACTCCAATGAATCCCCTGAGTTACTAGGGTCTTGCCCTTCTCTGTCATATCGTCCTGAAACAACATTTAAATTTTCCAGAAAGAGCCAAAAATATACAAAATGAGATTTTCTTGGAAATCTTAGTAAGTACACAGTTAACAAAATAAGGTACTAACATACATCACAAATATAAAAAACATAAACTTATGAAATGCTTCATGTGACACATGTATGACTTATGTTTCCCTTTCCTATATAGACTTGTACCATACATGGACCCACGGTTTTTTTCTTAAAGTTTTTATTTTTGTTGTATTTCTTTCTTAATCTTGTGGGTCTTACTTATTTTTTATCCTTGACGAGCGTTACGTATCGTTGTCCCTGTCAGGGTCTTACTTATCTCTTAATCTCGACGGGCATTACGTATCGCCGTCCTTGTCGTGACACGATTTCTTATTTTACTACCGGCGTTAAGTATCGCCGTCCCCGTCATGACCTAACTTTAGGATTATCTTACTCTTATCATATTCTTATAGAGTTTTCTTAACTTGTTTCCTTTGAATCAGACGACACGTATGTGATGAAATGAGACAAGTAGAAACATATTACAATAACATACGTCTTGTGCATTCACATGTACGTCATATAATCTTGTAATGTCAAATAATAACAAATTATGCTTAAATAATTAAATAAAATAATAGAATGTTAACTATTCAAAACTGGCTGAACACTATAGGTGTGATAACCTGGATTTTTAGATATCCGCTTAATTTTTATATGTGGAATGGTTATGTTTCTCCAAAACTATTTTTAGGAATTTTTGGGATATATGTATAGGATTTTTTATATTGAAAGGTTAGGAGTAGGGTTGGGTACAAATGTGGCTTGTTTTAAGGTGGAAAAGTGCCTAACCCGAGATCTCGCTCGACTCCCGCTTGATGTTTGGCTCGAGCGAGATACAGGGACAGATTTAACATCTTTTGGTAGAACGGTCATAACTTGCTCATTTTATGTTGGATTTGAGTTATTCAAGAGGCTATGGAAAGCTAAGAGGAATATATATAACTTTTATGTTTTTCATTTTAAGAGATATGGACTTAATTAAATAATAAATAGAGATTGAAGTGGAATATCTGGATTGGAGATAGATAAGCATTGACTTTGAAGATGACTAAGAACTTTGGATAAGATTAAACCTTTGGATTATTTTCTCAATTATCCTAAGATATGGAAAAGTATGTAGAGATGTGAAAAATGAGGAGATTTTATTTAGTAAATTTCATGTGAAATAAGAGAAATCATCTATTCAACACTTGGTGTGCCCGGATTGGTGTTCTTAGGCTTATCTGTCGAGTTTTATTAGAAAAATCATAATTTGGTCATATGAACTCCAAATGAAATTATTCTAGTTCCTATGGAACCTTAAGAAATAGATCTATAACTTTTATGATTTGAGGTTTTGGAGAATCGAAGTGTATCAATGGATTAGTTGGGCTGGAATGGGATTGATCTATTTTAAGTGCAAACTGGAGCCCAAAAGTAAATCACTCCACCACCTCACTTTAGATGCTCAAATTTGATTGGTTTTCCTCATTTCTATCAGCTAGATACACGTATGAAAGTATATATCAAGTGGAGGAAGAGCTTCTAGAGGAATAATTAGTCTAAAACCAAGCAAAAGTGAAGAACTCATCTGATTGGCCAAAACAGCCAGCTATTCCCCTTGTTTCCAACCAATTGGTAACCAAATCTTGGGAAGTAGGTGATAAGATTTTTTCCAGCCACTCTAAGGGTACTAATAAAGTCTGGGACATGTGGCCAAAGGTGAAGAAGAGGTTCTAGAAGCTTTGGGGGTGCAAGGAAAGGCCAATAGCTGGTTGAGCTTATCTTAGATATTTTAGGTTTTTTGGATTTTACTTTTATATCTATATTTAGTAATTATTTGGGTCATTGATCTAAGATGATTTTATATATGGAAGAAGCATAGCCATGGGATGAAAATCCTTGGAGATCATGAGAGATATGGATGATCATTGGACTAGGCCAAGGCTGGACAGCACATACCTTACAAGGTTTGATTTAACCAATGGCCTTGATTTATTTTCCTTCCCTTTTTCCCCAAGCCATCGATTCCTCCATATATATATAGTCATCTTCAGTCCATAAGGGATCTTTTGGGAGAAGAAACTCACACCCAACACAAGGAAATAAGTCAAGAAAATAGCCTCTTAACCCTTGAACCTCCAAACATCACCTAAGTGAGCTAAGTGAGTGTTTTGAGGAGAAATATTGCAAGGACTAGTTTGATCATTCAACCAAGCTTTGAAGAAACGTGTAAGTATATAATTTAACTTAATCTTGGCATAGAATAAGTAGATTGTTGATGGAATTAAGTTTGTTGTTAGTTGGAGCTTAAACTAGGCTTATATGATATGCTTGAAATCTATGGTGTTTTGGATATGGTTTTGTGATGGTAAAACGTTAGGAAAATTATAAGGCATATATTTATGTTTTAATAAGTAAAATTAAGGTTTATGTGAAAAGATTGCTTGGTTTAGGTTGAAAAACCCCATGAGCCGTGATCTTGCTCGACTGTCGCTCGACTGTCACTCGACAGGTGGGTCGAGCGAAGGCAAAATATGAACCTTCGCTAGACTGTCGCTTGATACCCCGCTCGAGCCAGTTTCAACCCGTTACTTCATTTGATGATCGCTCGACACCCACTCGAACGAGATATCCTGTTTTGCTTAGACCCAGGGTTTTTCTTGGAATAAACGTCATTACGGGGACAATGATACGTAACGTCCGAATGACTGATAAGTTGACGGGGACACCTGTCATATATGTTAAGTATGTTCCATGTCATTACGGGGACAGCGATACGTAACGCCCGAAAAATTGACATGAGACTCATCATTACGAGGACGGCGATACGTAACGCCCATCGAAGATAGGAGATAAGTAAAACCCGATAGGGACAGCGATACGTAGCGCCTGTCGAGGTTATGCAATAAGTAGATCCTGATGGGGACGGCGATACGTAACGCCCATCGAGAATAAGAAATAAGGGAAACCTACAAGGTTAAAAAGTAAGGTGAAAAGTATAAGTATTAAGTACGTGATGGTGGGTATAGATAAGATTTAAGTTTGTATGGGAAGATGGGTAATTGACCTGTATAAGTCCCATAAACCATTCTTATAAGTGATATGTTGGTAAATATGATTATAGTTGATGTTATCTATGCCTTATTTCGTTAACTGTGTACTTACTGAGATTTCTTGTAAATCTCACTCTTCTATGTTTTGTCTATTATTTCTTATGGAATGATAGATGTTATTGTAGGGATAGATAAATTGCATTGAGACTCGGTCAGCACTAAAGATTCTAAAGTATCCTGAGAGTCCTATAGAATGCTCCTCTCCGGTTGAGATGATCTCATGTACGTGATCAAGTAAAGAAGTAAGAGTATTGGAATGCTACTTTTTATGTTTATGTAGGATAAGTAGCCTTATGTTACTTGTCCGTATGCGTCGATTTATGTTGCAATCGATGCGAAAAATCAGGGCGTTACAATAGGGGTTCAAAACTTATTTTTATTTTATTTAAACTTTGCCAAACTTCTTATTCATGAATTACTAAATTTCTCCTAACTTCCAAAAATAAATTCAAACCTAAATATTTATGTTTTCTTCGGTAATTCTTCACCAACTAGAGTCTCTAAACTCGTCATAATTATTACAATATCATCCAAATAACTAAAATTAATTAGATAAGAATTAGAAGAAGAAAAAAATCACCCATAAACCCTATTAAGGTCGAAAATTGCTAGGATGAGTTTCTTATTTTTTTTGTCAAACCAAAGCTTCTTATTTTCACATGAATTCCTTAATATAACAAAATAGAACATACTTTTAAGTTCTTCCAATTTGTTTTAGTATTTTTCCATAACAAAAACCAATTTAAAACTCACTAGATTCCATTTCACCACTTAAGCAAAGTTTAAGATCAAATAATCAACAAACATGATCTAGCCTTCAAATAAATTATTCTATACAAAGATTAGGTTAAATTGTATACTACCAATTTCTCCTAAGCTTGAATTGGTGTTTAGATTATTAAGCCCTTGCAAGTTCTCCTTCAAAAACCCTCAATCACTCGCCTTTGAGGTTTAGGTGATGTAGTGATCTTTGGAAAGGGTTTTTTTCTTCTTTTTATGTTATGGCTGTGTGTTCTCACTAAAAGAGAAGTGTGATAAAGTCATCCACTTATTTATACAAGAGAGGGGTGACTCAATGGATGCTTTAGGTGTGAAAAAGACCAAGGGAGAAACCAGTTACCCTTTCCTATGTATGGGTGAGGTGTCTAGCCTCACTTAGTCCTCATGATCACTCTAATCCTTAGGCTTGATTGATAATATCTTGATCTAATGGTCAGTTTTGATCCCCCTAAAGACCTTTCTTAATCAATGGCTTAAAAAATTTCATCACATGGAGGTGTATAGCCGGACACATCCCCCACCATGCATGCAGCGACCACTGGAACTCTCAAAGGGTTATCCAACACTTCCAAAGCTCCTTCCCCCATTTTCCCACTTTTTTAGCCTCCTAGGAAGACACTTGTATCAATCTAGAAGATAATTCTAGGGCTTGGTTGGGGTAAAATCTGAAACTAGCTTGTTTAGTTAGTTCCTAACAGATTTCCTTCCTCTTACGATTCCTTCTTGTTTTTTGGTTAAGCAACCTTCTAGATAAACTTTCTCCACTTGCCACATACCCCCTTACACCTATCAAGATGCCAAAACCTCATTTAGATTTTTCTCCAAAGCTTAAGGCGGTGCTAATTATCCAATTCGGGTTCTAATTCTGCCCTTTCCAGGTCAGATCACTTATTGCCCTAATAAGTTCTTGATAAAATTTGATTTTCCAAAAATGCAAAAATTGAAAGTTTTATATCTTCCTCTTAGTGATCTATAGAATTTTGAATCACTTAATTCCGAGATCAAATGATAAAGACATGCTTATTTTACCGAAACTTATTGCAGTGACCAAAGAACACCAATCCAAGCTCTACATGTGTTCCCTTCTTCCAATTTCGATTTTTTTAAAATTTTCTCCTTAATTTTCTAAAAATAGTTTTTTCTAAGTTCAAACTAAAATATTCTAGTTAATACCTTGCTCAAAATTCCAAGAATTGACCACAATTCATAATTTTTCATCCAATAACTTAAATATCTTCATTTGGATTTTAATACCTAAACACCATATGTTTCTAAAAATCCCATAAATGCTAAAATGACCTCAAAATAAATATTTAACCTAAGGAAGACATTTTAAAAGGAAGGGTTATTACAAAAATGAAGAAGCATGTATTTTTATAACCCCCAATGAAATGCTAGGGCCTAAAAATGCCTACATTACTTAAAGATATGGGCTGAACACTTTTAAGGTCAAAACTCTTAAACGATACTCCTATAACTAATAAAAGAAGTCCAATTACTGAATTAAATAGGGACAAATGCCTATAACCATAGAAACATAAAAATAGGCCCACATACCTATGCGTATTGAAATAAAGTCTTCACTTAACCACTAGGCTATGCCATCCTCCTATGTAGCTTGTATCACATGAATTAAAACTGGTTCTTTTTCTTTCAAGTCCATCTTTCATGTTGGGGCCTTGCCGATGAATTTGAAAACTTGGCCCAAGTGGATTGAACTCATCCTTGCATTATTTCCTTGATCTCCATAGCTCTTGATCTTGTAATTGGCCCATTTGGAACTTGCAAGGGATCTTCAAAACTTGGTCCTCCCTAGTGCCCATCATTTTTATTGTCCAGAAGATATGGAGATGATTATTTCCTTGTTTAGTATGGGTTTTCACCAAATATGTAAGTGGAGAAGTATGTTGAGGACGAGACCCATGTTCAGGCATTTGTGTAATAGATAAATGAGACATACGTTAAATCGAGACAAAAGTATGGCTTTTCCATGTTCGTAACTTGATTGAAGGAAACTAATTGACTAAGAAAAAGAGAAAACAAAATGAAGAGAGAGGAAGAAAGAAAGAAATAATTTATAAAAGTGCAAGTCATTTGCACGCTGTATGCCCGAGGCGTTTGCAAGAAGCATTTCTCTTTTGCAATAAATCTCACTATCAACTTTTTTGTTCATCAATATTAATGGGGAACAACGCGTGGACAAATCATCAACTATCACCTATCATCTATGATTTTTTTTTTAAGTTTCAAATTTTTAATAATAAAATTAATTTTAGTTAAAAATTTTGATTAATTTTTTAAAGGATTATAGATAACACATGGCAATTTCTTATTAAGGTGCATTTCTTCTATTAATGGTAATCGACGAACAAGTTGACAGTGTTGTTTCTATAAACAAATAATTCTACATGGAGTTTGTTTCATGTAGTTGACAGGGAGTCGGCTGATGTGGCATCATGCCAAGGCAGCCCTGACTTAAAATTGTGGATCGAAGAGAGAGAAACACATTTCAAGCTTTTGACTCCAGTGTTTAGAGAGACAAACCAAAATCCCTCTGGAGATTCCCAACATTCAAATTCGGTTATTGTCAATGTAGGATCCCGAAATTGTGTAGAGAGAGAAACCTAGAAAAGTCATCTTCAACCTTCGACTTAGACAATCATGTAGCGAGAGAGTAATCACGTCGACTCCATCCAGCCATTCTGTAATAGCCCAATTTTTTTTTATGATAAAGCATTTACTTGAGAATATTTTAAAAGAATTTATTGGAAGTATATTTTTTCATGAAAGTAGAATTTGAGACTTAGATGTATTCTAAAATAAATTTTGGATGGACTTTTGGGAATTTTAACAAGGTATTAACTAGAGAAATTCAATTTGGACCTATAAGAGATAATTTTTGAAATTTGAGGAAGAAATTCTAGAGGAAGTAATAGAATAAAATATCAAACATTTGGTATGCTCGGAATGAGCTCTTGGGCTGGTCTATCGGGGTTTCGTGTAATGCTCATAACTTCTACATATGAGGTCCGAATGAGGTCATTCCAATTCTTATAGAAGTTTAAGAGGCAAATATAAAACTTTTATGTTTTTAGTTTTTGAAGATTTAGATTGGATCAAGGACTTAATTGGGCGTGAAGTGGACGGCCCTGGATTGAGCCCAATTGGTAACCGACTTAGATGAATTGTCTTATGTTCAGCCATGTGACGAAAATTGTGATTGGCCATCAATTTTTCTGAGGTTGTGACATGTGTGGGAATATGTGGCAAGTTGATAATAATTGATCTAGAAGCTCTAGTTGGCCCAAAGACATGAAGCAACGTGAGAGGCAGAAATCTGCCTGAATATGTCCAAGTCTAATTAAGTGAGTTACAAACCAAAGTTTATCCCAACTAAATCTCAAAATGGCCTTCTAGAACATCACATATGGTGTCTCAGGGAGGTATAAACATGGTCAATTGAGGGTAGGAAGGGGTTGGAACGTGGCTGGCCTTTTGAGAAGCCAAAAGATCAGATTATGCATGGCTGTGCAGACAGCCAACCCATGCCAACTCATACCCCCCATGTGGTCTATTTTCCAGCCATGGATCATGTGAGGCTTCCAAATGACTCAATCTCAGCCCTTGGATTAAGATATTTGCATCTTCACTTAGGAATTAGATGTAATCATAAGGTTGAGGTAAGACACCTCACCTATGCAGCCAAATGAAGTTGTCGAATGCCCAAGGCATTCCTCCAACCATTGTGTCGTCACTTATGGGTTTAAATACACTAGCTTATCCTGTTCCCCTTGAGAGATACTAATCAGCTATAGTGAGAAATAGCTAAGAGAAATACACAAAAACCCACTCCATGACCTAAGTACCAAAAGAGAGCTAATTGAGGACATTAGAGAAGAAGTGATGCAAAACCTATCCTAAGTATCAAATCTAGCTTTGAAAAAATTTGTAAGTGCACAACCTAACTTAATCTTGGCATAGAATAAGTGGTTGGTGATTGGATTATGTTTGGTATTTATTTGAGTTTAATCTTTGTTTATGTGTTACATTGAAACATATTAAATTTTGGAATGGTTTTTGCTATGGAAGAATGTTAGGAAAATTATGAGACCTTAGAAATATATTCTATAATGTTATATGAAGAGAATATGAAAATATGGGGTTTTGATTTGAGAAAAGTTTGAGAAATGAAACCTAGAGCAATTTGGCTACAATAGGGTTTTAGTGGGATTTTTATTTTAAATCTTATCCAATTGATTTTTAATTCTTTAGATGATATTTTGATAATTATAACGAGTTTAGAAACTCTAATTTACTTAGAGAATTTTTTAAGAATCATTTTGTTAAGAATTATAGAAGAAATACTAAGAAAAATAATATAATATGCATAAATAGATTAAGGAAAATTTGATATGTTAAATATGTGAATTTTGGCTTGAGTTGATTAAATAAATAAATAAGATTTAGCCTCCCATGAATTTTAGCCAGCCTTGGTTGGATAATATTTTAATATTTTATTTAATTGTTTAAGCATTATTTGTTAAGTTTTGACGTTCGAATTTCTGTGATATAAATGCATGCAAATGTGATGTATGTTCTTAAGATATGTTTTATATGTCATGTGAATTATGAAGATATGAAACATGCATGTCATAAGCCTAAGTTACGTGTATATTGTATTTCATCACATATATGTGTCGTCATAAGTCATAACGTCCATGTTACATATCGTCATATAAGTGTTGTCATGAGTCATGATGAACATTTAATAAATAAGATAAGAAAACTTTGTAAATATAGCCCAACCACAGGTAAAATAGTGGATATGATATGACCTAGACAAGAGTAATAATAGTGGATATGGCTCAACCACGGGTAATAATAGTGAATATAGCCCAACCACGGATAATAATAATGGATATGGCCCAACCACAAGTAATAATAGTGGACATGGCCCAACCACAGATAATAATAATAGATATAAGTAAAGATTTATAAGAACAAAATCTTTAAGATAAGAATGAAAAGTTCAAACATGATATAAGTTTGTTTAAGAAAGAACATCAGTGTAAGTCCACACAAAAAATAAGTCTAAGTTATGCATGAGTCACATAAAGCATGCCACAAATACATACTTTGGCTGTCTGGCTTGTATGTGATTATTTTATGATGTATATATTTTTATTAAGTTAAATTTGTACTTACTGAGATTTTCAAGTAAATCTCATTCTTGTGTATTTCTTTTTCCTTTTAGAATCTTAATTTCACTGCAGGGTTTGATGTTGAACATGGGCAAGACTTAGTTACTCGAGAGACTTAGAGAAATCTTGAAGGGCTCTTAGAGTACTCTCTCTCTTAAAAAGTTTTTAACTAATTAATAATAGTAGAGACCGGCATCAGCACGGAGAAAAGATTCCCAAATTGAAGAGTGAACCTAGATGGTCCTAAGTCGAAATTTTGATAAGTTTGTATATGTATATTGGCTGAGAAAACTAACTAGGTTATGCATGTAAGGATTAAATATTATTGTGGTTTTTATGCTACCATATGATCACTAGAAATAAAAAATTTTATTAAGAACTTTTCCGCTACGATTTGCATTGAATTTCGATAAGTACGGGAGTGAGTAGCCTAACGTTACTTATCTTGACACTTCAATTTGTGTTGAATTATGAACATAAATTAGGAGCGTTACACATTCCCTCCAGCCATCGTCAACCTTCAACCTCTTGCCTGAACTTTGACTCCCACGCTTCGACTTGCCAGGTAATATAACACTTTCTCTCACATTTCCATTAATAGTATTATCATTTCCATTTCTTTCTTACATTTATTTCTTCATTTTGTGATTTTTTTCTTTTCCATTTTAAGCTTGTGTTATGGGAACTTGGGGTTTATGCTTCATGTCAGTTGGGTCTTTTCTATAGGCAAAATGTAATCCATGTTTATTCCAACAATAAATCAACAAAATATACATAGGAAAACAATTTTATTTTGCCAAAGAAGAAATTTGTGTTTTTATCTACATAAATCTGAGAGAGATATAGTTTTTCCTTTCTTCGTTAAATTTGATTTGTAATAGCGGCTAATGGTTTTGTTTACCACATGCTAGGAAATGCGTGAGTTGATCAGTTTATTCAAAACCATAAATTTAGGCTCAACATTATATCTTTAGTAGTGATGATCAATGTGAAAAAGAGCTTTACCTTTTTTTTATCCCACTGCCATTTGATTCATTTGAAGGCTTGCTTTGAAAGTTTTATGTTATCTAATTATTGGATATTAATTTTATATTTTTCTTGTGTGTTTGGATTTCAGGATTTCAGGACTTTAGACTTTCTATTCCTCTTTTTTTCATTTTAAGCTTGGTCTGTTGGTTTGGCTTTGTGACGCCCACGACTCCCCCCTGGAATTTAGAGGAACTCGCGACACCTGGATGATCGTTACACATGTCAATCATCCATCGTTTAGTACTCAAGAGTGTGTGTAAAACATGTAATAAGTGCACAATAAATATTCGTAGCTGAAAAATAAATAAATGGTCATTCAATCTAATACCAGAAAATTTTAAAAAGATACAAAACTGTGACGCCCCCAATTTACATTCGTAATTCAACGCAAATTGAAGTGTCAGGGTAAATAATGCTAGGCTACTCACCCCTGTACTTATTGAAAGTTAATGCAAATCACAACGGAAAAGTTCTGAATAAAATTAATTTTTAGTGATCACATGGTAGCATAAAAATCATAATAACATTTTATCCTTACATGCACAACCCAGTTAGTTTTCTTATATACAAACTTATCAAAACTTTGACTTAGAGCTGCCTAGGTTCCTCATTTACTTCAAGAAACTCTTTCTCCATGCCGATGCTAGTCCCTACTACTACTAACTGGGTCAAAACTTCTACAAAGAGCGAGTACTCTGCGTATAACACCCACAATTTACGTCTAGGATTTCACAAAAGCCAGAGTGTCAGGATAAGTAACATTTCGTGACTCACCTCCGTATTTATCAAAATTTAATGCAAATCGTAGCAGAAAAGTTCTGAATAAAATTAATTTCTAGTGATCACATGGTAGCATAAAAAAAATCACAATATCCACATCATCCTTTCATGCATAACCTAGTTAGTTTTCTTAGCCCATTTACAAATTTATCAAAACTTTGACTTAGGGTTTCCTAGGCTGTTTTTTCACTTTGGAAAACTCTTTCTCCATGCCAATGCCCGTCCCTACTACTAGTTAGATCAAAACATCTAGAGAGAGAGAGAGAGTGCTCCGAGACCCTTTAGGGTTTCTCCGGGTCTCTCGAGCAACTAGGATCTAGCCCATATAGCCCATGATTGCCATCTAACTCTGCAGTGAAAATCATATTCCAAAAAGAAAAGAAACATACCAGAATGAGATTTCCTTGGAAATCTCAGTAAGTACACATGTAATTTAATAAAAGCATAGACATCATGAAATAATCGCATACAAGCCAGATAACTAGAGTATGCATTTATAACATGCTTTATGTGACTCATGCATGACTTAGACTTATCTCATATACGGATTTACACTGATGTCCTTTTTGTCCAAATAAACTTGTATCAAGCATGAACTTTTCATTCTTATCTTAAAATTCTTATTCTTATAAGTCTTTACTTATATATACTATTATTACCCGTGGTTAGGCCATACCCACTATTATTACTTGTGGTCGGACCATGCCACTATTATTACCCGTGGTCGGGCCATATCATATAAAATTTCCTTATCTTATTTCTTAAAGTTCACCATGACTCGTGACAACACTTATATGACGACATGCAACATGGACTTTTCTTAGAAATGGACGTCATGACTTATGACGACACATATATGACAAAATGTAATATACATACAAACTTAGACTTGTGACATGCATGTTTCATGTTTTCGTAAAACATATGACATAGAAAAGCATATCACAAAAACCTACATGCACATACGTCACTTAAATTCATAATTTCAAAATTTAGCAAATAATATGTATGCAATTAAATAAAATATTAAATTTTTATTTAATCAGGGCTGGCCGAATTTTGATGGAAAAATTACTTTTAATTATTTGTTCATTTAACTTATTTAACTGAAATCAAGATTTTGCATAATCACATAGCTTAAACATTTTTATTTGTTTCTTGAACATCTCTTATATATATATATATATAATTTCATTATTTTATTTTATATTTTTAGCATAATAATTCTTTAAAATCCTCCTAGTATATTTAAATTTCTAAATTTACCATACTTGTAAAAATTCTCACTCAAATAATTCACTAGATGTTTAAAATGAAAGAAAACACCCATTTTTGAAGTATTTCCTATTCTGTTTTGTCACTTATTCCCAATTTCGTCCTTTATAGAATTTTGATCTCTTAAAACTGAAAACACAAACTTTGTATATCTTTGTCGTAGCTTTTCATAGCTTCTTTAATAACTCAATTCTGGCATTATATTAACAAGTTATGATCATTTTACCATAGTATGTTAAATCTGTCAACATAACTCCTTTTTAATTTGAAAGTTGCTAGGGTTAAACTGTCATTTTTTTTTCCAAATCAAGATCTCATATTTTCACCTAATCCTTTTAATATGTAATCATAAAACATATTCTTAAGGTTCTAAAATTTTTCTTAGCATTTTTCCACCATAAAAACCATTCCATAAGTCAAGAGCATTCAAGCTACTACATAAACAATGCATGAGCTTAAACAAGCACCAAACAAGCATCAAACTAAATTTATAAATTAATCCACTTAGACTACACCAAGATTATGTTAAGTAGTGCACTTAAAAATTTTTCCAAAGCTAAATTAGTAGTCTTAAGTTGATTTTGCACTACCCTTTTCTCCAAGGCTCCTACTTAGCTTCCTTTTGATGTGTGTGTTGTGAGTGAAATTTCTTGAATTTTTCTTAGTTTTCTCTCAAGGTGACCGTATGCAATCTCTCAAAGAAAACAAAGGGAAGCTTTGGTATCTATTTATAGGGATGAAAATGTGCTAGAGGGTTTAAGAAAGGAAGGGGTGTCTCGGCAACCCCTTTAGCTGAGTAGGTGAAGTATATCCCCTAGATACAAGGCCTCATGATCATCCCTACCTCTAATTATCTTCCAAGATTTTCATCCCATAGCTGAGCTTAATCCTATTCTAAAATAATATAGATCAATGGTTCAAATAGTTACAACACATGGGTAAAAAAAATAAAACAAAAGTCTAGAATATCTAAGATAAGATCAAATTGGCCACTTGATCTCCCCCTTGCCCCCACAGTTTCTAAACCACTTATTTACCTTTTGCCACATGTACCAGCTCTCCTTGACACCCTTAGAACAATTTGGAAGAATCCCCTTAAGGTTTGGTTGGCTATTGGTTAAAAATAGAGGGGTAACTTGGCTGATTTGGTTGGTTCTACACAATTCAGATTTGTTCCTACTTCTCCCACGGTTATAAACAAATTGTTTTTCTAGAAACTCTTCTACCACAAAGTAAAAACCTTTTTCACATATCTAGAATATAAAAATGTAGAGAATCAATCAAATCCGAGCTTCTAAAGTAGGTCGGTGGAGTGATTCAATTCTGGGCTTCAGCTTACGCTCAAAATAGATCAGTTCACTTACAGCCCAAATAACCCATTGATCCACTTCGATTCTCCAAACACTCAAAATATGAAAGTTTTAGATAATCCTCTTAAGGTTCTATAAGAATTAGAATCATCTCGTTCTGACCTCATATGAAATATTTATGCTTATTACACAAAAACTCGATGGATCAACCAAAGAATTCGTTTTGGCACACCAAGTGTTTGATTTTTGGTTCCATCACTTCCTCTTGAATTTCTCCCCTAAAGTTTGAAAATTAATCTCTTTCTAGGTCCAAATTAAATTTCTCTAGTCGATACCTTGTTAAAATTTTCAAAGGTCCATCCAAAATTTATCTTAGAATGCATCTAAGTCTCAAATTCTATTTCCATGAAAAATATTTTCAATAAGTCCCTTAAAATAAATTCTCGAGGGAATATTTCTTTTCCTATCTAGAAGTAAGTATGCTATTTTGGGTTGAGAGAAACGTTATTAAAATGTTAATCCTAAGCACTATAGGGTTCGGTCAACCCCTCTGAGTAATGCTAGAAATGTCTAATTAATTTTATCAAGGGTTGTTGGAGTACATGGAGGAAGGTGGAAGAAGAAAACCCTAGGTTGTTACCATGGAGGGTCTTGGCCCAACCCTAGTGGTGAAGGCCGAGTACTCCTCTTTGCTTATTAGGCACATTTGTGTGCTTTTATTTAAGTTATTGATGGAATCAGTTGGTGGTTCGATAGTGAATGAGCATGGCTAAGTGTGTGCTTGAACTAGTCCCATGATTCGCATGCTAAGCAGTAGGGGTTGCATGTCACATGTATTAAGTATGAAAATTGTGTTTTTGAGTCAAACATGTTTTTTTAAAAAAACAAAGAATTAAAGTTTTTATAAGAACCCCAAAAACTGGGATGGGGTAGTATTCCAGAAAAACTTTATGTTCACTCAGGAGTATTTAAAGTTAAGTCAAAGCTCCTGGGTCGATGAAGAACAGTCGACGAACCATGTATAGCTCCAAAAGGTATGGGTGGGCTCTGACTCCGATAGAGTCAGAGTTCGGAGTTTCCGACTCCGACTCCGACTTAAGTCGGAGTTGAAAATCACTTCTAACTCTGACTCCGAAATGGAATCGAAGTTCGACTCTGATTGGAGTTTGGAACTCTGATCTCCAATAGGAGTTCCATCGGAATTCCGAACGAAAGTCGAAACTCCGATTTTTGTTCTGACTTCCAAATGAAATGGGCAAATTTTGGCCCATTTTGAAACAAAATGGGCCCAATTGGGTTATATAGATTCTAAATGGGCTCAAAGGAGCCAATTTTTTGATATATTTTATATGTTTCACATATAAATAATAAATTAGTAAATTAGTCTTAAACATTTAAAGTTGAATAGTTGATAAACAAATAATACAATTTATATTTATATAATTTACAATACTAATTGCTAATGCTAACTACTAAGGCTAATACAAAAAATAGTCCAAACTGAATAATACACATAATAGTACAAACTACAAAATAAACCATTTGTAAAGTAGAGAAAAAATATACGCAACCGCTCCATCGTAATGTGGTTCATACTTCATCAGTCATCGGTAATTATGTTAGGTTTGACATGTAGATCTACGAAATCATAGACAGTATAAG
Source organism: Platycarya strobilacea (assembly GCA_036898215.1). NCBI lineage: Eukaryota > Viridiplantae > Streptophyta > Magnoliopsida > Fagales > Juglandaceae > Platycarya > Platycarya strobilacea. Next base: position 29,171,054 of record CM072548.1, on the reverse strand, counting down.
TTAGATAGATTTATGAAATAATAAAAAATAGTCATTGAAATAATTATATATACTTTGTTACTTTAATCATAAAAAAATAAGTAGACACATTAATTTAATTTTACATGACTCAAGCCTATAGTTAACAGCATCAAAGCCAATGCTCTCTAGTCCAGAAGGAATATCACTAAAGAGCCTCCACAGTTGATGGTATCAATGAACTCCGATAGGCATCTAACACTCGACTTCTAGTGCTAAACGCCGACTTAGATGCAACTGTAGTGATAGGAATGGCTAGTACAGCTCGAGCAATACAGGAGAGGATTGGGTACTTTGTGAAATTAGCCATCCACCATATCAAGATCTGAAACTCATCACTAGGCTTATCAACCTCATTTGTACACTGCAGTGGATTTTTCGTCGACCATGCATGAAACTACGTCATAACGTTGAAGCCTTGGGATTGACTGACACTATCTGCACTGGCCTGACGGGTACGGGCATCTGAAGGAGGTCCTGACCTCGAGCTCGAACGTGAGCTACCTGCAGTTGCTGAGGATGAAGGCTTGCTATTAATGGTGTAGTTGGTGTATAAGTCGTTTAGATCTGTCTTAAGTGCTGTGATAAATGCAGCTACCTTCACTGCCCTGAAAACTTCAGTTTCCCACCATTCTATCATTGCCAACTTTAATCGGGGGTCGAGGATCGATGCTATGGACAATAATTGATTTATTTTCTCAACTTACTCCCAATATTTATCATATTTCGACTGCATCTGTAATGCCATACCAGATAACAATCCGCTCAGGTCAGCACAACTTTATTTCAAGTGGTGGTGTACCATTAAGATCTCACTGAACTACATGATTGCCGTAGCATATGCGGACTAAGCCCCGTTCCATTAGGCTCTAATAGGGAATACCTTAGACCCCCATCCTCAATCTCCAACCGTTCAAATGCCTTATGAAAATTTAGTGCCGCATCCAACATCAGATATATGGAGTTCCATCGAGTAGGAACATCCAGGCACAATATTTTTGAAGACTCAACCCCAACCTTAGCCTTGATATGGTATAGATGATTGAAAGTGTTTCCTTAAGCTATGGTTTTGTTAGTGTTATGAAATAATAAATTATGGTATGAACTCTAGTAGAAATAAGGACTTAGTCATGAATAAGGTTATGAAGGATAAGACCTGAATATAGAAAACAAATTGAAACTTTGGAAAAGAAATAAGTATGCCTATGGATTGATTTGGAGGATTGGAAATTGATGTATGATCATGGAAGTTGATCAAATAAGGAATAAGTATAACAAAGAAAAGAAACGACCTATAAATGTATGTTGGAAGGTTAGGAGTAGGGTTGGGTACAAAGATGGCTTGTTTTATGTTGAAAAAGTGCCTAATCCGAGATCTCCCTGGACTCTTGCTTCACTTCTGGCTCGAGCGAGATACAGGCACAGATTCGATACCTTTTGGTAAATTGGACATAACTTGTTCATTTGATACCGTATTAGAATTATTCAAAAGGCTATGAAAATATAAGCGCAAGATCTATAACTTTTATGTTTAAAGTTTTAAGAGATAAGAGCTCAATAAAGGACAAAATTGGGATTGAATTGACAGAGTGAGACTTAGACAAAAACTTGGCTTGACTCTAGCTCGACATTTGGCTCGAGTGAGATTCAGGCAGAGACTTCACTTGATAGTTGCTCGATACCTGGCTGGAGCGAAATACCCTATTAGTTAATTTCGAAATTCTCCTTTGAATGAAAGGTCTATGGTTTAACTAAGGGAGAATTATATGTGAAATACTAATGCATTATTTGCATATCATGGGTTCCATGAAAATATAAAGCATGTATATCAAGATTTAAGAGTACATGCAGACCAAAGTACATTATAAGACAATTAGGTGTTAAGTAAAGATGTTTCACAAAATAAGAATACATAAGATTATGAAAGTTATGTCGACAGGGATGGCAGTACGTAACGCCTGTCGTATGATAAGATGTTACGCCATAGCGGGGATGGCAGTACGTAACATCCGCTATGATAAGAATGTTACAACATGGCGAGGATGGTGGTTTGTAACGCCTGCTATAATAAGTATGTTTACGTCATAATGGGGACGGCGATACATAATGCTTATATGACGAATATGATTGACAGTGAAGGTGATATGTAACTGCTGCCACAAAATGATAAGACATGTCAGGGTGGTGAAGACGATACATAATTGCCGCCACAAAATGATAAGATATGTCAAGACGGTAAAGGCGATACATAACTGCTGCCACAATATGATAAGATATATCATGACATGTGAAGGTGATTCAATCTGCCATCGTGGGTAAGATGAAGACTTACAAGATCAAGAATAAGAATATGAATTAAGACTATTTATGAAAAGCTACGCTACGACATGAAAAGTGTGCACTAATATTCACTTAGTCTTCTCATAGAAAGTGCACAATTCAAGAGAAATTGTATATAAGGCATGCATGAGTTATGATTAAAAAGTCTTATGGGCATACGATGTGTATATGCAGGTTATCCGTGAACATTGTCATGATTTTATTATGATATATGTGCACTTACTGAGATTTTCTTGAAATCTCTTTTGTTTGAATGTTTTCCTATCATTCCTTTAGGAATGATAGATTTGATTGCAGGTAACTATAACCCACCCACAAGACCCAGACTCCCCGAGAGATGTTGGTGAGCCTTAAGGGGCCCACCGAATTCTCTCCCTGTGTTAACTCACTTTTGATAGTTATGCCTCTTCTATTTTAAGCATGTGATGAAGGACATCAAGCAATACAATGGAAATAAGTTAAGAAAGAGCCTGCTGGGTGAAGAGGCCTAAAGAAGATATGAGAAGCTATGTTTATGTATTTTGAATCTCTAACTTATGAACAATATAGATTTGATGTTGATATATATATATATATATATATATATCTAAAGGTTTTAGTTATGTCGTGCCATGTGATCTAAGTGAAAAGTTAAATTTCTTTGCATTTTCTGGAAATTAACCTTTTTTTCGCTATAATACTCATGACGCATGATTAGTAAGTTAGATGTATGCAAGTTATATAAGATAAGTATGAATAGTAGATAACCTTGTGTTACCTATCCTGACCTTTCAGTTTACGTTATATCCCAGACGTAAATTGGGGGCATTATAGGTGATCTCCCTGCCTTTTGAATTGATGACCCCTATTTTGTATGACCAGTTTATATTGAACATGCAATGGAGAGTGCTCTATGAGGCTGCTAGTCGCCAATGCATCGTGTGCTGCCATACTCTAGGGTCCGACAGGTCTCTGTTTATGGACTGTGTCTACACCTCAAAGATGGGGATAGGCCTCCTGCATGGCGGTTAGATGGGCCTGGGACAATTTTTGTGTGGTCTCGGGGTTAAGGAGGTTAAGGATGAACCCTCGTTTTAGTAGAGGGTCATGGAGTCAGCGCATGGATATCGTCGCTTATTATTATTTTAGCACATTTTGATGGTTCCTGATGTTTTGGGAAAGTATATATTTTGTGAACACTGATACTATTTGATGATATTTACTAATATGAAGTTATTTTGGGAGCTTAAAATTGTTATACCATGTGACGTAAGAAAAATTTTTAGTACTTGCCTAATTTTAGGTTGGCTTGACCTTTCCTTTGCGAAATTTTTTTCACTACTTTTAATTTAAAAAGGCATGCTTGATCTTAAGTTATGAATGAGGGGTGAACTTTTCTGTGTTGTTTATCCCCAACGTCTCAGTTTACGTCTGATCCCAAATGTAAGTTAGGGCGTCGACATAACTAAGAGTTTTAAGAGGAATTATGAACATGGATAGTTTACACTATCAAAAGCAATTTTCTCCATCACTTCCTTTTATTTTATTTTTTCTTTATTTATTTTTGTTTTGTTTTTGTTTTGTTTTGTTTTGTTTTGTTTTTTTGTTTTGTTTTGTTTTGTTTTGTTTTTTTGTTTTGTTTTTGTTTTTATTTTTTTTGTTTTTTAGAAAACTATATCAATAATGGAACTCACGAATGGAGAATAAAAATATATTCCATTTTACCAGTCATAACCATACTAAAAATTCAGAAACCCCCGCACTTATTTCTTGCACACCCTTACATGTCATAATGATAAACAAAATTCCACTAGTTCTATGGCTTGGGTAAGGGCATTTTTTCCGGGTTTAAAGCTTATAACGTGGGTTCACA